>CM068831.1:83874894-85074894 GCA_028554795.2 Sinohyriopsis cumingii
TTAGTTTACTTCAAATAAATATAATACACAACCTAGGTTTGTCTTCTGCGATCAAACAATATTTCCACTCTTTTTACATCAGATATTGTAATTTAACAGAATTAATCTATGGTCAGTTCTCAACCTGATCTGATACACAGTCTATTAAGTTAACTTTCATTTATCTCTTCTAGCAGCTACTCGCATTCCTAACTGAAACTATGATATAACTAGGTCTCTTAGATAACTATACTGTGCCTCTGTGAATCACCAGCTGAATAATAACACATTCCAATTTTCTAGGTGGAAAGAATTCACAACTTAATTACACAAATGAATTAATTGACTTCACATCATAAGGCACTTGATAACTAGTGACTCATTGACATGGTAAAATCAATTCATCATGTCATCTAAAACAGGCAAATTATTTCTCATAATTGGTATCAGAGTAATGCATGAAATTCCTACAATACATGATTTCTATTATTTGAACATGTTCTTATCAGTGAAATACTATATGACATCTTAGAATGCATGGGTCATATAACAATGAAGACAAATGAAGGTAAACAGTTACTCATAAACTCAAGGAAAATTGGAACATGAATTTAGAACAAATAATTTCAACAATTAATTACAATCTTACATCAATGCAGGTTGTATGTGATTGAGATGATACCATTGTGCATTGTTTGAGACTTGCTCCCTTTCCTATGAAGCTAAATTTCTTTCTGATTCTGGGTCTCCCAAATTCATCCTCATTCCTTGGATGATTTACATAACAAGAGAAATTAATTATTAATTTTCCTCAGTTCTAAATTCTGGCTGTCCACAGAAACGTTGACTAATTTTGTGTGAGAGAATAAACTTTGGATTTCATCTGGACACCCCATTGTTTAGCTCAGCGAATTAGGATTAACTTTCTCTAACCATCAAAATTTTAACTAACATCAAAGTTAGAATAATTCTCTCTAGTCTGCCTTTATCAATAACTATTCTGGAAAACATGTTATGACATCCATTTCAAGTGGCCCAAGATTTCCCAAAATTTATCTCTAGCTTGTCTGAACCCTGCTATATCCTACACTTAACACTAAATTGACTGTTATCCAAGAAGGTCCTAATTAAAATCCAATCATGCCCCAAACAGATTATACTCCATCCTTTGTGGACAGAAATTTATTGCAAGCCTAGCTCATAAGTCAGTCCTAATGTATACATGACATGCTAACTATGACAAAATGTACTGCTTAAATGCCTACAAAATTGTGCACCATTACAACATGAATATAAGAGTTGGATCTTTTAATTTTGTTCATTTTTTTCTATAGAAATATTAAAACTAGACAATACAAATATTAAAACTAGACATTACAAATATTAAAACTGGACAATACAAATATTAAAATTAGTCAATAAAAATATTAAAACTAGACAATACAAACATTGGTGCAGATGACGAAGTTTTTACAGAAGATGGACTGTGTTATAGGAACTGGAAAAGGATGGTGAACACTAGTTATTTACATTGACAGCTTCTGTATGGTTTAAAATGTGAACAAGATGACAATATTGGGTGCTCTTTGGTGACAATCAGGTTGGAATTTAGAAACTGATGAATGAAGTGATGAATAAAAAGACTATGCTATGTCGTTTTTTATATTGTCAATAAAATGATTATGTTTTGTGCATATTGATACTGTTGCTTTTCATATTTAAATCTCTTGAGGGTACAAATGGTGTTTAGGCATATACTATGCAGTTGTTACAAGTGAATGCTGACAGAGTCAGATCAAATTATATACTGATTTGGACCAAATACCACAATGATTTAAATGTTGTGAACTATATACAAGAAACAATGGAACTCACATCATTTTATTTTAATATTTTCACAAGCAATACAAGAGAATATGTTGCAAAAGATAATGTTTCAGTGTTTAAAATCAATAAAACAGATTTATTTTTTCTAAAATTTAGGCCATTTAGGCTGACTTTCAACACTATGAAACAGTAATGTATATAATTTACCCATAACTTGTATTGATTTCTTATGTATAATCATGTTTTCTTCTCATTATATTTACCAAATAAACATTGTGTTAAAAAAGTAGTGATGAAGAACACAGTATTAAAACTTACTTTACTTCTTATTTTTCAATGCCCATTTTGAAAATAAAATCTCAAATTATTAAACCAGCTCTTTCTTTTTCTTTCTAACCTCTGACAAGTTTGCAAATTATAATGAATGTAACTATTTCATTTAAAGCACATATTTACAACCAGGGACACGTCTATTTTATTAAAAAATATTTAGGATTTTTTCCCCCTAAGATTACACAGTGCTAACTTCTTTTTTTTTCTTCCTTCGTTTATATTTTCTATCTTTTTTTTCCACGTCTACATAACATTTTCTTTGTTCGGGTTATCACCCCATCTGACTCGTGTTTTGATTCAAACATTAGGCAGGATAAAAACCAATATTACTCTTCCGATGAACTTGACACGGACATTCTCTGTCGCCGGCAATATAATATTTCGATCATCATACATTCCATATTCAAGAGCATATGCAAAAATGGTACTTATATTTTTCTTTCGCTTTGTTTAATCAAGTTAATGCATGTGCAAGAATAAGTTGACATCTCGTGCAGGCCAAATTATGACCAACAATTACCACTTGTGATGCACACGGATGATTTCAACTTCAAGGTTGACAATGGTTCGTCATAAACAAAATAGGAGTATCCGACAATGAATCAAGGGATGGTGGTGGTGGTGGTGGTGTGTGTGTGTGTGTGTCTAACCTTAGAGGGTTTAACCTTACAGGTTAGACCCATCTTGATTCATTGACGGATACTCGTAATTTTCATTGTAACGAATCCCTTTTTGGTCAGTATCACCACCTGCTTTTCGTCATAGTTACATAACACACGTCCGAGGGAGGTATCATCAACATGTATTAATTAGCTCGTGCCCATAGCGTGAATTTTTACGCTTTTGTTATCATATTGCGTGAAATTATTAAATAGACATAGAAATTGTTCAGCTATATCTACTGAATTTATTCATAGTTGAAAAATATTTATAGACTCTCATAATTCTTTGCTAGCGACCGGTAAGTAATGCGTGTAATTTTTTTCCCCTCGGATTTGTGCCCTTGAAACAAATGCCATTTGACGTAAAATTGGAAGGTGACAATTAGGCTAACGTATATAAATCAGTCGTTAATGATCTTCCTGTATTAATATTTGTATTTGTAATAAATTTAATCTCTTTCAAATGCATATTAACTGCAATAAAACACTTATAAATAATGATGACAACAATATCGAAAGGAAAAAGTTAGGATGCCCGTTTTTCAGGTCTTTCATAAATTTACTTATATTTAAAAATGTGAATTTTAAAAGATTTTTTATTATTATGGTATTTCATTTTTTTTTACTTCTCAATAAAATATTTAAATTAACAATATTTTTCTGTATAGTTTTCCATTACTTTTTCCCAACATGGTATAAGAATTGCATGTTACAGCAAACAAGCTTTTGCATTGTCTTTGTCATTTCCCCCAAATTATGTAGTGATTTTCCTTTCCTGCTAATAAAAGGGCAATGAAAACCAACTTATGAACAGTGTCCCTGACTTGAATAGCTAATGCTCATTCCAGGGCCACAAAGTTAATGCAAATATGGCATTAGTTAAATTTGATATTTCCATTGAATTTTATTTAATATCAATTATAGTAGGTATTTAAGTTTCATTTCATCAAATATTTGTTAATCAGCATTTACTGTCACTGTTAGGGAAAGGTATTGACCCAGTTTTTGACATCAAGGTCTCTAAACAAGTGTTTGAGATCACGAGAAAAATGGGACACAAATCAAGGACAGGCACGAAGTTAGGATGGTCAATGATATGCATTTATCAGATTTCTTAAACTTGCAAAAATGAGGTATCAAAATTAAACTTCAGTGTCAGAACTAAATTCTTGTTTCCCATATAATGGACTTGTAGATATGCAACCATCTTGGCCTGCACATTCTGTGCCTTATTATGTACATTGCATATTTCCAAATATCAATTGGTGACTTTGATCCTATCTCTTGAACAAGTGCTTGAACCATAGATACACCTAGAATTTTTTTAAATTTAAGGTCGGTTTGCATTTGCATATTGGTGCTGTTTAACATAACTTTACTGGTGAACATATCATCCTGTGTCCTATTTTGATGCAGTTTGATAACTATGTCCTATTTTGATGCAGTTTGATAACTTCTATCAAGTGAATGCA
Organism: Sinohyriopsis cumingii; assembly: GCA_028554795.2. NCBI lineage: Eukaryota > Metazoa > Mollusca > Bivalvia > Unionida > Unionidae > Sinohyriopsis > Sinohyriopsis cumingii. Next base: position 83,879,168 of record CM068831.1, read on the forward strand.
TCTCAATGACCTCACAGTTGTAACATTTGCTTACACTGATCACCATCAAGACACACAGACAGAAAAATTTGTCAAACACTCTATCATTATTAGTTGTGAAATGCATCAAAGAGACCATGGAAAAACAATCCATTCCACTAATTCTCTTTTGTCCACTTAGTAAGTCCCCATAAAAGATGTTATTAACTCTTCTGACTGGGAAAATAGCTTTCTGCTATAACACTAAGAAATATAAATCTTGCTACCATAATAAAGGTACTTACTCCTCTACTTCAGTTATGTGCTTGAAGTGTAAGCCATTTTGTTCCGGTAAGATTTGCATGCAGCAAAGTTATACATTTTAATGAACAGGTCACATCAGACCCACATATTGTCCATCAGTATCAACACAGATTTGGGGATTTGATTTATCAGACTATATAAACCTCATTTGGTTTAGCAGAGTTATAAGCCAGTATAAAAAACCTGAAACAAAAAAAGTAGACCTGCAGCTGATTATGACAGTAGCAGCAACTTCTTTACTTACTTACTTAGCATTTACACAACAGGTTCCCATAACAGGTCTTTCAGATCTCATACAGTGCATGACATAAATATGATGTTAGGTTTATATGCAGCTAAATTTATCTTGTAGCATGCTTCCAGACTGACATTGACGTTACTTTTCTTTACCTTGAAGATGTGAATCAGCATGCAACATTCTATATATTAAATGTATTTTACCTTAGTTGATGCTTTTTAGGCACAATTTTACCTTTATCTTTTATTTATTTACCTTTTGCATAATTTAACATCTTTACCTTTTTATTTTATATTGTTGACGTTCATGTTTACATATTTGGAATAGCATATGTTCCTAAACATTTCCTGCAGTTCTTCATATTTAATTTGTTCAAACTTTACCTTGTGTGGGCACCTGTCATGTTGAGGTGTTGCAAAATGCTACAGCATATACACATATTCATTTTCATTTCACTTGGATATTTAGTCTGGTTTGATTTTGTTCAGATTTTGTTCAGATTTTGGCTGACATTTTTTCATTTTCATATATTTTCTACATATCATGATGGATTTTCTGCATACTGTATTTGGAATAAAGCATTATGTAGCTTAGACAATCTATTCTTCATGAAGTTTATTTAGTTTTGTAACCTTGGGGTGAGGTAATACATTTTACACCAATGCCATGACCTTGAGCTTGACCTTCATGCGAATTCATTATCTTACCATTTAAATCTGTGGTAATAAAGCTTGAATAATAACAATGACATAATTTTAGTGCAAGTTGGATGCTGCTGTTTATGGTTTCATGATTTTGAAAGAAAGATATGATTACTAGAAGATGTAGCAATCAGTGAGAATATGGATTTGGAAAAATGCTTTAGTTTCAGATGACAAAAACAACTGCTGGAAGCTGATCCTGACTTCACTAAATTTCTTAAATTTTCTCAAGAGATTTTATATTTTGAGAATTTGTACTTAAATTGAGATTGTACATTTTTCAAGCTTTTGATAAATTCAACAATGTCAGTATTTTTGTCAAAGATAGAGATAGCAAAAAGATGCAAACTAGTGTTTTAAAAACAGAATGAATAGAAACATTTTTTATTCATACAAAACTCTTAAAAGTTGGGATATTCTATAAATGTGTGGAAGTGTCCAAAGAGATAAAACAATACTCTTACCAGAATTTAAGATGCATGTATTAGCATTTTTAAAAATCCCTGATGCCTGCTGAATATTGTTAAAAACTTTAGTTTAAGGTTAATAAGTTACACAGATTAGTTATGATTAAGCAGATTGGATTACACAGTTTAGTTATGATTAAGCAGACTGAATTATACAGATTAGTTATGATTAAGCAGACTGGATTACACATTATGGTAGTTAAGATTCAGCAGACTGGATTACACAGATTAGTAATGATTAAGCAGACTGGATTACACAGATTAGTAATGATTAAGCAGACTGAATTACAGATTAGTTATGATTAAGCAGACTGGATTACACAGATTAGTTATGATTAAGCAGACTGAATTACAGATTATGATTAAGCAGATTGGATTACACAGTTTAGTTATGATTAAGCAGACTGAATTACACAGATTAGTTATGATTAAGCAGACTGGATTACACATTATGGTAGTTAAGATTCAGCAGACTGGATTACACAGATTAGTAATGATTAAGCAGACTGGATTTCACAGATTAGTAATGATTAAGCAGACTGAATTACAGGTTAGTTATGATTAAGCAGACTGAATTACACAGATTAGTTATGATTAAACAGACTCGATTACACAGATTAGTTATGATTAAGCAGACTGGATTACACAGATTAGTTATGATTAAGCAGACTGGATTACACAGATTAGTAATGATTAAGCAGGCTGAATTACAGATTAGTAATGATTAAGCAGGCTGAATTACAGATTAGTTATGATTAAGCAGACTGAATTACACAGATTAGTTATGATTAAGCAGACTGGATTACACATTATGGTAGTTAAGAGTCAGCAGACTGGATTACACAGATTAGTAATGATTAAGCAGACTGAATTACAGATTAGTTATGATTAAGCAGACTGGATTACACAGATTAGTTATGATTAAACAGACTGGATTACACAGATTAGTTATGATTAAGCAGACTGGATTACACAGATTAGTTATGATTAAACAGACTGGATTACACAGATTAGTAATGATTAAGCAGGCTGAATTACAGATTAGTAATGATTAAGCAGGCTGAATTACAGATTAGTTATGATTAAGCAGACTGAATTACACAGATTAGTTATGATTAAGCAGACTGGATTACACATTATGGTAGTTAAGAGTCAGCAGACTGGATTACACAGATTAGTAATGATTAAGCAGACTGAATTACAGATTAGTTATGATTAAGCAGACTGGATTACACAGATTAGTTATGATTAAACAGACTGGATTACACAGATTAGTTATGATTAAACAGACTGGATTACACAGATTAGTTATGATTAAGCAGACTGAATTACACAGATTAGTAATGATTAAGCAGACTGGATTACACAGATTAGTAATGATTAAGCAGACTGAATTACAGATTAGTTATGATTAAGCAGACTGAATTACAGATTAGTAATGATTAAGCAGACTGAATTACAGATTAGTAATGATTAAGCAGACTGGATTACACAGATTAGTAATGATTAAGCAGACTGGATTACAGATTAGTAATGATTAAGCAGACTGGATTACACAGATTAGTAATGATTAAGCAGACTGGATTACAGATTAGTTATGATTAAGCAGACTGAATTACACAGATTATGGTAGTTGAGATTCAGCAGATTGGTTAAAATGAAGCAGACTAGTTAAAATCCAACAGATCAGTAAAGATTACACAAACTAATGAGTCCAACACAGATTAGTTATGGTTAAGTAGATCAATTACTGTTTGTTTTTGATGTGATATATGAAACATGATCTCATAAGAATTGTTTAATTTCTGTGTTCATAACACTTAGATAAACAAAATATGAACATTATTAAACAAATATCTTTTTATCAAAAATATGGTAAACCTACTGGTAGGCATAAGAAAAACTCATCTTTATCTATATCATCCTTTGTTGTATGATATCTCAGCCGTCAAAAACCACAGAAATAGCACATCTTATATGATTATAGCATCTTTGAATTATCTTTTATAATGAGAGAATACAATAAAGATTTTTTTATCAGACTTCAGATGCAAAGAGGGCCAAACTGACAGAGGAGGAGAGGGAGTCCAAGATCCAGCCATTATTGAAAAATGGATGGACAATGGTAGAAGGCAGAGATGCTATCTTTAAGCAGTTCCAATTCAAGAACTTCAACGAGGTTTCTTTTTTATATTTTAAATTTTTGGAAGTTGATAAATGATGGTGTCAGTAGTGTTAACCTGTAAGAGCTGATCTTGCTAGCAGACAAAGGTTGTAAGCCAGTCTGTATTCCTTGAATTTGACTTTCTGGTAATAACAGAGTGCAGTGAATTATTTTTGGTAGCTAAAAAGTTTGTAAAATTTTTGTAAAACAGTAATCAGTTAAGTCATTGTACAAATTTCATATGAGCCAGTGTAAGATCTTAACTATAAAAAAGAAATTCAGCCTGTTGTATGGAGACATTTGTTACTTCTTTTTTCCAGGCCTTTGGTCTTATGACCAATGTAGCTTTACAGGCAGAGAAAATGGATCACCACCCTGAGTGGTTCAATGTTTACAATAAGGTAAGTCTGTCAAAATTCACTAAAGATATATCTTTTGTATCCATGGTAATGATACACTAAGAATGACAGCCAATTCTTCATTTACAAATGTATATACAATAGGTATACTAGTATAAGGATGAACAAATAGTAAAATATGTTTTGGGTGCTAGATGCAGCATCCCAGGGTTGTTTGGTGTGTGTGATTTTGAATTTTTAATATAGCGCTAACAAGTTTTTAGTTGTATTGCTATGTCTGCAGTTTGGCAGTTTATAGTGATGTCTAGCACTAGGGCATCATGTCACAGACATGTAGCATGATGTCCCACCCAGCCACATTATTCTGACACCAAAGCAACCAGTCATAACACTAACCTCTTAATGCTGAGTGCCTTGTGAGGCAGCTGTAAATGCCATTTTTATAAGTCTTTGGTATGACTCAGCCATCATTCCAACCCACAACCTCCTGCATCTGTGGCAGATGCTCTAACCACTAGGACACTGGAGTGGTCTTAGGGCTGGTTTGAGAGAAGAAGGAGTTTGGTCAGAAGTAAACTTAAATATGCCAATGCAGGTCTAGAATTTAACATAAATTTCTTTGTGGCCAGAAGGGCTAGTTTACGAAATTTACCAGTCCTGTTAAATCTTTAGCAATCCATTCCACAAATACTGACTGGTAACAACTTAAACTTTACTAACCCATCAGACTATTGAACTTGTGAAAACTACAAGTCCAGAATGAACTTTACTAACCCATCAGACTATTGAACTTGTGAAAACTACAAGCCCAGAATGAACTTTACTAACCCATCAGACTATTGAACTTGTGAAAACTACAAGCCCAGAATGAACTTTACTAACCCATCAGACTATTGAACTTGTGAAAACTACAAGCCCAGAATGAACTTTACTAACCCATCAGACTATTGAACTTGTGAAAACTACAAGCCCAGAATGAACTTTACTAACCCATCAGACTATTGAACTTGTGAAAACTACAAGCCCAGCATGAACTTTACTAAGCTTGGGCAAGCGGACTACTACTATTGAGATTTGAGATGAATTTATTGAAATCTTTCATCAGTTTTTATTACTGAATTCACTGAATCATTATTAGCCAGAACTATTTAACCAATAGTTAAAAAGTTTAAATATTTGGATTGGAGATTGTACAGGAACTTGACTGCATATTATTTTTTGGTATTGCCTGCATTGAAAGATAAAGAGATACATGTATCATTAGCTCACCTTTCAAAAGATTACAGGACCTTTTATATCCCTGTCCCTGATGTTGGTATCAGCAATGGTGAATTGAGTTTAACTGAATCAGTTATACTTTTCTTGCAAATTGATGCTGACTACATATATATATCCATGCTATATGCAAGCTATGTTACACAGAAAGTCTTTTTTGACTAACTGTAGTTGTATGTAGGAATAAATAAGCTTATTCCTTGATGCACTTTCAATATTGTGTTATATTACCATCAACAGTTAACTGTCTATTGAACATATGAATGAGTATAGGAATTAGTAGAGTGGACACTGTGCATGTCATGTGTGGCCACAGCTGTTGTGGCTAAGCAAGGTAATTACTGACCGCTCTGGAGGCCTAGTGGTTAGAGCATCTGCCTTTGATGCGGGAAGTCATGGGTTTGAAGCCTGACTGAATCATACCAAAGACTTACAAAAATGGTACTTACAGCTGCCTTGCTAGGCACTCAGCATTAAGAGGTTAGTGTTAGGAATGGTCAGCCTGGTGTCAGGATAATGTGACTGGGTGGGACATCGTGTTACATGTCTGCAGCATGATGCCCCAGTGCTAGACTTGCTATGAACTGCAACGCTACAGACATTGTAACAATATAACTGAAAAACTGTTAAAGCTGAATAAAAAATCCAAATCACACACACACACACACACGATAATTACTAATGAATGAACTAAGCTTGTGCTAGTGGTTGTATTGGCTGTCATTCCAAGGTTAATCTAAGCCTGTCAGTTTCACTCAGTAAAATCCTTGAATATGTTTCAACTCGTGTAGTAACTCTAATTTGATATCATAGAAAAGACTGTTCTTTTGTATTATGTCTTATGCCTGTCACATGGGTCAACATAGGGAATCATGGGAACATGGTAGGGTACTCATAATCCGATGATCATAGGTTCGATACCTATTTAGGCAAGCCTTGGTCAGTTACCTCAGTGTTTCCTTGGGAAAGCACTTGGCTTCCAATTTCTTGGCATAATATAGCCAATACTGTATTAAAAAGTGTCATTAAAACAGACAAAAAGTATTTTGCTGATAGGGTCACATTAGTATACAGTTAACGTTTCTGAGTGCTGTATACTTGGTAGAGGCGAGGTATGTAATAATTGAGTATGTTCTGCATTTTCCAGCAGAGACTTAATTTATTGTCAGTGTTGGCAAAATTAATATTTTGTATTAAGATTTTGTGTTAAAGGTTGTGGAACCCATGTTGAGTTCACATCAGTGGGAATCAAGACACAGCAGTCACTTTTCTGGCATTGGCAACATCAGTGGTTGCAGTTTCTTAAATTTTGCCATTTGCTTTCCTAAATCTTATGGAAGATTGGCATGAATCAATATGAAGCTAAGACAATTCATTCTGTGACATGCTCACTCATTTTTTGGTTTCAGTTATAGAAACTTTATGTTAAGGCTTTGGTTCAGGTTCCTCATTTGCTTATTTTCCTAAACCTCCTGATAGATTTTATATTTGCTTGTGATGAGTCATTAGTACACTTACACAATTTATTTACTGATATATTCAGTCTGCAGTTTGACCTTGGGTCAAGGTCTTAGTTGTAGAAAATGGTAGTCAAGGTTTTCTTCATTTGCTCGTACATCCTATAACCCCTGATGAATTTTCTTTGTACTTGGGATGAATCATTACGAAGCTAAGGCAGTTAATTCTTTGAAATTCTTGCTCATCCCTTTGACTGTGGGGTGAAAGTCATGTGTTTTACAACAATGTTTGAATACATGTTTCATTTTCTAAAACACAAATCATTGGAAGAAAAATGCTGGTATAGATTTTTATATATGTGATAAGTCCAAGTTCCATTGTAGGGTATTGATATTTGGAGCACAGATGCTCGATGTGAGCTTGATGTTCAAAAAAAGCAATAATCTGATGGAAAATATAATATACCAAGTGACAAAATAGCCTCAGATTACCCCATGACCCATTCTGACATAGGACCCTGTCTATCATACTATAAAAGACCCTCTTTTATAGTATAATAGATAGGGTCCTATGTCAGATTGGGTCAGGGGGGTAACCCTGAGGCCATTTTGTCACTGTATGATATCCAGATATTAGTTAATTATTTGCTTTGCTGTTATGTAGCCACCAAATTGAATGCCCTGGATATCCACATATTAGTTAATTATTTGCTTTGCTGTTATATAGGCACCAAATTGAATGCCCTGGATATCCACATATTAGTTAATTATTTGCTTTGCTGTTATGTAGCCACCAAATTGAATGCCCTGGATATCCACATATTAGTTAATTATTTGCTTTGCTGTTATGTAGCCACCAAATTGAATGCCCTGGATATCCACATATTAGTTAATTATTTGCTTTGCTGTTATGTAGCCACCAAATTGAATGCCCTGGATATCCACATATTAGTTAATTATTTGCTTTGTTGTTGTGTAGTCATCAAATTGAATGCCCTGGATATCCACGTATTAGTTAATTACTTGCTTTGCTGTTATGTAGCCATCAAATTGAATGCCCTAGATATCCACATATTAGTTAATTATTTGCTTTGATGTTATGTAGCCACCAAACTAAATGCCTGGATATCCATGTATTAGTTAATTAGTTGATTTGTTGTTGTGTTGCCACCAAATTGAATGTCCTGGATATCCACATATTAGTTAATTATTTGCTTTGCTGTTATGTAGCCACCAAACTGAATGCCTGGATATCCACGTATTAGTTAATTAGTTGCTTTGCCATTGTGTAGCCATCAAATTGAAATACCCTAGAAAAATAGAATCAGTGCTGGGGTGTGCACCAAGTCAAGGAAATCTCAGTCAAAGGGTTACATTTTTTTGTCTTGCCATGAGGTTGTGCCATGTATGTGGGTAGACATAAAGTTAAAATAACTTTTCATTTTTGCAATATATTTTAGCACATTTGACATGTACAGTATTCATCACTCACTATTATTTCTTCACATTTATCTGTTGGTCATTCAGTCTTGTAATGTTTATAAAAATCTGAATAATCATTTCAGTAGAATCCAACAATATTTACCGCTTATACACCCCACCCCACAAACAGCTAAACCTTAAGGGCTATAATTATGACTCAATTGTAAGTACATGTATTGTGCAAAGAGGTCTGAAGCCTCGTTCAAATATTGTGTAAATATTTTGGATTAATATGAATATAATAATGATGGCTGTGGCGTGACCTGTCCATCTGAAGTATACTATTTTTATGTGTCATAAAGCATTGCATAGTACTGAATTATTGTCACATTTAATAGATGGATGTTATATGAAATAAAAAATAAAAAAATATAGTAGAAGGAAAATGTTTCATTCCATCAGTTCTAATTTAGAAAAGTTCGATGGTAAATGTTGAGATGATTCAGGGTACACAGCTATAGGCCATAATGAAGAGTAAAATATAGCGCAAGTGTCCATGCATTGGTAAATAAAGGTCTGTGACTGTATATAACTCTCCTTTTCATTGGAGGAGGTAAAATTGTTTTTGATGTACTGGTGTTGTAATTGATATTGATTGTAAAATTATCCCTATATATGAAAGACCCTCCAAACAGTCTCTAGCAGATAACCATGTGCTGAACTTCATGGTGTCTTGTTCATAGTGTCTTGGAAAATTTATATTTTTTTTGACTTGGAAATATGGCAAAGTTTTGCTGTTGGTAGTGTGGGGGATATGTTACAGGGAAGTCTGCTTGTGGAATAACATGAGAATGGAAAATGTTTACTTCTGATTAGTAAGTGCATGATTTGTTATTTCAGATTGCATGTACATCTTTGATTCAAATGGGGCACAATTGGGAAGTTTAACATTTAGGAGAAAACAAGTTTGACATTTTCTGGTTGTTACTAAGTTTTCGTAAGTTGTTGAGAGAGTTAAGATTTTTGTTGCCAGCGATGTGTATAGACTATGTGTCTGGAACATTGATTTCCATTAGTATCTGATATAGATATTTACTCGTGTTAGAGATTTTAATGCATTTAGGAACCAGATCTGGTAAGTTTGTTTTCATAGCCATTTATTTTTTTCATTAGTGAGTTAAGTTTTCTTGCCCAACTAGTGCCCATACAATCTTCTTTTCTTAAGATATTTGCTTTTCCCCTCCAAAAACTAATTTGCTAAATTTCCAAAAGTGTTGGCATATGTTGATTGGAAAACAACTCCGTCAAGCCAAGCAGAAGACATCACTGGTTTTATCCCTTGATAAAGTAGTTACTATTGCATGGACACCATGACTGAGATGACCTGACTGAGATGACTGGACTGAGAGAGGAAAAGTAAGGTTAGCAAAAGAGCAAGATTTCTGTCACATGGGTGAGAAATATATGTATTGGTTAATTAACAGGAATAACAGGTTTATGTACTCCCCAGTTGCTATCTGACACATTAAGAAAGACAAGATAGTTACTTTAACATTATATACATGTATAAGTTTGCAAATATTAATGAACCTGAAAGGAATTAACAAGGACTTAAAAAGGATTTAGTAGAATGTATACAAACCAACATTCACTTTTCAGGATAATGTGCCTGGGTGGGACATCATGCTACATGTCTGCGGCATGATGCCCCAGTGCTAGATATCACTATAAACGTTCACACTGCAGACATTGTAGTAATATGACTGAAACATTGTTAAAGCTAAGTTAAAAATCCAAATCACACACACACACACAAATGTTAACCAGGCATAGTTAAGCTCAAAATTTATTTTTAGAGTTTTTTTAATACTACAAATCAATTTATTTGCAAAAGGTGCCAGTTTGTAAATTGGTTAACAAGTATTTATATAAAATACATTAAATTTCTTTTACTTTCTCCAGGTTATTAATTTTGACCCAAACTATAAAGTATCCAGAAAAGCCATTCCTGTCTGTCTAAGCAATATCTTTCACGAAAGAGATGCTGATTGTAATCCAAATTTAAGGTCCATAAGAAGTAAAAATTACATTATACCAAGGCCAAAGAAGGAATTGTTTAAAAAATGTTTTCAGTATACTGGTCCACTGGTATGGAACAACATTCCCAGTGACATAAGGCAGGCTTCTAGCATTTCTTCTTTTCATAATCAATGTCTGTAATGGATGAAATCTTTAGAAAATTGAACAGTTCTAGTACAAAACAGACTGCCTGCTTTTCTGTAATTTTGCATCATTTTCATAGTTGAATGTTTCAATGCAGAATGATATTTTATGTTTTATATATGTTTATGTTTTCACAGATGCCTGTGCATGTGTTGTTCCAGGCTTGATAACTTGAATTTTAAAATTACTTAATTATTTAGTGTCAAGCCAGATTTTTCACACAGTGTTGTATATACTGTATATATTGTACATAACAGATAGAAAGCGCCAAGGTAGATTAGTTCTGTAACTAATTGAGTTACCTTCTCTAAATAAAGTCTTTATTATTATTATTATTATTTAAACTTATATATATATATATATATATATATATATATATATATATATATATATATATATATATATATATATGACATCAACCTGATTCTCCTTAGATAATAAATTTTATAATTTATTTCCCTACACAGACGTTAATAAATCAAGATGAATTTTTTCAGTAATGTCTATGTTTTCATATCCCAGCATTTCACAATGGCATGTAGGATAGGTAACATACAGTTTAATAGGACAATCAAGTAATAAATTCAAATTATGAATTAATTTGCATAATAAAAACAATTCTTGGCTGTAATGACTAAATTTGTATTAGCTGATGTAGAGGTTAAATGAGCTGGATTTTAAAAATTGTAAACCCAGTTAGATGTCTTTTGCATGTCTTTTTTATTGTTAGCAATTAATACATTGTCTCATTTTTAGCAATTAATACATTGTTTGGCTGTTAGCAATTAACACTGTCATTGTTAGCAATTAATTCAGTGTATCATTTTTAGCAATTAATATGTTTTTATTTTTAGCAATTAATACATTGCCATTGTTAGCAATTATATTATCATTGTTATCAATTTATACATCAGACGTCACATTGTTATCAATTTATACATCAGACGTCACATTGTTAGCAATTAATACATTGATTCATTTTTTGCAATTAATTCATTGCCATTGTTGGCAGTTATTATATTGTCGTTTGCATAAAGAAGCAGCAGTACATTAAAATAAATCATATCATTGTTACATTATTTGATAAGCAATAGTGAATTTGTGACAGTATGTTTAGTTTTCTAGCATTAACAGACATTAAGGTGATTACTGGTAAAATACATGCATTACCAAAATGCCAGGATCTGTTCAGCATTTATCTCTTAGAAAACACATCTTAAATTCACATTTTTCATAGAGAAAAATACCTACAGGCAGATATATACACCCCTTCTTTTATAATAATATATCATGGAAATTAACAAAATTGCTTTAAATAAAAAAAGAGGGAGATTGAATCTCCTGTCGATTCTCCAAGCAGATACACTTTGTTCAGACCAAGAGTACCCAAGATTTTGAGTGGACAGCCTGGACTCCAATCATTTGGTACAGAATGTTACAACAGACCTGGGTCTTGGGTCCTTGCCATAGGGTTTATGTTACAGAGAGTTTTTTTAGTCAGATTTGCTGAAGCCAGCTGCGATTTTAAGTTGTTGAAGATGAAAGTATGGATTAGCTTGTCTATTGTAAGTTTATTTCTTTGAGAACATGAAAAAAGGAACTTTTCACAGTTGTGTTATTTTGACAATTGCAGGTTGAGATCACACTGAGCACACATGACTGTGGAGGCCTGTCAGACAAGGATGTTAGGTTGGCTAATTTTATTGACAGTGCTGCCAAGAAGTTGTCCTGAATGCATCCACATGGCACTGAGTCTGTTAGTGTTGTTTCATGGCAGATTTTACAGTCTGTCTGCAGAGAACTTGTTTTCACTTTTTACAGTGAGTAATTGATGAAACGGAGATTGATTGTGTCAGTGTTATCCTTATAATCTTTTGTCAGTAACATTTCTGTGAATGGAAAACAAGTGTGGTTTTGAACCTTACGTTTTCTTTGAAGAATTAATGCATTTTATTGTGTTCTAGTTTCATAACTTAATATAATATAAAGTTTTTACCACACCTTAGTAGAGCACTTTACAGCATTACAGAGTCAGATTTATTGATTATCTATGAATCTATCCAGACCTATATCTTGTGTTTATTAGACATTCAATTTTTATATCTTTTATCACCATATTGGGGGTTCAGCAAGGGTCAGAATCAGAAGTAGCCTACTGGGGAAAGAGTCTGGTTGCCCAGCTTGAGTTTGTAAGACCAGGGAAGGCCTTTTAATATCAAATTGTTTGCTTGTAGATTTTCCATTATCATTATTATTAACTAGTTATTCTTCTCCTATTTGAAATAGTTGTTAAATTTTACAAAATTGTGGAGGAAGTCACCGCATAATTTAGTAGCCAACATGATAAACAGTATTCAAAATCTGGTATAGCCCAGGGTACTGGTGACATAATTTGCTAGACCTTGCCTCAAGAAATGTCTGTGTAGGAAATCTTGTAGGTCTTTGAAATTTTTTCTCATTGTATACTTAATTCAGGGTTCATAAGGAAATGACCACTGTATATATTCACTTTTAAGTCTTGTCCAACTGCAGAAAAAATAAAACTTACTTGCTGACATATCATTGTCTATGTTGTTTCATCTGCTCATTAATTCTAACAAACTGCATAGATCCAGAAGCTCTGGGACATCATGCCAGTACATATGGTTTTGCTTCTTAATAGACAAAACACAGTTTAATGAATTAGACTTTTTGAATAATTTGAAATAAATTCTATTTGTTTTTCTACAAAGACCAGAATTATAACATTGTATATGATAGTTATTAATTTGCATATAAAGGAGGTTTGAAGTGTTAAACTCTAAGCAATGCATGATGGTGGTCTAAATGCATGGTTCATGGCCATCAGTCAATCAAGAAATATCAGCAAAGTGTTATGGCGGTATCAAAAACTGAGGACTCCTCCCCTCTGTTAATTACCCTCTGCTGCCAACCCCATTGCGCCAGAATCAAACACAAAGTTTCGTTCTCCATGGTACATTTTGATGACTGCCTTCAGTCCCATGTGTACACCCCTTCTAGATACATGTGCTCCTCTTCCAAGACTTGTATTCTCATTATTACCACAATCAGAACCAAGTCCTATGAACAATGTTCTTTGCATATCAAGGTAGAGCTACCTGGAATGAATTCTCTTGAACTTAGACACAATGACTTTGTAATCTTTTTCTAGAGTTTTCTTAAAACTCACCTATGTGTCAAGTGATAAAACACAGACTTGACAAATAATATGCCAGAAGAATATAAGATTGTAAGCCAAGGTTTTGGAAACCCTGCACCTACTATTGCATTACATTGTCAGCTGTTGAAATGAATTATGTGGCAGACAAAGATGAATCTATGCAACCTGTATATTAGATGTGCAAGCACAAAAAGAAATCTTTTACATGCTGTGTTTCATCAGTGTCAGACACTGATAAAGGAAATTGGAACTATTTAAATGTAAGTGAGAAAGTTTTATGACATGAGTGAAAACATGGCAAACTTCCTAAAAGTGAAATTGGACTAGGCTGTTTTTAGTGTTGGTGTCTTTTTTTACTGTGTGACATAATAATGAACATTGGTAGTATAATCAGATACAATAACAATTTAAAAAATCAGTGATTCCTTAAAACTCGGATTAAACCCTAGGCATGAGTACTGAGATAACAAGAAGCAGTATTCCAAACGTATAGTCGATGACAGTGCAAGAAGAAATTTTAGAGGAGAACAAGAAGACAAGTGGATAGGTATGAAAATGTTTATACAAGAATGATCATCATACTGATATTTCTATTGATGGTTCTTCCCATGGTACTCAGTTCAGACATTTAGAGGACACATAGCAATTTTGAAACAGATATATGGATATTAATTGCTGCAGAAGCTGCTAAATTTAATTTTTTTAAATACATTTTCTTTTGAAAATAGACCTATTCGATGGAGGCAAGGCTTCCTGGAGGGAAAACAACTGTATTGATGAACCTCTGTTATTGGTTTTGTTTACACCTTTGATGAAATAATGCAGGTAGCAAACCCACTAATTAGAAAACTTAAAATAACATGTTCAGCTAGGAAAGAAACAATTAGTCGAAAGAATGAACTTGTCACACTGTAAGAAAATTCAGTTGATGACATGGTAGGATATGATAGTATGATATTCATTGTTACTGACACCTTAAAAGTTTTTTGTGATAATCAGTACACCTAAAAGTTTTTTAATTTTTGATCATCAGCACACCATAAAGTTTTTTTAAGTTTTAATGATTAGTGATAAAAATAAATGATGCACAAACTGTCTTTAATGTTACATATTATTTAATATTTAATCAATGTAACATTGCCCTCTTAGAAAGAGGGATGGCTAATTGGATTTGGCTGGCGTTATCTAGAGGATGACCTCCCTCATTATTATAGCCAGGTGGGAGTGAAGAAAAATATAATTTTAACAGAGAATTGATTGAGAAAACTGGGAAGAAATAAGCAATATGAGCCCTCTTTGGCAAGAAAATAACAAATTTAATTAGAACAAAGTAATAATGGCAATTCCAATTCAAGTTAGATTATATCAATAGAACTTAACAGGTGTGTCTAATTTGGAGGTGAAAAGAGCGCAATGTCCACAGTTGATGTGCATCACCTTCCTTCCTTTTGACCGTATATCAATGTCTCCTAGTTCATCCTTCCTAAGCTCTATGCTTTGCCCCTTCATGGACTTCCTGGTCCTTTTCTTCTGACCTCATTCTTCTTTCTCTCAGACTTGTGTCTTTGGACTGTCCCGTCTCTCTGTCAGAAAGTATTCCTTATTGATTTTCTCTTTCAGAACTTGTGCATCCTGGCACTAAACTCTGGTTTTCTTTTTACAAGACGTCCACCTGGTCCCTTTCTTGTTTAAGGAGGAAAGCACTATTCTTTTTAGGCTTTCCACAGCATCTAGACTCTTTCAGGAGATTTTCAGACTAAAGAATTTTGACTAAGGTCGTCACTTTAAAGTCTGATTGCTCTAAAGTGTACACCTTAATTTGTTCTGCCCAATCATATGCAGCGGTCCCTAATGTTTCCAAAACAAATAATTCCTTTCATCAGGTTTAGACAGCTTGGAATCTGTGAACGACAGTGCGTAAAAAGTTCCCTTTGAAAAAATGATAAGTGGACTTAGGTTTCTACCAAGTGGTTAGGGTTGGTAGCTCAGATGTTTACTTTCTAAGGACCGTGTTAAGATGCCCTGGTCATTTTCACTGAGTAGGAATGCTGCCCCTTTGAAGTTGACACTGAAAAGGAGGAGATGAACGAAGAAAGGTCGAAGTGATCCTTCACAAAGACTCTTCTGGCTTAAATGCGATAAAATTTTAGTGCTGAATGCATTCAACTTTAAAGTTCACTGTAATTCAAAATCTGACACTTCACAATCAGTAATACAAGTTGAATTATGAATTAATTAGAAAGTTTTGTAAATGTAAATTTGTCTGTGGTATTTATCACACTTTTAATTCCATTTTGAAAGTATTGTTTAATTTTGTTTTTATATGCCTTGGGATGAAATTTGCAATAATGGTATTTGCTTAACTTGTTTAGTTATCCACATTTTTAATTTGTTTTTTTTTTAATGTATTCTTTTATTTAACAAATTAGATTCCAAATTATTTTTCACAACTGAGAGTAAAGTTGATAATGATCTTGCATCTAACCTTTTTGTTTTACATTTCAAAATCATGTTTGGTTGACTTTATAAAATTTCAGGTCAGAGAATTTGGAGATAGTGAACACAAAGTGCAGGATGTTTCAAAGTTTGTAAAACAAACTGAAATTGGAACTTGATAAAAGCAAAAGATTTATTTATAGTTGAACTAAGAAACAACTTGGAAAATGTTTACAGGAATTTAGGAAAGCGAATGGTAAATGTGTGATTGCTGAACAAGAGTGTACAAAATTACAAAATGATGGAATCCCAGTGCATGGAATAGGAAACAAATTCAAACAACACAAGCTCCAATTTCCAGGGTGGTTAAATAGGTATTTTTGGCATCTTGTTTATTCGGTATAAAAGTAAAAGTTGTTTCTTCATGGAAGTAATCAGCATCCAGTAGTAGCAACAAGACAATTAGGGTAATAAAATTATAGATATTGACTAAAACAAAATCAAATATTAATTTGTTTACAGCATTTAAGTTTCCTCACTGATTCATACAGCACGCCCTGTAAGAAGTTATTTAAGATAGTTCTACCATCAAACAAGGACATTGAAATAATTATGAAGCTGTTTAGTTTCACTGCATGAATGTTGACCTGGCAATTTTATCAACACAACCAGGCTTTGTTAACACTCTGAGCCATTTGGCATTCTTTTTGGTGGTGTTGATAGTGGGTAATAAATGTCTGACAGATCTCATCTGAAATAAAAATTATTATAGCAAAATGTACAATGTAGGTTTACAATTGGTTCAAAATGAACAATGGTTATTTTCAAACAAATAATTCCAGTTTGTTAAGCCGGTTCCTAGTAGGCTATCTGAAACAAATGGACTTTAACCTGACAGGATTCTTGCTCATACATATTTGTCGCTTTTATTGTTAGATAATTCATTCGAAAGGTATGCTATTAAATCCTACATCTTTTGCTCCGCATCAGAGGTTAAAAATTATTTAATCGTGGAAATTGACTCCATTTACTATAAAGGCATGAGACCAAAATACAGAATAGCATTGGGTGAAGCAGTTATAGGAGAAGTTACAGTTGGTTTAGTCATTTTAATAACTGGATTGCCCTTAGTGTAGTTCCTTTTGATAGCTGGATTGTCCTTAGTGTAGTTCCTTTTGGTTTTACTGGTGATAGTACAACATCTGCATGTATTGATTAAAGAGCTATTAAGAAAAAATTTATTTTCAAAAAAACATATTGAAACCTGATGAAAATATCATTTGCCATGTCCAAATTAAATGGCATAGATCACATGACAAGAAAAGCAATGGTGACCATGAAATCGACCATGATAAACATTTTTGATCATTGACAAATACAGTATATACATGGAGAAAAAAAAATGCAAGGTGGTAAAAATGCAAAGCAAAAAGACAGAAAAGAAATTGAAGAGAAATAGATCTTGAAGAAATTTAAAGGAAATACTACAAAGATAAAAAGGATTAAAGATATTAAGTACACGAGCTGTATGTTTTGGCTGCATTAATATTTCCAGTACAGATGGAGCTATATTACATTCCATGAGAACGAAATCTATTATACAAATTGAGTTGAGAAAATAAAAAAATGAGGTATTTCATTTGTATGATTCGACTTTTGTTGTGTATTACATTAAGCTACTAGCTTTTACTTTTACTATACCAAAGACAAGGATGAAACAAAGACCTAATGCCTAGCCAATTTTACAACTTTGAAAGTTGGAGAGGGAACAAATAAAATTGGAGGCAATAAATAAGATACTACTTTTTCATTTTATCAATACAAATGTTCAGATAACTCCCAGTATCAATTACGCAGGGTACATGACTAATAATAACCTCATATTGCCGTGATTCAGCATGAATCCATATTGCTGGGATTCAAGAATAATTCCTTATTGCTAAGATTCAACAGTAATTCCATATTGCTAGGATTTAACAATAATTCTATATTGCTGGGATTCAGTAATAACTCCATATTGCTAATATCAATTTCATATTACTAGGATTCAAAAATAATTCCATATTGCTAGGATTCAACTATAATTCCATATTGTTAGGATTCAACTATAATTGCTTATTGCTAGGATTCAACAATAATTCCATATTGCTAGGATTCAGCAATAATATTTCATAAAGCTAGGATTCAGCAGTAATTCCATATTGCTAGGATTCAGCTATAATTCTATCTTGCTAGGATTCAGAAGCAATTCCATATGCTAGGATTCAGCAGCCAGATGCATCAACAGGAAAATATGCTTATATGTATCAGAACCAATCGGTGAGACCCAAAATTACTCTAATGACTTTTATTCATGTTTGCTGGAATCGGTGCATGTTTAAAATGTTTTTTTCATGCAAACCACGATTAATTCAACCAATTATCAACATCAGAAATGAAGATGGGAACGAAACAAGCTTTCACTGTGTAATTGTATATGTGTGTTACAGTAAGTAAATATATGTAATGAGATATTTTCTCTCCATTAAACCCCACTTTCCAGCGATGCAGACTTTTATTTAGGTAAATGGGAGAAAGATTTTTTAGCGGTCCGGATAACCGGAGGGATAGGGGTGGGAGGGGAAGCAGTTTAGAGCAACTTAAACCTAAAACAATCAAATTACCAATCAAGCAGATTAGGTAGAACAGTTGTATGCAGTTAATATAGCTTGTATACAAAAAGGAATTGAAACTCGTATACTTCATGCTTTGGACGAGGATGATTTGAAAGATATTTAGCCATGGAGTACAAGTTAACTGCCGTTTTACAGAGTGGCATTGGAAGAACTAACAACCTAATTGATGATAACTGAGTAAAAGATTTTAGATGCTCGGAGATTAGGTACCTTATTAATTGTTATTCAGAACCTGCAGATAGTAAGGGAAAGAGTATGTATTCAGCTGAAATAAGTCATCACAAGAGGCAATGCTATTCTAATACACTAATTGTTTTACATAATTGTTAAAAATTACTTGTGAAATGTATATTAAAATCTTACTTGTTAAATATGGAGAATGAAAACTTGTATAATAGGTCAACCGATCCCAAGCAAGTGGAAACAAATTTACCAGGTAATTTTTTTTTAGATGCGTGATTAGGCAGTTTAAACAGAATTGTCACTAAAAGAATTAGATATTTATGTAAGAAATAATTTAAGTGAGACCAGATTTTAATGCCGGTAAGAAGCAAAATTTGCATGAACTTGTCAATGACATTGCATCGTATTTTAAGAGAGGCATCATTAGAAAATTTGGAAATTTGGTTCTGTAGAAGAACAACTAACCTTGTCTGTAACGACGATACCATTGAAGGGACCCACCCTAGAGGGAGATCAAGATACGTACAGGTTTTTTTTTTTTTCCCGTAAAGATAATTATGAGCATAACTTGAATATTTACTTGACATTTCACGTTCCAACATGGTCAGGAGATAAGCGAAAATACAAGATTGTTTGAATATTAACATTGCACGTGGATAAATACAAGCCACTCGGATGAAATGCAGAAATGTATTTGCCTCATTGGAGTTAGAACCAAACAAGTTTGTATCAATGTAACAAAATATGGATGATGAATATTTCTTGTATGCCGTAGAATCTCTTGAATACGAAGGGATACTGTAGATAACAAAAAAGTATTAAAATACGATATTGTTTACTTGATGTCTTACGGGACCAAAACGAATATCCCAAACATTGAAATTTATATATCTGCGAATGTGCATGAGATAGGGAAAGAAGGAGACAGCGGTATGGAGACTACCTTAAAAGGAACTGAGACGAAAAAAATGAGACACGTTGACATATTTAGCATATTTCCTTTAACAATGCTACGCAAGGTCTACTAGAGTGTACACCATTGTCTTCATTTTACTTTGGGGCCTACCGTTAAGATTTAATTTCATACCCCACAATCTCATCACTCTCGTCCATTTTAATTACATTCAGCGTGCCGTTATATCAGACAATATTTTCCTTTTTTTCTTCATGTAATATGACTGTTCAGAAAATTAATCGATCGTTTACAGTGATCATTTTCTATACGGCAGTACTTTTGCTTTCGCTGTTACACAAATGATGAAAACCACTTTTACCGTTTGTAGGAAATTGGCATATCGCCACTTATCAATCATGCTGTTCGTTTACCCAATCAGCGAGCGTAAATTAGACACAACTTAAAAGGGGGCTTTGTAATTCTAACAGTCAATATCAAGATCGTATATATGGAGTTAGGTTTATTCCTTTCGCGAAACATAAAAACTACGATGATTAAAGACTTGTGGTCGCCCGCAAAATAGGTATCTTGTCTTCCACATATCGTAGGAATGACTGCACATTCACTGCCTCTTGATCAACTCTTCGTCGTAATTCTGCAAATGACGGTAGTAGGTCGTCTGCTGGTAATAGGGAGAGCGCGAAAACCTTTCACAGCAGTTTGTACATAATGTGTTCCTGATAGATCCGCTATAATTGGAAACGAAAATACAATTATTTGTGAAGAACATTTTAAAAAATTGGGATGAACAGATTTAAACATTTTCTTAACTAATTAAGATTTTGACTTCTCAAGATATTGAATTTCCCAAAAACGTTTTGAGTTATAAGTGATTTTCAGCATTTCGAAACTTGTTTTGAACTAGTTATCCAAAGTCTAAAGACATCGTAACTAGACTAATGGATATTAACATGGCAGCTCAAAGGAGTGGACTGAAATGTGTTTACCTGTATTCCCAATTCCTGAACCTTTCTCCAAAGGGCCTGTCCAAAAAGAAATGCGCAACCGTGTATTTGTGGGGTTTCAAAAACCGCTCTGATCCCTTGCCAAAGACCCTTTTCGAAGTCAACAAATGACTGGTCTGAACCAGCTACTGTAGTATGTCTTTATTCTTAAAATATTTTGTTTGTAATGAAATCTTACCTGTGGTTTAGAACTGCACAGGTCACACACAAACTGAAAAGATAATTTTACGTTTAAGGAGACCTACTTGTAGCTTGATAAACCTGTAAATAGAAACCATTTCTTAGTATCATTTAGTTAATTCTATCGACGTCTTATGATAACATTTATTTTGAAAGACATTGGATATAGCAGCAGAGGGGGGGGGGAACAGACCTTTGCTTGAAAGGCGTCGAAGCGTCGAAAATAAACCCTCCTACGAACGATTGAAAAATAAAAAGCGTCGACAAATTTTAAAAAGCGTCGACACTTTACTGAGAAAAATCTCGGAATTTTTCTAATTAATATTACTCCATTGTCATTGGTGATTTTTTCTAGTTTATTATGCATGCTGTTTACGCAATTACGCCTTCACTGAGGTCATCACCCCCTCTGCTGCTATTAATTTATCCAAATTTACCACCATACCAAGTTTGATGAATATTTCTCAACACGTTCTCGCTGTCGTTTCTCCTGATCTGTTTCATCTTTATTTGTTTCATCTTTATTTGTTTTATGTTTCAAGTAATAATCAAGTTCTGATGGTGGTTTTTCTATTTTTGGATTTATGTTCTTTCTTTTCCTGTAATATATCATTAAACTTCTGTATCGATCTCCACCGCAATTTTTGCAAATCTGATATAATCCTCTAACGCCGTTGTTACATCCAACACATCTTCGTGGACCAGCATGAGGGTTTTTCTTTATAAGATAATTATGTTTTTTGCAATATTCTCCACGACATTTTTTTATCACATTTATTAGTGGTTCCTTGACGCAGCCATGCACAATTGTTCATTATATTAATGATATCTTTTTAATTCAGTTTAATTTTATCATCACCCCTGTTATCCAAATATTTTATCAAATCCAATACGATATCTTGTTCTAGGATCGTGTAAATTTATTGTTATAAACCCATGCGGAGTAACTTGCGCCTGTGAAAAGAAATTTCTGAATTTAATTATATCCATGTCACCGCTGCACCAGGTTTGATGAATATTTCGCAACGTATGTGTGTCTACGCCATTAAACACAACTAAAATATTACAGTTATCTCTGATCACTTTTGGTATCTGTGTGTATCGTTGAGTAACATAATTAACGTCGGTATTTTTATGTCTACCTCGAGAAAAAATCCTGGCTGGGTTTGAGTGTTTGTCCAGCATCACATCGTCGTATACAACTAAATTATTAATAAGTCCGTCTATGGAATCAACTGATGGTGCTTCATCAATATCGGTTATAAACTCGATAACGTCGTTAGCGTTTTCATTAAAATCCTTAAGTACATTATAACATCGCTGATCATCAACTGACGGGGCTACCAAATATAATTTATCCCATTTTAACCATCTCATTATAAGATTAAGTAACAACTGTGTCTTTCCACTTCCAGATGGTCCTATTATTATCATTCTGATGGAATTTGGTAACGCAGGATGGTGCTTGACAGGTTCTTGTTTTCTTGTCGCTGAGAAATCAATTATATCCATGTTGTATAAAATATCTATGAATTTATATTGCTTACGCTGTAAAGTTAAAACTCCAACTACTGATTTAGCTACGGTTATAACAAAAAATAAAAAAATAGCATACGGTGGAAAATGTTCTATATGCGGTAGAAAGAAATTTTCGTTTTTACCTAATAGGCGCGGTGGTGATATTGCAAATTTGATGTCAAAGTTTCCAGGTGCTCCATGGGCTAAATACAGCGGAGAAAAACATCTACCAGGATATAATTATTGCGGTCCTGGTACTCGACTCGATATCAGGCTTGATAATCAGGATCAACCAAAACCAGGCGAGGAACCAGTAAACGCTATTGATCGTGCTTGTCATGTTCATGATGTAGCTTATAAAAGTCAAAATCTACAAGATAGACATATTGCAGATGTGAAATTAATTCATGCATTAAATTCTATAAAAAATAAAAATATTAGAGAGTCATTAGCTAATTGGTTAGTAAGATCCGCGATGAAAGGTAAATTAGCGCTAGGGGCTGGTAATATATAAATGGAATCGATTTATTATTCACCAATCGGATACTGGAAGGGTAAAGCAGCAATTAGTAAACTCGCTGATGCAGCAGCGGTTAAACATTCTACTGCTAAAGCGTGGTTGTCCAGGCAGGCAATATGGCAAATTTATCTACCACGTCCTAAGCAAATTCGATTTGCTCATTTTAGTGTCAGTGTTCCTAATGAGGTTCATCAAGCTGATATTCTGTTTTTACCACATGATACTGTACGTAGAAAAACGTACAAATACGCGCTAACTGTTGTTGATGTTGCAAGTAGATATAAAGATGCAGAACCGTTAACGACTAAAACAGCAACTGAGGTAGCCGACGCGTTTAAACTAATTTATCAACGAGGTGGTGGATCACAAGGTGGTCTACGATGGCCACAGCTACTACAGGTTGATCCTGGCAAGGAATTTCTTGGTCCAGTATCATCGTTGATGAAACAACATAATACCAAAATACGACGAGGACATACTGCAATTCATCGTGATCAGGCAATTGTTGAGCGATTTAATCGAACACTTGCCGAGCGGTTATTTGGATATCAGTACGCGAAGGAATTTATTCAGGATACGAGATCTCGTGAATGGGTGGCAAGATTACCAAACGTGATAGCTGCATTAAATGATGAGATTACTAGAACGACCAACATGAAACCCACTAGCGCAATTACGAAAAAAAATATACCAACACAACGAAAAGATGTTGAAAAACAGAAAATATTGGGTGATGTCACAGTCAGGTATTTATATGAGCCTGGTGAACTTGAAGGTGGTAAAGCGAGAGCGACTGATCCTATTTGGAGTGTTACCACACACAAAATATCCACCGTGACAAGATCCTCAGGTAGACCTGCAATCTACAGATTAGATTCAGCTGCTCCTCAACGTGGATTTACACGTGAACAACTACAAATAATCCCCACGGATACACAACTACCACCGCGATCACTTAACTAGCACTAGCGCCTCTACGTCGATTACATTCAAGACAGGTCAACATTATATTTTCTCGTGTATGACCAAGATTGTTATTTTTTCTATCTACGGTAAATTGTCTTGGATCATTTTTCAGATACCGACATAGCATTATACAATTACAACTTGCGCAATGATTATTCTGTTGTTGTTTCAGCGCATTAATAAAATCAACATCAAGATCAAAATTGCGTTTATTTTTTTTATCGCACTGTTCATAACCAGATAATTTTTTTCTTATTATATCGCTTTGACATTCGTCAATATCATCACTAATCACTGACGAGTCCATGACGATTCGTCTCAATTGAGATATTTTTCTAACTCGAGACACTGCGAGATAAACCAAGTTCGACCATTCGATGTGATCATCAACGATCCAAACAACTGTATCAGTAATAGTTAATCCCTGAGATGAATGAATCGTCATCGCGTATCCAAGCGTCCACGGGGATTTATCAGCACGTAGAGCATCTTCAACAACATCAACATCAACTGCAACAATATCATTCAATACAAGATTATGTTTCCTCTTTGACTCTCCTGGTATATCAACGTCGATATTTTGCCGTCGCGTATCTGCTGGTCGATAACATAACGGAACTGACAACGTTGGAAACTTTTCTCGTTGTAACTGAAACAACTCCCGTTGAAGTTTATCACGAACTATCTTTCTGCTTGCAACTATCAAATCGTTTGGTCGCCACGTTTGCAGAAAGTCTTTCATGGGTGTTTCTGAAATTATTTCACGCATTATTTCACACTGAATTTTATTCGGTTGTAGTCTGATTAATTTTTTAAATTCCTTCAACGCTGCATCAAGTGCTCTATGATCATCAGATACTTCTTCAGCGTGGTCAACGAAATTTTTCAGCCAATCATGTGGAGATGGTCCAGCTACGGGTGGTGGTTGACCATGATCGCCGCACATTATCACGGCAGTATTTCTTGTTAACAACCAATCAAGAAATGTTTTTAATGTTTCTAGCGGTACAGTGCATATCTCATCCCATATTATGATCCTTGGAATGTATTTCTCTCCCATCCTTAAAGATGTCCATGCATCACCCTTCCATCGAAAAAAGCTGTGATAAGTACAGGAATTAACACCGCGTTGTTTCATCTCTCTCGCTAGTCTATGTGTAGGTGTTAGTACAATCATATCTGAATTCTGAAATAGTTCGATAGCTCGAGTGGTTTTACCAGAACCGCCAGGTCCGTTTAGATAAACTGTTTTGTGTCTGGTTATTGGATCGTATACCGATGGTAACAACGAAGTTGTCAACGTTTGACATTTTTTACAGTAAATATCTTTAACCGCAACATCAGCGGATTCGGAATAATCGAGCATATATTCATTCTTTATTCTCCACGAACCCCACGATGTATGAGTGCCTATGTTTAATCCTTCTAACAGTATTGAATGTTTTTTATTTATATAAAACGAATCAGTAGCAACTCTAACGGCATGCGCAGAAACCTTATTTATCATCGATAATAGATTTATTGAAACATACGCGAGCATCGATGATCTTAAATGAGTATACTGAGGTGACTCACCGTCCAT
Source organism: Sinohyriopsis cumingii (assembly GCA_028554795.2). Lineage (NCBI taxonomy): Eukaryota > Metazoa > Mollusca > Bivalvia > Unionida > Unionidae > Sinohyriopsis > Sinohyriopsis cumingii. The sequence continues at coordinate 83,904,917 of CM068831.1, forward strand.
GTAGCTCACAATTGTACCTAATTTATTTCCATTTGACAAGAAAACTGTTTCTCGACTTATAAACGTGCTCTTGTTCGTTGTATCAACGATTATAAAATCTAACTCAGTATCGTCCATGATCAATCTTGCACAATGTCGTCTGTGATCATATGCTGCTCCCTGTGTAAACTTGCCAATTATTTTTCTACCAAGATCCTTCGAATCGGTTTCGTCCGAATGTTGTAAGCAAACCTCGGTTTGTTTCGATATGATATAATTGCTTCACTTACAATCAACCGTGTTAATATCGTATAATCAAGCATATACCGCAATAGTACTATTGGTGTCCACATTTTTTATGAAAAATGTTTTCCAAACCAAACATAACAAATTGGATGAAGTCCTTTAGACATTTCGAATGACTCGATACGAGCGAATCCAGTTAGGTCAAAATCCGGTAATGGTCCATTTATTGATACTCGCGTCATTTCATGCGTCGGATGACCGAATCGCTCAAAATACACAGAACAATCTCCGTATCCAAGAAAACTTCCGGGATAACACGCAACCATATCAACTGAAATAACATCTCTGTGATCGTATTTAGTATTCCACAATCCGCCGTGTCCATATTCGACACAACTAGATACTATGTCATTGAGAAAATCAAACCGAGTTGGTTTCCACGAATTTTTCTCTCTAGCAAAATGAGCCGCAACTGACGGAATAGTAAAACAGCTACTCAATAATTCGTCAGCGTCATCAGTATATTGCAGTGCAAGATTTTTCATTTTCTCGTGAAGAAGATCTGTTCGATAAATAACGCCATTTGGTCTCACAAACTGATCAAATTTCATATCTGATTCGTCGTTAGAACTCTGAAATAACCATACTGACACAGGATCGTTTTTACTTATTTCGTTAATAAAATCAAACATACCTCCATCAGAATTATCTATGGAATAACATTTAACAGTTCGATTTCGTGGAAACACTGTTACTGCGTTAGTCCACGCGTGTGCGTTATGATCAATAATTGTAATTGAGGCTCCTTTTGATTTATATTTTGATTCATACAAAATCTCCCCTGTTATCGTCGCTACGGTTATTGGAAATTTTAATATTTTTCCTAACCCAGCTACATCTTTGATAGACGCACCGGTATCTTTAACCATATCTCCCCACGTGTTTATTATTTTACGTCTTTTATCCGTTAGACCGTTTCCACGGGCCGCGTTTGTAAAATGTTCTGTTACTCGTTCAGCCACACAATTTATTTTTGAAAGTTTCATCGGTGATAGTTTATCAACGCTGGGTTTTTCATTTAACACATAGATTCCATAAATAACCGCGGTCACGGGATATGCTCGTTCATAATACGGTTTGTCAATGCCAGTCAATAGATCTGGTTTGGAATTTCTACTTAGTACGACAGTTTTTTTATTGCCGTGGACAGGATCATATTTGTCACGGATAATCCAATCATCTGTTTCTGTCAACACGACGAATTTTATTCTGAAAAGATACTTGCGATTACCTTGATGAATATCAAAGAGGAAGTTAATGATAGTTGCCGCTCGTTTGTCGTTCATCACAGCGTTAACGATATTTTTGTTGCGTATAATCTTGAACGTTGACCAGACATGAGATGCACCATCTGTGTGAAATTCTTTCTTGGCGTCGTGAATTTTATTAATCAAACCTCTGTTTTTCGGATCAACCAAATATTTCATCGGTAAGTCAGAGGATATTCTGTCAAGATTAAATCTATTTCCACCTGAGGGTTTTATTCGGGATAATCTATCGAATTCGTTCATATATATCAAACAAATATTTAAATAAAGAATATATGTATACAATGTCTCAATGCAAATGGCTCATGGTGGGTTCAGTAAATCGATGCAATAAATCCTGTAGAGGTGAATTTTGTTGGATGCACTTACAGGGGATACGGCGGGGGAGTCTAGGACCAATACCATGTCTGCAGTGTGGTGTTGGAGTGCGAGGCAAAACAGAATTATGCGGAAAGTGCGTTGGTAAACGATACAGAGAGCTTAAAAGATATTATGACAAAAAAAATAATAATAGTGAAAATGCTATAAAATCCGTGGAGGATTATATATCAAGATTTCAAACAAACAATGATTTAAATAAATAATATTATTATAATGGAGCAAAATATATTTATCCCACATCCTGTCATAACAAACTATGAATCAAATATTAATGGTGTCATCAGACACTGTAGGTTAAAAAAACCAGTTGGTTATATTACTAATGTTGGTTATCTAATGTTCACATGCGGGGGGGGGGAAAGAAACATTATCTATGTCATAGATTTACGTATGAATGTTTCTTCGGAGTGATCAATGACCGTCTTGTTATTGATCATATTGATGGAAATCCTCAAAACAATAATTTATCCAATTTACAAGCTATCTCTCACAGCGAGAATAATGCACATGGTAATACAGGAAGATGTAAGACAGTTTCTAGAAGGGCGGTAAATTCCACAAACACAGAAACTGGCGAAGTAATTATATTTCGTTCGATGTGTGCTGCTGCGAAATATTTTGATATTCACTCACATTCAGTACAAAAAGTGGCAGAAAATATATATAAAACCGCTTTCTCGAAAAAATATAAACAGAAAGTCACCTTTCAGTATTGTTAACTATCATCACCACCTCGAATTAATTTTTTAAATTTATGTCATAGTATTTCCCCCATACACTACTTATTTTTTGACTCATGAAGGGAGGTAATTTTATGGTCATAATTATCTACGGTTTCTAACTTACAAAAATATACAGTTCGTGTATTTTTCTGTTCTATTCGTGAAACATTTAGAACAACACAACACATAGAAGCAACATTACATCTAACCTACAGAAAACCGTCATGTATATTCCAGCTTACTGAGTGCAGAATCCAGCGTCTAGTCTGTATCGATCGTGGGGTTAAATTTTAGATCTACAGTACAGCACAGGGATCCTGCATGCATTTACTCGATTACAGAAATACATGTATATAGTGTTTGGAATTAAAAATCAGTTGCATTTTCCTTGTTCAGTGCAGAAATTATGTACGTGTGTGTGGTTCGAGTAATATTAGCAACTAAATACTCCATGGACTATGACACAGATTTACGAGTGGGAAATCTCGTAAATATATTTCTCCACTGAACAGTTATAGAGAGGACTGAAAATCTCGTATAGTCACAGGAAGGATGAAAACATCTAACAGTTAGATGGCGTGGTATAGTAAATAATCCAGCTTTTATAAATAACTTGTTTGGTGAAAACGTATTTCTTGAACTCAGAATTGTATTGGTTCTTTAGCTATATATTAACTTCCGAAACATATGTTCGTAACAAGGTTCGATAGCTCAGTCAGTATGGTATTGGACTGTGACGCTCGCGGTCCAGGATCGAATCCCATGACTGACGATTGGTCGGGTGGTTACGCATATCAGCGATTTTTATAATTAATTGGGGCACCACCAGCCTCTCTCCGCGAGAAACACCACCCATATATCAACTGGTGGTTGATACATGTTTTGTACCACCCACGGGTTGATTACACTGGTCAACAGTGAAATCATTACTGACTTGCAAAGGCCCTAATCTGTAGTATTTTGGTGTGCCGAACACGAATATAACCGTGAAAAATTTGTATTGGCTCTCGTTTTGAAGATATTCATATACCTCATTTTCTATGTTTCACTGTGTAAATTTCTCCAGTAGGACTGCAGCAACATCCGGAATAATGATGTAACATTGCATAATACCATCATGCTCACATCATCAACAGTTGATTGCATCATTTTCTGATGCAATGCAATACTAATGCCATGCGGCTGCTGAAGTAAGTTGACGTCAGCAGTGTACTATACATGTGTAGGCCTATTATACTAATGCCAGGCGGCTGCTGAAGCTGACGTAAGCAGTGTACTATATAAAGCCCAATCAGATAGGTTCAGCATTTAAAATATTTTAGACGTTGTGCGAGACAGTTCAAGCTACTGTTACATAAAACTTATTATTTTATCCATTTACGTACAATAAAGAACAGTAATGCCTCGAAAGTGTGTTAATACCGCGGACAATTTTTGCTATATTTGTTGGGAAGTGACATTTGCCAACCAGAAGAAAAGTATCAATTCTCAAGTGAAGAAGGCATATCATCTTTACTTCAGATGCAAGGTTGGTGACCAAGACAATCCTTGGGCTCCGCATATATGCTGTGCTACATGTACAACACAGCTTTCACAGTGGTTGAATTGCAAAAGGTCATCAATGCCGTTTGCAGTCCCAATGGTGTGGAGAGAGCCAAGCAACCACCTAAATGACTGTTACGTCTGCTTGGTTCCTCCTCTTTCCGGCGGAATAACGAAGCGAAAGAAGTCGAGAATAGTCTACCCAAACATTCCGTCTGCATTGAGTCCAGTTCCACATGGTGAGGGACTTCCTATTCCAGAACCTCCAGCAGAATATTCTCTTGATTCATCTGACGAAGACAAAGGTGAGTCGACCTGTTCTTCTCCTGGTCCATCAGCATGCAGTGATCCAGATTTTCACTGTGGTGCATCATCAACCCCACACAGAATAACACAGGAAGAACTAAATGACCTGATTCGTGATTTGGACTTATCAAAGAACAAGGCAGAATTGCTAGGATCAAGACTCCAACAATGGAATCTTCTAGAAGAAGATGTCACAATTACTGCATATCGAAAGCGCCACCAGCAATTGGAGCCTTTCTTCAGAAAGGAAAGTAATCTGATATTCTGTTCCGATATTGAGGGCCTCATGAATGCTTTAAAAATCACTCATGACCCACAAGAATGGAGACTATTTGTGGACTCTTCGAAACTGAATCTCAAGGCTGTGCTTTTGCACAATGGAAACATTCTTCCATCTATTCCAGTAGCGTATGCTGTCCACATGAAAGAGACATACGATAACTTAAGGCAGCTACTGAATTCCATTGAGTATAACAAGTACAGCTGGCACCTCTGTGGTGATTTGAAGGTAGTTGCCCTTTTAATGGGACTGCAGCAAGGATATACAAAATACATGTGTTTCTTATGCGAGTGGGATAGCCGAGCAAGGGAAATGCACTACATGAGGAAGGAATGGACTCACAGGCAGAATGTAGCCATTGGAGAGAAGAATATCCAACACCCAGCTCTGGTTGAGGCTCAGAAAATCTTGCTACCACCCCTTCACATCAAACTAGGTTTGATGAAGAACTTCGTGAAAGCCATTGACCGGACTTTGCCAGCATTCCGATACCTGCATGAAAAATTCCCTCGACTCAGCGAAGCAAAGATTAAAGAGGGAGTTTTTGTGGGTCCTCAGATTCGAGAGCTTTTCAAAGATGACCGGTTCAACAACTTGCTGGAAGGTGACGCGAAACAAGCATGGAATGCTTTTCGCCTAGTTTCTACAAACTTCCTCGGAAATGTTAGGGCAGAAAACTATAAGGAACTAGTAGAAGACATGTTGATGACGTATAAGAAACTTGGCTGCAATATGTCTCTAAAGATTCACTTCCTTCATTCCCATTTGGATTTCTTTCCTAGCAACTGTGGTATTGTTAGTGATGAACACGGCGAACGTTTTCATCAAGATATCGCAACAATGGAACAAAGATACCAGGGAAAATGGTCCACTACAATGCTGGCTGACTACTGCTGGACACTCCTCAGAGATTCTCCCGAACAGCTGTACAAGAGACAGGCGAAGAAATCTAAGATGTAGTCAATGACTTGATTTTTTATAGGTAGGCTATTACAGTTGACCTTTTACTATTGGAATGCATTTCGTTATGTAAACATTAATTTCTTGCAGATTACAAAAAAACTAGAGCCAATTTTGCAATTTGACTGTCATATTCGTGTTCAGCACATAAAAATTGATAAGAATTGACTAATTTTATTTCAGTAACATGACTTTTGTAAAAATTTGTTGTCCAGTGTTATTTGGTGGGTTCTCAGCGGAGAAAATGGCCTCTTCATTCATTCATTTCATTATATATATTTCATTTCATTCATTGCATACTTAATGAACCTGCTAAAAGACTCGAATAGAGGTTCATTCATTGTATATATCCATTTCATTATATATTCATAATCGTATATATTCATTTCCTTAATTAAGTTATATGTTTGTGCCGTCTGAGCTCGCTAATACACTCGATAGGGGCTCTTCATTCATAATCTGAGCTCGCTAATACACTCGATAGGAGCTCTTCATTCATTGTTGTCCCTGAAACATCCCGACGAACTCGCTAAAGACTCGATAGGGGTTCTGGGATAATTTTTTTTTTATTTTAAAGATTTATATACTAAATAATGAACCATGAAAATATCAATGATGTAATTGTTGCTATCAAAATACTAGAGGAAAACGGAGTTAATATATCTAATGAACTAAATCCTGAAAAAACAGTTTCTGATTTTGAGATTTTACAAGAACGTAAAAACCAGGGAATACACACACTATCATCTGAATACAAGCTCATGAAACGGATTCAGGAGGCAATGTTTCAGTCGCTAGCTACCGTAGAAGATAATCAGGTGAAGGAATTCATTCCTCTCTCTGCCGCAGTAGAAAAAATTAGATCGTTGTTATCCCACGAGTACGAGGAAAAGAAAACAATTAGTACTCGCATAAGACTATTGAGAAAACTTATGTTAGCGAGTAACCTAGTTGGTGAAACGATCCAAAATGAAAATGAAAATGACTGGCCTGACCACGTGTAGATCATATTTATTCTGAATTATTATTTATTCTGAGATTATATTTATTCTGAATTATTATTTATTCTGAATTATTATTTATTCTGAAATTATATTTATTCTGAATTATTATTTATTCTGAATTATTATTTATTCTGAGATTATATTTATTCTGAATTATTATTTATTCTGAGATTATATTTATTCTGAATTATTATTTATTCTGAATTATTATTTATTCTGAAATTATATTTATTCTGAATTATTATTTATTCTGAATTATTATTTATTCTGAAATTATATTTATTCTGAATTATTATTTATTCTGAATTATTATTTATTTTGCAATTTTGATGGGTTAGTTGGTACTTAGATTTATGTAAAATGATCGATTTTACAATTTTGATGGGTTAGTTGGTACTCAGATTTATGCAAATCAATCAAATTTGTAATTTTGATGGGTTAGTTGGTACTTAGATTTATGTAAAATGATCGATTTTACAATTTTGATGGGTTAGTTGGTACTCAGATTTATGCAAATCAATCAATTTTGCAATTTTGATAGGTTAGTTGGTACTCAGATTTATGCAAATCAATCAAATTTGCAATTTTGATGGGTTAGTTGGTACTCAGATTTATTATTTATTCTGAATTATTATTATTTATTCTGAATTATTATTTTTTCTGAATTATTATATTTATTTCTGAATTATTATATTTATTTCTGAATTATTATTATTTTTTCTGAATTATTATATTTATTTCTGAATTATTATTTATTTCTGAATTTGATGGGTTAGTTGATACTCAGATTTATGCAAATCAATCAATTTTGCTATTTTGATGGGTTAGTTGGTACTCAGATTTATGTAAAATGATCGATTTTGCAATTTTGATGGGTTAGTTGGTACTCAGATTTATGTAAATCAATCAAATTTGCAATTTTGATGGGTTAGTTGGTACTTAGATTTATTATTTTTTCTGAATTATTATTTATTTCTGAATTATTATTTATTTTTGAATTATTATTTATTCTGAATTATTATTTATTCTGAATTATTATTTATTTTGCAATTTTGATGGGTTACTTGGTACTCAGATTGATGCAAATCAATCAAATTTGCAATTTTGATGGGTTAGTTGGTACTCAGATTTATGCAAATCAATCAAATTTGCAATTTTGATGGGTTAGTTGGTACTCAGATTTATGCAAATCAATCAAATTTGCAATTTTGATGGGTTAGTTGGTACTCAGATTTATGCAAATCAGTCAATTTTGCAATTTTGATGGGTTAGTTGGTACTCAGATTTATGCAAATCAATCAAATTTATAATTCTGATGGGTTAGTTGGTACTCAGATTTATGCAAATCAATCAATTTTGCAATTTTGATGGGTTAGTTGGTACTTAGATTTATTATTTATTCTGAATTATTGTTATTTATTCTGAATTATTATTATTTATTCTGAATTATTATTATTTATTCTCAATTATTATTATTTATTCTGAATTATTATATTTATTTTTGAATTATTATTTATTTCTGAATTTGATGGGTTAGTTGGTACTCAGATTTATGCAAATCAATCAAATTTATAATTCTGATGAGTTAGTTGGTACTCAGATTTATGCAAATCAATCAAATTTATAATTCTGATGGGTTAGTTGGTACTCAGATTTATGCAAATCAATCAAATTTATAATTTTGATGGGTTATTTGGTACTTAGATTTATTATTTTTTCTGAATTATTATTTATTTCTGAATTATTATTTATTTTTGAATTATTATTTATTCTGAATTATTATTTATTTCTGAATTATTGTTTATTTGTGAATTATTATTTATTCTGAATTATTATATTTATTTCTGAATTATTATTTATTTTGCAATTTTGATGGGTTACTTGGTACTCAGATTTATGCAAATCAATCAAATTTGCAATTTTGATGGGTTAGTTGGTACTCAGATTTATGCAAATCAATCAAATTTGCAATTTTGATGGGTTAGTTGGTACTCAGATTTATTATTTATTCTGAATTATTATTATTTATTCTGAATTATTATTTATTTTTGAATTATTATTTATTCTGAATTATTATTTATTTCTGAATTATTGTTTATTTCTGAATTATTATTTATTCTGAATTATTATATTTATTTCTGAATTATTATTTATTTCTGAATTTGATGGGTTAGTTGATACTCAGATTTATGCAAATCAATCAAATTTGCAATTTTGATGGGTTAGTTGGTACTCAGATTTATGCAAATCAGTCAATTTTGCAATTTTGATGGGTTAGTTGGTACTCACATTTATGCAAATCAATCAAATTTATAATTCTGATGGGTTAGTTGGTACTCAGATTTATGCAAATCAATCAATTTTGCAATTTTGATGGGTTAGTTGGTACTCAGATTTATTATTTATTCTGAATTATTATTATTTATTCTGAATTATTATTATTTATTCTGAATCATTATTATTTATTCTCAATTATTATTATTTATTCTGAATTATTATATTTATTTTTGAATTATTATTTATTTCTGAATTTGATGGGTTAGTTGGTACTCAGATTTATGCAAATCAATCAAATTTATAATTCTGATGGGTTAGTTGGTACTCAGATTTATGCAAATCAATCAATTTTGCAATTTTGATGGGTTAGTTGGTACTTAGATTTATTATTTATTCTGAATTATTATTATTTATTCTGAATTATTATTATTTATTCTGAATTATTGTTATTTATTCTCAATTATTACTATTTATTCTGAATTATTATATTTATTTTTGAATTATTATTTATTTCTGAATTTGATGGGTTAGTTGGTACTCAGATTTATGCAAATCAATCAAATTTATAATTCTGATGGGTTAGTTGGTACTCAGATTTATGCAAATCAATCAAATTTATAATTCTGATGGGTTAGTTGGTACTCAGATTTGTGCAAATCAATCAAATTTATAATTTTGATGGGTTATTTGGTACTTAGATTTATTATTTTTTCTGAATTATTATTTATTTCTGAATTATTATTTATTTTTGAATTATTATTTATTCTGAATTATTATTTATTTCTGAATTATTGTTTATTTGTGAATTATTATTTATTCTGAATTATTATATTTATTTCTGAATTATTATTTATTTTGCAATTTTGATGGGTTAGTTGGTACTTAGATTTATGCAAATCAATCAAATTTATAATTCTGATGGGTTAGTTGGTACTCAGATTTATGCAAATCAATCAAATTTATAATTCTGATGGGTTAGTTGGTACTCAGATTTATGCAAATCAATCAAATTTGCAATTCTGATGGGTTAGTTGGTACTTAGATTTATGCAAATCAATCAAATTTATAATTCTGATGGGTTAGTTGGTACTTAGATTCATGCAAATCAATCAATTTTGTAATTTTGATGGGCTAGTTGGTACTTAGAATCGAAGATTCTTGATCAAAGATCTACGATTTCACATATAGATTTATCACAAGCTCTTCTCCACGTAGGTCAATTAAGCGATTAAGGTGGTCTGTGAGTTTGAAATTTATTCGTGACAAATACTGATTATGTGTGCGTAAATAAACAGGATTGGTTGGTACTTGCACGATCAAATCCCCAGGGGGAACTTGTGGTGTAAATGTATATAAAATATATCCTTGTTGAGCTTGATTTGATTTTCCAAGATCTATTTGATAACTGCCTTCTATTACGTCACAAACTAGATTAACCGCGATTGTCGATGTTATATTAACGATTCCCGGAGATACGTGTCTTCCACCGCCGAGTGGATCATTATTATATCTAAGAACAGTTGGAGATGGGGCTAGTTTTCTCCACGCATCGAGTATTTCATAAAAGTTTTTGTTGATAATATCGTTGAGTGATCTTATCAATTCGTCGGTTTCAAATCCTGGTAGTGTAAAATCTAATAATTCTGCTTCAGTTATTTTATAATGATCGATGTATGCTTGTTTGATACTATTTTTTTCTCCTGTATCTATATAATCATGAGCATTTATTACCTCAATAATGGTCTGATTAAAATATTTAAGATCTACTACAATTTGATTTAAATGTTGTATCGTTACAATGATCTGATGTTTTAGATCGTCATTAGGATACTCCAGGATATAGTTTTTAAACAACTGTGCTAGTGTCGTTAATGTAGTTGTGTATTCAGTTCTAATTCTGTCAGCACGAAATCTGAAATCTTCTTCAAAAACGATATTAGTTGCAGTTTTTGCATCAAAATCATAGAAAGAAAACGGTGGTAAAGGATATATTTTACCATCTCTTAAAGTGTAATTAGTATCCCTACCAGTCCATGGATACGAATCTCGGTATTTTGGAGTTGTTATAAACCTGGCTTCGTCAGTAAGAAATTCAATTAATTTTGGTTCTGGTGGTCCTTCATATACCGGGGGAACATCAGGCCAACCTAGTACGGATCTGATTGAAGATTGATAAATATCAACGGCATAATCAGGAGAATGTATCTCTACCGTCGAGGACAGCGTCGGCTCATGAATATTAATCGATATTTTTACTTCTTTTCCTGTTATTGATTTTATTCTGCGTTGAAATTCATCATTGATCTCCTCGATCTCATAACTACCAGTGGGTATTCCAACAACAACCCAGTCAGGTGTTCCATCGGGTTTGTTTTTATTAGCAAATACGAGCGAATTATTTGCTGGTGTACCATAAAATGATTTTGATCTGATATTTGGCCAGCTGTAATATACCCGTAATTGCGCTAGTGCAATTTCATTAGCGCGAATTGCAGTTGGAAAATTGATATTAAATTCAGGATTAGTTGAGCTTACCGAGATCATCGTTGTCTTGTGCGGGGTTGTGTTTGCCACGATCTGCTGGAGTAATTCCTTCATTATTAATATTTGTATCTTTAATACCGATACCTTCGTCATATATTTTAGTTATCATTGAAAACTCGAAATCAGATATAATTCCATCACTGAGACTTGCTGATAACAACGAGGATAATTTCGAGTATGCTACCGTCGCTGTGTGTAATTTTATTATGAAATCGGATAATTTTTCATTCGTGCAAGTACATATTTTTTTTGCGATGATATTAAGCACACCTGCAATCGTTGTTGCTGCTGAAATACAAATAGTTACAGCTACTGGTGCCATCATTGTTACCGTGGATAATATTATTCCAGCTCCAGCAACAACAGCGGATACTGAATAAACAATCACGTCGACGATAACTAATCGTCGTCGGTATTTTTTTTACCTTTACTGTATATTGTTCGACTTGATCTTTCAACGCCGCCTGCCATTCACGCGCTTGATTGTACCTGTATTGTGGACCGTCCATATATTTTTATGCAGTAACCAATTGAGGTGTTTCAGCTACAAATTCCAAACACCACCAGTAAGATGTTGCGGTTAATTTCTTATCAGCTGCTTCCAGAATAAATATTTCTTCGGTTCCGTTATTTAATATAACGGATACAACCCCGGAAAACCTGTCGGTGGAATGACGCCATGGAAACGTTGTAAATATTTCAAATCGCGCAGCACTAAACACGGACAGCCTGTACACGCCAGTGACTGTTGCGGTATATTTGATAGTATTATTTTGCTGCGACCATGTTGCGAATCCCGATGATACCGTGTATACGATGTTTGTGATATGTCCGGGAGTTATTCCGGTTGGAATTTTAATCAGACCGGTTTTGTTAACGATCTCAGGAATTCCCGCTACGATGTTTTGCTGCGTTTGTTTGATCGTGTCAATGTTGGTCTTGATATCTCGCTGTATTAGTTTGATCGTGTCAATGTTGGTTTTGATATCAATGAGTCTCATGTCAACGATAAGCGGAGTGCCGGAGGATTCATCTGTGGTTCTTTGATAGTTTCTGCGAAATCTTGTAAAAGCGCCTGTGTGAACATTATACTCGGCCCGTAACGTGGACAATTTACCGTCAACGGTGTCGACGTATTTTTTTGTTGCTGCGTCTTCGTCGGATGTTGGATCTCTTAAAACTACTATTTTATTTCCGTTCATGCTAAGTTCACCTGTCATTGTGTCACCGGTGTTTTTTACGCGATTAGCAACGCTTCTTGTAATTTCATCTCTGATGGTTTTAAACGATATACTTGAATCCCTAATTCTGCCGCTGTCAGTAAACACAGGAATATTATCTGTAACTGCACCAAGTACTCGTCAAACTATATCATTCCATCTGATATTGCTCGTTTTTAGTTTACCATGTAGATCTTGAAAAATAACAACCTCATCTGGGTCAACTCCAGCCAGGTTCATAACGTCAGCGAGGTCATCCTTAGTCGCGTACTTTGACAAATGAACATCGTCGGATTTTCTCTTAACGCGTGAAGAAGATCTTCCATAAATATCAACCATTATAATAAGACCTGTTGTTTAAAACGCTTTACGCGCAACGAATCGGTTGCTTGTATAATCATGCACGACTTTATGTGGCGGTTTGGATGATTTTGATATAGCGTTAAGTACATTAATTACCTCACGGCCGCATATTGGCGGATCTGTCATTGTTTGTGTGGGTAACGTTGAATACCAAACTTTACAACCAGAGGTTGCTGCGTGGAGTGGTGCAACATACTTGATAAATTCAACTGGTGGAGCTAACCCGTACGAATCAAAATAAACGATTCCACGTGGATCAACCGCGTATGATACCCAGTGAGTACCAGGTCCAGAACGTTCATCGAGATTAATAATACCTGTTTCGAGTTTGTTTGGTTGTTTTGGTAATTGATCTCGCATGAAAACACCTCTGAAGTTTTTTATTTTTAATCGTTTAGCAGCATCAAGTAAATCAAAATTTGATGCTGGAGTGTCTAACGTGGAAGCCTCAGACCCTTTCCCCAACGAGATCCTGGCAATCTTAAGCCGCGTCCCTTTTTTTTGTATCCTTGCCCTGTTGCTTTCTTTAGAGCCATTCCAGCAGCTGTTCCAACAACACCTAACGCGGCTGCTTTTGCTACGGCTGGCGCGGCAGCAGCTATTAATGCTGGAATAGCCGCGAGAAATGGAAATATGCCACCGGTTTTAACCATGTCTTTGATGGCGCTCGGGGAAAGATGAAATTGAACTCCAGTTTTTGATTCCAGGGCTTTATTGAAATGTTTAATCTGATTATTTGTCAACGATAATTTGTTTGGACCACCACCAATTTGATCTCGTTTTAGTGATATTTTAGTTCCACATTTGTTGATGGTTTTTGATTGAAGTTTTTTGACCTGACCAGGAGTCAGAGTAACATTAACATGACCATACGACATTTTTATATAAAATATATTTTTCTAAATAATACGATTACAGATTTTCCACCGGTGCATCAACGACCCTCATTCGACCACTACCACCTTCAAGTAACATGGCTTTATCGCTAAGTATGATCGCGATTGCTCTGTAGAAGGCACCAGCACCTGGTGGATTAGTAACACGAGCTCGAAAGTGTATATCAACGACAGATTGTTTGGATAAATCAAGATGCTCCAGCGAAAAATAATAAATCGGATATAGACTTGTAAAATCTAATTGTGATATTTGCAAACCAGTATCTATATTTTGATCACGTCCCATGAATGACATTAAACGATGATATGCGCGCGCTACATGATTTTGATCAAAATTTAACAATATATCCTCGGCTGGTTCTTGATGTCCATTTATCCGTAAGAAAACTTCATTAACTCCAAGATTGTCAAATATCATATGTGAATGTTCTTGATTATTTGTTCGGTCATTATTTTGCAGCGCAATAAAAATATGTCGTGGTGAAGAAACACCCTGTTGTGATGATATATGCCATGTAAATAAACCATTAACATTACTTTGAATAGCATCTGTGGTTACTGTTAACCATGATAGCAATGATTTACCGCCTTGATCCATAAAAGAAAGTAATTTTTTTTCCTCAGTAATAGATGGAGTCATTACTGGCATCCACAGTGAAAGTTTTGATATATTCACTTTACCATCAGCAACACCAGCACCTCGCCAGATTGCATCATTATCATCACCTTTTCTTACGAGCACAATTGTGTGTTTAGCTCCAAAGATGACCTTTCTAACATTTCTGCAAAATCCAAAGATGTGAGATAATGGAATTGCACATGAAAAATTTCTATCATTTCCTGACAACGTTGCTCGGCGTGTTGCAAACCCTAAGTTGTAAGTCGCATTAACGCTTCCTATAATATCAAAAACATCAGCTGGTCTGTCTGCGTGTTCAAAATCAACTGGTTGTGGATCAGATGCAGTGTTTCGTGGTGTTCGTATTTTGGTATACTGAACATGATCAGCGTTGTTGGTAATATCTTTAGCAAACATCATTGTTGGACCGGCTGATCTTGTAAAGTCGTCAGAATATCTCGCTAGACCAATTATTGTTGTAGCAACATCAACATCCTTCTGAATCGATTCGATATTTTTTCCATCAATCATGTATGTGGCACTATCAAACAACGCCATAATCCCGTTGTTGACAAAACCAACGCGCAAATTAGCAGCATATGGCGTATTAGCTACAACATTCGTTACAAGTCTACCTTCTACTTCAATAAACGCCTCAGCGGGCAAGAAATATCTACTTGTATCATGAACCTGTAATTCGATTCTCCCCCGCTGATTTGGTTGTATTGCGTCATAAGAATAAAACTGATAATCACGTATAGATTCATACTTAAGGACAGGTGCCTCCATATCAAATGCTGGGTCTGATTCGCGCCTGAACATTTTTATTATAATTACCATTTTTCCAAATGATGATCATCGTCGACGAAGCCCGCTTCCTGCTATTAAATTTGCTGTTATATTTTTTTTCCGCTTCTTCAGATAATTCCGCTAGTTTTTGATTTGCAGTTTGATTTATTATTTTACTTACGTCTGCTGGCATCACCTCAGTACTTGCCAGTTTCACAGGTGGTTGTTGTTTTCGTCGCAATAATCGTGCTAGTCTTTCTTTGATCGCCGAGAATGCCTTACCAGCAACATTGATAATTGCACCAGGAGCTTTATCACGAACAATATCGATAGCTTTCATCGATAATTGTTTTGCAATAGGTGCTGCTTTTGGAGCTATCCTTGTAAATAATCCCTGAATAACATCACCAAGTCCATCTCCGTAAGTAGCTCTGTAGATTGGTAATCGTGAGTTCACCGCTCTGACCGATACGGATTTACGATGATTATTGTGTATGATCATCTTATTTTATTTACCATTTATCTAATCGCGATGACTAATCATCAACGAGCTCATCAATAAGCTCTCGGTAAACGCCAATATCCATGACACCACCTTGAAATAATCGCCGACAAATATCAGATGCTTCATTGGTTATTTCTGGTGAATTATTTCCGGCACGTTTTCCTCCTATGAGAACCTCTAACCGTGACACATCATTAATGATATTATCAGGACAAACAAAATTATTTCCCAAACCACTGCCAGTAGCTCCTTCTTCTGTTGTCTCTGCTTCTTTAGATAAGGATTTTCTCGCTCTTTTAAGATACTTCTCTTTAAGTTTCGGCGAAGAAGACTGTTGTTGTTCTATTTGTTGCAGAGGTGGATGAAGTTGATACTGAGAGAGTTGTTCCTGTTTTAGTTGTTTTATTCTCTCTTTATAAAGTCTTTTTACTTCTTCATGAAGACTTTCGTATTCTGGACCTCTAGCTTGTTTTTTGTTGTAATATACGAGATATATCCATTTAATAAAATTATCATCATTTACTTTTTCATGACCAGTTTTTAAAATATCAGATTTATTGAGCATGCTATTTAATATTGTTTCGGGTAATTTTTCTTTTTCAGTATTTCTAATATTTTCAACAATTCCTTCGTTAAATCTTGCAATCAATTCTAAGTTTTCTCCTGCTGGTTTGGATTCAGATGTATGTTTTTTTCTCACGTCGGCGACTTCAGTACGAAGTTTTCCAATACCTTCAAGTATTTCTTCACCGACATGTGGAGGTTGAGCTGCAGCTATTTCCCTGGCTATGTCAGGTGGAAGATCTCGTAAAATCTTCTTTGTTTGTTTAGTTCTTCTTGCTATTTTTTCGGTTTGTTCCGCTGTTTGTTTTGATACCGGAAGAAGATCCTCTTTGATGACTGTTGTAACCTTTTCAGTAGCTGCAGTGACAGGCTTAAACAGTTTTTTAGTTTCTTCTTCGTACTCAACTTGTGCTTCTTGCTGCGCTTGTAGATTTTTTCTGAACAAATCTCTAACAGGAAGAAATGTTTTAATTGCTTCTAATCGTTCTCGAGCTATTCTTGCAGTATGAGATTCCGGATGTACCATTTTATTATAATATAATGATTTAATTATAGCAGCAGAGGGGGTGATGACCTCAGCGAAGGCGTAATTGCGTAAACAGCATGCATAATAAACTAGAAAAAAATCACCAACGACAATGGAGTAATATTAATTAGAAAAATTCCGAGATTTTTCTCAGTAAAGTGTCGACGCTTTTTTAAAATTTGTCGACGCTTTTTATTTTTCAATCGGTCGTAGGAGGGTTTATTTTCGACGTTTCGACGCCTTTCAAGCAAAGGTCTGTTCCCCCCCTCTGCTGCTGATATACTGAAACAAAAACAATAACATGCGAGAAAGGGTCACTAGATACATAAAATTATTATAAAAAATGTATTTATTTTGTTATGCCCGTTCAATTACGGAATGATCGTAATATGATGTAGAAATGAATAAATAAATAAACTTACCAGTATTTCTACATGCTCTGTGTTGCCATAGGCCGCAAATATCGCAGTCTATGGCTTGCTGACGACGGGTAACTGGTTTTCTGCAGTAAATGCACGAAGACATTGTTATATCTATTGATTTACGTGATATTAAAACAACTAGTACCAAGAAAAGGAAAGACAGCAATTTATAGAGCCACTGATAAATTTCCATGCAAACACCAGCACGAGCTTCTATACTAAACGATCTGTCGGACAATGCACTTGAAGAATCATAATTTTTATCCTAAAACTCAGATTTTGATATACTCAGATCAAACGTTGTTTATTTATATGTCATTGTTTTTGTTATTAGTGAACGCCATAACATCTGTGCTAAATTGTAATTTCCTTTTCATAAAAGCTTACACGACTTACTCAAAACCCTGGTTGCAGCTTAATTACCTTGATACCACATTTAGTAGATTATTTAAATATGAAGATCAAAGAAGTTACCTGGCTGTAATTAAGTCCTATTAACACTTGCTGGGAGCAATAGTGAAAGCCAGAATTTTTTTGTTCCTTATGGCACCAGACAGATGCACCCCTTCTTATAAAAAAAAATAAAGCTGTTTTATATGTATATGTTTTCCCCAAAGGTATGTCGTTTGTTTACTTTATAAAAGATTTTTGAACAAAAAATTTCAAAATTTTGTCGAGGTATTTATGTATATCCCTAGTGTAATCTATAGGGTTGTTCATCCTAGTCCGGTTTTTGTCACCTTACTCAAAATCCCTACCCATAATTTCAAGTTGACCTTGGCTAGAATAAGGGACAGCCACTAAATCAAATTATCCATGTTTTATTATTATATTTTCTTATTGGATACAATCCATCCAATGATAATTTGTCATTGTTTTATTATTTTAAATTTAATTTGGGATTTTTATTTTAAATTTACTTTGGAATTTGGGTGAATGGTGTATTATATTTAAACGACAAAAATAAACCATATTGTATGATTGATGATGTGTGTCGTTTCTCGCATTACCATTATACTGAGACAGGCTGTACTCGAGTGAAGGTCCATACTTCATTTAATTGTACTTCTCCCGTCTCTTTAACTATATAGAATAATGCCAAAGAATTCAGATCACAAGGGACACTTAATTATATTTTTGATCATTTTAAAGTAAAATGAAGAACGTGGTGTAATGCCGATGAATTTCTATAAATGTCCGATATTTCCATTAATGTGGGGCGAAATGTCCTGGGCCGAAACGTCCATGTACCATGTGGGGCGAAATGTCCATTGAAGTGGGGCGAAATGTCTTGGGCCGAAACGTCCATGGGGCGAAACGTCCAGGTACCGATTCCCGGAAATGACGTACAGTCAGAAAGTCACTCGAGTTCAGGGTATGTGGTGATGATGGCTGAATCTAGTGATGATTCAAACGAATTTACGGCAAATTTGTCATGCTCATTTTCGTCGTGTAGGAAGGTGGACTCCTAGAAGATGGCGGACGCAATGAATCTTAAGAAGATTCTGCTAGCTGAGGTTAAACAGTACCAATTTAAGCCCGAACGAGACAAGAACGTGGACGAGGACCCTAAAGAGAACATAGGGCGTAATGAGGCTGAGCAGCGCTTGGGCTATTCATTCTGGTAATTACTATTATCATTATGACTGTGTTTATTCTTATTCTTTTGTTAATGCTATTTCAATTTCATAATGAAACGAGAAGGGCGCGAATTTGAGCGAAACTTGGATGTCTTCAGAGTAGAATTTCATGTGGGCGTGGTTCATCAGTAATTAGTGGTGTTAAAGGTTACACACTTAAGACTCAGACTGTGAGAGGTGTAGAAATAAATACTTTATTAACTTTATGACAAGTTTATTCTTTTAAAACGTGATGAAATGCAGACCTCGAATGTACTTTGGGTGTGATTGTTTACTACCCTCAACAGATAGAAAAATTGAAGAATTTTATTAAAAAAAGAGATATTCATAGACCTGGTGTATCCGGATGTTTAGCAATTATATATTTTCTCTCTGTGTCTAGGTGTATAATAGTAGTGGCAGAGGAAGTATACAGATTGATGGGGAAACAAATCTTTAGAAGAATACATTGCTGATTAAATGTTCAGTATTGTGGTACAAAAGGTAGAACAAAAGTCTAACCATGCATCACATATACATATATGTCATACCTTGACATGCAAGAGCTTCTCATACACTTTGTCCACAAGTTTGCTATCTAACAATGTTGCACAGAAGGTGCACCTGTCTTCCTGAGAAGATTGCATACATTAAAGGTTCCATTAAACTGGAATGGAATGTATCACCGCACAAACATTGGTATCGCGGACAGAAAAGAAATAATGAATGTAAGTAGTGAAGTGGGGCACCCTAGGGACAATGGGACTTAGCATTAAAAAGACCCCTGGGCAACTCTAGGGACAATGGAAATTTAACATTTAGAAAAATCGTGGGCAACTCTAGGGACAATGGGAATTTAACATAGAGTTTGGACTTGTCTAGGGACAAGGGGAATTGAACATGGGGGGAATAGAGCTTGGGCTTGTCTAGGGACAAGGGGAATTTAACATGGGAATAAATCGTGGGACTGTCTAGCGTCAAGGGGAATTGAATATGGAGAAAAATCGTGGGACTGTCTAGCGTCAAGGGAAATTGAACATGGTGGGATTGTCTAGGGACAATGATGGTAGAGGGTCAAACACAACAGAGACAGAGACATACATACACTAGTACAAGCGTGAGATTTATATATAAAGCATTACCAAGACCTGAAATCTTGCTGGGGTGTTCAAAAATTTGCATAATTGTAATGATGCTATAAATAGCTATAATCAAGGAAATGCTCAACGACAAAATGGATGTGACTAAAAGTAACGCTAAAATGACGAAATTGTCCCAGAATTTAAAGGAAAATAAACATATCCCCGAAAATTAAGTTACAATGGTTTAGACTAAAATGGATAAAATTAGTAACTACTTACAATATCAACTTCTGTGACGATCGTGGATAAATACCTATGTATCTATAATCAGCTGAAATTCCTATGAAATCCCACTATCTATTTATAGCTCCAACTTGTGGGTTTTTCCTTTGGAAAATCCCACTATCTTTTTATAGCCTCAGCTTGAGTGACGTTCCTGTTTATGAATTCTAGTATATATGTATAGCTACAAAATGTGGAAATCCCCAAGTCGATATTTATAGTCTCAAAATTTCCAGCGTCAGTGACGTCACTGTACTGAACACTAGGGGATAAATGGCAACAGTGTTGCAAGTGGCTGACCTGAATACGCGCTACTGTAGGTAGGTAGGTAGAGTGTATCTGATAGGGATAAAGTGAGTTTTATAGGGACAAACAGAGACCAATACACACACACACACACACACAACATACTCGCGCAGACACACACACACACACACACACACAGAGGGAAGAGGAAAAAACAAACCCCAAATATACTATCAACACAGAAGGGAGATAATGCAAACCACAAATGAACTATCCACACAAACGTACGCGAACGCATACAAACCCCAAATATACTATCAACACAGAGTGAAGAAGAAAAAGTTTTTTGAAAGCACCTAAGCCCTCACCTGCAATGACCAACTCTGCCAAACATCTACACCCCACCCCTCCCCACCCCCACTCCCAACACTACAAAACCCATTTAACCCGTTATTTTATGGCATCAGTGTGTGATTTAGGAAACATCAAGACACAAAATGATGGATGAATAGACTGACTATTGTTTACCGACTTGCATGCCTAAAGAGCGTGCGTGAAGGAAACCATCCTTCCATTTCAATTCTAACTAAAACATGATCCAGAGGGATAGAGAGAGGTGAAAGAGCACAATTTCATAAAGTGTGAGTAAAAAACCAAAACACGACATCCTTATTATACAATGTCAAGACCAAGAGACACTTACGTTTTCTTTCTGGTCTATTCTCTTTTAGAAGGTAGTATGAAATTTCACATCAGGGCCAACGCATCGGCTCACATTGCCAATTTTTCCATTTCCATGTCTTTACTGGCACAAGTTCTTCATCATCTTCAATTTCTTCTTCTTCTGAATCCCTCTTCTCTGTTTCGTCTTGTTTTTGTTTCTTCTCTTTTCTCGTAGGGCACTCTGAATTCCAGTGTCCTTTCTCCTGACAACGATATTAGGTATCTTGACTTTTGTCTCTCTTTCTTAGACGAAGCAGGTATTCTGGAGACAAATACCCATTTACCTTTGCAGATATAGCAAACTTCATTAGCACTTACACACTTTCGTTTGACTCTCATCAAATCAACGACCAAAAGAGTAAGTTTTGTTGCCACTTTCGCATGTGAATTATGCTTTCGTATGACTTTTAGCAAATATTTGACCAGCAGGTCGATCTGTGCTGACTCTTCCATCTTCTTGATCGTTTGAGAGCGGAATGAATACTCTGACGCTAAGACACTTTCCTTATATACAGAGACCTGCCGCGTATGTAACCTAGTCAAATGTAATTTTGCAATAAGATGAAACGATTTCATTGATGAAGTAAAAGGCAATGATGTACCGTATCGCCTCACACAAAACCTGAAGTGTTAGTTCAAATCCGTGTCAGCGATTTCGAAGACGACATAACTGGGTTTTAATCAATGCTCTCCAATTATGCCACAAAACCACGAGTCCTGATTCACGACAAAAGAAATTTCGTTCGGTCCATAAAAATAGTATCACATCTGAGAAACGCAAAAACGAACTTCCAGAAAACTGAGAACGACGGCTTACACCTACAACGTAAATGTATGAGTTCAAGTAGTGCGTAAAACTTAGTCAAATTAAATTTTTATAGTCAAGACGAAACGATCTCTTTTCGAAGAAGAAAGCAGACACCAAACGACAATGGCGATCCGTGTCACACAACACTTTTCAAAATGTGTATTATCAGAGGTTTGTTCTAGCGATCTGCACGGTTAAATTAAATGTTGATGTATTTTGCAATAAGACGGACACAATTTCCATGGGATCGCCCATGGTACGATTGTTCGTGCATTAGTTTAATTTTTAAAATTTTTTTTATATAAATCGCCTATAGGATAGACCCAGTAAAGCATGACCATTCTCGTCACTGTCTGAATAGCTACTCAAGTCAATTCGAAGCGAACGCGGTAAGAAAATAAGTATAGCCAATGAAATGGCTTACAACGGGTGATGCATTGTTTTGTTCTAGGACTGTGTGGCATAATAATCCCTATGTTCTTGCGTTGTTACCATTACAGTGCAGACACTGAAATATGAACTTACAAGCCATCTTTGTGTGTGTGTGTTGTACCATTTCCTCTTACCACATCAAAATACCGAGCGTCACAGTATTGGTTCGCGTTTTCAAGCTGGCCATTTTTTTATATCTCACTTAAACATTTCGACATAAACACTCACACTCACATCGGTAGAGTCAGAACAGACGTGTTACAGTATTGAGGGGCATGTTATCTTTTTTTTTCAAACTAATAAATTTGGGGTTTGTATGAAGTAAAGAACCGAAAGTACAGTGAAACTCAAGGATGATGACCCAATCTGTCTCTCTATTGATGCGTGTATTTACTTAAGAAGAAATATGACCTCTAAAACACAAAGAGATACGGCAAGCATGATTAGATTAAACACAACGATGTTTTTTCCTTCACGCTCGTGTAATTTAGAGTTTCAATCGTCTTTGAAGACAAACTTGGTCTCCTTTTGTACGGCTTGAAATAATAAAAAAAGCTGAAAAATCTTAAGCACTTTGCTATAGATAATTTCATCAACAGACTAAACAACATAAATACCGTTACAACAATAGTAAGCCTTAAATCTTCTATCAAAAAGAAATGCATGAAAAAATTAAAGATTAACGATAACTAACCAATGAAACCGAATTTAACAAAGGCAATGACATGTGAAGAAATGCCTCTCACTTTGGAAAGGTAGGCGAATGTACTCTGCCATGCACCATCAACTTGAAAAAATTATAAACAGAGAGAAACCTGAATTCAAAATTCAGTTGTTTTTTTTTCTTCAAAATTATTTCGTTTCTTTTTTTTCTTTTTTTTTGGAACAAATCTAAGTACTAATATAGAGTGGAAAAGGGAAAATGCACATACAAGCTTTGATATTTCTGAAAAAATGAGGGGATATTCCTAACGTTCATAACCACCTATATATGCTTGGACTTGTCTGTGACTTATCCACAAAACAAGATGTACATATTTCTGGTCAAGCTGCAAGTGTGTGCGTGTTTTCGAAAATGGTAAAACTTGGATATACAATTTTCTCGTGACACTTATAAAGTGAAGAGTCTGTGGAAGTGTCAAAAGCCAAAGTCATATAAGTTTTGTATTTTGTACGGCTTGTAAAGATTTCCACTTTAGGAAATGTGAAGTATCACAAGTTATTATCACAAACAGAAGTGGAACATAGGGGCTTGCAAGAAAGAAAATAACCCAGACAGTTGGTGTCATCAAGAGTGCTAGAGACGGTACCCGAACTTGCTTGCTTGCTTACTTGAATTAAAGTGATTTTCGCTCTAATGGAGCATGTATCACTGGTTTAATAACGCACCGCGTGATTTTTAATTACTCCTGGGGAAGGAAAGAGAGCCTCATCCCCCAGGCTTTTATGTACTCACAGACTATTTTTAAATTTAGCCACTCAGGTGTAGGACTAAATAGTCCTTAACAACCTGACTGAAAGGCTTTACACATGAGTGGGAATTGTCTCACCACACACTCATTTTTTCTGTCCGAGCGTGGTAAAGGAGGAAAAAAGGTGCTCAGCAAGACAGCCATGGATGTTAAGTACTCACCAAAACGCTAGCCCGTACTTATTTCAAATCAAGTCGTGTGACCAAAAAAAGACGACGTGTACGACATCAAAGGCATTGTCAAACGCAGAATGCCTCAGCGCTAACTGGCTAGGTCTGCATTTCTTGCTCCCGCTGCTGTTGCGTATATTTCTTCCCTCCACACCGAGTTCTGGGCCTAATTCTTTTAATTTCGTTGTACCCGAACTTACATTATCCATATTATCACCAACAAAAAAAAAAACAAAACAAAAACGCACAGACCTAAAAGAAACACTCACTCACTTTTTTTACAGAACATTACTATTTGTAAAATTATGATAACACTGGACAACAAATTTTTACAAAAGTCATGTTACTGAAATAAAATTAGTCAATTCTTATCAATTTTTATGTGCTGAACACGAATATGACAGTCAAATTGCAAAATTGGCTCTAGTTTTTTTGTAATCTGCAAGAAATTAATGTTTACATAACGAAATGCATTCCAATAGTAAAAGGTCAACTGTAATAGCCTACCTATAAAAAATCAAGTCATTGACTACATCTTAGATTTCTTCGCCTGTCTCTTGTACAGCTGTTCGGGAGCATCTCTGAGGAGTGTCCAGCAGTAGTCAGCCAGCATTGTAGTGGACCATTTTCCCTGGTATCTTTGTTCCATTGTTGCGATATCTTGATGAAAACGTTCGCCGTGTTCATCACTAACAATACCACAGTTGCTAGGAAAGAAATCCAAATGGGAATGAAGGAAGTGAATCTTTAGAGACATATTGCAGCCAAGTTTCTTATACTTCATCAACATGTCTTCTACTAGCTCCTTATAGTTTTCTGCCCTAACATTTCCGAGGAAGTTTGTAGAAACTAGGCGAAAAGCATTCCATGCTTGTTTCGCGTCACCTTCCAGCAAGTTGTTGAACCGGTCATCTTTGAAAAGCTCTCGAATCTGAGGACCCACAAAAACTCCCTCTTTAATCTTTGCTTCGCTGAGTCGAGGAAATTTTTCATGCAGGTATCGGAATGCTGGCAAAGTCCGGTCAATGGCTTTCACGAAGTTCTTCATCAAACCTAGTTTGATGTGAAGGGGTGGTAGCAAGATTTTCTGAGCCTCAACCAGAGCTGGGTGTTGGATATTCTTCTCTCCAATGGCTACATTCTGCCTGTGAGTCCATTCCTTCCTCATGTAGTGCATTTCCCTTGCTCGGCTATCCCACTCGCATAAGAAACACATGTATTTTGTATATCCTTGCTGCAGTCCCATTAAAAGGGCAACTACCTTCAAATCACCACAGAGGTGCCAGCTGTACTTGTTATACTCAATGGAATTCAGTAGCTGCCTTAAGTTATCGTATGTCTCTTTCATGTGGACAGCATACGCTACTGGAATAGATGGAAGAATGTTTCCATTGTGCAAAAGCACAGCCTTGAGACTCAGTTTCGAAGAGTCCACAAATAGTCTCCATTCTTGTGGGTCATGAGTGATTTTTAAAGCATTCATGAGGCCCTCAATATCGGAACAGAATATCAGATTACTTTCCTTTCTGAAGAAAGGCTCCAATTGCTGGTGGCGCTTTCGATATGCAGTAATTGTGACATCTTCTTCTAGAAGATTCCATTGTTGGAGTCTTGATCCTAGCAATTCTGCCTTGTTCTTTGATAAGTCCAAATCACGAATCAGGTCATTTAGTTCTTCCTGTGTTATTCTGTGTGGGGTTGATGATGCACCACAGTGAAAATCTGGATCACTGCATGCTGATGGACCAGGAGAAGAACAGGTCGACTCACCTTTGTCTTCGTCAGATGAATCAAGAGAATATTCTGCTGGAGGTTCTGGAATAGGAAGTCCCTCACCATGTGGAACTGGTCTCAATGCAGACGGAATGTTTGGGTAGACTATTCTCGACTTCTTTCGCTTCGTTATTCCGCCGGAAAGAGGAGGAACCAAGCAGAAGTAACAGTCATTTAGGTGGTTGCTTGGCTCTCTCCACACCATTGGGACTGCAAACGGCATTGATGACCTTTTGCAATTCAACCACTGTGAAAGCTGTGTTGTACATGTAGCACAGCATATATGCGGAGCCCAAGGCTTGTCTTGGTCACCAACCTTGCATCCGAAGTAAAGATGATATGCCTTCTTCACTTGAGAATTGATACTTTTCTTCTGGTTGGCAAATGTCACTTCCCAACAAATATAGCAAAAATTGTCCGCGGTATTAACACACTTTCGAGGCATTACTGTTCTTTATTGTACGTAAATGGATAAAATAATAAGTTTTATGTAACAGTAGCTTGAACTGTCTCGCACAACGTCTAAAATATTTTACATGCTGAACCTATCTGATTGGGCTTTATATAGTACACTGCTTACGTCAGCTTCAGCAGCCGCCTGGCATTAGTATAATAGGCCTACACATGTATAGTACACTGCTGACGTCAACTTACTTCAGCAGCCGCATGGCATTAGTATTGCATTGCATCAGAAAATGATGCAATCAACTGTGGATGATGTGAGCATGATGGTATTATGCAATGTTACATCATTATTCCGGATGTTGCTGCAGTCCTACTGGAGAAATTTACACAGTGAAACACAGAAAATGAGGTATATGAATATCTTCAAAACGAGAGCCAATACAAATTTTTCACGGTTATATTCGTGTTCGGCACACCAAAATACTACAGATTAGGGCCTTTTCAAGTCAGTAATGATTTCACTGTTGACCAGTGTAAGCGAATGAAACGAACAACTTAGAGTCACACTTTCTAACCAAGATAAAGAAATCATGTGCTGATAGACTCACTTCTGTATTTTTTCTTCTAACTGACTAACATATCATAGGCAATGGAATGTTATTTCTTTTCGAGAGTATGGGGTAGCCCTGAAATTTTTTTTTGGGAACTTGACGCTATGGCGATCGCTTAGGTTATAAGATGGCGGCCTCCTCTGATGACAGGCTTTCTCACAGGATAAGGTCTGCTTCTTCGGAAAAGAGAAGAAGAACACTTTGGTGTCGATACGACAATCGACAAAGACTCTGTCAGGTTCATGCTGCTGCTGTTGCTGCTCTCTCTGCCGTTTATGAAGTCTGTACTTCTCCATCCATTCTTCTTTCTCCTTCTTGAATTCCTCCTTGAAGAGCTCTTCTTTCAGGTCTTCAGTGACTTTCAACATTATGATATTGTCTATCTCTTCAGGTCTCGGTATCAGACTTTGTCATGACCCTATGCAAATTCACATAGGCTTCGTTCAACTTGGCTAATCTTGAGCACATCTTCGTAGGAAGATAAGTTAACAATGGATGGGCAGACTGGAGACTGCCCCGTTTTTATGGTCAAAGCGCGGACGTGAAGGAAAACATTACTACACGGTTTTCGAGCCGGAACGTTCAAATTGTGTTATGGGAGGGATAGAGAGAAGTCAAAGAGCATGAATCAAGATTCTTATAGCCAAACAAACCACAAAGGCATTTTTTTTCTTCAAAACACAACATTTTTTATTCATACTAACAAACAACTCTAACATTTTTTAACACTAATCCAACACTATAACATCAAACATTTTTTTCAAATACCAAACATTTTTTTCAATTCACACTCTACTTTAAACAGGGCTGACAACGTTGTGAATGAAATTGTGATTTCCACTGTTGGAAGTCATTAGGCCATTGATGGACACTACGTTTCCTAGTTAGAGACAAAAGATAAGCATAATGGTCACAAAACCATCGATCTACTTTCACATCGTTTCTTGAAGAAGAACGAGGATCAAAATGAGTCACTAAATGTTCTAAGGAATAGCCCAGGCTGCGATGATGCAGAAAATACACACAGTACTGTTCACACACCAAGGAATCTGTGCCTTGTAATTTCACATTATTGAATCGGGTGGTCTAAGCATTTCTTCTCATAAAGTCAATGATATCGTCTTCCAAAGGGGGCAATCCGTACGAATCGAAATATTTCACACATCCTTCTTGAGGAAAGTAAACGGCTACCCAGTGGGTTCCTGTCGTCCGTGTTAATGACATAAGCTTGATGGTTTTGAGGTTTGCGATGAGGGAGTTCATCTTTAGCACAGACGACAGGATTCCAAGAAGCAGTGTACGAACTGTGGTTCAAAAGGTAATAAAGTTCTCAGGTATCCATTTTTTGTTTTTTTCTTAAGTCATAAATTCGATCCTGACTTTCTGCTTGAAAATGTCTGACAAGTAACCGTTTTCTTCGCCTTGTCTCCCAACTCTAATCCAACAGAGCTTCGATGCGATGGATCTCTTGAGTTGTTAATGGAGGACAATAATGTTCACGCAAGCCTTTATACCACTGTTGTAACACGTCTTCTTCCGAGATGAGACTCCAAGCTTCGTCCAGATATTCGTCCAATTTTTCTTCTTGACTCAGCATTAGGTATTTATCGTGTTGAATTTGACTGGGATGATCGTTATGACATCCATAGCAATCTTTCTTGATCAATTCCTTAATTTTTTTTCTGTCAAGACTATAGCATAACAGGAAACTATATGTGATTCTTGTTCTGGCCATCTAGACTTCATTATGATGACTTCTTCGTCTTTGTCTTGGGGTTCTCCTTCCTCAGGATCTTCTCATTCCATGTCCAAAGAATCCCTACTATATAAACATTGATAAAAGTCTTCCATGACTTCTAATAGTGTAGAATGACTTCTCTCAAACTGTTGGTTTATATCGTATTGTCCAATTCAGCATACAGGAGGACGTTCACCGTATTATCTGCGTGTAGATTTTCTGCAAACTGAAATTCCACACGCATCTGGCCGGATTTTATAGGGTGAAAATGTCCCTCCTCGCTGTCTTGACTTACAATTCGTTAGAGAACCGTTTTCGAAAATGGAGTTTCACTGTAACTTTCCCTTTGGAGAAGGGAATATTTTGTCCCAGATCTCCTTTTATAGCAATGTTGACAGTGTCTAAATACGACTTACTGACGGGTAAATAGTGAGGATGTACAAATTCACGGTGTACGTGATAGGTGTTTGCACCTTCCTGGTCATTGTTTGTGGTACTATCCACTTTGAAAGGAATGACACGCAGTAACGGCACAGAGGTGTGTCCCACCACGTTGTACTCCACCACATCGGAATACACAAAGATCAAATTAAGTCCTTGGCTCAGTTCTACCGGGTTTCCAAAAGCTCTGTAAAAATCCATATTACTTTTGATCTTGGGGCTCATATTGTTTGCGACCATTTCTGCATGTCCACCCAAAATTTCAAACAAACTACCATTGCACCTGAGGGACAATGTGTCCGTATCTTGAAATTTGATCACGAGACGATGAGCCACTTTATGGTACTCAATCTTCACACTTTTTTTGGCTCTGTTCAGTGCTTTGCCAAAGGCTAAGTTGAACCTGTCTGGACACAAGGTTCCCGTGGTTCTCGTTCGAGGAGAATTTCAGGGAGGGATTGGGAAGCAGGTAACCGATGCAACTGCTCAATACAATGGTCCACAATTGTTTGTCTCCTTGTTGCAAACTCAAATTGGCGATGGCTGTCCCGATGACACAATACACCACGAAGATTTGGCAGAAAAAGACGATTTGCGTTTTAGGCACACGTTCTCTATACCTCACCCACAAGGGTTGTTTTTGTAAATCTTGCAGAGAAGAATTGGGTGAAGGAGTGATCGCAGTAGCTGAATCTGTGTGAAAGGGAATGATGGTCACTTCTTTTTATAGTCGATGACGTGCGAAACGTCGATCCAAGAATGATAACTGGTCGGATATCCTTTCCAACGTACTTTGACTTCTTTGACACGTCGTTTGCCCACTTTACGGTTTCTGCCAGTTAGCACTCCACTCACCTCGAGAACACAAATAACATCTAGTCAACAGCCGACTATACCTAACAAACAACCCGTCCCGGAAAGAGTGGTGGCAAAACAAAGGGCCAATTATGTTAGACAAACGGTATGGCAAACTCAAATGTAATTATCGGAGGCACTACGTTCTTTTCTCACTCCGATACTACAGGCAATCTCAGCTGAAATAATAACCACAACAACAATAACAGCGACAGACACCATAGCAGCGGATTTGAAACTATCTACCTCAACTGAAGAATTAGTATCAGAACCAGAAAAGGAAATTGAGGCGGTTGAGGAGGAGGAGGGGGACGCTGACCCTCGTTGAAAAGTACACCGAAATGGGGCTAGATCAAGCATTGTATGACGTCAACATAGCAGGGCAATTTATTAGAGCCATACAATACGTTGCCTACAGATCTCTAGGCACCTTTAAACCAAGACCTTCTCAATGGGGATTAGGGGTCAGAGTTCTTCCCCAATTCTACAGACAAACCTACACTGGATACCCCCTCAGTCAACTGGTAGAAGCCGCTGCTTACATTACCGCCCATCATGGCTACGCATTTCCTGATATCAAGAATCATGAGACTAGGAGTGCGGGAAAGAACGTGAAAGCAAAAGAGAGACGTGTTACCTTCTAACAGAAAAAACAGACTTTTTTTAGGGCTCCAAAAGATTGCTTTTTATTAAATAGGGAACCATATTTGGCTTGGTATCCCTCCTTGACTAAACTATTCTCGAAACAAACTTGACCCATTGGAACACTGCAACAAACTTAACTTTTTAAACCTAACAGTGACCAAACTGGTATATGTCGCTTAGACATAATAATTTATAAAAGATCAGTATGGCTATTTTTATGTACACTAAGTACTAATATTAGACAGATATGTTAGGAAATTTAACAGACTCGTTAGATTTGAACTAATTGCACAGGTGGTTAACACATTATTGGTACTTATTACTGTCGATTAGCAAAAAACGGGACTTGATTTGAAATAAGTACGGGCTAGCGTTTTGGTTAGTACTTAACATCCATGGCTATCTTGCTGAGCACCTTTTTTCCTCCTTTACCGCGCTCGGACAGAAAAAATGAGTGTGTGGTGAGACAATTCCCACTCATGTGTAAAGCCTTTCAGTCAGGATGTTAAGGACTAGTTAGTCCTACACCTGAGTGGCTAAATTTAAAAATAGTCTGTGAGTACATAAAAGCCTGGGGGATGAGGCTCTCTTTCCTTCCCCAGGAGTAATTAAAAATCACGCGGTGCGTTATTAAACCAGTGATACATGCTCCATTAGAGCGAAAATCACTTTAATTCAAGTAAGCAAGCAAGCAAGTTCGGGTACCGTCTCTAGCACTCTTGATGACACCAACTGTCTGGGTTATTTTCTTTCTTGCAAGCCCCTATGTTCCACTTCTGTTTGTGATAATAACTTGTGATACTTCACATTTCCTAAAGTGGAAATCTTTACAAGCCGTACAAAATACAAAACTTATATGACTTTGGCTTTTGACACTTCCACAGACTCTTCACTTTATAAGTGTCACGAGAAAATTGTATATCCAAGTTTTACCATTTTCGAAAACACGCACACACTTGCAGCTTGACCAGAAATATGTACATCTTGTTTTGTGGATAAGTCACAGACAAGTCCAAGCATATATAGGTGGTTATGAACGTTAGGAATATCCCCTCATTTTTTCAGAAATATCAAAGCTTGTATGTGCATTTTCCCTTTTCCACTCTATATTAGTACTTAGATTTGTTCCAAAAAAAAAAAAAAAAAAAAAAACGAAATAATTTTGAAGAAAAAAAAACAACTGAATTTTGAATTCAGGTTTCTCTCTGTTTATAATTTTTTTCAAGTTGATGGTGCATGGCAGAGTACATTCGCCTACCTTTCCAAAGTGAGAGGCATTTCTTCACATGTCATTGCCTTTGTTAAATTCGGTTTCATTGGTTAGTTATCGTTAATCTTTAATTTTTTTCATGCATTTCTTTTTGATAGAAGATTTAAGGCTTTCTATTGTTGTAACGGTATTTATGTTGTTTAGTCTGTTGATGAAATTATCTATAGCAAAGTGCTTAAGATTTTTCAGCTTTTTTTATTATTTCAAGCCGTACAAAAGGAGACCAAGTTTGTCTTCAAAGACGATTGAAACTCTAAATTACACGAGCGTGAAGGAAAAAACATCGTTGTGTTTAATCTAATCATGCTTGCCGTATCTCTTTGTGTTTTAGAGGTCATATTTCTTCTTAAGTAAATACACGCATCAATAGAGAGACAGATTGGGTCATCATCCTTGAGTTTCACTGTACTTTCGGTTCTTTACTTCATACAAACCCCAAATTTATTAGTTTGAAAAAAAAAAGATAACATGCCCCTCAATACTGTAACACGTCTGTTCTGACTCTACCGATGTGAGTGTGAGTGTTTATGTCGAAATGTTTAAGTGAGATATAAAAAAATGGCCAGCTTGAAAACGCGAACCAATACTGTGACGCTCAGTATTTTGATGTGGTAAGAGGAAATGGTACAACACACACACACACACAAAGAGGGCTTGTAAGTTCATATTTCAGTGTCTGCACTGTAATGGTAACAACGCAAGAACATAGGGATTATTATGCCACACAGTCCTAGAACAAAACAATGCATCACCCGTTGTAAGCCATTTCATTGGCTATACTTATTTTCTTACCGCGTTCGCTTCGAATTGACTTGAGTAGCTATTCAGACAGTGACGAGAATGGTCATGCTTTACTGGGTCTATCCTATAGGCGATTTATATAAAAAAAATTTTAAAAATTAAACTAATGCACGAACAATCGTACCATGGGCGATCCCATGGAAATTGTGTCCGTCTTATTGCAAAATACATCAACATTTAATTTAACCGTGCAGATCGCTAGAACAAACCTCTGATAATACACATTTTGAAAAGTGTTGTGTGACACGGATCGCCATTGTCGTTTGGTGTCTGCTTTCTTCTTCGAAAAGAGATCGTTTCGTCTTGACTATAAAAATTTAATTTGACTAAGTTTTACGCACTACTTGAACTCATACATTTACGTTGTAGGTGTAAGCCGTCGTTCTCAGTTTTCTGGAAGTTCGTTTTTGCGTTTCTCAGATGTGATACTATTTTTATGGACCGAACGAAATTTCTTTTGTTATGAATCAGGACTCGTGGTTTTGTGGCATAATTGGAGAGCATTGATTAAAGCCCAGTTATGTCGTCTTCGAAAAAGCTGACACGGATTTGAACTAACACTTCAGGTTTTGTGTGAGGCGATACGGTATATCATTGCCTTTTACTTCATCAATGAAATCGTTTCATCTTATTGCAAAATTACATTTGACTAGGTTACATACGCGGCAGGTCTCTGTATATAAGGAAAGTGTCTTAGCGTCAGAGTATTCATTCCGCTCTCAAACGATCAAGAAGATGGAAGAGTCAGCACAGATCGACCTGCTGGTCAAATATTTGCTAAAAGTCATACGAAAGCATAATTCACATGCGAAAGTGGCAACAAAACTTACTCTTTTGGTCGTTGATTTGATGAGAGTCAAACGAAAGTGTGTAAGTGCTAATGAAGTTTGCTATATCTGCAAAGGTAAATGGGTATTTGTCTCCAGAATACCTGCTTCGTCTAAGAAAGAGAGACAAAAGTCAAGATACCTAATATCGTTGTCAGGAGAAAGGACACTGGAATTCAGAGTGCCCTACGAGAAAAGAGAAGAAACAAAAACAAGACGAAACAGAGAAGAGGGATTCAGAAGAAGAAGAAATTGAAGATGATGAAGAACTTGTGCCAGTAAAGACATGGAAATGGAAAAATTGGCAATGTGAGCCGATGCGTTGGCCCTGATGTGAAATTTCATACTACCTTCTAAAAGAGAATAGACCAGAAAGAAAACGTAAGTGTCTCTTGGTCTTGACATTGTATAATAAGGATGTCGTGTTTTGGTTTTTTACTCACACTTTATGAAATTGTGCTCTTTCACCTCTCTCTATCCCTCTGGATCATGTTTTAGTTAGAATTGAAATGGAAGGATGGTTTCCTTCACGCACGCTCTTTCGGCATGCAAGTCGGTAAACAATAGTCAGTCTATTCATCCATCATTTTGTGTCTTGATGTTTCCTAAATCACACACTGATGCCATAAAATAACGGGTTAAATGGGTTTTGTAGTGTTGGGAGTGGGGGTGGGGAGGGGTGGGGTGTAGGTGTTTGGCAGAGTTGGTCATTGCAGGTGAGGGCTTAGGTGCTTTCAAAAAACTTTTTCTTCTTCACTCTGTGTTGATAGTATATTTGGGGTTTGTATGCGTTCGCGTACGTTTGTGTGGATAGTTTATTTGGGGTTTGCATTATCTCCCTTCTGTGTTGATAGTATATTTGGGGTTTGTTTTTTCCTCTTCCCTGTGTGTGTGTGTGTGTGTGTGTGTGTGAGTGTGTGTGTGTGAGTGTGTCTGCGCGCGTATGTTGTGTGTGTGTGTGTGTGTATTGGTCTCTGTTTGTCCCTATAAAACTCACTTTATCCCTATCAGATACACTCTACCTACCTACCTACAGTAGCGCGTATTCAGGTCAGCCACTTGCAACACTGTTGCCATTTATCCCCTAGTGTTCAGTACAGTGACGTCACTGACGCTGGAAATTTTGAGACTATAAATATCGACTTGGGGATTTCCACATTTTGTAGCTATACATATATACTAGAATTCATAAACAGGAACGTCACTCAAGCTGAGGCTATAAAAAGATAGTGGGATTTTCCAAAGGAAAAACCCACAAGTTGGAGCTATAAATAGATAGTGGGATTTCATAGGAATTTCAGCTGATTATAGATACATAGGTATTTATCCACGATCGTCACAGAAGTTGATATTGTAAGTAGTTACTAATTTTATCCATTTTAGTCTAAACCATTGTAACTTAATTTTCGGGGATATGTTTATTTTCCTTTAAATTCTGGGACAATTTCGTCATTTTAGCGTTACTTTTAGTCACATCCATTTTGTCGTTGAGCATTTCCTTGATTATAGCTATTTATAGCATCATTACAATTATGCAAATTTTTGAACACCCCAGCAAGATTTCAGGTCTTGGTAATGCTTTATATATAAATCTCACGCTTGTACTAGTGTATGTATGTCTCTGTCTCTGTTGTGTTTGACCCTCTACCATCATTGTCCCTAGACAATCCCACCATGTTCAATTTCCCTTGACGCTAGACAGTCCCACGATTTTTCTCCATATTCAATTCCCCTTGACGCTAGACAGTCCCACGATTTATTCCCATGTTAAATTCCCCTTGTCCCTAGACAAGCCCAAGCTCTATTCCCCCCATGTTCAATTCCCCTTGTCCCTAGACAAGTCCAAACTCTATGTTAAATTCCCATTGTCCCTAGAGTTGCCCACGATTTTTCTAAATGTTAAATTTCCATTGTCCCTAGAGTTGCCCAGGGGTCTTTTTAATGCTAAGTCCCATTGTCCCTAGGGTGCCCCACTTCACTAATAATGTAAAGCGTGTTTGACTTATTTCAGTAATAAAGAAAAGTTATCAAACAAGCCATGTAACCGTTGAGACAACCCGATATATACAATGCCTAAGAAAAGCTATTATAAACACAAATCTAGCAGCGTCAGTTAAAAGTTCTAAATATTAATTTTGAATATTTGAATATACGTTCGTACCTTATGTCTGTAATAGTGCTATACAACAATTAATAGATCATGGACAATATAACCAGCTAAACACATTCCACCCTAGTTTTGTTTGCACGTGAAGTCAATTCATGAATGTGACAGACAGAGGTACTGGTTGCCTCAAGGTATTTAACAACTGTTTGGGCAGGATCGCAAAGCTAGTGCACGAAGAATTAAGATTGAAAAATGCATAAGTAATGGTGTTCATTACTGATGACAAAACATATTTTAGCTCAACTAATAATGCTATGTCTGTGCTATTGAACACGATCACAAAACAGTCAAGAACACAGTGGCTACTTACAACGAATGTAATATTTGAATTTCAGATCTCCCAAATGTGTAGAGGATGTTTTCTTTTCCTACAATAATACCGTATGTATTTCACAGTGTGATGCAACAACCTTATTTTTTTTATCGAGTTGAAATATATCGTTTTTGGAACCACAAAATTCAATATATTCTCTATTGCACAAGAAAAGAAAATTGTCTTTCTACTATATGCCAGACTTTCTCCAGAATTGAAACTTTGAAGACTAAACTGCCTCTTCATTACACATCCACACCTCCTTTCACCTAATCAACACCTCCTTTCACCTCATCCACACCTCCATTCACCTCATTTTCATCGACTGATCATATAAATATCAGATATCATGAGCATGGTAAGATTGGGATGAGCTAATCTGTCGCAGTAAATTACATTTGTGACATTTTGTAAATTATATATTTAAAAATTAACTATGGCCCAGCTGTTGGTATTATTAAACTCGTTGTAATGTTACCCAAGTCCGTCTGGGCGCCTTTACATCATGAATTTCGTTTCTGCTCAATAACTTTTGAAGGACTTACATGGATTGATGCCATGTCGTTGTATGATGCTTTATATGTGAAAGATACGCGATGTTTGATTTTCACTTAATTTCGTACAAAATTGACTGAATTATTGCCCCTGTTTGACATAAAGGACTCACGGTAATAATTCAGTTTCCATAGTAAACCTATGCAATCACCATGATCTTAAAAGTTCTTTAACTTAATATTTTTGAGTGCTCATGATCAAACCTATATTTATCAGTCACTTACAACTAGGATAAGATCTCAAAAGATTCTTTTTCCTAAAGATAACTTACATTATTAACCAATCCTGGTCAGCCAAACCCATATATACTCTATTTTATGTTTACCCATTTCCAGGCTGGTTCCCATTTTTCCCTATCATTAGTATCGTGTGACCTATAAGTTTGATATTGCATTATAAATTTCGTTTTCGCTCAATGAAGTTTGAAGGTGTTTATGGAAAGAAGCCAAATTTAATAAGAAAATGTAAATGAAAAAGAATTGGATCTTTTTATTTTCACCAGCTAAATGAGTAATTCTTCATGTTTGATTTGTAGGTTTGCCGTTGCATGAAGAATTTCGTTTCTGCTCAATAACAAAATAAGGGTTGCTTGGATTGAATCAAATTTGAAGTTACGTCCTATGAGATAACACTCCTGTAACATGGATATTCAGCACTTTCTATCATATATCAGATATTTCCTAATGCAAACCCGGATTTCAAATATACACTTTAGATGGCTGATGGTATACTTTTGAAGCTTGGTGGGCAATTTAATACAGCTAATCATGGTCGGAAGGAACACAAAACGTAAACTGCTATGTTCGTAGATGTTTTTCAATAGGAACTGAAATTTACCATCCATCTTCATTTGCACTACCATAAACGGTACAAAATTAACATTGCAGCCTCAGACTTAAATAATTCGAAATTCAGTTGCATTTTGTTAGCTAACTCAGGTTATAGTACCCTGTTCTGCAATGCCATATTACTTTAGAAAATAACACAGTGACCAACCTTAGTACACACACATACACACACCTCTCTACATATATATATATATATATATATATATATATATATATATATATATATACACTTCCTGTCCATCTACTTGCATCCTATGTTAAAGAATGGCCTTTAAGTTCCATATTTGACTTTAGCCAATTTACAATATAGCACTATGCTGCCTTGAGATCGTTTGACGAACTGTTGAATCATAAAAAGGATATAATTTTAATAATTCGGAATAGCAGACGATATTGTTTAATCAAGATGATGGTATGCACGAGGAATAATGACGTTACATCAGTCTGTTTATGCAGACTACTATTGGTAGATAAAAGTTTGATTTTTGGGGGGTGGGGTGGGTTTAGATATATCAGCGCTAGAACTAGTTCCATACATACTTGCTTCTCACGTTAAAACTGTTGACGTTGGACCAGCTCTCAGTGCTGATGTGGATACTACGGACAGTGGGTAAAATTACGGACTAGATTTGGGAAATTGTTGATAAGACAGCTATTAGAGTAAGCTGGTACGACATCAATACATGCTGACAAACGCGTAGTTGTATAAAAGGAAACGTGGAACTCAGCTGTTTACGATGGATGGGAATTAACAGGTGCGACATTAATACATCCTTGCAAACATGTAGTCTTATAAAACGGCATATGGAAATTAGCCGTCTACGATGTATGGGAATGACTCCTGTCGTGACAGCACCTATCAATTCGCTTGCCCTATAGTCTCTCTATGGGCAGCAGTCACCGCCAAAATTACATTAATCAAATTATGTAGTATGAAATCAAATGATTTAACCCAGGAAATGAAATGATAAATCCAGATTCCACATGATATGGTGTCACATGAAATGATTTAACAAACAAAACCGAAGGATGAATTTAGAGTCCAAATGACGTGGTATTAAATGAAATGATGTAGTATGAAACGAAATGATTTAACTCAGAAAACGGAATTATGAATTCAAATTCTTAATGATGTTGTGTGGTATGAAATGATGTAGCATGAAATGAAATGATTGAACCTCAAAAATGAAATAATGAATTCTGATTCCAAATGACGTAGTATTAAATGAAATGGCTTAGAATGAAATTAAATGATTTAAAGAACAAAACAAAATAATGATATCTGCTTCCAAATTACGTGGTAATAAATAAAACGACGTAGTCTAAAATGAAATGATTTAACTCAACAAATGAAATCATGAATTTAAATTCCAAATGATCTGGTATTAAACAAAATAATTTAAACAGCAAAACGGAATGATGAATGCTGATTCCAAATGACGTTTTATTAATTGAATTCACGTAGCATAAAATGAAATGATTTAAACCAATAAATGAAATAACGAATTCAGATTCCAAATGACGTGATGTATGGAAACAGCACGCCCAAATTTATAATCTAGAGAAGTATGTTCAGTGTTCGGTTGAGATTTTTGCAGACGAAACTTGGACAGCAAAGGTGTTTCCGTCCCTATGATATAAACAAGAACTATATTTTCCAATCAGCATCAAGGGATTTGATCTACATTAACGAACTGCCCATCTCTCTCTCTCTCTCTCTCTCTCTCTCTCACACACACACACACACACACTGTGGAATTTCAACTGTTTCCGATACATTTAAAATAAATAGACAGTGATAAGTGATATTAGATATAATTACATGATTTCTTCCTTATTCAACAGTCGTAGTAAAAGTCGATCGTTTTGGAAATTTATTTGTGTACTGAATGGCATTTGAGGACAGCAAACTTGAAAAATTGTACTACAAGCGAGCTGACAGTGGCTCCATTATAAACTGGTGCATTCGCTATTTGAAAAAATGCCATACATTAAAAATAATAGTTTGGAGACGAAGGAAAGTAAAATAGCAATGTATTTAATTCTTCAATAACAATACATGATGTTTCTACTGGTTTAAAGACTTTTACGGAAATATAGTCATTGAATAAATGTGCACATAATTCTGATAAGTCTGTATGCAGTAACCTGGTTCATATCGTGGGTAGCATGTGTCGTAAAAGTTTAGCGATTTAATGTTTAATTGCGACTTGAAACACGTAACCTGGTACTAGGTTTGCTTAGTCATCCCTAAAACAAATAACCAATTAAGCTTATAACTTGCTTTTGTAAAGCGGTTTTAATTTTCGTTGGTCCAAACCCTGTCACGTTTACATGTAGCTGTCATTCCAATTTGCACACGTGCCATCAGAAGATACATCGTTGATATGTAGCGGTCATTCGAATTTGCACACGTGCCATCCGAAGATACATTCTAGATTGCAAGAAATCGTCTAGTATGAGCAGTCCCATGCAAACTACAACAGATTCTCTTCGCTCTGGATATAGATGAAGCATGACTAAAGGTAATTCACAATCTCCTTTCATGGTGTCACCATTAGCATAATAATGAACAAATCAACTCACCTATCAAGCATTTAAAATCCACAATTAAAAAAACCCCCCAACATTGCACCATTATTTAAAATCCTGCCAAAGTTCCCCAAATACACGAGAATAATGGTTTGTGAAAGCATTTAATCATGTGCAATCATCCCTAAAAATGGAAGGAAAATAAATCTAACCTTGCCTACCATGAAAGTCCATGACTGAATGGCTCGTCGACGAATAAAGAATGTAGAATGTAATCTCTTGTTTGTGGCATTCCAAGCGATAGAGTTATCTTTTAATTGATTAAGATAAAATAATACCCAGTTTCTTCTGACCTTCACCACCCTAAGTTAAATACAGCAGTTGGGAAGTTATCATGGGTGACCGTCGCTACCATAATAATTTAATACAATTGTCTAACACGTAGTGCAATTTGGGTCAACAAACTAAACCATTTTGTTCGTTGATTTCTTTGATTATTCTTTCATGAGCTTTTTGGGGGTGGGGGTGGCGGCACACTATCACTATCAATAAATTTGTTGAAACACAGTGTAATATGATAACCGACTGTGATTTTGTATTTACAACAGAACACATTTGATGGTGATACAAATACAATGTTTAATGACGAATGACTTGAATGAGAAAAGAATTATGATTAATACGTGCGTATGATATCCAAATATTGGACACGTACACATAATCCGCACGATCTAAATAATGAAAATACAAATAAATGACCCTACACAGTACAAGCACAAGGGGTGAATGATTCACAGTGATTTCACAACGAAAGAATGATGTATCTTACTCAAATAGTAAAACTATGGTATTTTGCTCATATAGTAAAAATGTATTCACTCAAATAGTGTGTGGAGTGTCGAATTTTGAAGTACAGAAAATTTTAAGTTGAATGCATTTAGCAATTAAAGTTACCGCAGTTAAGCCAGGAAAGTCTTTGTGAAGGGTCACTCTGAATTTTCGTCGTTCATCTCTCCCATGTCAGCGCAAACTTCAAAGGAACAATATTTCCGACCCAGCGAAATTGACCGGGGTATCTTAAACAGTCTTTAGAAGCAAACATTTGAGCTACCGACCCTAACCGCTTGGTAGGAACTTATGTCCACTTATCATATTTTGAAAGGGAAAATTGTCACGCACTGTCGTACACAGATTCTGAGCCGTCTTAATCTGATGAACGAAATTATTTCTCTGGTAAAGATTAGGTACCCTTGCCTACGATTGGGTATAATAAATTACGGCGTACACTTGAGAGCAATCTGACTTTAAGTGACGACCCTAGTGTAAATTCTATTGTCTGGAAATTTCCTACGAGAGAAAACTTTTT
Source organism: Sinohyriopsis cumingii (assembly GCA_028554795.2). Lineage (NCBI taxonomy): Eukaryota > Metazoa > Mollusca > Bivalvia > Unionida > Unionidae > Sinohyriopsis > Sinohyriopsis cumingii. The sequence goes on from CM068831.1 coordinate 83,946,371, forward strand.
CTCAACTCCGTGGAAGCCTAAAGATTAGTACTCTCTTCGTGAAACAAGAAAGGGACCAGTGGTCGTCGTGTAGAAGGAAAGGCATGTTTAGTGCTAGGACGCGGAAGTCCTGAAAGAAAAACAGCGACGAGTTACGCAAGTTTAGTTTCACGTAATATTATATTATTTGATTGCTTGTTTTATGCAAATGTGTTTGCTATGACTAGGTTTCTATACTATGTATCGTTTATTCAATTCATGGAAACATGTTGATGTTAGAGTTGTTATGCAACTTCCTTGATTCAATTTCATGGAGAGTGTTGATGCTAGAGTTATAATGCAATATATTTTATTCAATTTCATTGAAAGTGTTGATGATAGAATTGTTATGCAATTTACCTTTTTAATTATACAGTTATTAGTTCATTGGTAGAATTGATTGCATGCGATCCAAATGTTCATATGTGTAAGATTTCATATGGTTATATGAAATAACTTCTTTTCTTGTTAGGACGATACAGATCATCGTGAGTTAACGATAATTACCTAATTATATATGATTTTGTAATGCTTGTTGGATAATCTTGTAGTTAAGGAATGCCGTGAGTTACATTTTCTTTTGAATTTCATGCAATAGTGATCGAACATGTATTAGCATATATAAATTAATACGGTAATACTTAGTAGTCACGTGGTAATTCAAGACTTGCCGCTGAAAAGCGAGGTCAATGTCCTACCGTACTAAGTAAGAATTTACTTGGTGTGTGGATAGCCACAGGCTCTGAATAACTTGAAGGGAATGGTATGTACATTTAAATAATTTGTATACAGTATTATGGGGTGAATTTGTCCTTTAAGGAACAGCTTTCGGAGAGAAGGATGAGACAGTCCGAAGACAGGAGTACGGAAAAGAAAGAAAGAAAGACGAAGCTAGAGTAAAAGGACCAGGAAGTCCATGTAGGGGCAGAACCTAGAGTTTGGAAGGATGAACTAGGAGACATTGATATACGGTCAAAGTGAATGAAGGTGATGCAATCAATCGTGGATATTGCGCTCATTCACCTTTCGTTATGATGATGTAATAAATCCAAATTGGACACACCTGTTAAATTCTACTTATATAATCTAACTTGAATTTGAATTGCCGTTTTAATTTGTTCTGATTAAATTTGTTATTTTCTTGTCAAAGGGGGCTCGTATTGTTTATTCCTCCCCAGTATTCTCGCTCAGTTCTCTGTTGAAATTCCATTCTTCTTTCACTCCCGCCGGGCTATAATATCGAGAGAGGTCATTCTCAGGATAACGCAGCCAAACCCAATTAACCACCCCTCTTTATAAGAGGGCGACGTTACAAAGTGAAAATGGTGAAAACAAAGGGACAGACGTACAAAATATCTTTACAGCCCCAGCAAAACACTGGGTATTAAAAACCCCAAAGATTAGCCCACAACTAAAAGATTACACGTATTTAGTTACAAACTCCGTCACCAGCACAGTATTTCAGGTTGGTCAATCAAGCAATCAGCGCCCACCAATCTCGGTCAGAAACGCCCGATCACTTGCTACTCGACCAGCAACACTTTACTCTGCTCCACGGCTGAAATGGTACAGCTTCTCAGCCGCTACGGTCAATTCCTATGGTTAGCTCTACAGCTTGTACTACGACGACTTCGATTACTTCGTTAACTCTGATGACACCAATCAGCTATTCAGCTGCGACTCCGATCACTCTTATCACTCTGATCACTATGGTCAGCTCTACAACTGAAGATGTGCAAGTCCTTAAAGCAGACCGCTCACGGACAAGACGTTCCGTAATGTCAAGATCTTGACCTACTGTGAGGTATTTATATACAAACGATGCCGTAATACATTATCTGTGCGCTGGAAGTATTCGGTTCTTTCCACCGAAAGCACTTCGCACGCGCAGCATAGGATGAACCGAACTCACTATTTCGAAATATTTGTACAATATACATAAATCACCTTCGGGTATCGTTGTACACAAAAAACGAAACCCGAGTTCATGTATTTAATAAATAAAAGGTTTTATACAATTCCGTAACACACAGATCTGCAATTTTAGCATAGCACTAGCAACTTTTTCAAACTTGAAGGATTTTTTGTCTTTATTTCTTTGCTATTTTTATTTCTATTTTTCCTCGGGAACTAAGAATCGTCGGTAATTGGAGTCAGAACGCTGGCGTGAGTAGAGGAAAGGCTAACTGGCTGGGAGTCTTTGTGATCACGTTTGGGTCGATTACATAAATACATTTTGGATGGAGTGTCGGTTATGCGTGTCAGTGCGCATCATATCTTCCATAGATCGGCTCCCTTTGAAAGCCAATCAGTGACCTAACAGGACGTAGTAGATCTTATTTATCGACCGGAACTGCTGAACTACATTCATATGTGAACCCCTATAACCCTCCAGTGGTTCACGGTCCGTACGAAGTCGCCTCCCGCATGGCAAGCATGCTGATAAAATGTTAAATGCCCTCTTTATAACTTAATATGATTTCTTAAATTTTGAATCCTGAGTTCAAAACAAGAGTTAGTCAAAACCCAGAGTGTCTCACCACCCTATCCAGATACGTATTCTCCTCTTTAAATAAAAGACGCAAAAGACAATATTTGAATTTATTTTCCTAACTGTGCCAATTTTGGTCTCAACCTGCCGTACACTGGAGTCGCTACCAACAAAATCGGTTGTACATCTTTTGAGGGTACGGGTCTATACTGCCTAAATAGGTCGGTCGATTGAGTCTCTCTCTCTCTCCTGTTCAATTTTGTGTTCGTTTTCATATTTTAAACTGAAGTTTTACAAATGTTCTTAATGGATACGTGTCACCAAATTAGGATGTCATTATCTATTATCATTCGAGACATGATGTTTATCTTAACTGAAACTATCAACAGATAAGAAATCAAATGCGTCATCGAACGGACTTGCTCTGCGATTCTCCCCATTCCAGATTGGTGGATTATATAAATTGGTTTGCGTGTCTGTCTATCAAATCAAACAAAGCAAGACTTTTCTTCGTGCGATCCTAACAAGCGAATTCAGGGTAAGTACAGGGAAAAAGGTGCACGCTATCATATCGATAAGCCTTAACTCACCTATAATCAATTACTGAAAACGAATGCATACTTACCACACTTGTTGTAATTTAAATACAAATATAGGCGGCTTTTAAAGTAGAGATGCGTTTTCTTAAAAGAACATAAAGTAATTGAAATACACAGTTTTCTACTTCATTCTGGTGTGTTAGACTATTAGAGTTTGCTTTTAATAACAAAACAGCATGTAAATATACATCTTTGATTTCATCTTTGCAATTGTACAATTGTATTTGCTTGTGTCGTCGGCTGTGAACAAGGGATCCGTAGATCTCACAGGTGCTTGACCTGTTTCTCAGACGTGCTGTAAGTGCTTTGTCGTGTTATTTTTGTGCATGTATCCTCGCTTTGTAATAATGAAGAGAGAGAGAGAGATGTCACTATACACCCACCTCTCTGGCAAGTTAAAGAGAAAATTTCTGGTTGAGTGAATGGTATAGTATTGAATACTAATATTGTATACCTAAGCAGACTTGATTCTAATCCCATAAATCGGCTGGACGGAAGTAGCACATTCTAGCAGTTTCTACCCTGCAGTAAATATGCGTTAGGGTCTAATATTTGTACCGAACACGGCGCAGAATCTTTTAATATTAGGGAAATTTATGACTGTTGATGACGTCATCAACCGTTATTTCTACTATCAAAACTTTGACTACATATTTCTATTCTGGAAATTTAAATAAAATTATAAAATGATACAATCTGAAATACAAAGCAAGATAAACATTTTACCTTGTGAAATTAATTTTATCATGTTATTACGCATATTTACTGCAGGGTAGAAACTGGTAGAATGCGCTACTTCCGTCCAGCCGATTTTGCTAGAAAGGGATTTTGACCAAAGTGGTGAAAATAAAGGTTAATTCGCCGGATTGGATTCAGGACATGGTCATTTAAGAGTTATGCGTTGGTATGTTACTGTCTTTTGAATGTATGTATAGTTTTTCAGTGTTCTTGCGATTCTGAAGCGATAAAAGACGCGTGAGAAAAAGTCGAATCGAGCGAAGGGTTGTGGTCACGCTTGCACTCCTTGTGTTTATTTATATTATCGATAAGGGGATTTCATATTGTTAGAGATTTCGCCGTACTTTATTGATAAAACGTCAGACTCCTGTGGTCTTACATTGGATGGGGAGGTACTAAAGGAAAATGATGGTTATTCCATGAGACAATGCATAAAGCCATATAATCTTTACAAATATCATTGCTTTTCCTAAAGTTCAAACTGTAACGTTATAAAATGCTGTTACAAAATGGAGAATATTCTTTTCTACCTTTTTATGAACATCGGTTATAAATCATGCTTCACAATGTTTCACAATTTTCCAGGTTGTATTGCCCACTGGGAGTAAAATTGTTTGAATGACCTTTTAGCAAGAGCCACTATTGGCTATTTCCTGTATACTATACTTCATGCATAGTCAGTCACCTAAAACAGCAACTATTGGCTACTATTTCTTGTACTGAAACAGCCACTACTGGTTACTATTTCCTGTATACTGTACATCAACAAACTGTCAACCTTTTGTGCGATTTACCACAACGTATATTGTATACATGACTAGTTTAAATCAAAAGAAATAATCAGGTCAGAATGGGCTCTAAAATAGGTGCTGTTGTTGTTGTTGTTGTAGGGTTTAACGCCATTTTTCAGCACACGATAGGCTAATGGTGGAGGAAGAACCCGGGAAAACCCCGGAAAGAACCACCGACCCACGAGAAGCTACTGGCAAGCTTTCTCACATACCCACATTAGCCGAATCCGAGACTCGAACCGCCGCAGACAGAGTCTAAAATAGGTGCAGGATATTAGCAAATTGATAACTTGACACAATTCCATGTGTAGCTGTTTATCACGTGAAACCCTGTCGCTGCTCGCCTATTTGGATATAATTTCGTCATTCTTCAGTTAATAACGCTTCCGGTTGGCAGATGTGGGTTTTACTTCCGTAAAAGAAGAACAACATTTTATTAAAATGAATAAACAAGATTTCCGGTGAGTGAGATCCTACGAACCCCTAAAGAAATGCCTATAAAATATCAGGCACATGATTTATGTATCATTTTAATCTGACCATTCTTTTGTTTGCACAATCGTGTCTTTTCGTCGATGAATGATTTGTTTTTATAACAGACCTTAACCAAAGGAAAGTAACTCCAACATTAACAAGGGTTCCAAATATAAGACCACCAATGAAGGTTTATTTTTGCATAGGCCCTTTGTTTATTATTTCTGCACAACATGTGGCGTAGGAAAGAAAAGAAGTGACAAAAACTGATTGAATTATATATCTCGAGTTTAATTTTCGTACAAATTTAGGAAAATGTATGTGTTTGCTGAGAATTTAAGTAGTCGCTTGTTTACATTTAACGTGAGTCTAATTTTCTTGTTTGAAAATGAACAGGGAATGAAGCCTACCATGTTAGTCAGCTTTATCGCCAGCGTGATGATACAAACATCCTTTACCTGCATCGTTTCGAACCCGTGCAATTGCAGTTGCGATGACACTGTGACGTCATGCGACGAAAGCTGCCGTAGCATAAACACACATCACACGGAAGGCCTAATAGAACAACGCCACTGTTACGACAATTGTTATTCTGCCTTCAAAGAGTGTTTACGTAGATGCTCATTGGAGTGAATGTTTTGTGCACATTGTAGTCATGGAAAGCATCCAGACGGTTCCAAAATCACATACAGCGTACTTCCTTGTTGTACAAGATGTATATACACCTTTGTTTACTTTCTGTATCACAGGAAAGGCAATCTCTTCGTAAATAAAATTTCGCCAGTTTCCCTTTTTATTTGTCGCTTAATCTTTTGATTCCTAAAATTATATTTTATATTTGTATTGGTGTTGCTACAATATGAATATATACCTATACGTACGTATGTATGTATGTATGTATGTATGTATGTGATATAGCAGGGATCATCCATTGTATTATTCCTACAGGGAGCATTCACTTTGTCCGTATGCCCTTGAACGACCTTTGGTTAGCTATAAAGAAGAAAAACTTATTTCTAAAATTTATATTTCAAAGTATTAGCGCATTGTGGAATGTAACTGAACTATATACATTTGGAAAATACCCAAGCTGTATCACATTTTCATGTTTCTATAATTCGTTTTAGTTTCTACTCTTTCATGAGAAATACCATGGTGATATTTTCCGTTATTCCCTAGGTTTGTGTGTTCTTAGCCTTCAATCTTGAGTCACTCACACGTCATCTGTATTTGTATAAGTCAAGAAGAATCCTATGTGTAATTTAATAAGGAAAGAACATAAAAAATATATCAATAGATTGGGACCCATTTTGTATCAAGAAAATTTTTACTGGAATTTTAATGACTGGTAATTTTATTCTTGATTCGTTCTTGTACTGTGTGCAATTCATTTTTATAATTACTGACATTTTTTAAATTGCTGAAACTTTAACGAGTTCTCCTGTTTTGAGATTAAAATGCCAATCTGACATCAAGTCGAAAATGGAATTGTGTTGAATTAAAGCTCTGGACGTTATATAGTAATAATATCAGTACACTTACTCGTACCTCGTGGACAGGTTACTAACATGCGCATATACATGTTAATGGAGCAAGCCGGGTGTGATTCACACCCGGCACTCTTTTAGCCTAATAATAACACTTTAAACATATTCCTTGCATATAATCCAATACATTGAGTAGTCCTCTTATTTAATACCTGAAGTATCGAAAATCATTGTAGAAATAGTTGTAAAATCTCGTTTACCTTTTTTAGCCGATATTTTCGTTTAGATCGTCCGCTATATTATTTCAAATAATGATTACTTCCGTTCTAAGCCTCGTTTGTTTGTGTGCCTTATAAGGACATTGACGCCTTATTTGGAAATGTAAACAAATCGTAGTAAAAATTTGGCGCCGTTTGGGTCAGAAATTCTGCGCATTAAAAGTAAATGCGGTTATCGGCAACTTTGAAATTCCACCACGAAGCGATTATTCGCACTTGATTGATAATAATATAGCGTAGAATATCCAAAATATGGTCTGGCAAGCCTTACGTAGGAAAGGGGTCACGGCGAGAGTCACGCGTTATCTGTCATGACGGACAGGATACGGTTAGAGTAACTATGCCAATTTATTTTATCGTGTAAGGGCTTAATAAAGTCAAAATAAGCCAAACTTCTTTCACAACATGATTATACTTATGTAGTTGATTTCTACACTGTTTGTTTTTCTGACTTTAGTGATGATTTGTTTTTGCTCCATTACATGATATGGGATCAGTTCGTAGCCTCAACCACAACAAATCAAGTTGAGGCTACGACATCGTAGCTAGACGTTATAGAGTCCACGGGCAAGATTTATTTTCGCATTGCTCAATACCTAAACAAATCCATTAGGACACCTTTCCTTTCCACTCCATTTGTTTTTCACCATCATATTTGTATCATACCTTTTTCTGCAAAGAATTTGTCCTTTCCAATTCTACTCATACACTTCATTGCATGCTTTAAAAAATATGTTCCACTTGCCATGTTATTTGGTATTGTGTCATAATGTTTTCAATCCGTTTGCAAATATATTAAGTTTATGGCATCCAAATGTGTTGAAACTAACCAAATTAAACATCTTAAAGAGAGTCAACCAGGCCAGAAATGCATTTCTGCATCTCTGATGCACACCTAACAATACGTATACATAATCCCATGCTTGCATTCCAAACGTAACTATAACCCAAACTAGAAAAATTCATGCTTTTCATTTTTAAATATAGATAAGCGGGCCATTTTTGGGGTTTGTTGTTTATAATAAGAAGTAGCTGTGCTGGGTAATTCTAACTGCGTGAAAACGAAGGACTTATCATAAATAGCAACAAGCAGACAACACCGTCGCGTAATTCAAGGGTGAGTTTTGATTGGTTGACGTTAAGGAGTACGTCATCAAAGGAACGGATATACGATGGGTTTGCACCGAATACTTTCCACATGTCATTCTCAGAATCTAATGTTTTAGTTTCTCCCAGAATGCTTGCTTCCCAGATAACGCCTCATCTAGGATGTTTACGTTACACCGCATAAATTACATTTACTATATCTACCGTAATATATATTATAAACTGGGTCAACATGAGATTAGATAACTAGCTGCATTTACCTATCATTTATTCACGCAGAACGCTTCTGCGATTTAACAGCCCCATATCGTCTGGGGTCAAGCGTGTACATAATTAGCGTTTGTAGAGCACGTGAATGACATAACGTAGATGTCTGTCTTAAAAAAAATAAACACGCACGCTTTCATTTTAACATGGACAATAAACATTAAAATTGCCAAATTCCGCTCCGGCAGTAGCACATCGTTCAAAATATAAATGACAACTTAAACGCACTGCCAGAAAATGAAACTGAAAAAAAATTAACAATCTCGTAAAATTTGTGTTATCAAAGTAGTGCAGCCCAGGCTGAATCTGGAAAACAAATCTTGCCTGCAGATTAAAAAAAGCAACACATCATGTGCAGATCAGGATTGCTTAACACTCAGGTTGATAGTTGTATAAAACTTGTTGATGGTCATTTTAAAACTGGATTGTAGAGTTATTCAACAAAGTATATGTACGTTTTTTTTTTAGTGTAAACTGTACTTTAATTTGATATTAAAGAGACTCCCATTTTCAAACACAATATCAAATTTTCTAACTGTTTTTCTTTTTAAAATAAATATGGATGTTTTGTGTCGGGTTTATGACAGTATCCCTGGATGTTAGGGCTGATTTGTCTTTGATGCTTGTAAGATAAAATGCAGTGGGAAAGGATTTTATAAGCAGAAAGAAAGAATGCTGAGTAGGGCTTTTAATAATATCCATGTTACTGATGATTTTTCTACTTTACAAAAAAAGTAAAATAAAATAAATCAATTAAAGACCAGAAACAGCATAAACGGTAAATAATTTGGTTAAAACAAAAACAGAACTAAAAAATAAATAAATAAATAAATAAATAAAAAAAAGATACTTTACAAATCCAATATGTGATCAACCTTTTGTACAAAAAAGACCTTTTGCATTCACCGTAAAGTTCCGTTCCTAACCTTGGCAATGGTCTTATGTAGCTCAGGCTGAAAAGTCATAGTAGATTTTCATTATTTGTCTTCACACGCTGCTACCTGTCTGCAAATAATTAAATCATATTGTATACATCATCTACTTTTGTTTTGTGTATTGCTAAGAACAGGAAGCGTATTAAAATCGATTAAAATATCGGGTAATAATGACCTATACTCACACTTGACATCTCAGAAAACGGTTTCCATAAAGTTTGATGTTGCAATACCTACTCCGTAAGTTGTCTTTTTCATTTCGGTGGCTAGTTCCGAACATTGTTTTTCTTCTCAGCAATTGCTTAACTATATCGGGCTTGCACTGGAGTGGTATTTCTCTCTGATGAGAATAATAATATGAAAGTCGATGTCAAAACCGTTTTAAATAAAAACAAAGAATTAAGGTTATACTTTATTAAACCAGGTGAAAAAAAGAATCATGTAAAAATGTGAACCGCATATCAGCTCTTTAGTGGAGTGCATTACAGATGATTTAGTGTTAGGTCAGGCTCGAATTGTCTATCCTTAATGTCGTTTTAATTGCTAGCAAATTATCGCTAATATTGTTACACAAAACTGCTAAAACTATGAATCGACTCAATTCTTTGAAGTTTAGGTGTTTTATGAAACGAAACGCAAACCTCTCATATATATATATATATATATATATATATATATATATATATATATATATATATATATATATATATATATATATATATATATATATCAGAAGTTAGGCACCAAATAGTACTACTTTACCTAGAGTTACAAAGCAATTGCTGTTGGGTCGATGATCATTCAAATGCGCATGTTTGACTGTGACGTCATAAAGGATATGAAAATAGTCCTTCAGTTTGATGGTTATTCAACAACACTCACTTTTTTCGAGTGCATACAAAGAAATACTTCAGGAGTGAAGTGGCAAACATTGCATTCTTGTCACGAACAAAACAAAGTGCTTCCTCATTAGAAGTGAAGTGTTTCCTTATACGTAGGTTTGACGTTTTTATTATACATTGGTAAATATTTTTGCCCTTAAGTTTTTGTTGTTGAGTTTAATTGTAGTGGCGTGCGCACAATTGTGCATGTGCCACTTTTTTCTGACTGCACCGCAGTCTGCTAGTTGTTCCTGGGGAAGGGGATGGTGCCACCTCCCCCAGGCTTTTATGGATTCAAGGAACCCTGATAGTTTGGCCTCAATCTGTGGGTCCATAAAGGTCCCTACATTTGAATGGTTGGCTGTCATTAGTGGGAAGGAGAGCTCGGGAACGGTCCTGCTATCTTTACATCGCTAGTTTCTTGTTGTATTTGCCTGGTGTTTCTTGCGATTTTTTTTTTTTTTCTTCAAAATGTTCTAAAAGGGGGGGGGGGATGTTCTATGCTGTTTATAGAGGTTCTTAGTAGAAATCGTGTATGAAGAGAGATTTTCAAGGTTATTATGGTATTACTAGTCGAGGTGTTTAGGGTGTGCTTCCTACGTTATGTTATTTATAAGTTTTTAGATATTACCTCTTTAAGGTATTTATTAATTAATGTTTTTAGAGATTGAATGTTATTTATACTTTATTTAGCAAGAGACCGGAGTCCTAGCCGATTACAAGGTTCGTTAAGGACATCTAGGACCGGAATCCTAGCTGATTACTCGGTTCGTTAAGGACATCTAGGACCTCCGATTTTGCGGTTTCCTTAGTTTTTTTATAGGTGCTTCGTAAGTGAATTATTTCTTAATACTTTTATAAAATTGAATGATATGTTATGGGTTTTTATGTGGTGGCTTCTAAATTTATTTAGCTAGTTACTGGGTCTTTTGGTTTTGTGGGGATAGTAATTATATTTTGTTTCTAAGTCCTGCTGAGTCTATGAATTGATTTATATTTTTATATGCTGATTGTTTATTTTTATTAAAGTCCATAAGTAACTTTGGGTATGTGTGTGGTGATCCAATCTGCCCTTCAGTTTACGCCAGTGCGATTAATGGCTGCTTTACCACAGGGATACAAAGAAGTTCTAACGTTTTGCAGTACGTTTAGGACAGCGGTGTATTATAAAATTAGCTTGTACATACAATGCTGTATTTTGTTAAACGAATAGTTCTTTTCAAACGAAAATTATTTTCGTTAACTTTTTTTCTTGTACTGACTGATACAGTGAATATTGCTGGTGTCGGAATATTACAGAAACATTGCATATCGGTCGCACCCAAGAGATTCCAGGGCGTATTGTCTTTAAACAAAAGACGTAATGACTGAAACTTCACTTGCATGGATTTTTGTTCTTTATTTTGTCCATTTCTGCTTTCAAACGTGACACTTTTCCCAAATTTCAATTGTCAATTAATAAACGTTTGCAGCTACACTCTTTTTCAGCAATGCTGTAGTACAGGTGAGAGTTAGAATCAAAACATAAAACAATTTTATTGCTATATTTAACCGAGAATATTTTTTTCTAAATCTTTTTCCATTTTGTTTTTTAGAGTGTCAAACTCATACGGTACTCTGTGGGTAACTTTCCTAAATATAAGTCCATATTTTCGTTGAGTGTATAAGGCATACGGTACCACATGCACGGCGTTTGGGGGTGGCAGATTGGGCGACCGCCCCAGGGCCCGCTCTTGAGGGGGCCCCGCGCTTCAGGTCTAAGTTAGTTCTTATGAGTTTGTCAAGCTATATTTTCTGGTAGATTGGGAACGCTGAGACAGGCCGCACGTAATGCACTTAAAGTTGCTAAGTCAACTTCGTAACGCAATTAACAGATGGCAGTACAGATGCAACCATTTTCTCAACGCCACTAGCGGGCACTGGCTGTCCGATAACTTGGATCTCAGTTTTTCAAATTTTCGCATGGTTGCGCGGGAGCCGTTGGGCTAGGCGGGCGATGTCACGTCTATCTCTAGTCTATGGTCATTCCTGTCCAGGTACCCGGATAGTCTATGTATACCACAGCAGATTATTGTTCTTAATTCGTTGTTTTATATTATTTGAAAAATGACAATAATAATCAGTTTATTAGGCCAAAGGCATTGTCGTTATGTTAATATTTCGATTTAAAAAAAACGTTGTCCACCCACAGGAGTTTTAAAAAAATGGTGAATAATGAAAAAAACTAAATTCGTGCGCCACATCGCGAAAGTTGATCTAGTCTAGACATAATCAGTGTTTGCAGTAGCATATCAATCAAGATACTAATACTCTGGCCCCGCGCGGTCATTGTCGGCCCTAGGCCCTGCTTATTCCTAACGCAGCCTCTGCAGTACCATAAGGGTAACAGAACATTAACTAGAAAAAGTTTATTTTATTTCAGTCGCTAATGCTTTGCAGAAATCATGAAAAAAAATTATTGAAAAAATGTGAATATTTGAAGCCTACATTTTATTGTTAGGAGTTTGATTTTTGGCCATTTGCTGACTTTGCCTCTTTATTGATTAAGTAAATAATCCTGAGAGAGAGAGAGAGAGAGAGAGAGAGAGAGGGAAGAAGGAATGAATGAAGGAAGGAGGAAAGATTAGAAGAAGAAGGGAAACGAAATAGGTCTAAATGGAAATATTCGTTTGAGAGTCTTGCATACAGCAGATATTTGTCCTAAATGTGAGATGAAAGTATTTCCAAACATGATATCGTCACTATTGCGACAAAAGAGCGAGATAGGTTTTCCCACACTTTATATTTCAATATCTTATTGTGAAATATATAATGAATTGCGTTTATGGCAATCATGTATGTTGAAATTCATTAAACCTGACATTTGAAAGAGGGCTTAGTCATACCATATGCGGAAGAAATTTTTAGTATGTCCAGTCTAATACTATCACTCCAAACTTAATCACTTTGTACATTACCAGATGTATAATTTTTAATTATTGGGAATAAAATTGGTCATCTTTTATTGTATGTTCATAAAATGTAGAACTGGTTGGGGACTCAGTATGTGTGAAAGCAAAATACTTACCTGAATTAGTAATGAGCAAGGAACACTTTCATATAATCTACTTTTCACTGGTTTGAGCTATGTAGGAGCATCGAAGGAACCTATATTTGACGGATACGTTCCACTTACCATTCTCTGCATCTAATGTTCCCAGTCAACAGGATGTTTGATGTTGCATTACACTGCACGTAATTTAAATTGCTATATTTACTGTAGTATATGCACTATAACTGCGTCATCACTAGATTAGCATAACTAGTTGTAAACACGACCCTCCCTGTAAATTAAATACATATATATAATGCGCATCGTAAGGTTTCATCGTTCATATTCTTAAAGCACTATCTGAAACTGAGAGTGATAGCTGACATATTATTAAAGTTCTTCGGATTAGAAGGAAATAACAGTAAGTACATTTAAGTTAATCTGAACTTCACGGTTTACTTTACAAATAATGTGCCACGATGATTCTCTGTGCCAAATGCATTTTAACCATATTACATCACGAGACTTTGGTTAGTTAGCGATGCATTTATGGAAGGTGTTGATCTGTTTATATTTGTATTTCTGTGTGTGACCGTAAAGTAACTGCGCAAACCACCGCTATTATTATTACTGTTAATATCTATATATACAATCTTTGTAACATTCTAACGTATACAATTCCTGCATACTGTAACTGCATTAAAAAGGCAGACTTCTTATTTGTCAGTTCTCAAGAGTATATATATATATATATATATATATATATATATATATATATATATATATATATGCTTTGCTCTCTTTTGACAGCTTAATTTTGTGTTGCAGTTTGCATTTATAACAATATTAGCTTCTTTTCTGTTCCAAAGTATTTGTTCAAGACAAAATGTTTGTCTGAAATGCGTTGCCAATGTTTTGAATTGACAAGTATTGAGTTGAGCGTTTGTCTTTTTAAGAGTGTAAGTTTTAGTTATGAGGTCATATATATTGAAGCATCATTAAATATTCTCCGAATCCATGAACTGCTTCACTGCGAATTACTATTTCTGATTTGATAACTGTTTATACACATATTACGTTGTTTTGTTGAGAAGGTATGTAGGTGGTCATGTACAGGCAAGACTATGCCTACAGTAACTCGCCGAATCTGGTTCAGTTCTCAGTTGGAGACAGCATAATTATGTCACCTGTAGATCTTTCTTCATGTAATTCCACTTTGTATAAATGCGCATATGCCAACATGATCCAGGGATAGTCCCTGTCTGGTGTACATTTGTAACATACAATAATAACCTCTGTATGCATAGATTTATGTCAGGAATCGGGGTGACTGCATATTTAGAAGCAAGTTAATCACTGGTCGTCAAGAGCAAGGGTGTCTATGGTTTGAAAATAAAGTAGGTCAGTTGGAGATACGGGGGTTAGTGCTTGCAGGTATGAATCAGGTCCAGTGGGTACAAGTGGATTGCTGAGTGCAGGCGAGGTGGTCAGTGTCATAGCTATCAAACTTAGATTCGATTCAAGCAGGAGCCAACTTATAATTCGTTAATTTGTATAATATCATTATTTTTATGTATGTATGTATGTATGTATGAATGGATGCATGATGCATATACGCACACATGAACTATGGACAGATCAGGATAAATTTGGAGTAGGCGCATTTGGTTACAGCTCTCCATTTAAAGGATTTCTTAGATTAATGTGATTACTTGTGTGATTATTGGAATACGGCGTAAAGGGACTATCCTTAGCCCGAAATAATTAGCTAATTACTATGATGCAAGTAGTGAATCGAGGCCAAAACCGAATGAATGTCCCTGTCGTAAGATATTATATATCAAAATCTAGTGGTGTACATTGGTGGTGTTACTGCAGTGGCAGTATTTACGGTCAGGGCCGGCGCCAGACCCGGCCAGACTATCTGGCGCCCTAGGCAAGGTTAGATTCTGGCGGCACCCCCCGGAAAATGTCAATTTCAAAATGTATAAACAATAAAAATAAAATAAAAATGCGCCCCCTGAAATCAGCGCCCTAGGCGGCTGCCTAGTTTGCCTATAAGGTAGCACCAGCCCTGTTTACGGTAGGAAACCGGTAAATTACACAAATGAATAAATAAGAAGGGACTCGGCAGATACCGTTTATGTCGCCATGGTGGCAAATGTGGTGCAGTTATATTGGCGAAATCTTCCTTGGAAATCATACATTGACTGGCCTAAGGTGGCGGTGTTAAAATAGTTCTCAGTGTTAGGGGATACTCGTATATTTTCTAAGGCATGAACGGCTGTAGGTACGGAAACCTGATGAAGATAAACCATGCAGATGTGTGATTGAAAGATATTTGGCAGGTTGTTTTATCTGTGGTCTTGAATTAATTAAGAGTAAAATTTAGGTATAGAATGGACACGTTGGGCTTTCTAAGTTACAACTTAAGTTGTATGGAAGTCTTTGGAAAGTTGGGGTAAACTTATGACTTCTAGCGAGAATCTCGCCAGAGTTTGACAACCGATCGGTCAAGTAAGGACCCCTGGCTTGTAACAATATATATATATATATATATATATATATATATATATATATATATATATATATATATATATATATATATATATATATATATATATACATATATATATATATATATATATATATTGAGATGTGCAACGTTAAATTCATTACAAAGACAAAAGTACATAAGTGTTTTGTTTAGAGTGGGCGAGAGAACGAGTTTGATACGGTGTATCGATGTGAAGGCCATTAGGTCGTTAGACCAAGGCGTATGCATTTCTTTCTTTCCTCCGACTCAGAACAAAACGCTTATGTGAATTTTGTTGATTACGTATCCATTTTTTATCAACTCATTTTTAAATTTTTTTTGTCAATGTTTCGTCATCAGTCTCTATGAATTCCAGATATCGATTTGCTCTCTTTAGCTTTTACTTTTAGAAATTTTGGATGACACTTATGAAAGAACTTAATCAATAGTCACAGGCAAGTCCCTATTTCTCAAACAGAAACTAGGTTTTTGACCAGTAAATGACCAGCTTCTTTCACTCTGGTTAATGAATAGAAACTCTACTTCCAAGCTAATTTCAAGGCTTATTTTACAGACTAACAGTAACTAAATATATTCAATTTAATAAGAAAGCTCATTAATTTGCTTTACAGTAAATCTTTCTATCTTTATGTTTTCAGTTAGTATACCAATTACGTAGGCAGTGAACTTAAAGTGATAATTAAGCACATATTGTTAAGAAAAAGAAGATTCAGTCTCTTTCTGGACTAGCATTTTAATATTCATTTGGATACTTTTTAACAAGACAATTCTGAACACTGTTCTTTCTTTTTGTCTTTATTTTCTAATTGAGAAGTCACACGACTTTTAAATGTAAAAATTGTTCCCTTTATGTGCCTCTGTGTTGAAAGGATATCAAGAACATTGTAACGATCTGTAATGCTTCCAAATTTGCGCCATAATGAAAATAGCTGCTGCCCTCTGTGATACGTGTACATTTACGTTGAAAATAGTTGTCAGTTTTATCCTCAGATTTACTAAACAAACTCGATTCCTTGGTAATTTTAATACATACATCTTAAGTCTTTCCACTTAAACTTACTCCTGTAAAGAACAAAATTCAGCAGACTACAGTTTTGAAACTCTGAAGCTGAACATTTTCGTGTGGCTAAGTTTGGTATTTTAGATATTAACAATGTGGAATATATCTTGGTAATTAAACATCGGGTGAAGTTTCCTCCAGATGTGTGGTATTTCTAACTATGCCTTAAATCTTAGTATGGCTATCTGAATTCTTGCTTTGGATTTTCTAACAATTACAACACAAAATGTCAGCGGCAAAAATACGTCTTTGCTGTGTGTTTGTCTATTTGTTTGTCTCTTTCTGTCCATGTCTTACGTTTTGGTATCACTTTGCACACCAGCTTTATCGGAGAACTCGACGCAAATATTCTATCCACATTATTTTTGTCCACCCCAACTAACTCTAATTTCTAGGCATAGATACTGTGAAATGCACATAGACTCGCCCATTATCCCCAGCAGCAAAATCTGCAATTTTCACCAAATATGACTGCATTTCTTAAACTGCAAACGTAACAGTTTTGAATAATTTAGAATGTGTACCGATAAATCTTTCATTTTATTGTATAAGTGGACTATTTACTGAATATTTAAAGTTGTAAAATATTAGTTCTAGGCTGGGTGTGCGATACGGAAATTTTAGGTGTGCGATGCGGAAACACAGACTGAACATCTGCATCGAACGCCATATCAGCCATATAAGATTAAATGGGAATGTAATAAATCAAAATGTATTAAGATCGATTAATTTCAGATAGGATCTAGACAATCAATGGGAGGGTTTGCTTCATATATCGAAAATTCTTTGCTTTTGACATACATTTTTGTTTTTCAGGGGTAAAACAGAAAATGAAATGCACCATTCTAATCCTCCTGTTGGCCTGCATGCTGTTCCAAACATCTTACTCCTGCAGCAGCTGGAACCAAAACAAACCGTGTCAGTGCGCATGTGAAGACGCATCCGCTTCGTGCAGAGCATACTGCAGTACCATTTCCGGTCGTGGATCCCAGAAAGTTATTGAACAGAGGCGATGTTACAACGACTGTTTCAGCACTTTCAGCAGTTGCTACAAAAGGTGCTAGCTACAAGGGTCCAATTGAAGTCCTTGTTTTTTTATGCTATATTTCTTCGATGTAGCTTTTTTAAACCTTTGTCTTCATCGTAGCGAAGTATAGAAGAACTTTATAGCTCAGAAGTGTTGTCGAAGAGAGGATGAGGTCCCAACCGTTGTTATCGTTTATTCAGCTTGTGAGATCTTTTCATCGATAGGATGTGGTAATTACTACAATTCATTTCAGAACTATTAAATAGCACACTTTGTCACATTTCTTTTTTGCAGCTGAGTACTGGGACTAGAGTTACACTTCTGAACCATGATATTACAAACACGACACACGGCTAGTTTATTTCCGTATGTTAAAAATAATGAATTTTTTTTTATTGATGCCTACAATGTTACATTGTTCAATGTATCAAGGAAATATGGAAGCTACCGCACAGTCCACTTTCAAAATTGATCATCCTAAGTTTCTACAATGGTTCTAATTTGTCATATTTCTAACATACAGTGATAACACGTTTTAGTTGATTTAACGAAGTTTTGATACGTCGTTGTACGCTTGTTTAAGAATTTGTGTATTACGTTTTTGAATAAAATACAGATTCCTGACAAAACTATAATTTGTTTTAATTGGATTTGTTTGGAACAGTTGATGAAAAGTTGGAATCGATTATAAAAGAAGACATCATTATTTTCATGGTATTTCTGTGATAATTTCAATCGTACATTTTCCCGCGTTGTCACAGGGGATGAATAGTACGATATATACATTATGACTTTCTATCTTTCAATCCATATATATATATATATATATATATATATATATATATATATATATATATATATATATATATATATATATATATATATATATATATATATATATATATTACTCTTACGAAGTAAGCTTTACAATTGGGATTCTCTTCCGCTGTAACTTAAAATTGACTTAATGATAACAAGTTACATTTTCCCCGTTGTGCAGTGAACAAATGCATCTTATGGACTGTTTTGCAAAGAATGCGTCAGTCTGGTTAAAATCTTGTCTCTACAGTTTTACATGGACATCTGACAGACGCACATAAAGGTTCACGTTGTGGTGACCTTTGGAATTCCCAGTCCGCTTATTTTAAGACACCTATCAGATAAAGCGTTGCAAATTCAAATTTATGAAAGTCATCATTAGCAAATATATGTTCTGAATGACGTGCGTCACTTTCAAATAGTTCAGAGCTGTGATTTCAGTGGCGTACTAAGGGTAAATGGAGCCCGGGGCCAGTGGAGTAAATGGCACCCAGGATGATGGCCCAAAGGGACATAATACGAGGCCAGAAAGGTCGAAGTCGGGGGAGAGTTATAGAGAGGGGGCTTGTGCTTCATCCCACTAGTTTAGGGAGCCCTGGCCCCTACGATTTTCCTGCAGTTTAATGCCGTTTGTTGGCTTTCTCTGGCAACTAAATTATATCATTTACGCAAGACAATTAAGCACCATTTTATACATGTCTGTCATGTCCACAATGAGTCCATTAATTTCATCTCAACATATTACTGTTAAGCATGTATAGAAACCATAAATATTTACAAAATCGCTATATTTATGAAGTGTTTGTTTCGTAAGATATAACTCCCTTATGCTCCTAGTAAAGGCGGTTTCTGGCTTTCAGACTCTATTATTTACAGAACGAATACAAATTTTCACTATTCCCTATCCCCAGCCACCCACATCTCCATCCCCCGAAAAATGCGACGAGGTGACAAGGGCGCTCGCGTCCGAGATTAAAGACAATTGAATTTTATTGTGAAAATCATCATCGTCGTGAAAAATAGTATATTTGATCAAGAAACACGCCTTTACTATTACTACTGGCGAAGTCAATAAAGTTGTATTAAAATGTCAGATAAAACATTAAACCTCATCTCCAATCATAAGTGGGGGCCCCGAATGGCCGAGTGGTCTAAAGCGCTCACCGTTCCAGATCACTGACATCTCACCTCTGTCTGCGTGCGTTCGAGTCCAAGGCTCGGCTGGCGTGGGTACGTGGTAAAGCCTGCCAGTAGCTTCTTCTGGGTCGGTGTTCTTCCCTGGGTTTTCCAGGGTTCTTCCTCCACCAGTTATACTGGCCGCCATGTATAGCCTATCTTGTGCTGAAAAATAGCGTTAGACCCTAGAACAACAACAACAATCATAAGTGTATCGACTGATGCTATAAAAAAGGTTTCATCATCTCGTTAATACAAGCACAACTTAACTTTTCCTCTTATTTTTCTGCGGCACTCAAACAATTCTTTCATCTTAATTTTACTAAGCTGATACTTACTATCAATACAATACACCCTTGACCGGTCAAGATCAATTGCTATCATTGTCTATTTCTCTTGACTAATAGGATCATGAAAATTACTGATTTTTGTCTGATAATATCTTTGTAAGATCATCAAGCAGTAGGAAATATTGATTTGTATCTGTCCTGACAAATGAAAGTTTTAACTCTTCAAATCCACCTTTTGAAACATACACCTAATAATTCATTGATAAGTGTGACGGTAAGTGGTTTGTTGTTTATGATTATTTGTTTTATTTTGATATTTTGTTTTTCTGTTATTGTTAACATTTCCGTTGTAATATTTATCATTTTTAGATAAAATTGTTTACTTTTTTTGAAAGAGAGGCACAGCTAGCGCTTATAACCCAATCGACCTGATTTTGTAAGGTACTTTTTATCGTACTTACTCACCGTATTGGCAAAATATCCGTCAACATACTGTCCATCACACGAAGATACGATCGTATTTGATCAAGCAGTTTATTGTAAGTATTGATCGCAGTTTCAGAAGCCGATTTCTTAGTTTCAAAACGAGGTTCAATCTTTTTACCTGCGGCTGTTAGTGTAACAGAGACTCCTGATACTATCAGCAAAATGGTTTCAAAGTTGCTTTACCTGACACAATATCAGAACTTGTCAAAACGATTGGGATATATGATATTACCTTTAAAATTCTATCGTGATACTGGTAAGCTTTTTTAAGCACCAAAGTTTCTTATGATGGTATTTGTGGAAATGCATAGTCTATGGCATCTGACACATGGTTGAAATATATTACTTTGCATTTCATTATTTTACCGTTCTGTAGTAAATGTATTTTCAGCAGCCACTTTATCAAGAATAACACGAAATTTGTTCTTTACAGGATCAGCAAAAAGATCTCTATATTTATTATATACATCAGAGGATATATCTTTATATTCACTATTTACTTGAAAAACAGAAGCATATATTTGACAATGAACATTATCAAAATGTGTTGGTATTTCCATAATTTCATTTACCTCATCGGCACAATCATCTTCTGTTTCACTCATATTGCCAATTGCTCTGTACGTTTAGATACCCAGCTATTGCGATTTCTTTTTCGGATTCAGTATAGTGTTAAAATTCATTGACAACTCTAATCGATGGTAGGTCTGTTCATCGCATTGTATTATAACGATTGTATTAAATTGTCAGCGATTACATTAAATCCTCAACAATATATATATATATATATATATATATATATATATATATATATATATATATATATATATATATATATATATATATATATCTGAAACTTTGTAAAACCTGGATATGGACTCTCCGTTTTCATAGAACATAAATTCTGAAAATGCTTGTTAACATTAACTGCATGCTCAAGTGCATATTGTTGAGTTGATGATACATAAACGCCTGTTGCTGTATACAGCGTAGTCCAAGTTGTATCATCAGTTGATCCTTATAATCTCCAGTCATAGGTACGTCCGATATTAGCATTTGGTCGACCTCGTAATTGAAATTTACATATTGCTACAGATTCTGGACACTGTATTTTTATCCAAAAGTTTGATCTTTCTCTATTTGTGGTAAACTCTGACCCTACCGATATTGCGCTGTTCAACGCAAAGGCATAATTTGGATCATTGTCTGGATATTGTGTTGACGCAGATGCAACAAAACCCCAACGATTATAGGATGCATCTACGAGATGTTATTTTTAGCTCGTTTTGTGCTGCCACTACCTCTAGCAACTCCATCAACGTATTGTTTATTTACAAGGTCAGATGCAGAAACAGATATTTACTTAGACGTTATCTTGTTGGCAACCATGTCGATCACAGATGTCATTGTACCGCCTGTTTTGTTTAAGATAAGCAGCATCTGCAGATGTACATCCAGCTGTAATAGCTGTATCAACATAAGGTCAGGTCAGAATCGCTGACAGGTGTATATGCTGTTGTTATTCCTTTACGAATTTAACGTTTGCCACAAAAGTGTTGGGGTTAATAATGTGTTATCAAGCTGAGTTCAGATTATTAGTTGTCCACTTATATTTAGCAATCCAGTCATTACCTTCCCGCTAGGTTTTATATATTTTGTCAACGCGGTGTTAAGTTGATCCAAAGATACTGCATCGGTTACCGCCGGTGTAAAATTTGATGGAAGTTGTGTTACCTTTCCACCACCAGTAAATGTAAGTGTTCCATTTACGGTATCACCAGATTTATTGATCTTCAGGTTTTATACAATACTAAGTTGATTCAAACTTACTGATTTGAATTTGGCGGTGGCTATGTAAATTCTTGATTTATAATTTTTTTTTACCTGCCATATGTACAATTCCAGCCATTGTTCCACGAATTAATGACAACACTTGTTATTGTCGATCGCTTTAGCTGTGCATAACTTACAACTTGTGTGTTATTTACGTCAGCAGGAGGATATTCCGTTTCCAGATTTATTATTTTTTATTACCTGTAATGTTTATTGTTCAGGTTATCGTTCCGTCGCTCAGCAATTACTTGATATTGTCGATTTTTTTAAAGCTGACATAACTTGCAGCTTGTGTGTTATTTACGTTGATAGGTGGATATCTTGTTTCTAAGACTAGCACTTTCTAACCTGACATGCTTAAGTTATTTGTCATTATATCTCCAGATGTTTGTGAGATAATTTCTTAAATATGCACCAGCTGAAGTTGTAGTTTTGTTTTCTTATGCTGAGCTTCCGATTAACGTACCGAATTTTGTTTAATAGCTCATTCTTGTTCTGACTGCGCAATACAATTTAAATTTTACCGCTTGATAAAATTTAGTTTTATAAAATGTAGTTTAATATAGAATTATCATACATAACTTTGATACGGAGCGATTAATCAAACATCAGCATAACCACAACCTACCAGATTGCCAATATCTGATTGTAGGACATAGTTATGTATTTGTTACTTAACGACATCTTCAATTACGATAGGGTATATATCTATACAATAAATCCACAGCAGGATAAATACAATTGCTTAAAACTAAAACGAACTTGACGCAGGTGATGCCATTTCTATCATAAAACAACCTGAAGATCTTTTTCTAGTTGCCGAGCTAGATTCAGACGAACACAAGATCATTGTATTTAACGATATTCCGCTGAGCAATAGCGAAATGGATAAGATAAGATCGCACTTTTCATTGTCAAGAAACAGAAGATGTAATGTAATTTGTTTATTCCAAGGTTTCTATAACGTTGATCGATTTATCAGGAAAAATACAGGTTATTAGCGGGACTCGACCACGTTAATGTACTAAATATTGCACGAGAACAATGTGGAGTCGTATCAAAAGATACATTTGCAAATCTTGATCATGACGCAACTAGCAGAGGAAATCATTATATATTTTTATTTGATAAACTTACACCAGATCGTAATCGTATGTTTTCATGCGGTATTGGGAAGTGTTTGGATTGTGGAAAATAGTATAACAGATATCAATAAAAATGGATGCTAAGCGACAAGAAATTTTAAAGAAATTTGTTGCAACGAGAGCAGCAGTTAAGAAAAAAGTTGAGCTAGAACGTCACGGGCAACAAGAAATAGCAGAAGAAACTGCAAGAATTTTCAAACCAGCAACTGAAGCTGTACTTGGTAAGCAACCTGATGTTTTTGAGGCATCACCAGACGATCTTGAAAAGTTGTGTGAGAACGATTTGCGAGGTATACTTGAAGAGAGGTCGAAGAAAGTTGTAGAACAAGCACATTATTGAACAAAATTAGAGATCATGAAGTACAATAAGCTGAGATTAATTGAACAATTAAAAAATTAGATGTTGGAGAACAAAATAAAATCTTAGCTGACGCGCAAGAAGCAAGGCGATAAGAAGATTTAAGCACATTAAAAACAATTGTTTTTGGATAAGATTTGTAGTAACGAGTAATTAAATTTGGAGAAAAAGTGTGTGATAAATTTGTTTTATTATAAATGAGATTTTAAAATAATGAAAGAATACGTATCTAAAATTCATGGAAAATTTAAAAGTAAAATGTTTAGTTTATTTGAATAATATTAGAAGGTATAATTGCAGGTTATGGTGTAGAGTTTATTGATACAATCGAAGATAAAGATGAAATATATTTTGATGGAAGAAATAAAATAAGTACAAATAAGTACACGCTGCTGAAGGAATTGATGATGCGAGAGTAGAGGGAACAATAATGTATAGTCTAAAAAGGATTTTCAACTCTCAGGTTCAAATAGTTGACCCGTTGATTCTGATAGTCTCATCAAAAGAAGAGAGAAATAAAAAACATCGACAACGAAATCGTAGCAAATTTAGATAATATTTGATGAAATGGTTATCGCACATGCGACGAATACTATATTTTATTTTGCTAGTTTTATCTATCAGATACTATATAATGTTATCAACTACACTATTACTTAATTCATCTTAAACTACAGTGCAACATTTTCTGTTATTTATAATCTAAAAAATTGTTTATGTTGAATCTTTTGCAAAATGCAATTTTTTGAATACCATTATATACTAGTTTGATTGTGAATGAGTACTGAAATGCTTGGAAACTTTTGTTATAGAAGGAAATTAAATTTCTTCTCCATTTTTAAAAGTAGCTGAAATAACAGGTCTTACATGTTGTTTAAGATTAAAACATCCTATTCCACGTTTTGTATTTTCTTGTTGAGTAACTAGATCAAAGTTCTCAATCTCGTTGTCTGTTATTGTGATGTTCACGTGGTCGATTACTAATCCTTTAGAAATTAGGCCACTAAAAACTTCAAACCTTTGACATTATTATTTGACATGGTCAGTATTACTCCCTGTAACACCTACACTCAAGTAATCATTATGATTGATAAAACCAACAACCTTTCGTGTTTTTATGTCTTATTATCACTCTGTCATTTGCTTCATATAGATCGTAGATATGATGTCTCTGATATTCGTTTTTCAGTGATACATTTTAAATATTGTCAGCAGTGTTCCAATTTACCTGGTATACTCGCATTCCGTCTGTAATTTTCTGGCAGTCCTTGATAAACATCTCAGTATATTCAATTTATAATCTCATATTTGACTTTATCTTGTAGCCCGCCGGAGTTTTGATCTCAAACGAAGCACACATTTTTCTGTTAATTACGACATCTAGACTATTTCCAGCATGACACCTGTCTTTCGAATAAGTATAGAATATCTCTTGCTCAAACTACGTGACATAGTGAAAAAAGTTTAATAAAAAAAACGGAAAGCAAGTTTGTGAAACAGATTGCAACAGCATTTGCGGGATTTGATAATAGTTGAAAGTTTGACAATCAACTTGTTCTAGAAAATGTATCCGCTATAAAGTTATACTGTCTATTAAAGCCAGTTGTTCAAAGTGAACTTGACAAACACAAGGGAGTAAAGATGATTGTACAATATCACGTTTTGCTAAAATAAAGTTGCACATAACCAATAAAGAGCGCGATAAAGAACTTGCTCATCCTTATATCGCAACAAAATCGAAAAAATTCTAAGCATGAACAAATCTAAAATCTCTAGCTGACGAGGTGCATCAGGACATACGGAAATAAATGAGGAATATACTACTGTATCAGGAGATTTGAGTCAGTATCTGATATTATATTTTAAAAAATGAAAAATAATCTGCTGTCAGGAAGCTGTTATATTGATCTTCTGTTACGATCAAAAACACAAACTTCTGCATAAATATGAAAAAATAACGACGACAAATGTTTCTAATGGGCAGTTTTATTGTCATATTTACCTGCTGCTGATAATGCTGATAGCGCAACAAAATATTAAGAGCACGTTAGCCAACTCAATTTTAATGAAATTAATTTTCCACAAATCATGTTTCAGTTAATGTTTTCGGAGTTGATGATACTATTTGTATTTATCCAAGATATGTTAGCGATAAGGCAACGAAAGCTACATAATAAAAATCAATTGGTTGGACCACTGTTATTAAATACCCTTTTCTCAGATCTTAAGGCTCCGTTCATAACATAGGCAACGACCTTATGCAATCTACCTGAATCTCGGCTTCAGACATGCACATGTAAACACTAAAGAAGCAGTGCTGTTATTTGTTATTACATAATCGTCAGACAGCCAATTCGTACGAATATGGTAACAATTGTTAACATGAATTCACTGATTATATGGGATTATTGTTGTTTGTGATGACGCAGCAGGGTTCAACATTTATTTGTGAGGATAGCCAGAACATAATATGAGCACTGAATACTACAGAGACAGAGTAACTGCTCGGGCTAAAATATTGAATACAATTAGTTCTTTGTTTTTCTTTTAACAATACTCTATGTCTGCAAATAATTAAATCATATTGTATATATCATCTTTTATTTATTTTATATATTGCTTAACCACAATTATATGCATTTGATTAGATTGAAAAATATCATATATGTTGTTTCTTATTCATTGACAAAATTTACAGAATCTAGAATCAGATAGATGCATGTAACGAGTTGTCTGATTCTCAGGAGTTTTGATTTGTTTTCAATTGGCTGGCTCAGCGTTATTTAAAAGTGGCGAGCCACTTTTACTTATTGGTAAATGGTGATTCGCAAATCTATAGCTGTTAACAGCTATTTGAAAATGGTTAATCATGTTTAAAAACCTTGAATCGCAGAAACCGTTTCACCTCTGTCTAATAATGGATAAGATGTATCGATAATTTTGTTCCTTTTTGTACACCACCCTTTTTGTTATGTATAGCTATCACTATGTAAACAAACCGACACAATTATTTGTGTGGCACACAGAACTTGAATTAGGTCAACTGTGATAAACCAGCGCGTGTAGGAAGGTTGGCTGGGTTTCCCATCCGCAATTTTTCTGTGAGTAAAGTCATTGCTGTGAGTGCAATGGTCAGATTATTTGCATGATTCTTATACGTAATCTCACACCATTTCTTTCCAAAACTATAGAATATATCAAATCAAGAACGAAAACAATCATATGGACACTGCTTGTTTGCTTTATTTGACAAAAATGCTAAAGTAGGTCTCGTTTTCTAATTAGCCACATCAATGGATGTGATCAGAAACTAATTTAAGTCTGCAATACCGGAGCTTTTCTAAATTATTATACAGGCCAAACTTGACGATCGTGCAGGAGTTAGGCGGTACAACTACTCATTTACTATATTTATGAACTACTACAATTTATTATATTGGTCTAAAATTAATATTGGAAAGAAAAGCAACATAAAGCATGTAAAATAATGACTTGTGAAATTGGTTTAGTTTTGAAGAAAACATCATGTACAGTTTCAGCTATAAATAACTAATAATCGAAGAAGCATAGAGTCAGATAAAAGGTGTTCAATTATCATCACAAACACACTAACGTGATATATTATAGAATTCAAAGCATCTGTGGGGAAAGTGTAAAGTGGCAGCAACAAGACATTTACTAATATAAGCTATGGAAATTGTAAAAAGTTTTAGTCACTGGACAAGAATTCATCGCACCTGTTTTTATGCAGACTTTGAATTATCCGAGAGTTTGCGGGACTCAAATAAGGTCCTTTAAGTTACTTAATGTACACAACGCTGGCAGATATGTACTACTGTGCTTATGTTTCAGAACGGAATCCATATTATGACAACTTTGAATCTTTTTGTGAAATAAATATTTGTTTTGAATCTTTCTATCCGAGATAGATGCTTTAATTACCTCTGAATATTAAAGAACGAATCAGCTAATTTAATTGTTGATAGTAACACAATGGCGTATAAAGTTTCAGAAATGTGAATAAAATTAACAATTACGTACAAATCAGATTAATGCAATGGAAAAATGCAAAATGCGAGTAAAATTCACACTCATGTACAAATCACATTAAAGTAGTGGAACGATCCCAGTCACACTCACGTAAGAACCAGATTAAAGGAGTGGAAAGAGTTAATATACGAGTAACTGTCATATTCGCAAACAAATCAGATCAAAGGAGTGGAAAGAAAGCCGGGACATATATGACAAATACTGCTGGCATACAAAAGTAGCGGATTTTACATTTAGGAACATTTAGACTTAGCATATCCGGAAAAGGAAATTCAAATATGAACTCTGAGAAGGATTGTAGATACGTATCGGTAGTTTTACTTCATCCATATCAATACCTATTTTTATTTACAGAACTATTTGTTTGCAGAATCTCCAGCCCATATTCGATCATTTTAAGCTGCACACTTTTCTGAGTACTATTGACCTATATAATCATTCACTGTTTGTTTCGTGACTTATTCAGTTATAATTATGATATCTTATATTTGTTCAAATGCATTAATATCATTTTGGACATTAACAATAAATCAGCAAAGAAACATGTTTTTAGTGCATATAACAATCGTAAGTTCAAAGAGAGACAGAATAATATTAAAGGAAAAGAGAGGAATATAAGTAATATCCAGACAAAGGTAAATAATCATTGAGTAGACATTTTATTATTGCAAAAAGCCAATTGGCTCTTGAGTATACATACAATATTAATGTAGCTACATTGATAGCAGTTAGTTATAATTTAGTAATGCGTATTAATCAGTAACAAAATTATTATTGATTCTTTAAAATAGGCAAGTATATAATTCATCTGTCGACAAGCATCTTCACAGTAGTATAACAGAGGCAGAAAACGTGATGAATTATAATTCTAGGATATTGTTAGAAAGCATTGCATTCAACGTATTAAAATTGTCAATATAGGTCAGTCATTATTTAATATAATGGAGCAGTCTATGTGGATAACTGAAGTAAATTAATATTTCTTCATTGTAAAAGCTGTACAAATCAAGACAATTAACTTTCTAAGACCTGGATTATAACTGAATATGAAAGTGGCACATTTGATCATGCCTTGCTTTCTTCAATAGTGCAACGGTACATTCTTCTTAATAAATTCCAGATACAATTAATATTCATGAGAAAATTATATTCGTCTTTTGAAATTATGCAAATGTTGTATCTTTTATCATTACTAGGAGTTTTATACGGTCTATAACATCATGTTTCTATTTCCAATCTATGCGATGGTTTCTTAATTTAGTTACCGCAGTTCTATAATTTCCGATCCTAATATATTCTAAATATGAACGGAAGTACACATTAACAAAATTAGCAGTCAATATATTTTGATGAATATAGCATTCCAATTTTGAATAAAGGTATCAGACAACCTTTGTTTTACAATGCTGACAATAAATAATATCGTCAACACGTTGGAAAAGACAATCGTCATAAAACCAAAGACTAAATAACATAATTCTAACCAGGGTACCTCTGTCTGCTTTTTTGTAATACCACCTACTTTGGTGTATCATAAATGACCTTGATGCTGCAGAGCTCGGAAGTAGGGTACAGCCTCACCACGCCTACAGGCCGGATTGGGGCAGAATGAGTTAAGGCAAGTAATTTCTCAAAGAGCTGTGATTTGCACACTTTGATAATAGTTAGCTTTTGAAAATCCCTATGCTTCTGCCCCGTCATTTAAATAAATGTTTGTCAAATAAATACCATAACTGGCTTAACGAAGTCGCATCGAAATCTCTTCAAGGTCTTATTGGATTTCTAAAGGTGTTTACTTAACTTATAAACCGATTTCTGAGCCTCACCAGGGAGCATTTGTTCAGAATCTAAAAATGAGTCACCAGATGCAGAAACAATACTTAATAATTTGGTTACAATCTCTATCTCCTTCCTATGAAGCAAATTAAAACGTCAATGCACACTTTCATTGATCCCAAATGTCATTACTGTTGTTTTTGAGTTATTAGGGTTACTTTCCATCTATCACTTAAAGTGTCAAATGCTTTTTGCAAACCAACTGCGGAGTGAGAAACAAATTGCGATATCATAAGTATGCGTTCATAAAAACTAAATTATCATGACTATTTATATTCTATCAACATTAGGAACGGATAATTAATATTCCTTGATAATTTTTATGCATTGCAAAGAAAAATGGACATGTGCTTAGACATAAATCTAGAAATCATAAAATTTCGTCACTAAGTGCAGTCTGGTGCATGTAGGCAAGTTGATGGTTGCCGTTTAACCGTCGACCTGGTAAAATAAAGTAGGAATGAAATATTGTTTATATATATATATATAAACAATATTTCATTCCTATTTTATTTTATCTCTCATTTCTTATCTTCTTTGCTTTTTAATTTATTCTACATTGGCGCAAGCAAATCGATTGGAAATGCTTTAAACTTTTTTCCAATAGAAAAATGGTTTGATTGTTGTCTATATGTTACATGTATATGTCATCTATCTTTCGGTCAGTAAAATTTAATAAACATTCGTGTTCAATTTCACAATAAACACTATTACATAGTAAATAACGTTTGTCTGATCGTAGTTTAACAGTATTACCACGTTTCTGAAATATAGGATTACACAAATAATGTGAAATAATCGGTAAATTTATTTATTCCGTGATATCGTCATATGCAGAACGAAGACTTAAACAAATTACCATGTTCTAACTCTTGTACTGTATCATGTGATCTCATCACATTTTTATATATTTATTTCATGAACCACAAAGATATTTACATGCTTAAAAACAATTGACTAGAAATAATTTAAGCTGCATCGTTTACCCCAGCTTTATATAAATGTGTAGCTGCGCATCCTATTATCTTCAAGAATTCTACAATTTATAATTACATTATTTAGAATTGTGGACAGCTACATAGTCATGTTCAACTACTGTTATCTCATTCAAATCACAGTAACGATAAACTTACATATATTGTTTATCTTCGTTTGTCAATAAACTATATCGCTTAATCTTCTATCAAAAACAACCGAATCAACCACAGACTGCTCAGATTAACTTTGTGGTACAATGTTGCTTGAAGAAATGTATAAAGATGAAATTATTTTGATGCACAAAGAAACAAAGTTTCATTCAAATAATGTCTTCGGAGACCAGTTTAATTATTATATTCATTGTCACAAAATCTGAGGATTTACCTTTAAATTCAGAAAACAAAGTATTCTCAGGTTATACAGGACATTTTGAAGGGATTAAAGTACCTTGCCATATTATAAAATCAGCTTATAAAGTACTCAAACGATGGATATAAATTGTCGTGTATGTCATGCCGGCTCATCAGATTATTATACAATTTGCAATGTAAGATGGAGAACAGCTAATATTGGCGTACAATAATTCAAAGAATGCTAAATGTAGCACAATGGTTATACAGTTGGCTGACGATTCCTTAATATTTCTTCTAGAGCAAACACATCAAATAAATATCTTAGCTAAGGATCAATATCTCAGATAAGGTGGAAAGAGTCAACATATTAACCATTGTATTCGAATCATAGCATGGAAATGTATCAAATTTACTTTTGTAAAATGAAATTGGTCACTTTGGTCGATAAATGAAAAAGTGGATGGAATTATATATTTACAAAAGCTATACAAGAAAGTAAGCATTGGGATGCATTTGTGTAATTACTATGACACACATTAGCAAATTTAAACTGTATTAATTTTAAACTGTTT
The DNA here is from genome assembly GCA_028554795.2 of Sinohyriopsis cumingii. Lineage (NCBI taxonomy): Eukaryota > Metazoa > Mollusca > Bivalvia > Unionida > Unionidae > Sinohyriopsis > Sinohyriopsis cumingii. The sequence goes on from CM068831.1 coordinate 83,978,008, forward strand.
CTAAATTTATTACAAAATTTATTTGAGATGTTTGAATTGCTGTGCGTGACGTTATTTTTTATCTTGTTGGAGTTGCTTTCTTTCCTGAAGATTTATTTATTTTTAATTTATTTATTTTTATTGATGTTTGTTTCCTCTTCAAGTTCCCCATTACGTGTATTTAACGCATTCGTCTTTTAATTTACATTTTAATCCGGTCTACAGATGTCATCGTTTTCTCATGTTGAACCAGGATTTCATTTTCTTAAAGAATGAGTTCACTTTTTATTCTCGATTGTGGATGTATGTAGGTCTGTATCATCAATTCTGTCTCTTAAACCCTTGTCCGGATCAACCTTTTCCAGAACAGTAACTTGGTTCTCGTTTCTTTTGTCTGGATCCCAGGGGTCATATTTGAGTTTATTTATAGAATCAGTGAAATGAGGAATTCCACTGCCCAGACGAGTCAGTATCTGAAATGTCAAAATGTCATCTACGTTTGCTTGATCATTTGTTGTTTTATTTGCATGATAAGAGCTGCATTCTCTCTTATCGTAAACCATAATATGTTTGAGTGAATTCACAATAATCTCAAAGTAATGTTTCAGTCCAAAATGTCAATGAGCACTTTGTAATTCCAATGAATGATTTAAATAAACGATTCCTCTCAAATGATAACTGAACACAAGAGTAAATATCGCAGCCTGATATTAAAATATGATTTTATAACGTTGGAAAGCAGATCCGTTTATAATAACCTAAGGCGCAACATGATAACAAGGAGGTGAGGCAAAACTCCGTTGCCAGAACATTCTACGTTTATATAAATAAGGTTATACCATGAACTTAAATATCAGAAACGAACTTATTTATAACTTTCAAACATGGACAAAAGTTAGCTTTCGAAACATGTTGTTTCCAAATCACCATTAGGCTAAAGTATAACGTACCGACATGGATACCTATTAAGCACACAATATGGATATACATAACTTTGTATGTAAATAATGACGTGATTAATGCAAAAGGTTTAAAACATTTTTTGAACTTCTCTATGTATATATTGTTTAGTGATTATGTATTTAATACCATTTTCGTAGGCGCTTAATTAACATATATGATCCCAAAATACTTTTGAGAATAGACTGTGCATATGATAAAGTAATGTTATTTGCGATGAAAACGTACGTAGTCAATGGTCGTTCTTGTTATGTTAATGGATGACAATGCAATTACAGTCCTAGTTATTAGGAGCGTTTAGTTTTGTCATATCTGAATGTTTGGTGGGTACAACTGATAATTATTTATGGATGTAATATTTGCAGAAACAAAATAGTTGACAATAGAAAGTTGAAAGCAATTTTGATTTATGTTTTTATGAAGAAAATGAGGTTTAAAAGGTTTATAAACTGAAACCGTTATAAATTTTAGCTAGCAATATTTTTAAAGAGTTATGCCATTTATGAGATTAAATTCTTCAAGAACAAATCATTGCATTAGCCAATGTATTATATTAATTTAACTTCATACATCATAATTTGTTAACATATATATAATTCGGATGCTTTGTAAATAACAAATTGTTCGAGTACAAATCATCTGGGAAACGGCCATTAATTCGTTAAGTAAAGTTCATCGTGATAAAATTTTAATGATCCAGGTTACCTTGTCAGTTTTGATTATTGGCCATCAATGTGTCACCTGTTATGGACTTATATATGGCTAGTGCAGTGCCTTGAAAAATAACTGTTAATGCTAAGTTAATTGGAGTTCTAAATTAATCAAGATACGTACCAAAATTGATCTTTTTCATAGCGATTTCGCGAGATTTTAGAGTCAGTTTGTCGAGATGATATCACTTGTGCGAAAATAGGCCACGTGAATGCATGAACTGTTGTTAGTCCCTATAGTGATTTGTTTAAAAAATCAAACATTTGAAGCCGTCAGTGTATATTATTATTATTTAAATGACTATGCAATTATATATCAACACGCTGTAAACAAATATAATTGCCAGAAATGAATGTTTGCATTACCGGTAACATTTCATCCCACTTCGTCTGGAAATCTAGGTCGGGCATTGATGCGGCAGGTAGATGCTGCAACTAAATAATAAGAAGAGTAATTGTACAAGTTACCTAAGGAGAATATTTAGTTCCGACAATAACATAGAAACAGGATTTATTAGAAATAAAAATGTGATTTAATGTGTATGATTAATATATCAGCTACCTTCAACGTATAATAATGAACCATGCAAGTCCAAACATACGTTTGCAAGTCGTAGCCGACTCTCGCGGAACCGGCTACCAATCCAAACATCCAAAGTTTTTCTTAACACTTCCATGGTAATTCGCTTCTTTGACTCTTATGAATAAGAACAGAAACAATATCATGCTTCTTGATACCTGATCTCCTAATATATAAACTGTAATGCAAAATGTTAAAACAGCGGTGTCTTGGTAAATCTATCAGAGAAACGATTTAATGCATTGTCATGTTTCATTAATAAATTCTAATCATTGTGAGTCTGTTGTCTGTGCTTTGTATGAACATGATAATGGCTGTTATCTATAAGATTATTCTAAATTTTATAAGAGTGCTTTAACGAGTAGTTGTTTGAGTGCTTTTGGCCAATAATTAAGTTAATTGTTCAATTTTCCTCTCATTTGATAACGTAACCAATGTTGTTGCGAAGGAAGCATACATGATTTAAGGATAAGATTTTGGTGTGTGTGTGTTTGTGTGTGTGCGATTTGGATTTTGAACGTAGCTTAAATATTTTTCCAGTCATATCATTAACTATGTCTGTAGTATGGCAGTTTGTGTGTGTGCGATTTTGATTTTGAACGTAGCTTTAACAATTTTCCAGTCATATCACTACGGTGTCTGCAGTGTGGCAGTTTAAAGTGATGTCTAGGGGCATCATGCCGTATACATGTATCATGATGTCCCACTCAGTCAGATTATCCTGACTACAGGCCAACCAGTTCTAACACCAGCCTCTTAATGCCGAGTGCCTAGCGAGGCAGCTGTTAGTAGCATTTTTTTTAAATAAAGTTTTGGGCATAACGCGTCCGGTGTTCGAACTCGCGACCTCCCGCATCATAGGCAGACGCTTTAACCACTTGGGGCACCGGAGCCGTCGGGTTTTGTAATAAATCGATTTTATACATATACATATTTCATGATAAAGTTATTTTTTTGTGTGATACGAAAAAGTAAGTATTGTGTAAACTAAATAATGAAAGAAAATACTGATGATTAGATTTGTTATTCTTACAGCAGCCAATTGTATGGCAGGAGGTTATCTTTCTGGCAAAAGTGAAATGTTTATTAAAGTAGGAAGTCCTATGGGATGTAAAGGTAATTTTTCTTATAAAGAGACATGTTACCCAAAACTCAGGTGTATCATTCGTATGCTTTCAAAATATATGAAACAACTGAGTGATTTAAGAAGCAGTGTTTTAAGTGCTTCATTTGAAATCCGAAAACTCAGAGTGAATTTTCATCCCCTAACATTTGGTTACGGTAACAAAATGGTTAGGAAATCACTTACAATGCTGGATGAAGCAGCGTGTAATTATAACTAAGATTCAACGAGTCCTTACATACCCTGTGTTAAATTAGACAATTTAATTTAAATCTGAAAATCACTCGTTGTGCAATTCGTCCGAAACATTCACACCTATATGGGCAAAGCCTGTAATTCATAACAATCAGTGTTTAAGAAATAATATACTTTGCATGTAACAAAATACAAAATAAACAAATTACATTTTTAATCATATGTATTAATGAAACAGTTCTTATAATTAGCAAACTTAGAATCATGTGACGAAACTAAACTAGTGTAGTACGCACATATTTAAGTCATCAATGCATTTGATCATGTAGAAAAAGCATATAAGTGCATCTGTCATGGGCTCTGAAACTCCTAGCTTGATAACGTAATTTCTTGCTAAAATGTTGGACAGAACACAAATGAAGATTTTGAGCCTAAGGTTTAAAGTCTTTTCAGGCTATATTTATTACCTCGTTTTGAAGAAGGCGGATGCGAACTATGTCTGCTACTGGCGATGTATCTCTGGGTGATGGCGGATTGTCCCAGCCTGACTTTGGAGGTTTTAGACCGCAGATATTCCGAAGCAAGCACAAAAGCAAACTGATATCAAAATTCTCTGACGATACCGGAGGTCCTTTCATCGGAGGATATAGTCTCTTCCATTGTATATCGTTTAGTTTTCCTTTACCTCGCAGGTCGACGAGAGTTTTTCTTATTTCTGCTTTACGAAGGCCATTCGCTAAGCTTGATGGCGGGAAATGTTGATCAAACAGGTGACAAAGAGCAAGCTGTCCTCCATCAATTAACAAAGATAAGATTCTTGCGAAGTTCACTTTTTCAGTAGATGGCGCTAACTTCCTGCTGCTCGCCATTTCCTTTAGTTCTCTATTCCTAAAATAGCGAGTAAGGTATTGATTAATTGACTCTATGTTATTTATACATTTAAAGAGAAGACTAGTTTATATAACATCAGTAACGAGTAGAGAAACAAACTGAATTGCTAATATATTGCAAGATGTATTTGACCGATGCTGCTTACTCAGAAAGAAACTCTTATGGAAGGAAATAGAGACATTTTAAATGCAACGGCAAGCACGTTTATTCTGTAATATTAGGATAAATCTTTGTCATGATGTTTTTGTAGCATTTTGATGCGTTAGCGCATTGCTATTTAAACAAATGCCACATCCTATAATTTTATTTATTTTAAAAATAGTTTTGTCGGTAAATCTGCCTATCACAGACATTCAGAAACACATTTTATGTTTTATGCTAACACCATTAATGGAATTACATTCAGAAACACATTTTATGTTTTATGCCGACATCAATTAGGGAAATACATTCAGAAACACATTTTATGTTTTATGCTAACAGCAATTAGGGAAGTAAATCCAGAAAAAACACTATTTAGTGTTTTAAGCGAACAGCATTAACGGAATTACGTTCTTAATAATACTTTCATGTTTTAAGCTAACAATATTAACATAATTACATTTAAAAACACACTTTTTGTTTTATGGTAACATTATTATTGGAATTATATCCAGAAAAAACACACAATTTTGTGTTTTAATCTAACAGTATAAACGGAATTACATCCAGAAAAACTCACGTTTGTTTTTTAGGCTAATAACATGGTTACATTCTGAAGCACATATGTATTTGAAAAAAATTTATGAAACTGTTGATATCACAATAATAGTGAGGTTGTCCTACTATTGCAGTGATCCCAAACGTTTTGACAGATCCACAATATTCCAATTCCATGGGTAATGCACGGAATTTTATGACAGTTTCATTTCATATCCTGTAAATAAATGTATTATGTCTGTATGTTATCCTTTTTATAAATGAAAGTCATTTTGCTGTTTAATCAAACAGGACAAACGCTGCATGTAGAATGGGATATATTTGTTTTAGACTGCATTCCAATTAATAGATCACTATTCAACGCAATCTTTATGAATGGAATATCATGCAAAATGTAGACATATCTCTTTAACGTTCGGACAAATCAGCATCCTATGTAGGATTGCTGTGTCTGAGACGAATTTATGTAATTAAAATAATCCTAGAGTCATCATTAAATTTATAACTTCTGCAGCTGACAACACTCATCTTGGATGACAGTAATAACCAGAAAATAGCTAGTGATAATATAAAAGAAACAATATTATGAATGTGGACGTTATTGTTTTTTTTTTTTATAAGGCCACTGACCCAAGTTTAAAATTATTCAGTGAAGAAAATAGATGATTCGAATGGAAACACACGGACATTTTCTAAGTCTAAAGTAAGGTTGTAAGTCATAAAACACATACACATGACAAAATATACACAATTAGGAGGTTAGCAACAACTCGACATGATCTTTTAATATGTAAACAAAAGCACATTGAATCAAATGTAACCATACAACATTTTGAGATAATGCGTTGAAAAAATGATAAGATTGTAGCAGTAAAGCTGGTGTTTCAAATTTAATAAAAAATATTTTGCGTTGATTGATTTATCCGCGACGGCAACGTGGGTGCAGAATTTAGTGATACCCAAAATGTAGGTTCAAACATTGCCTTCCGGACTACGGATCAGCAACATTACAAACTTTATCTTTAAATAAACAGTGATATTCTCTGAATGATTTCATGGTGAAGATATTTCAGATCAAAGTAACCAAAGTGGTTATAAGGAATCGATCTAACTTGGATTTAATTTTATGGTACGAAATACATAATGATGCGCCGCATACCCAGTTTTGGATGATTTGACTCTATATGCAAGCCAAGAACCGAAAATGAGTCAATTTTTTCTGCTGAGGATTTCTTTCTTTAGTCTACTCAGCTTTTATCCACATGGCTCCTTGACAGCGAATTACTAGGATTAATTTACGAGTTCACCGAATGCTTCCACCTTCCGAGTACGGGAGGTTCACCCGTATGATTAAGTTAAAGATAGGCCCTTAGTGATGTGACGGTTATCAATATCTGTTGGAATAGAGTCATTGTCACTTTGGCAGCCCAGGCAGAACAAAACTCAGATAAGGTACTTTGGGTCCCATTAGACTTTCGACAGCAAGAACTGAAACTGGAAGAGCTACAACAACGTCATGCAGTGGGTCTTGAAACTTAGTAACAATGTTACGCTTTTTCTTGCCATCCACTTCGCATACAACTACTCAAATAGCAACGCCCATGTATATATGATCCACTGCTTCTATTTTGTTCTGGCAATAACAAGTGTATGGAAGCCCAACTCCACACAGTCTAGGTGTGTAAAGGTCATAAATCTCGGATATCGGACAGGCGCCTTTCAAGCCTGGAGACATAAACTTATGGAACAGCAGACATCATGCGTACGGTTCATATCTATTATCCCGTTGACCGAGAGTCCGTAGTAGTTGGTTTGCCAGTGCGCCATATCACAAACACAATAGGGTTTACATAGTCGATTATTGGAAGAAATGTATTCGTTTTAGAGCCACACTGGCCTTAGGCTGAAAGGAATCCACAGACCTCTAAGACTACTAACTTCAATCTCTTGTTAGTATCTGTCTTGCAGTATTTCAGCAAGCAAACTAAGCAGTCACAAGCACACGCGGCAGCATTGCCGTTGTCACTCACATATCTGTAGGTTTCTCCAAGAAAATCGTGACAAAGCAGGTTGATCATTCACCTTAAATTTAGGCTTTTTGGGCTGTTGTAATCAGAGTGAGTAAAGAGACCTGGGAACTTTGATCCTCCGTGTAGCGTGTTCCACCTAAGGCAATGCAAGGAACAGTTCATCGGCAAGCATTTTGCATTTATACTAAAGCCAGAGAGAGAGAGAGAGAGAGAGAGAGAGAGAGAGGTATGAGATGGTGAGTTCGCGCACTAATGGTTCGAATATTTTACGAGTGACCCTGCTGTACTACTGGATTGCTTGATCGACATCCTGGCAGGTGTACTCAGCGTTTGCTTGGTGGTAGGGATCTACAATAATCCAGTCAAGGTGATCCATTTTTTTGTCGGATCCACTTAGCATACGTGGCCTGACTTTTTTGTACGGCCCTATCCTACCATGCGCTGACCATCACTTGATATTGGTAGCGCAGTCATGTCCGGTAGTCCAAACATATTTTGAACTTCGTTGTTCTAGTAAATCATCGCAGCTCATCGCCTTGCTCACGGCATGCACTCATAATGCGCATCTCATAACCCAGGATGACCGAAATAATGATCAGCAGACTGATGTTTAGTGCTTTTCACATGCTACAGTTAGACTAGTTCATTTTTAGTTGACAGGTCAGTCATTAGAAGGAGTCTATCTCGATTAGACTCATATAGCAGAAGGGTCTGATACTATTGCTAGTTCTGGTGAATCGTCATGTCGAGATTAACCTTTGCTTGCGATTTCGTTTAGTACTAGAAGATGATAGGTTGCTCAGTACCGGTGTTGGTACCGGAGATAGGCCAGATGACTATACCATGCAAAAGGCTCTTTTTATCAAGATAGATCGGTTTTCCAGAACAAACATTATTTTTTATGGATCTCCATTTACACTGCTAAGAATTATTACCACAGGATGTCCAGAATATGTCATTGCCATGATGAATCAGTACCCAGCCCTGATAGATGCATTTTGGAACAATTGACGAGTTAAAATTTCGTACCACTGACGGTAATCATATTCTCGACAACAACGGACTGACTATCACGGTTGTCCTCGGTATTCTCGAACAGTCGGCATTTACAGTCCATGAAACATGTGGTATCAAAAACGTTTCTACGAAAGAACTTCATGATTATGCTAAACTGTTATATGTTGACACGTTTGTGGCCGAAAATCTGTCAAAGTCTGACGACATAACTGTCAAGTATCACAGGGTAGATACGCACACACCACGAATATTTCAACTATATCAATGGGCAATCCTGAGTTTTTGAGCACATACAATTTGTATAAGGTAGCTCTCATGCATCTATGTGATAATATTATGTTAACACTGTATAATTTGTGTTAACATCTATTATGTTTCTGTTTTTTTCTGTTGTAGGTGTTATTATTGCATTGTCTTTACTAATTACACGCAAATTTGTTTTGTATCTGTTTTTTGTATGGTCATAATAAAATGACAATGTTAGTTAATTATGTCACTCTGGATAAATATATGATATTCTTGTTTTTCTTATTATTAGTGTAGAAAGATTCCTTACTGGCCTCATCTATCTCTATACTAGTACTAGAGTAGATTTGTAAAAAAACATTGCATTGCTTGCGATTGTGAGTGTGATTGTGTTTGTGTGTGTGTGTGTGTGATTTGGATTGGCCTAGCCACGAGAGAAAGAAATAATTTGAAATGCGCGTGAGAAACTAGGCAACATACAGTTCAAAGAGACCCCAGTATCAAATCTGGGCTGAGTTAGGGAAATATGGGCGGGGCACCTGTTCGAAGCAGACCCTTTTTCTACACGTCATTTTACGATCGCGGAAGTGTGAAAGATGTAGTCGAGGGACTGAACGGGTACTGGAGAATCAGTCAAGGAAAAGGAAATAATACAGATGACTAAGATAGCAGGAGAAGGTGGATACACTCTCACTTTGCATATCAGATGATGTAATTGGCAGATTAAATAGGTCGATCGATTAGAGAAACTGTGGAAATATACTTGTGCTGTGTGAATATTTAGATCTGTTATGAAATTGTTATTTCTCACGTTTTAGTTTTTGTATATTATTTACCTAGACCGTCAGCAACTGCTGTCTAGGGGTCGGAGCTATATATCCATCTATTTAAAAAAATTAAATTGTACGTCCTCCTACGAGATTAGCAATAATAACCTAGGAGACAACATTACATTTACCAATATTTCAGTCATATCGCTACGCTGTTTGCATTTTGGCAGTTATAGTGATGTCTAGCACTGGGACATCATGCCGCAGACATATAGTATGGTGTCCCACCCAGTCGCGTAATCCTGACACCAGGCCGACTAGTCCTTGCACTAACCACTTAATGCTCAGCGCCTAACGAGGTAGCTCTTGCGATTGCAAACAGAATGAACTATGTTGAGCTAGAGCGTTAAGAAATTATGTTCAGTTAATAGAAACAACGATTTTGTGAACTTTGTCCTCGATGTGCAAACAAGAAATTTTAATAAGCGCTAACTTCAATACATATGTGTTATCACCTACATACCTACATATCCGGAAATCATCTAAATGGGCATCATAGAAATGCACGTTATTTGACTCTGAAGCAGTGGTTATACAAGAATACTAATAAATAAATATATAAACAAATAAGTATATATAATTGCACTTGGACAATAATGTACATTTATGCCTAATCTAAAGTATAACAAAGGTTAGCTGGGACAAGTACAGAAGTAAATAAAAATGCCTACACATTACCTTCACAGGTATTATAATCCTTTCCTCATCAATTAGGCAATGCACAATGTAAACTGCACATAATCGTTGTGTAGAGATATTGGCTTATCACTCGAGTATGTACTCTGCCTGGATTTATCACCTCTCAAAAGGAAAGTGTCCCTCGGAATAATTAGTAACAGGTAAACACTCGATAGTTCGTTGCTATGCGATGTGGACGTGTACAGCATTTGAATTTTAGTCGTGCAATAAACTTACATAATGTCCGGATTTAAACCCATTCAGATATTACTGGGTGCTTCGCCTATCAAGACAGTTAGGAACAGAACATATTTGATCAACCATGGGCTTTAAAACCTATCAGTCGCTTATTTACATGTAAATATTAATGCCTACATGTATGTATACATGTATATAGGTAGGCTTATAGATAAATACGTGCATACGTATGCATGTAGGAGGGTAAATCGGATGGAATTGACTGTGTATTAGTCTGTGAACGAAAATTAGGTCGTAAAACAGTCCTAATCTTAATAAAGACGGTTCTACAAAGATTCTACGGAAAAGCGAAAACTAAAGGTTAAACTCATGTTAAGCAATACGTTCTCCTTATGTAATTAGGAAAATACACGGCGGCGCCCTGAATGTTTATGTTTACCTCTGAACTGCAATATACACTTATAACATATGGATACCCCAAGGAATCTTGTGAGTCTTATCGACGACAAACTTAAACATATAAACAACATACTTGAGACAAAGAGGACGACAGCAAATTATTGACCTTAAACACCTAAGATTTGCTCCGTCATAAATTTGCCATTCAAAACTAACCACTTTCGACCAATTCAAAATATAGCGAGTATGGACTAAACGAATCCATGTTTCAAAAGAGAACGCTCAACCTAAAGTCCCTTCTCAAGCAAGAACAGGCACATCGGTAGTGAACATGTCACACGGTACCCGATTCTCCAAAAATACGGTGACAAATCCAAAAAGGTTACCAGATAAAACTGAACGAGAGTCCACTTTACATTCAGTGGGCTCTTTGATTTGATGCAAATTGCTTAAGAAACGCTGCAATCTAGAATGTATAAGCGTCAATGAAAAGTTCCGCCATACGTTTACCTGTTTAGATACAAGTGTTGTTGTCCATATGTTGTATTTAGTTTACGTTTTCCTTTTCTGACCATTATGGTAACCACTAACAAAAGGTACAAAACAACACCAAATGGTAGAAGGAGAACGACTGGACTTCACGTTAGGAAAAGATCATTTTTCACCGTATCCGTTTGCTTTTCCGCAGGAGTTCTGATTTAACGTAACGCGTGCAAAAAAACATCTGAAATGATAATAGGCGGGAACCAATACTACGAGCTTGAAATATTATATTTTTCTCCAGTACGATATTGTTACATCAGACACAATTGCACAACCAATGCATTACAAGTACAGATATGGAATTGTTTATATTTATGACGCTGTTACTAAAGAGAAGGAATACCTGAGATAACATCTATTGACCGTTAAAGATCCTTACACTTGATTTGTCCAATACTGTGCAAATAAGTGGAAGAGTTAGTCAAATAAACTTTGCAACTCAGCCATAACGAATGTCGTATTGACTAAAGAAGTCTTCCGAATGGGCACAGACAATTAATTCAATTCCCACAGATTATGATGTTAGTAATTGGCCAAATTAGGATACTTTTATGGTAAAATAGGTAAATTACGCGTAGATGGCTTGAGTGATCTATCCAAGAGGACAAATTAAAAATGATGGAAATGTTATTCTGCGAGTCTTGTTTTTGAGACAATTTCCCTGTAGGTGCCCACTTTTAAAATCTATCCCGGTGAGATTTCCCTTTTTATATGCAGTAGTATATGCGAGGCGACAAAATAAATTAAAATTGGTTCAGTGTTCAAGCCTACTATTGCATAGTTTACCTGTACTGTTCCTTGTTCTGAATTGATGTTATTCTCTGATATTTTGTCAAATCAATCAGCGACATTTAATCTTTTAAATACGGTATTTAGTATGCCACAACACATAGGGTATTTCTGTCGCTCTTAACATAATTACTTTCTGTTGATCTATAATGGTGCGTTCCTAGGGGGCAGGGACCAGTTTTTATGTACAAATTTAATCCCGCAATCAGCGACCTGGTATAAAAAATCATACAAAATCAAATACACAAGTGAGGTCAAAAAGGTCCATATTTTTAGATACCTATATTAAAACAAAGCATAAGAATAGTATTCACTTGACCAGAAAAGTCAATGGCAGTTGACAGCAGAAGAAGTTTATGCACCCCAACCAGTATTTTATACATGCATTTTTCACATCCAAAGGCCATTTTTGACAGCATGTGGTGCTCACAGTGCAAACGCAAGCTCTTTCTCTGGATGAAAATTTTGAAAAACACTGTCTACTAAATAGTTTGATGCAATTCAGAATCCAAGCCGTTTTTGAGATACTCTACTTGCCTTGAACCCACGTGTCTACTGCTATGGGAGGATAGCTCTTCTTCCTAGCCGACAATTGGTATTTCACTAACAACATACTGCAGAGCAACTATGGAAGGTGTACATGCCTGACATCAATTTCAAGAACAACACATGCCGTTCACAAATATATCCATATCTATAAATAGTAAACAATAATAGCTGAAAAAGTCACACCATAGCCTAAAGTAAAGAAATTCGCCAGAGGCCAATTTACGAAACTGGACCCTGCCACCCTAAGATTACCAGTTGAATGATTTCAGGAAGACTATTTACAGCAAGAACAAAGCAAAAGGATTGAAAATTACCAAGTTGTTCCAGACAATAATTAAAGGATAAATTGTAAATTCATCGAAACAAAAAAAAAGAAAGAAAACAAAAAAGAAAAAAAAAGGATTTGTGAAAGAGACTTGAAGATATACTGAGATGTCGGATGTGGTCTAATCAATATGTATCTTAGTCACCGAGCACATAATGAGTGATGAGTGTACGTTACTATGCTTGCGTGTTTATAAGGTGATGTATTTACAGTGTCAGCAAATGGCACACACACACACACACACACACACACACACATGCACACACTGTTCATTATTCACTGAAAAGTATGCTTGCTACTTTTTGGTATTATGCATATATGGATTGTATGATCCTATTATATTCATTTTCGAAACTTTTCTTGTGGTTAATAAGCAATCTTGTATACTTTGAACTTCAAATTCTGTTTGATTGCTTATTTGTAATTCCTTACAACATGTTCATTTGAGACCACTTTAAAGCCATTATTAGATTTATACGTTTGGATTTATTCATTTAGAATAAATAAGGTATTGATCTTAAGTCGCAAAACTCAAAATTTGAAAGACCATTTAACTCACCGTTAAATCGTCTAGGAACTTTGAGTTTCAGTTTTGATAAATCAAATATATTTTGTTTCAATTAGTCACGTGTCGCAGAGATTCATGTTATCATTCATTTTATTGTGAGAGGAATGAATCAGTATAAGGCAAAACTAGTTTTGTTTCATTCACAGCATTTGTTTTCAAACAACTCGAGGTAATATAATTCGCAGATCAGCCATTTGCAAACTTCAACAATATAAACCCACCGGATATTGATTTTGTTAATCTGATTGTCAATTGGGCTATTTTCAGATTGACTAACACTAAGTCACAGTCAGTTATGTCAGTAAATGTCTCCATGGAAAATGAACGTTCTTTACGGCATTAAAAATTAATTTCCATAAGTACTTATGTTTTTAATGTCATTCAATTCTTGCGATTTTTTTCCATATGTGTGCCTACTACACACTATTATTCACTAATTTTAAAAAGTAAGTTTCGAAATAATTTGTTGCCTTTATGTCTCAAGACGGTTTTCCAAATTCAATTCTAAAGGAGAATTAGTATTTTAACCAACTGAGATCTGGAATAGATTTTCTTCTATCCATGGAACTGTTTAAATAGTTGACAATATATGTATTTCATTGAGAGTGTTGGCTGATGGCCTGTGCATAGAAGTGTGTTAGAGTCCAAATACAGAAAGAACAAACTAGAGCATGATGATGTAATGATGCTAATTTTAACTTTTAATATGCTCTCAATTATCCAGAACATGTCATAGGCTGCTAAAAAATTAGAGGGCAAGCTGGAGAAGTGTAAACGTGCATCAACTGTTAATCTGGAACCTCTGTAACAATGACTAGATCAAGTTCGTATTGTTTCGTAAAGACACCCTTATTGCTAAAAAACGCCAAACAGTGACAAAGTGTCTTTAATTACGAAATACTCATGTACATCCTCAAGTGTATGAAGGATAAATGTCCAATGACACCGCTGACATATTCGTCATTTGATATGCTTTGGGAGGTATCTCTTTTCAGTTAAATCCTTCCAAGCTCGATATGTATTCAAATAAGAAAATATATGCCCATAATTATTTAAGCTTTATTTTAAATCAGATTACATTTCTTATGTGCTGGACATCTATGAGTACCTTTTAAATAATCATTGTCACTCATCTTGTGTGCGTGTACTTCGCCATCAATAATAACCTTGTTCTTAATTATTTTCTCGCACACACAGACAGACAGACAGACATATATATATATATATATATATATATATATATATATATATATATATATATATATATATATATATATATATATATATATATGGGGAGTTAAACTGTTTTAGCTTCCTTTTTTGAAGAACATAGTTTGTAAATTCTTCAGTCTTCCTTTCTCGTACACTAGCTTTGTCATTTTACACAAAGTATGCTAAAAGTGCGAACTATTGATTTATATCTCTTGAGGATTGGTTTGAGGTATAAGTAAGACTTCGATGGAATGTGTTTAGTTGTTTGTACTGACCAGAATAGGTCACATTGTAGCGGAAAGTTTGTGTCCCAGACTTACAGCGCCACATCCGCATCTTACTTGCCAGTCATTCTACATACCATTTTGGAACATTAAATTAGTGTTAATACTTGTTATGTTAAAGTTTACAATAGTACCCTATGCGTGCAGAATATGGATCGACTTAAGTACATAGTAGTGCAGTCTTTTATATTTTTAAATTTGTTTCTGATGTATTGAAACACGTAATCATTTACAATACTTTATTATTTATTTCTATTTGATGACACCAATTGTGCAAAATAGTTATTTATACGCAACTGGACATTCAATATTTGTAATTATTTTCTCTACAATAGTGAAATAGATAGTTAACACGTTAACATATATATTTCTCTCTATTTCAAATATTCTATTATAATTGAGATTTTCCTCTGCTTGTTTCTAATAGTTCCATTTACGGATATATCAAGTTCCCAATTTTCTTTATTTTTACGGGACAACCTTTAAACCAATGACTACATCTATCTACACCTTAATATGTATGGCTTTTGGAAACTTTTGCGAGTATTATAAACTGATTGCACAACATTGGAAAATACTTACATTTTACCTCAATCCCTGATCTTTGTATTGAATCCATTCAAGCAAAGGTATTGGTGAGCATTCCCTGGTTGTTATACACCTATGTGCAGTGTTAAATTTTAAAATACCGTCACACATCTATATTATATATTCGCCTTTTTCTGTCTAGATGCGGTATATAAAATGTGCATTGACATTATGGATTGCTCCTCTGTTCAATATGTGTATAGCCTTTGCTCTGTAGTAGTAAACATGTACGTGCCAAGCGTGTTCGCCTTCTCGAGTAGATTGTTCTCTAGCCTAATGGTTGGATTGTCACTACGGTGATATATACGTACCTTTAAATTTCTCATTGGTTAATTGTTTTAATTATACACCTTCTGTTATTGCTGATCAAGGAGGTTTGCAATTTAATTCTCTCTTGTTCCGGTGTTAGTGCCGCGAATATAGAAGCCTTCGTTTAGGTTTATTTAGCTAGAATCATTTCCATATGTGTTTTAGCCATCTTGCAAGCAAGTTTGGCCCTTTAAACTTCAACGTTTAGCCATCTTGCAAGCAAGTTTGGCCCTTTAAACTTCAACGTTCATCATAAATTTCAGTGTTGTATGATTTGAGGGTCTGATATATTGATGTTACCCTCTAGCTTTCGATTGTGTGGGTGTAAGACTTCATTGTAATTTGTCGGCAGACGGGACGGAATTTGATTTATGGTTTCATCCATGTGTTCCGCCCGACTGGAGTGCATTAAGATATGTGATGTCTGTTGTATGAATACCATTGTTTCATATCTTAATGTTTGTTATGGGAACACCATAAGTTATAAAATTCGTTTGTATTACGTGAAAAACATATTTCATGGCCGATATGTGATCTGCAGAGTCAAAGCGTCCGGAATAGTTTCGTGTCTGTTAATAGAAAAGAACAGTTTCATATATGTTTCGTTAACATAATACTATTAAAATTCATGTATGTTATGTGCACTAGATAAGTGGTATTGTTCAAAATGGCAATGTAAACCGATTCCTTTAGAAGAGCGGATAAATTCGAACACGTCATTTGGAATTATCCTGCATCATATGTGAAGCAATTTGTAGTGCATATGTAGAACATTTCTATAAAGTATTTAACTAACGTAAGTTGTGTTCCAGATATAAAAAATCAATGTACACGCATTGGTCAGGAATTGTGCAGGTGAGTGCATGTCTTTATTCATTTCAAACACGTAGTTACATTGTACAAGTTTTATTATTATTTGGCAATAGGTCTTCGTCTCCTTGCTGCTCCAACCCGCCCATATAATCAGACTGATAAGCTGTTATTTTGCTTCTGCGTCAATCAGCGAGGAGATTGTTGAAAATTTTTAATTCATTGTACGTAATTTTTGTAATTGTACTTAAAAAAAATTAATTGTACGTTGAAGTTCGAGGTCGAAATGGGAAGCTAGGAGCTTCGGATCTATTTCAACTTGTATTCTTTGCGACACCTGTCTTCAGAGATTTATAGTGTACCGCAGTTATAGAGGTCTTCTAATTCAATGCAGTGTCGGCAGAATGGTGCGATACTCTCTTGAATTCAGCCATGCAGCTCAATACGTGTCATACTTACATAAATACATAACTAGGTTATTGTCATTCTGTTTTATAGTTGTACCAGTATTCGCATTACGTCACGTTGACTAGCTACTGATATTTCGTTTCAGAACTTGAGAGCAATCATTTGACAATATTGGACCGGTGTTTAATATGAACATTCGGCACTCCGGATCTGACTATAGCGTCATGCAAATCTCGTGTCTGACGCACATTTTGGTCCCTTTTCCTTTCTTACATTCCTTTATATGTATGATTGTGTTATACCACGTTAAACACCAGTGGAGGATAGCTTTACCTTTCATTGCTTGGCTAATGTTCTTTATTACATGAGCTTCTACTGCAATCTTACTGCAAAAAATAAAACTCCATGAATTCCAGGGCGACCTTTTACATTGTTGTATGCGGTCCGATTTAGAATAGTAAAAGACGTTATTGTAATGTTTAGAATTTTAAATTCAGATCATTATTTATCACAGGAAAATCAATTCTGAAATTCTGGATGAAAGCTGGAACGATGACTAGGTCATTAATTTTATTGTCTAGTTTAATCCGCGTATTAACAGTGGAAATTTTGGGACCTGCTCACATTTGTATCACTGCGCAAGGTTTCTTCAGCATGCAGTAAAGATGCTGTGTATTGCGATTACATTCAAAGTCGCGACCATTTGTAGGTCTTTCAAGTTTACACTGAAATTATCAATCTAAACGAGAGCCAACGTTTACGTTCTATATTAATTGACAAAATTGTTGACTGGTGTTTTCGTCTTTCTAGGTTGCGTCAATATTTATAATAATCCAGCGGCGGTTGAGGTTCAAGTCTAAAACGTTTTTCTTTTAGTTATTAAATTTTTAAGTTCATATTCTCTTTAATTTACATGAATGATTAATCAGTCCTAAATCAAAGTTGAATCGAGGGTGTAACATTATTTTTAGTACGTCTTGATTAATTTTAGGGATAAGAGTGGACTTCAGTTTTTCAACTTTTACATCTGCGTCCTTCTGAAACCTCTGCAGTACACTTCGGACGCTGTGCATTGCCATTATATTACATGCCCCATCCAATGACTAGCCATTATGTATAAACGCCATTTCAAGCTTACGATGAACTATTACTTGTTGACCTAACTATCTGCGGTCTCTCTTAAGTTTAGAAACATTTACTATTTGAGTTTTGCTTGTTTGAAAGTTTCGTGGTTTTTCCAAATACGCCATGTTGGCTGCGACTATGGTTTTTCGTTCAAGAATGTGAGAAATTTAATTCTTCATTGGTGTATTGTAGGAACATTTTACCCTCGTGATCAAAAGTTTGCCTCTGACATCAGCATAAATATATTGCCTAAAGTAAATGGAAGCACTATACATTTAGTATTAGTTGCTTTTATCATGACCTTGTGACTAAACGTAAGCAAGTAACAAATTAGTTCTTATATTTTTGTTTCTAAGTTTCTTCAATTTCACCTTTCTCCGGACTAAAAAAAATTATGAAGAGTGCAAGAAATGTTTCTTAATCTTTGTTTTGATTAGCAATTAGCACAAAATAAGTCTTTAACAACATAAGTATATAATTTCAAGCTGATTTGCTTATTTATATGTGCATTTGAAATCATATGGCAGCTCTCAGTTTGGAAGCAGTTGCAAAAATAATGCTTATTATGGTCTGAATATATTTGTAATACAATTGTTTCATATCACGTGCTTTACATCCTGCTTCTGATACTACTCTGAGACAAGTAAAATGCTTTGTTGATAATGCATTGCAATGTGTATAAAATAACTTGGGATGGAATACTCTCACCCGTACGACTTACTTTTCTAATCTCAGTCAGGTCGTTCCACTCAGGACGTGTCGGACTTGGTGCCCACATCCTATGAACCACTCTATCAAGGGACGCAACGATTGTTGTCTTTTTACTGGCTCGATGGAGTATGTTTCCTTGTAATAAATATGAATTATTTATTGTTACTTTCTTATAATATCAATTTTTAAATGTGATAATACCTCAATGCTATCAAGGATTTTAGTTTATTTTCTGACCCGTAAAAAATTGTGCAGGTCACGCCATAGCCCTCATTAACATATTCGTATTAATGTGCCGCATGTAAACAAAATTTGCACGTGAGTTTAGACATTTTCACCCAATATTTACAACGCTGAACAATTATAAGTCTAAAGTTGTTGCAGTTGGTGGACGAGGGTGTATAAGTGGTAAATAATACTAATAACAATGAGGTCTTTGTATAGCGCCTAATCTTTAGAAGCTCTAAGGGCTTTACAACATTAGACAACACCTATAAGATAAGATAAGAAACATAGTAATATTATTACAAAAACAAAGATGAAATTAGAAAAACATTAAAAAATAAAAAACATGCTGAGAATATTTAAGGTAGGAAACATTATTAGGTCTTCAAGTTTGTTCTTGTTGTCGAAATAAGTGAGTTTTGAGAGCCCTCTTGAACGTGATCACTGTGTCTTTGTGTATAAGTTCAGTGGGCAATTCATTCCACGTTGCTGGGCCCTGGTATGCAAAAGAACGCTGTCCTTATGACTTTGTTTTCATAGTTGGAATAATGAATATCCGATTGTCAGAAGAGGAGCGTAAGGATCTTGCTGGTGTGTACACATGGGTCAGGTCAGATAGATATGTTGGACTAGAGTCCGACAATGAAATGTAGCACAGATAACAAACTTTGTGTTTGATTCTGGATCGAATGGATAGCCAGTGTAGGGTACAGAGCAGCGGGGAGGTGTGCTCTGATCGTGGTACTCTAAGTATGATCCAAGCAGCTGTGTTTTGAACTTTTTGAAGTTTCTGGAGTAGATATTGAGATGAACAAGACAGAATTGAATTACAATAGTCCAGTCTTGAAAGTACTAATGAGCATACAAGTGTTTTAGTGGCATCAACTGAAAGATATTTGCGAATTGAGCTGATGCGTCTCAGCTCAAGATATGCAGCCTTGCATATGTTCATGACATGTTGGTGCAATGTGAGAGTACTGTCCAGAGTAACACCTAGGTTTCGTACTGATTGTGTGAATTTAATGTTGGCGTTACTGATATTTATTGTTTGAGGTAAATGATGTGAATGAGAAAGTCTTTGTGTTGTCATCAGAATGGCCTCAGTTTTATCATCATTCATCTGCAGCTTGTTACATGTCATCCATGACTTCACATCAGAAATGCACATCTCTACACCTTGGATGGTAGCATAAACTTCAGTTGGGTGGCTAAATTTGTATATATGGGTGCCATCAGCGTACAATTGGTGAGACACTGCATGATGATCTATGACACTTGAGAGCGACTGAGTGTACAGAATGAAGAGAACAGGTCCAAAAACAGACCCCTGTTGAACACCACAACATGGATCTACTAGGCTGGAGTGTATTCCATTTGCAGATACATTTTGTGTCATGTTCACCAAGTAGGACTTGAACCACAGTAAGGCTGTATCATGAATGCCAAATACATGCTGGAGACGGTGAAGTAATATATCATGATCTATTGTGTCAAATGCTGCAGACAAATCAAGGAGGGTGAGGACTGTAATCTTTCCGCTATCCATCGCAAAGAGAATGTCATTAACTACTTTTAGAAGAGTAGTTTCAGTACTGTGGCAAGGGCGATATGCAGATTGTATAATGCTAAAAAGACTGTTTGATTTTAGATGAGATACAAGCTGGTATAGAACAACCTTTTCTAAGATTTTTGAAATGAAAGTGATATTAGAATCTAGGTGGAAGTTCTTTAAATCGTTATGGTCTAGTGTTGGTTTCTTCAGCAGAGGCTTTACAGTGGCAGTTTAGAAAAAAGGTGGGAATTCCCCAGATGAGAGAGAGAGGTATTAATAACATCAGTTAGTGAAGGCATTACTGTATCTAAACACTCAAGCAGCAGTGATGTTGGAATTGGATCAAGTTCACATGACTTTGGTGCACTCTTCATCACGATTGTACGTACGAAATCCATAGAGACAGGTTCAGATGCTGCTAACGGTTCCCGCTCAAATTCTGTATCCCAACTGTATGATGATGACGAGTCTTTTGAAATTGTGGTGTCAAGCTTATCTCTAATGGTTTGTACTTTGTCACGGAAGAAATCTGCAAACATGTCCGGATGTTCGACTGGAGGAAGGTAGTTGGAAGTGGTGTTGATTTGTTCCTTGACATTAGCTTGTTAGTAATCATGAAGAACTCTTTGCAGCTGGAACTTTCCATGATCTTAGTAGTGTAGTGGGCTGATTTCGCTGCATGAACTATATTTGTGACATTCTTCTTAGCGACTTCATAGATTTGCTTATGAATAGTGGGTCTGGTGGAAAGCCAGAGCCTCTCGGCTTTACGGCGGTCTCTTTTAGCAATGCGAAGCTGGTCCCTACACACTGCTATATCACGGAGAACACTTTTGAATTGCAATATAGTTAGATTCTAAAGATACGACTATTCTGATTTTCATGCAGAAAGATATATGACGGAATGACCTACAGATAAATTTGAAGAAATAATAGTGAATTATGTATACTGTTTGTGTTGAATACGCTCAACCTTGAACAATACCGTCGTCACATTCAGGATGAACAACACCGAAACTGCTGTGTGTGTTCGTGATCAAGAATCACAAGTACCTGGACTGAAATGTCATAAGCATCATGGTTAATTAGACTATCACGTGGCACCCAAGTGACGCTCGACAAAAGTTAACAAATTTGTTAACTTGCAGCATATCAGAAATCGCGAAAAGGATGGATTTTAAACTACTATACTGTGGATTCACAGCAGAGCCCGCGTAATCATAAACCGTGCAATACCAACTTCATCAGTGACGAACTTCACAAATGAGTTTAAATGATATGGAAACGTTAGAGAATTACATTAATGTCAGGATCAGGATGGACCCTCGATGATGTTCACAAGTTGTAGTACATCAATCTCAATATTAACGGATTTGTTGAGCCAGTTATATACCAACATCAAGGTCAGTAACGTGTGCAGTATTTTGACAACATGTGTTTTGCATGTGCAATTGTGACGACATTTTATCATCATAGCTATCACCAAGACTTGCCTTATAACTACCGGCAGCACCTGGGTAAACTCATCTTTGATAATATTGAATACCCGGTGCAAGTTACCAAATCCACACTGAACATATTTGAAAATTCTGAAACAAATAGTACTGTTAATGTGTTCACTTGGGATAAAGACTGTTACGGGCAACATGGAATGATTATACTGACTTCTTGAGTGAAATGAACAAAATCATAGTCATAGACGGTATCGCACTACATAAAAAAGAAGCTTGCTAGCTTTCTTAACCGGCAAAGTAGGAAAACAGTAAGAATTATCCATGCAGATATTGCACGATTGTATTTAACACCCAAGAACTGATCACCAACGAAGACTTTTACTGTGGTGGAATGAGTGAAGTATTGAACCTAACAATAATGCAAGAAGAAGGTAAAATCTTTCTCAAATTCACTGCGGTGCAACGATTTATGAAAGTCCTTGATATCATTTCGCTTACTTTGAAGGTCTCAACATTTCAGTGGTAGATGCGAACGAAAGACCAAACAATACAAGTCGATGTCCAAGCATCTTGGGGATTTTGTTATGCAGCTGTTAAGTGTGACGGGTAAACTGAGCTAACAATGTTGTATCGTGGCAAGGACTCGTTTGATGTGTTTCTTAAATCACTCAAGGCTACAACAAAATGGATTCGACAACAGCTTTATTCATCAGCAGTCATGATTATGACCCGTGATAACATTCATGAGTTCTCCGAAGCCAATCATTCTTGTATATGTAATGAGCTTTCACTGACAGCAATAAAAAAGTACTTGACCATTGTCGCATCACTGGCGAGTACAGAAGAACTGGGCACAACTCTTGTAACCTAGAAATGGGAATTTACCAAAACAACAAAACAACAAAACAACCTTGTAGTGTTTCATAACGTGCTTGAGTATGATGACCACTTAATAATGCTAGCAGTAGCCATGACAACAAACTTGCCGATAAGATTGATCCCCAAGAACATGCACAAATACAGGGTGTACAGGCTCGGAGAGTGACATTTCATTGACTCATTAGAGTTTATCAGTTTCGCCCTGTAAATTTTAGAGAACAATTTACCACTAAAAATATCCCGTTTTCAAGTATAAACCAGTAAAAATTAATTATAGCATTTCTAGCAGAAACATTAAGTAAGAACACTAACTCATATTTAAATACTCTTGTCATAGTTGCAGAATCAGTGTTGTAAATGTTTGAAAAGTTTTCATATCAGAACTTACAAAACATGCCAAGTGCAATGCTTTTTTGCCTAGTGGTTAATTAAAAGAGAAAATTGTTTTCTAAGGTTCTTCCTGGTATTGAGACATACATGCATGTGACTGATTCTTTGGCTGCTGTAGTATGCATTTTTGTGCAGTTCTGTTAATTGTCCTATGATGTCACAATTAAAATGATCTGAAAAATATTGAGTGTGTATGGGTTTGAACAATACGTAATCAAAATATTGACACATATGTACCTTATCTTTGCCTTACCTGACAAAAAGCAAAATGAGATCATGGTGATCTTGTGTGACAGAAAATTGTTTCATTGATTTCCTGTGATTGTGTCAATGTCAAACTTTTGTCACCGGCCAATTGTAAAAACTAAAAAACCTTAAACAGAAACCGGTTTAAACACTTATCAACACAAGATGTTTATAATTTATTAGAAAGTATTCGTGTATGATAGTTCTGTTCCATTTGTTCATCACCCGGGTCTCATATGAATTATTAGGATTTCAAATCAATCACAAGACTGGCACTTTATATCTTCCTCTGTGATAGATACAATTAGTGTGTTTGGACCAATTTTTGGTTAATAAATTAAGCCACTGAAATGCTACACTCCCATTTATAGATATATTTTTACGTAATAAAGACACAGTTGACATGTTCTCTTATCGCAGTCTATTTAGATTGCACAATGAAATATTTTGCCACGGTTTGTAAGGACAAATAAGCGATTTACACATACGTATGGCTGCTTATATGCTGATGTCTCAGTGATGTTATATTTGTCTTGCTTGCAAAGCTGGGGTTGAGGTCCGTTTAACATTTTGTTATATTAATTTTCGTTCTTTCTTGGGTTTTGTGGGGTCTTTGGTTGAAACCTGAACCTGATATTGACATGTTAGCTGAAGAGCAAACGTTTAACATTTAAACTTTATCATGACTCTCGTCTTATGTTCCCATTCAAATGTATTTGAGTCAGTTTCTCACTCATCGCTAAAGTTGCAAGAATGAATTGTGATTATCGAAAGCATATATTATACAAAAGTCATTTTCCATGATCTGCAAATGTACGGTTCAGCGATGCTCTTGCTGTTGACATTCAAGCTGAATTGTAGGCTACTGCTGATTAATCAACAAATTGCAAACATTCTGCATAATGGAACTGTGTACAAACTGTATTTAAATGTCATCACTTGGGATGAATCCACCGAATTCCACACACGTATGTAAAGTTGGTATTGTGGAATGTCATGGTCTTGGTACAATCACCGACATAGAATATTTTTCTCAGCCAATTATTTTTATTTATTTTAAAATAACCCTGCACTGTTGCAACATAATTAGCATTTTCAAACACATTTTCATCAGGTACTGTTACCCTCTCTCATTCTATATAAAGATGATTAGGTTTTCTACAATTTTATTAAAATCTGAATAATTACATAAGTAAAATATAGCCGTAAATGCCGCTATTAGAAAAGAAACAAAAATTGATAAAAAAATATAACGCGTTGCAAGAATTTGATCGTGCTCGTGCTTTTATTTTTGTAAACGCTTATTAATGCAAATACATTAATGAAGTCAGTGGAGAGCCCTGTCGACTCTATTTCTCAAGTTCAACGCATAAGAAAATTTAAACATAAAATCATTTGACATTATTACTGTGTTATCACATTTAATTAATGGTTGTCATACGAAAATAAAGACAATAATTAATATATATTATACCCATTACGTTTTAACTTTCTTCAGTTCTAATTAACGAAGTATGTAATGACTAATACATGATTTTCTTGAAGGTTTATATTTTCTATCCTGGAAATATGGCAAGTGCTGCTATTACTGGTACCATGTTACGCTACATTAAAAACGTTTTGTGGAATAGCGTATAGACTGATGAATGAACCACTCTGACTGGTAAGCACAGAGTTTTCATTTGTTTATAAAGTTTGATTCTACTGGAGTTGGTTGATTGTGTTTGATGTATGACAAACTTTGAAGAACACAGATCTGAATAACACATTTCTTGTTGTGGCCGGTTTTGCGGATGCTCTTGAGAGATTTTAGATTTGTTGAAGCCAGTGAAGTGTATTGCCTCTGTGTCTGTAGTAATGTTTCCTGTTACACACAGCATCGCAAATTTTATCCTGTCTGTAGCACAGTACATTTTTAGCCGTCACTGAATCGAACTAAAGGTACATACTTCATTTCACACGAAATATCGTAACTATTTGGATACTTTTAGCTACATTTAATGACGCTGACATTCAAATTTACTATGTTACTGGTAGGAGAAAATTCGGCATGTTCTGTAGAAATTAATATCTCAACTTTATGTGCCTGTACCTTTCGCGCAAAATGTTTTGTATAGCGTATTATCATAGTTGGGTAGACCTTAAGTTGCTTTATGAGTGAATTTCTTTTGTTATATATCTGTCGTTGTTCTTGTTATTATTTTATTTTGTAACAACTCCGTCATGCACAGGAGAAGACTACCGGGGTTTCATCTTTTTAAAAGTAGTTTCTAACCCGTGGACACCAAGAATGAGACGACCAGACTGAGACAACCAGACTGAGATTTAAAAAAACAGTAAGAGTAGCACAACTGCTAGATGTCTCTGTCGCGTGGTTGAGAATGCTATAATCTATAGTGGGGTTGCATGTAACCTGTAACCACCTGACTGGGGTTTTATTATCTCAGTTCAAACCCCGAAGTAGGTTATTTTTCTAGCCCATTATATCCCTTTAAATTAAAAATAATTTTTCATTTTTTAAATGCAGCTTAGCACAGTTGTTATGTATATTTGATTTAATTTATATTTGATTTAATTTAATTGTTTTGTAAGTTTTAAAATCTTTTTGTTTTTGATTTCATTACATGTCAAAGTAATGTAATTTTGTTTACTAGGAATTTGATATTTTCCATAAAAGTTCAGTTTGACCTGACTCTTTTCATAAACACCTAATAATAGAAACACTGTTTCTATTTTTGACTTAGTTCCCGACCTTGATTCAGAAATAACTGAGACAAGTAAACAACTTTCTATTTTGTTTTATTCTCGGAGAAAAAGTAATTGGTTTTTATCAAGGTCATACTGGGAGTATATGAGTTCAGATGTAAATAGCCTCTATTTCGCAATGCTGGGTTTTTCGAAATTGCGCAGTAGTTAGATTTAATAGTGATGTTTAGAGAGACATTTCTCCGGTTGGGAATTTACACTGAAAGTATTTGTTTGTGACCAGTTTTGAATTAAATTTTAATCTTTATTCAAATTATTTAGATTATAAAAGATTAATTATTTTTCCTGGAAATATCCGAGGCTCATACAGAATTCTTGAAAAAGACATTTCTTTAAAAGTTTTCGAAAATTGAAAACCGGAATATTGGTTGTTAATCAACTGTAGACACATCTGTGTTATAACGTCTACAGTATACATCATCGCCTTCCATTTTAGATTTTTCGTCTGGACTCGAACTTGAAATCATTAGAACGTTTCATTACTAGGACTTCTAAAATTTAATTCCTGGATTATTCTTGGATTATTTTTGGATTTGATTCGTAAAACCGTAAGCTTTGTTTCACTTTTTCATTGTTTTTATTTCTTCAGAGATATAAATTATTTGTTAAATATTTCAAAGCTTGTTGCTTTCACTCTTTATTTTGTTACTGTTTATTAGAGCCTAAACACGTGACATAAGACATTCGACACATACCGTATTCATCACTCGCTATTATTTCTTCAGATTAATCTGCAGATCATTTGGTCGTATAATGTTTTATAAAAATTAGAATAGTCATCTAAGCAGAATCAAACTATATTTACCACATATACACCCTCACTCACAAACAGTCATAATTGTTCACTATGTTAAGTATTGGGCGAAGAGGTCTAAAAACACGTGCAAAGGTTGTTTACATACAGCGCATTAATAAGAATATATTAACGAGGGCAGTGGTGTAACCTGTCTTTCCCAAGTACACAAGTGATTACGAGTCAGAGAATAAGAACATAAATGACTGATATTATTGAGGTATTATCGCATTTAATACATGGACGTTATATGAAATTTGCAACCAAAAAATTAATATTTATTACAAGGGAACAAACGTTTTCGAGCCAAGCAGAAGACAACAATGGTTGCGTCCCTTGATAAGGTGGTTCCTAGCGCGTGTCGACACCATGACCAAGACATCCTGAGTGAGATGATCGGACTGAGATTAAAATAGTAAGGTTAGCAAAATAAGCAAGATTCTCTGTTGCATGGGTGAGGAGATTCCATCTCTAGTTATATTGTGTTACATCTTCAATAAAGCACTTTACACGTCTCAAAATAGTATCAGAAACTTCGCTTTTCCAAAAAGGAATTAATCAATAATTTCACAAACTGCATCACAGTAAAACAACTTTATAATGCTCTGTTTAATTTGATATTTTTTTTAAAAACTGCATAGCCCCCAGTAAGCGTCAATAATTACACTACGGTCGGATAGAGTAACAGTGTTTGAAGCGAATATGATCAACTTGTCAAAATGTTTCATTTTATCCGTCGTAGTTACTCACAGCGGCTGAAAGAAGAATCTGCCCATAATGATATATCTTCTCTCTAGAATGTCATACATATTTGCAGACATATCAAATTCACTTTCATACCCCTTTTTTTCTTAGCCAAATATTTATCAAACTAATTATGTTATATAATTGTTTTTATGCTTTATCAAAGTATCTCTTGGTTGTTATCACACATTCTACGGCTTACAAAATATCGTCCTAATTGTTTACTTTGATACAAACTTGTTTTCTTTTCCTAAGACCTATGGCAAATCTGAATATGAATTACATGATGATGGTAATCATAGACTTGCAATGTTATATACAGTATTTATCTTTCAAGTGATATAGGCCATGTATTTCTGTTCTCAAAAAACATTTATAGATTCTTGAAATGTCGTATTACTTGGTCAAATGGCAAGTATATCGATTTCTTATGGCAAGTATGTCTATTTATTATGGCAAGTATGTCAATTCTTATGGCAAGTATGTCTATTTATTATGGCAAGTATGTCGATTTCTTATGGTGAGCATGTCGATTTCTTATGGGAAGTATGCCGACTTCTTATGGCAAGTATGTAGATGTATTCTGGCAAGTATGTCGATTTCTTATGGCAGGTATGTCGATGTCTTATGGTGGGTATGTCAATGTCTTATGACACGTATGTCAATGTCTTCTGGCACGTATGTCAATGTCTTATGGCACGTATGTCAATCTCGTATGGCATGTATGTCATTGTCTTATGGCACGTATGTCAATGTCTTATGGCACGCATGTCAATGTCTTATGGCACGAATGTCAATGTATTTTGGTACGTATGTCAATGTCCTATGGCACTTACGTCAATGTCTTATTGCAAGTATATCAAACTGGGGTTGATAAGTTACGTGTATTGTGATAATATTACTGGTTTTATGTTATTTTATTGATAAGACTTACATTACTTGTAAATTTACAGATTAAATCAAAATAAATTGTTCTCAGCTTAGATCCAGTCTATAAAGAAATGCAGAAAAACAATTCTCGTATTTTTTCAAAAATGTTTTAAGAAACAAATTCAAGAATGCACACAAAACACCAAGCTCATATATTATACGTGGAGAAAATCAACTTAATCAAAAAACTCAGTAGGCTAATGTAGGGACGAAAGTTTAGAAAATCCTGACATTTATACAAGGCTAACTGCGTTTTAAACAAAATTATAATACCTCACAGTTTTCCTATTATGTGCTTGAGATTGAATTTTGTTTCAAAGATTTCAAGAACACTAAATTATGTAATGAAGTAATAGAGAAAATCGTCTAACTTCTAATATTTCCAGTTCTAAAAGGCTACAAAATGAACTAAAATTGTTTATCAGTCTCATCATATTATTCAGATATAAATCTTTTAACTTCATCATACACGTTAATCCAATTCCGTCAGATTGGCACGTTGGAATAAAAGTACGAACAAAAGAATTCATTTCAACGCTGTCTCTGAAACTATTTTAAAACTCACAGTCTGATCTGTATTCTCTTCTAGTCCTATAAATCAATGTGGACTGTGTTCGACTGTTCCACTAAATAAATCTGTTTGCAATACAATTTATTTCATCATAAATTATTTTGACCCTATGTACTGAAACTTAAACGTAACATTAATACTTAAGGAAAAGCTAGTGTTTGTTTCTTTTTGCATCTTTTCTGAGTGCACGTTTATACTGGAAGAAGTGATTTACGGTACACAGAGATGTTCAGTACAAGATGACAGCTTCATGGAGGAGACCCGATTTATGAAGTCAATACATACGTGTTCTTACTATACCTGCTATAAAACTAGACAGGTACTGACATGATTTTGGATCATAAAGACAACATAAATCCTAGTAAATCATTTAACGTAGCAATAAATGGCTATTTTATGGATGGCCATTACAAATGAGAAATACATGCAAAACATAAATAATGTGAAAATCGTATTGATGTTTTCTTAACACACTGTTTTACATGAACCAACACCTTATGTCTGATATGAAATCAAATCATCTCATACTTGTAATATACATGTACATCATATAAAAAAATGTGGAGCGGAGGCAGGAAACGGCTTTATTCAAGATAGCCGTTTGATATAATACTGAATATCAACAATATCATGGTTTAAATCGAATTCCAACATCTTCTGAAGATGTTTCTATTATATTTTAAATCAATCGTTTTACCGATATGACTATTATATATAACCAATCTTTCTTCAGAATTGTTGGGTGATGTGGGTGGGGTGGGGCAAACATATATTGGCCAGCTATTCAGCTTTACGTATGTAGGCCAAAACATGTTTAGAGGTGAACTTGGGGGTGGGTGGTGGGTGTGAGGCAAGTGCCACCCTCAAACCCATTACGTATTTGTGCGGGCTCCCATTACATCAACGTTGTGTATATCGTCTCTGCGCCATGAACTAGCATTGTGTAAAGAAATATTTTTTAAACATTCTCAAATAGAAAAATGTTTTCTTTAGAGACAATCTTAATTGATACGTAATCGGAAGGTAGCAAGTTAAAATTATTATTTATTTGTATTAATAAGTAAGCTGAAAATAAAATTTATGAATGGACAAGTGGACGATGATTATATCTCTTATTGCATGGTTAGAGTGCTTTTGAAAAGCTCTTGTCTATGTTAATCCTTTGATTTTACAAACATTAATGACCCTTATAGCCATACAAAACCTGAAGGAAGTTGTGGCAGGAAACTGTACGGCACTCGCTAACGGTCAGTTTGGTCCAACATTGCAGTATTCCTCATAAAATAGCCATTGACAAATATCTGTTTGCAAACTAGTGGGTAAGTATTATATTTATAAATTGATTGAAAAATTGTTCTTGTACATCAACGAGTCACTAATAATGTAACTAAGTGCGAATCATCAGCGAAAAGTTATATAGCAAGCGTAACGTATGGTTATATTTAGTCATATATGTTAGTCTGTCATTTATCTACACCGAGTTATTTTGTACATTGCAAAAACAAATAATGCTCAAAACCGTGTTAGTAAATACTTGCCGTACACTTGAGACGCTACCAACATTTGTGGTGCACCTTGTCAGGGTTTGGTTCTGTACCTTCTTCATCAATTCGGTCGAAAGCTAAAAGATTAAACGTCTACGCTGAAAATGCATTAGCTTCTGAGGGCTTCGATCCCCGAGCTCCAGTATGACTTCCACACACAGACATCTCGCATAATTGTTTACTCTCCTTCGAAACTATGTTTCTGGACCCCCCCCCCAATTTTTTTTTTTTTTACAATCTTTGTTTTTCATTTGCAGAAATACTGTGGTCTTGTGAATTTGGCCAAAATGCGAGGTCTCATACGTGGCCGGTTTTCTATAGTTCCTTTATAGATAATACTGATACTCTCTCTCTCTCTCTCTCTCTCTCTCTCTCACACACACACACACACACATTGAAATGAAACCTACCACGTGCCGAGCTTGTTTAAAGAGCAGATTTTGAAAATGCCTTTGATTGAGCCTCGACAACAAATCCGGACTTTGCTATCTATTATCATTCACCTTATGCTGTTGATCTTACATGGAGCTATAAATAGCGTAAAAACCAATTACGTCACTGAAGTTAACCGCTCCCTGGCTGTCCTCATTCTAGATTGGTGGATGGTATCATCTGGTTTGCGTGTCGGTCTTTCCTACAGGACATTCCATGAGCTTTCTTCGTGTCATGCTAACAACAGTATTCAAGGTAAGTTCAGGGAAACAGGCTACATAATATCATCTCAATAAACTACAGATATCCTATAATCAGTTATTTAAAACTTAGGTGACACAAATGCATATGAGGCTTTTTTAAGCAGCATGCTACAAATTAAGTTTGTCCTTGTTGCTGTTTTGGTTTTAACGCCATTTCGCAGCTCAAGATAATCTGAATTTCCCCTGACTCTTGCCGTCCCATTTATGATATTGGGATATTTACGTTGGGGTGTAGGGTTACAGTCCATAACCTATCAAAAAGATCGATGTTGCTGACACTATCTGGCGTCGGCATAGGGTAGCAGCTTACTAGACGGCCTAGCGAACTTGAAGAACATTTCATTGAGGTATACCTGCATAAAATCAATAGGACAATACTTTATTTTTGTTTTTGAGAATTGCGAGCATAGCTTTTATTATATCTTTAATCCGCTGACAGACGAGACGAAACTACAGCGTTGATAAAATTTGACCTGAACTCGCCATTTGCTTTCCTAGTCACATTACTACACAAATCTTGCAACCTACATGTGAACGACGTCAGAGGTCCAATAGGTTTGTGATACCAACAATAAACCGTTTGCAAGGTGGTTGTACATATAATTAAAAATATTATATAAAAGTCATGTAATGTTTGTAAAGAAATATAACACACGTTTAATTTTTAATATATTTGTTTGCAGTGTGTACAAGTTTGTCAGTGCGTATGGGAAAAGTTTGATTATGTAGACGACGCCCAAAGGTTCATTACTTTTTCCGAGTGGTATAGTTGACATTTAAATAAAAGAACCGCTTTGATATTGATATGCTTCCATAATCCAATACTCAGCCCATAAAGCATGCATTTAATGCATACAAATTAGTTGTTGAACACACACAATCATATTCAAACAAAACATGTAATTTCAGCGTTGAGGTAAGGTGCGTCATAAAAGTGGATGACATACAACAAGAGGAAAAAAAAACGATACTGTAAAAAGTACATATTGCTGGTACACCAGATGATTAATTCTTTAGCTACGCTAGACTGACTACATGGGTGGTTTAGCATAACATGCAATTCCCCTGATAATGAAAATTATTCTGGATTCCAGTATTTTTATGTTTTAGCAGGCACTAGAGCCTTGCATCTGCGTTGTACGACGGACTATGTCGTTATATGATGTACTAACTCAGATATTATTTACTCCATTTGGATTCGTTTGGCTCAGATGATAGAGCGATTCATAATTCAAGGGTAGCTGTTGGATCCCCTCCAGGCGAACCCGAATCGGCTGACTAGGTGTGTTCATGCGAACGGTATTTCCCTATTCCTAGGCACGATATAGCCAGTAATGTGTTCAGAGTGCCGTTAAAACCAACTGAAAGATAAGCAAATGTCTATTCCGAACTGTCCACCTGTATCATATTGTGCTGTCTGGTGAGTACCAGACAAAAGTACTCAAAAACAATTTTCACGAACGAAGGCACATAAAAAAATCTTCTGAATTCGAAACGTACAATAAGGCAAGCTTAACACGAATTACTATTGCTATTCAGTTTGCAAACTTTAAACTGCAAAGGATTTGCAATACATGAAACATTCTCATACCAGTCTCATAATGTTATACTTTTATTACATGAATACAAAATATCATTTTGGTTAAGAAATCCATGTATTTAAATATAAAGAAAGCTTCGATCAATAGTATTCATTATCTTTTTTAAAAAAAATGTAATTTATGAAACTCATTGAATAGTCTGAATTAACGTTTAGACAAAGCTGATTCAACTCATTTAATAAATTTCACATGACATGAGCGTTGAAGTAGACCCTGTTTTGATATCAAATATTGCACGTTTTCATTGGCAAGGTTTTCTTTCTAGGTCAATAATACGTCACTGCTGTAATCATGACAACCATCACAACACAGAACACTACACCAGTTTTTATACAACCACAACAAGACGTCCTAGACTTCTTACGAGAGTATGGAGATACGTGCTCGACAGTTGTCACCGCCATTCCAAGTGATGGTACACTGACAAAGGGAGAATTTCGCAGACGATACGAAACCTTAACAAGAGAGTTTCGAGATCGTCTAATAGATGTTGCAAAGAAGGCATCCAAACTATGTACATTGATTTCATTTGTAAATACAATCGACAAAGCTAGATCAAAAAGGAAAATTATTACTGAAGAGGAAGGGAATTTACAAACAGCAGAAAATAAAAACTTTCATGGGTATCCCGTAAGCAAGGAAGCTGCAATTATGACAGAGTCTATTACTGACTCCAGAAAGTCACCAAAAGTTCCCAGTGAGTCGCATAATATAAATGGAAAAAGCGAAATAGAAAAAGATGCAGCAGCAGGAAATGATTATAATGCCTGTACAGTACAGATATTAACGGAAAATATCCCATGGCTTAACATACCTTTCCTAGCTGTGGAAAGAAACAACTTTGAAATTTTAGATATGTGTATCAAGACGGGAACGGATTTAGAAAAATTTCGTGATTTGAATGGCATGACCTTGTTAGGATATTCTGTAGCGAAGACGGAACTCAACTATGATATCATAAATGTTCTTTTGGAATGCATCGGGGTCAATATAGGTACAAAAGACGGCGAAACAGCTTTAATCACTTGCATTAAAAACGCGAGAATATCCGTAAAAGAAAAGGTTAGACTGTTGCAAAGATTGATTGAAGCTGGTGCCGATGTAATGGCAAGATCGTGTTATCATGGAACGGCTTTACATGGATTTATTAGTTCTCTTACGACGGAAATGGATGTAAAAAAAATGGCTGGCTGGAAAAGTATCATAGACATATTGCTTGCAAGGGGAATCGATATCAATGCTGTTGACTTTTATGGACAAAGCGCGCTTATGGCTGCTATTGCGATCATACCACCTACAGGATTAGAAGAAAGTGAAATGTATGATTCAAAAACAAGCAGAAACATTGCTGATGTTCGACGATGCAAAAAAGAAATAGTTGAATATTTACTGCACAAAGGGGCGGATCAAGAAGTGACTGATTCCTCCGGAAGGACATCTTTGTATATGGCACTGTCAAATCAGAATGTGGATGTAGTAGACACACTCGTCAAACATGGCGCAAACGTTAACTATCAGACAAACATAAAGATGTCTCCGGCATATTTCATATGCTGCCAATGCAATTGGTCAGAGGAGGACGACATCGAGAACATTCTTTTCCCCTCACTTCGTATATTGCTGAACGGGGGAGCTAATCTTAATATGAAAGGATCTGATGATTCAACGGTTTTACATTTTGCTGCTGCAAAATTGAACCATATCGTTTGTGAATTTCTCGTAAAATCGGGAGCTGATATAGAGGCTCGAGATTACCTTCAACGGAGTCCCTTGCATATGGCTGTAAGGAACTCAAATTTTAGGGTGACAGAGACGCTGATAAAGCTGGGTGCTGATATTGAGGCGAAAGATATCCATGGTGATAGACCTTTGACTCACGCTTGTCTCCATGGGAATTCAAATGCTGTTCAGATTCTTGTGGACAATGGTGCTGACTGTAGGGCCTGCGGAGATTTGGGAATACAACCAATACATATAGCGGCTGAAAACGGGGATGCATTAATGATAGCAATTTTGCAAAATATGGGCTGTGACCTTTCTGCTCAAGATGCAAGTGGATCAACACCACTTCATTATGCCGCTTCAGATGGAAATCATTACACACTCGAATATCTCCTCAACCAAAAAGTCAACAAAATATGTAAGGATTCTCAGGGACAGGTGCCTCTCGATTTGGCACTTCTGAGAGGACAGTATATGGCTTCTACTTTACTTGCAGATTCAAAATCAGAAGTGAAGTTTGGTAATCTGCCTCCAGGTCTTTTCCCCAATCGGCCTTCTCGCAAAATACACCAGTTAGACGACTACTTGGAAGAAATCATTGAACCGTTGAAAACTATAGGGGAGCCCGGAGCTGGTATCGGAAAAGCTATCTTAGACTCACCTGGTCTGGGTAGACTTAACTTGGATGAAGGGGAAGGCAAATTTATATTTGAAAGCATCCAACAATTGTGTTTGGATATTGTCGAGCGTATCGGGGAAATCGATCCTCTTTTTCAGTGCAGACTTATGAATGCAGGCAGCAGCTTTGAAGGAGTAAAAGTAGGATACCCTGATGAGTTTGATTTTGTCTGTCATCTTGAAAAGATAAGTGAGTTCGTAGAGAAAGTAGAAGCTGTCGACACTCCCGAATACTCCAAAATTGTAATGAAAGATTCAATTACTCCTGATCTATTCAGATTTTGTCTCCGTTCAAACAAAGTCCTTAATGCATGGGCAATTCTTGGCCATTTCTATAGGCTCGTTAGAATCGCATCCTACGATGTTCTTAGAAGATCGCACCAAAATATTTACACTGGATTACTTTTGCTCAATGAAAGTGAATTGCTTTTTCGCGATAGTCCCATACCAATTAAGAAACTGCAAAGCTTTACTGTCTCCTGGCGAGGACCGACCTACAAACATATTGATATATCCGTGGACTTAAACCCGGTTCTGTATACTACCGAATGGCCATCAAAAGCCGTACAAAGCTGCATTTTACTTCCCAATATTCAAGAAGAGGGAATGTACTTGATTCCAAAGTTCTGCGACATTATATTTGCTCTTCCAATGGAGACTGTTACCATAAATTCAGACTTATGGAGGTATTCGACACATCATGTTGAAGCAGCCATGATGCAGAGACTACCTAAAGAAGCAAGGGACTCCTACATGCTTTGCAAAGCATTTCGCATGGAACCACTCACGTGCAGCATCCAAATAGATAGAAGCGAGGACTTGATGTCGGAAGCTTACGGAGATGACGATTGCAGTAGTGATTATAACGAGGATGATTATGATGATGATGACTTTAAAATAGAAAAGGAACAGAAGAATAATGGAAATTATGAAAGTGATAGTAATAATATAGTAAAGGCTGAAGAAGGGCAAGATGATTATAATGGTAATGACGATGAAACAGAAGAAGCTGAAGAGATGAGTGAGACAAAGAATGAACTTGGATTCGACAGTGATAGTACTGGTGCCAATAAGGGTGCAGACAAAGATGAAAAAGGAAAAAAGGATTATGATGGTAATGACGGTACAACATACGAAGATGAGGAGAGGAGTGAGACAAGGATTGAAGTTGGCTTTGAAAGAGGTAGTAGTGGTGCCACTAAGGGTAAAGAAAAAGAAGATCTTGATCGTGTTGAACATGAAGGGGGTGTAAATACCATATGTGATGGTAGTATTCGCATTGAAAACTATGGAGATGTAAATAACATTATAATAGAAGATGATTATACTGATGAAGACTATGTTGATGAAGAGGACGAGAAAACAGCTGAACAGTCCATTCCTTCATACCATCTCAAGTCTCTTTTTCTTAAAGAAGCAGAAGCTATCTTGGAGAAATCAGGGACCTTCTCTGATCGTGATTTGCAAACAATTCCATATAAAGTGTACGATAGACTTAAAACTGCAGCTGAAGCCCAATTTTTGACAACCCTATTCTTCCCTGATCAGAATATGTATCGCAAGCCAAAAGAAGACGGTAATCAAACAGCATGCCTTAAGCTGCGAATTGCTTACATTAATAGCATTCTTCGCCTCCTGAGAGAGCTTGGATTTGGCTTGGAAGATTAGAAATCAATTAGCTATTGTGCTAAGAAATACAAAAAGGAGACTATTTTCGGTAATGATTTAATGTCCCAAAAAGTGTTGAAAGTAGCATTAATCTAGCAGATGTAAAAGATTCAACGGAGAACCCAACTACTGGCCAAAATTTAAAAGTTACTATGGCAACAAGGGGATGCAAAGATATAATTGTAAGAAAAGATTTATTTTTATTACAGAGTGATACTTAATCGAATTAAGTATTCTTTCTGTACGAAGAGGATGCGCTAATTATGAAGTCATTCAATATTGGATTAATATTTTCTTGTTTCTGTGAACCAAATAAAGAGCAAACGGTGTTTGTTAAACAGATGTTCCCATGATTCTCTAATTTGTCTCGCGCCAAATGCGTGCATGAAAAGCTACGTCACAGCCGCGTGTAAGGGTAGAGCGAGTGGTCAATGTTGATGCTTATCTAAAATGCAGAATGCGTATATATGATGATAGGATGTGTATATCAGTAGTTTCCCAATTAAAACCAATAAGCTTGGGCCTTGAAAGTAAATATTAACCTAGCGGCCATAGCTGGTTGTTTGTCTGAAGTTGTAATTAATATCAGAAAAGTCAGAAAATGAACGTTGCAAGACAAACTATTCTTCTGTAATATTGTGACAGAAATCGCAATATTCCTATACCGTTGTTACTCTCGTATAAGTCGCGTCAAACTGCAAACATCAAAGATCCAGTCTTTCCATAGCATAGTGCGCCTACATATCAGGGTCAACGATGATTTTTCTAATTACTTCTAACCAACTACACAGACCCAGATCTGTCGCTTCTTTACGCGACGGCAGATCTGGGTCTGTGCATTTTGCAATTTGGCTCGTCTTACAAGCGATTACAGACGGTATTAATCTCTTGACTACTGTTTATTGCCCAGTCATGGAAGTGGGCGTGGAGAAAGAAACATAGTACCAGTTTATAATACGAGGAAGTATTTCATCTATTATCGTGAACGTTGGCCTAGAGCAATATAAGGAGTTAGTTTGACGGATGGACTGATAAACGAAACTAATACGATATTCGCCTAAATTTTATCAACAGTCGTTAGGATGAAAGATAATTTCAGTAGCGTTTGAATATTGGCTAGTATTTAATCAGTTTGATATTATACTGAATATCAATAAGAACAGTGTCAAAGATCTAATTGACGGGATTATGAGTTTTTTCTGTCTCTTTTTTTCTGCATCATTTGTAAAATTTACAAATCTCTGCATAAAGCGAATGTCTCTGTAGACAATCTAATTAATACAGGTAAGAAGTTGAAATTACTATTCATTGATATTAAAAAGCAATCTAAAAATACAAATCATGAACGAATATGCACCAAGATTCTCATTGCCCCTTTTCTCTTATATATATATATATATATATATATATATATATATATATATATATATATATATATATATATATATGTATATATGACTTAATTTATATTTGATTTATTTGTTTGTAAGTGTTAAGATCATTTTAATTTTATGTCAAAATAATGTAGCTTTGTTTCCTGTGAGCTCGAAACTTTTCCAGAAAATAGTTTGATCTTGAATGTTCATTTGTAAATACTTAAAGCTGACCTAGTTCCCGACCTTAATTCAAAATTAGTAACAGCCACGTGAACACGTGCCTTTTTATTTTATTTTTATTGTGCGAAGGGTATGATCGAGGCTGTATTGAATACGAGACCCTACACTTATAAATAGTGTTAGTGAAGTAAACAACGTTTCTAAAATTTTATTCTTATAGTAAAACGATTGGTTTTGTCAGGGGCATGCCGAGAGTACGTGATGTAAACATGATCACATGACCCTCATACGGTTACCCATTCTGCGTCCAGAAAGCACTGTATAACCATTGTTTTAGAGAAATAACCTCAGCCCGGGCTTTAAATACTTGTTGTCAAGTTGTTTTGATTTGTTGTGTACAGTTTTCGAGTTATATATTAATTTTTCTTCAGATTATTTGGATTCTAAAAGATTAATTCATTTCTCTGGAAATAGTTGTGTGCTCATACAGAATTCTTGAACAAAGACATTTCTTGAAAATTTTATTCGGATGTCCAACACCGGGGTGTTATTTCTTGTTTTATCTACAAGGAACTGTAGACAACAGCACTGTATAGGATACAGCATACGGCATAGCCTTCCATCTTGGATTCTTCGTCGGGAGTCGAACTTGAATTCATCAGAACATTTTATTATTAGGACTTCTAATTTTATTCGTGGATTACTCTTGGATTATTTTGGATTTGAATCTTTGAACCGTAAGTTCTTATTTTTTCATTCTTATAGCGTTGTTTTTCCAGGGAAATAAATTAATTGTAACATTTTTCAAAGCTTGATGTTTTCACTCTTTCCTGTGGTGCTGTTAATCGAGCCTAAACACGTACCATTATATATATATATATATATATATATATATATATATATATATATATATATATATATATATATATATATATATATATATACACACATAATGTGTGAATGTATGTATGTGCACATACAAACACAGTTTCTGTCATATCGTATTTATTTTCTAACTCAAACCCTGATTTCAAGTGCACAATTTAGATGGGTGACAAAAATGATTAACGTGTAATGGGCAGTTTACCACAGCGACTCGTCGTCTGAATCAACAGCAAATGTAAGCAACAACGCTCACAAATATCTTTGAATTGCATCACCATAATGCGTAGGAAACTGTATGGTTCATGCAAACTTCCGCAACAACGTAAAGACCAACAATGATCATACAATTAAATCTCTGACGTGATTTTCTGAGCATTGCTTTGCATCCTAATATGATGGAGCCTTGACAATTTAAGAATTTTCCTTGTGCTAGCTTATATTATTTTAATGAATTTTGATCAGCAAAATAAAATATTGCGATATATGATAGCTATTTCTTGGTGCTGATAACAAATCTTAAAATAACAATCATGAAAGCACAAGTGCACCATGATCCCCCCACCCCACCCGGACACAAAATCGCACCACTCCCTTCATTCCGATTACTTTATCATGGATGTTCAGTCAAACGTTTCTGTAGTATTGCGCAAATATCCTAACGCAAAATCTGATTTCAAATACACGATTCAGATGGGTGACGCCTAAAGGCGAGACTTGGCGGGATTTTTTACAGCAGGGACTCGTGCTCTGAATCAACGGGAAATATTAGCTACTCTGCTGACAGATGTTTCTGAGTGTGAACTGTTTAAGTGTTATGTTGCTTAACCGTATAGGCTCGAAACTTGAAATTTTGAATTTCAGATGCATCTTGTTACCTATCCCAGATTGCATCACCATGTTGTGCAGGTAACCTTGAATGACTCATATACATTTACACAGCAACACAATGATCAACCATGGTTTATATAGATATATCTTTATTTTGATTTTTTTCTACACATTTATTTGCATCCTATCTACAGGTAGCTTTGAAGTTTAAAATTTGACCGCAGGTGATCTACGAATCTGACGTAAGCTGCCTTATATTCGTGTGATGAACTGTTGACCAATAAAACAAAACATGGGGTTAACGATGACTAAATAATATACAAGATGTTGTGACGATATATGCACAAGGAATTATGATCTTTTATCAGTCGATTCATACAAACTATAGTCTATATATAAAATGTGGGGACGTATATCAGTTAATGTGAGGAACGGGTAACGCGATAAACAGCAATATATGTACTTGAGAAATGCGATAAAAGTGTCGACGTTAGATTAAGCAGTTCGTTCGATGTGGTAAACTATGGGTTAGTGTTTAAAGTACGGATTGAACTTTGGAAACTACTGATAATATGTCGAGCAGAGTAAACATGTACGATAGTGGTAATACATGCATCTAAACAAGTAATCTTATTAAAAGCAACATAACGGAGTAAAGAAGTGTGCAATTTATTCATGCATGCAAACACGTAGTCATGCAATGACGTGGAAATCACCTGTTGACAATGTATGGAATGACATCTATCGCGATGACAAACAATAATTCAGTTATTTCTTTCGTAATGATTTCTTTGTCCTAGAGTCGCTCCATGCCTGTCGGTCTGTCTGTCTCAGACCCATTCCTCCACACATATGCAAACAAACACAAATCAATGCCATGGTCAATATATTTTACGTGTATCAGAAACAGTTTAACTTCCACATGTTTATGAAAACGATAAACATAAACTGTTTCTAAACACGTAAAACAAATAGATCGGGATATTATTTATAATTAATTTATGTCGTGCTTAGTGTACAGTCATTGTTAAATTCCTCCGTTTCTGAATTTTATTTGCGTAGTAATTGGTAGCGAATTCATTTCCATCTAATATATTGATTGTCTGAAAAATATCCTAATTTTTTTTACAACTAATTTGGAGAGAAAGGAAGGCAATATAGCAATGATATTTACCAGTTATGAGCAGAGTTACACTATAATTCATTAAAAACATTATATGGTGTCACACTGTAAATACTGAGCAGAGGAAAAATGTATTCACCTATTCTAACATTCACGTGAATTCGCTAAGCATGTCGTCCGTCAATAATAAATATTTACGCATTTTGATCACATGGCATAGTGACTACTACATATTCTAGTTATTGTTTGCAATTCCGAGTTGTTTGTTGATAAATATTAGGACTCCTCCGTGATATTAAACAGTGTGCCATAAGTCTTCTCCGTCATACAACTGTATTGAACTTGAAAATCTAGTGTAAAAATTCGAACCAATCAGTGTTTGTGTACAATCTGAGTCAAATTACTGGAGTAAAGTTTTATGAACTCTGTATATAGGAATCTGCCTTGCAATCTGCTTTCCCATGCATGACTATGTTTTCGAGGTTCAAGCAGTAGAGAAAAACTTACGCATTAAATATGATGATAATTTAATAAGGAACGTAAGTGTCGAGGTCTGAGGACAATAGCCAGACACGCGACTGGTGAATGAATGTAAGTGAAATTACAGGAGCTCTTAAAGGATTTAAATACAAGTTTTGTATCCGAATGACACGTTCACCTCTTTCTGATTAAACGAAATGTTGGTGAAGATTAAATTTTGGGTTAAGTTAGGCTGACCTGAGTTGTTTGGTTTCAACGAAAATAAGATAAGAACTGTATTTTGGGTCGCACCTCGTTTAACAGTCAATGCTTAATTACTTTTTACTACCCATTTTAAAATTAATAGTTTTATTTTGAAAATAACAGGAAATGAAGCATACCATGCGAGTTACCTTTCTAGCCTGCGTGATGCTACAAACATCATTCACCTGTAGTGTTAGGAACTACGAAAAGCCGTGCAAGTGCACATGCGAGGACACTGCGACTTCATACGACCAACCTGTAGCAACATAAACACGCATCAAGTAGAAGGTCTGATTGCATGATCGCCACTGTTATGATAACCTTTTTTCTGCATTCAAATGGTTCTTACATAGGTTCGTTGAGGAGTAAACAATGCGTGCACTTTTTAGTTTGTGTGACAAAATGACATATTTGCTTCAACAAGGCATATACCTTTGCTTTACTTGTTGCATAATCCTTTGAATATTATTATTATTATTATTATTATTATATGAAATTGCAAGCAAAATCCTTTGATACCCGTTGTGAGTTTCAAATTTAAATATTTTCAAGAACCGTATGGTTATAAAAGTAGTGTAAGTGGTCAGAATTGACTCAACGTTATGTTACCACAGCTACAATGGGAATTTAATATTATGATGCCATATTGATTTGGATTCATATGGTCAAAAGTGGAATTTAATGTCGGAAACATCCACACGTTTACCAAACTGGTGTCAGTGGTGTCAGAAGGGGAATTTAACATTTGTGGTTAATATGGCCACGACGGTAATTTGAACATGGAATATATTACAATACCCATAAGGAGAATTTGAACATGGAATATATTACAATACCCATAAGGAGAATTTGAACATGGAATATATTACAATACCCATAAGGAGAATTTGAACATGGAATATATTACAATACCCATAAGGAGAATTTGAACATG
This sequence comes from Sinohyriopsis cumingii, assembly GCA_028554795.2. Classification (NCBI taxonomy): domain Eukaryota; kingdom Metazoa; phylum Mollusca; class Bivalvia; order Unionida; family Unionidae; genus Sinohyriopsis; species Sinohyriopsis cumingii. Next base: position 84,021,271 of record CM068831.1, read on the forward strand.
GAATATATTACAATACCCATAAGGAGAATTTTAACATGGAATATATTACAATACCCATAAGGAGAATTTGAACATGGAATATATTACAATACCCATAAGGAGAATTTTAACATGGAATATGTCGCAACGCCCATGAGGAGAATTTTAATATGGATGATGGACATGTGAGTATCTGTAGCAACTTAACATTGTGGGTCGCAAAGCGAATCTTTAAGAATTTAATATGAGGGTCAGTTAAGGTGCAAGGCGAATTTACGTTTGTGGGTTACTGTGCAAATCTAATACAGTTACATATCAACCCATCTGAAGTTATTGCAGACCAGTGATAATTAAGACCATGACGGCTTTCACATTTAACCATTTGTAAAACCAGACTTTGCATCAACTGTATTAGAAAATGGCGGTTCCAGTTAATGCATTCAGTGACGTCTAGTGGCTATATACATATGTGCTGGATTTGTATATAAACCATTTCCTCACGTCCTATTATGCTGGCGGTGTGGGTAAATTTGTACAAATTGCACCAAATGTTGTAAATAGTTGCAATCAATGACCCAACTCATTATAGTACATACGTCCCGAAACTGAAATGTAATTAAGCTGAGATTAAAATTCTGGAATATTTGCAGCAACAAATTTTGTCTAGGCTAAAAGTCCAACTAAAATTACAAATATGACGCAACTTTAATTGGGACTCAGAGCCATGAATATTTTATATAATGACATCCATTATAAATGCATATACGTCAATGTATCAGTCTTATTTTATTATGTTAGATACGGTGCCCTTATTTATTTAAGATAAATGTATTGTTTTGTTTTCTTCCAACATTTCGCTGGCAAATGCAATACGCCATCAATTCTTACTTTCGAAAAGAGAAACGTTCAAAATTAGAGCAAAAAAACAAAACAAAACTCAATTATGAAATTTAACATTCATGAAAAGGGATGGATCTTCTGTACAACTAACTATACTTAACAATAAATTAGCTTCACTTCTCTTGGGTCAGTATATGTACACAGTTTACATGCGAGGTAATGTATATATTATAGACAGTTACTTGTACGTGGATTCAAAGGTACGTGCTTTCGCTCACACAAAAACATTATTCGGTTGGTTGAAGCTTTGTTGTTGTTGTTGTGGGGTTTAACGCCATTTTTCAGCACACGATAGGCTATACATGGCGGCCAGTATTAATGGTGGAGGAAGAACCCGGGAAAACCCCGGAAAGAACCACCGATCCTCGAGAAGCTACTGGCAAGCTTTCTCACATACCCACATTGGCTGAATCTTAGACTCGAACCGCCGCAGACAGAGGTGAGATGGCAGTGATCCGTAACGAAGAGCGCTTTAGACCACTCGGCCATTCGGGGACCCTGGTTGAAGCTAAGGAGTACGCTATCGAAGGCACATATATATGGTAGATATGAACCGAATACATGTCAAATATCATGCCGAAAAATCTAATGTTTTCGTTTCAGTCAGAATTTTTATTTCCCAGTAAACTTGTCATCCATGATGTTTGTTACACAGCATAACCTAGAATTGCTTCATCTACGGCAATGTTGCCAATAAACCGCGTCTTCGTTAAAGTGACATAACTAGTGGTTTTCGCCAATCCCAATATATATATATATATATATATATATATATATATATATATATATATATATATATATATATATATATATATATAATGTTTATCGTAGGGTTCGTCTGTTGATCCACAACTAAAGCTCAGAGAGAGATCTTTTATCACACTGTGAAGTTTACGAGGTCTGAAGAAAATAACAGTAAGTATATATAAGCGGTTGTATTGCTTTGATTTCGTGGGGTTTTAATTCATTTTTGAGCCAATGATGAGCTATACATGTGGTGGCCAGTATACTTGGTTAGGAAAAACCAAGAAAGATCTAGAGAAGAACCACCGACCCACGGGAAGCTAATGGCAAGCGTCTTCAAATGCCCGCTTTGACCTAGTCGAGATTCGAACTCAAACAAGGGTGAGGTGTGTGCTTTTTATCTGCAAAGGCGAGGCCTTATACCACAAGTCTTTCCCCATAAGAAGATATCATGGTCTTCACAGTTAACTTTACAAATAATGGATTATAAACGTATTCTCAATATCAAGTCAAGTTACTATTATATACCATTAATGATTTGATTAACTAGTGATTTCTTTCAGAAATGTAATGATCGCTCTGTCTGTCTGTCTCTTTCTCTTCCTCTGTCTGTCTGTTTGTCTCTCTTTGTTTCAATACTATGTAAATTAGTTATTGATCATATCTGACAATTCGACATCCGAAAATGACGAGAGAAAATGATTTAAACACGGTACAGAATTTTATCAAAATTTGTTCTTTCTCTTTTATCGGTCTCCCTGTCATGCATAACGGACCAATAAAAAAGGAAAAGAAAAACCGCGGAAATATGTGGAGTTTGAGAGAAAAGAGAATTTGAGTATGATGAAACTCTTAAACTTGAACTTTCACCAAGTAATCTACAAACTGTTTTAATGGTATGTGCACTCTTTCCGTAGGATTTATTTACAGTGTTCACAATATAAATGATACAAAATTCCAATAGCCTACATTTTTCGGTTAGGTGACACATGTTTACTGTAATGGATTTAATGCTTTATTTTGATATATTTTTTGTAAACATATATTAGGATCTAAAAGAGAATATAATGCCCATAGCTCTTCCTTTTCTCTCTGATTGTGCTGATTAGTCTGGTAGCAAATAATCAACCAACGGAGACATAATGATGGACAATAAAAATAATGATCTTATTGTGGTAAGTCCCAAATCTCTCTCAGACGATCATAGGCTAGGCTAGACTTGCTTTTTCACGCATGTCGCCCGTAGAAAGAGACATACCCTGTGGTAAAACTGTAATGGTGCCATACGAGAGAGAGAGAGAGAGAGAGAGAGAGAGAGAGAGAGAGAGAGAGAATAAAAGCAATCTTATGGTCGGTAGCAGTGTTAATGAATGCATAATAATGACTTAGATCAGCTGTAAAAAAAATTAAATCTTTGCAATACCTCTTGTTGGTTCGTCATATAGCTTAGTTCATATTCCAAAAACGTGTGTTGAATATACTGAACGGATAACGAAAACCTGCGCGTTCAGTGTTTAATATTCTAACCATGCTGCGTTGGTAGTCCCCTACTTTATAAGCGTAATCCATCTTTTATGTTTAAATCATAACTTTATCTTAATGTATTTGATCAATATGAATGAAAACAGAAGCTAAACACGAATAGAAGGAACATATCGATTTACAGAGAGGATTGTGAATACACTTGAAAGGTGTATAACTACATTTAGTAGCGGACATACGGGGACAGCGATGCAAATAGATTACTCACTCCGTCAATACACAATTTCCTGTCATTAATCATTACGCATTTTGAAATGCAAGTATGTGTATTTATATGTGACATAAATAAAATATATGTAGAGGATGTAAGCTGTATCTAGGGCATGCCACTCGCTGTTTAACTTCATCAAATGAAAATTCGGCAGGCCTCGTTTCTATTTAATCAAAAATGTATGTCTCGTAGTATGTTAAAGGTACAGCGTACAACACACACACACACACACACACATGCATGCACACATACATACATGCATACACACATACATACATACATACAAACAGACAGACATAAAATGCGGAACATTCAGTGCAAATATGGAAAAAATATATTACAATCGCGATTAGTTTACAAGAAGACCTAGGTAATATAGGGAGCGACATTTATAATATTGCTAAATTGACCCTTTACATGCCGATTTTGAATGCGTATGTTAATTTGAAATTTTAATCTCAGGGATATATTCATCTTTTATTTTTATACACCAGAAAATGAAGAGCGCCATTCGAATCATCCTTTTGTTATGTATTCTGTTCCAAGAATCTTACTCCTGCAGCTTTTGGAACCGAGATAAACCTTGCCAGTGCGCATGTGAGAACGCAACTATTTCTTGCACAGCTGGATGTAATATAATTACGAATTTTTCTGATCTGAAGCGATGTTACAGTGACTGTTACAGCAACTCTGCGAATTGCGTGAGAAGGTGTTAAAAACTGATAGCTACAACGATCCAGAAGAAGCCATTGTTCCTTATACTATGTATATTCTGTAGCTGTGCTCATGCCTTGAAAAAGAAAACTGTTTGTTTAATTATCATCGTAGATATGCATGGCAAACCTTTAGAGTGCAAAGTTGCTATTGAAAACGAGATACAGACCTTGTCATTGTTCACGTTTATTAAGCTCCTCAGATACTTTAATTCATCGCAGAAGATAAATAATGCGACTCTTTTCATAACTATACAATGTCAATCCTCGTTACATATCTTTCTGCAGTTGAGTACAGGGGAAGGAAATACGGTTCTGTTTTTATAAATGAGGAATGGATAGTCTGGCCATCGTCTGAGTATAAACAGATGAAACCTTTTCGGTTAGAAAATCTTACGGGATGCGTTTAATTCGATATTTGTCTTTAAGTAATATTATTGTCTGCATATATTTAAAACACATCGTGTACACCATCTGCTATCGACTATTGGTATTATTTGTAAAACAAAAATTAAGAACATTTGAATCAATTATAAAATTCAGTGATAATAGTCTGTACGCACACGCGACATCTCATATATGGCCGGGATTTTTTTTTTTTATCAAGTCTTTGTTATCTCATAAGCTGATAAGAGGTACAATTTTAAGAAAATCATTTCAAGTCAGTATATGAAGTCAAGCATATCCCTCAAATGTCGAAATTAGGGGAAAGTTTTTGGTCACAAGAGGAAGCTTTCTGTTTCTATTATGAATAGGATGTGCATAAAAGGCAATATAAAATAATCACTTACGTTTAAAGGGCAATATAAAATAATCACTTAAGTTAAAAGGGTAATATAAAATAATATTGCATAAAGAAGAATATAAAATAATCACTTAAGTTTAAGGAGCAATATAAACAAGTCACTTAATTTGAAAGGGCAATATAAAATAATCACTTAAGTTTTCCGTACATTACAATAGCTACTAATTACAAAAATCTTTTGAATACGAATCAAAACTAAAAGCAAACGTTAATTAAATTGTTTTAAAAAAAAGAATCATTTTAAACGTATGATCTGCAATTTAGTTCTTTAGTGGACAGAACTGTAATATAGATGATCTAATGTTAGGCCAAACCCTAATCCACCATCCATAATTTCTTTAAATACTAATAAACATCGCCAGTATGTGATAAAAAAACAACTAAACAAGAATTTATTAAATAATTCTCCAAAGTAAAGCATCGACTTAAAGTAAGTAAAACCAACAAACTATACGACTTCGTCGAAAATATATTTATTAAAACATACATCATTGTTTTCATTCAATTTTCTCTGACAATTCCGTCACAGTCTTACTGTTCTTGAGAGTACAGGTAACTATCATCCTCCACCTTAGTAAAAGTACGGAGATCTATCCTTTTTTCATTATTCTCCATGTTGCTGTACGTCACTGACTGACTAATCGACTGGCTCATATTTTGCGAGTTACAAGCACATGTAATTGGTTTGCCAAAAATATGGCCAGGTATCAATGAATTCAAGTTCGAAGTAAGGTATTCGAAACTATGTGGTTGACCTGAATTCGTATCTGCATGCACCCTGCCTAATCTGATGTCTTTTTTTAGTCGCACCTGTACCAAAATAATCACACCTAACTTGTAAAATATTAACTTGTCTTCATAAAATAGTTTTCATTAAAGATTATCGTTTAATATCCCATTTTTGTGGTAACTTATCATCTTTGGATTTTTTACTACGTGGAGAAAGGCAAGAAGAAAAAGGAAAAAAAATCGATCTTTTGAGACAATGGAATTTACTTACGTTGAATAAGCTCTCACTATGCCAACCATCTAAAATAAATCCTTCCGAAATTGCAAAAGTAATTATTATTTATTTAACTTAATTCACAGTTGCCATCGTTAAAACTAAATGAACGTTCATTATTTAAGATTTTGAACACCATACAATGAAAAAAAATAACTTTGCAAATAAAAAATAATTTAGGTTTATATCTGATCCACTTACAAGCATGGTTATTAATCATTTCAAAAAAGCTAATTAGTCAAGTTTCTGCAAGACACCTAACAACCATTTTAACTAACTAAAACCTCATGGGTCACAACCAAGTAAAAATGTCGTCCTGTATGTTTTGTTGCAAAAGCCAGCCTTTACTGAGTATGCTTTGACCTTGACCTCACAGTTTCTATACTACTATTTGTGTATCGTAGCCCAGTGCCAATTGTGTTCGTCTTCTTGATATTAGGTACTGAATCATCACCCTCATGGCATTAATAGATAGCGAAACTGTCAGTGTAGAAGAATCTGATGATTATTTGTTGACCTGACAGCCAACCAAATTTTTTGAGCTGACAGAAAATTTCTGAGCGGAATGTATAATTAGAGGTGATGTAGTGATAAAGTAGTCTTTGCTTTGATGTGCGAAATCTGCAACGGCTTGAATTCTGGTATGGGGTAGATACACTGGGGTCGGAAGAGTTCTACCTTCGTTGCCTGAAAGGTGACCTGGTGGAAACGGCCGATTAAATAGGTCAAGTCCACATGTTAAACATACTAGAACCCCGTCGTTATGTAACTGTTGCCTTGCTATGTCCTATTTCACCTTTTTCTTGTCGGACCATCATGGTAACCACAAACTAAAAGTACAGTGTTTGTACATGAACATAAAAGGATTAATACACTCCATGTTTTATACATTGTATCTTCTATGTTTTGATCTATTCGTAATTAAAAGCACAAATAACAAACTACTGCGCTAAATCGTATTCATGGAAAACTGTGTTGCCTTTTAGTTCATTGCTAATGATTTTGGTTTTGTTTTGGTTTGGTGTTTGGGGGAGCCAAACAAGTGGGTTAATTAGTGCCACGGCAATTGGAGTCATGGGTAATGAAATTTCTGAACAAAAATTATTTTGTATCTGTTAAGTGAACATACAATTTCATATCTGTTAAGTGAATAACAGTTCCATATATTTTATGTTAGCATAACTGTATTATAAATAAGTTTGTTATGCGCACAAAATAGTTTGTATCTTTAAACAGGTTATGTTTAGCGATTCTGTTACAAAAACGAATATTTTCTGCAATCGTAGGAACGTTCTCGACACTTCATTTGGAATTCTTGCATATCATTCGAGTAAAAGTAAGTAGTGCATGTGTATGACATTTGCAGAAAGTATTTATGTAATTTAGATTTTGTTTTAGATCAAATTTGTATTGTGCTCGCAGGTGTAAGAAATTGCTTATGTTAGTGTAGGTCTGTATTCATTTTACGGTATATATTAGCACTGCAAATAAATCTGTGATTTTCATAACAGACCTTCATTTCTTGACTCATCCAAACCACTCGTTCAATCATAGTGACAGACTGTCGCATTTTGTTCTTACATCCAAACTGCGATGAGATTGATAAATAAATTAAATTGCACGGACCCCAGTGGAGCCTCTAGGTTGAAACAAGAATATACGAGGTTTTAAGTAATTCAAATTGGAGGCATAGGGAACAGTTTCTTGAGAGAATTAAGGAGCACTACAGTTTTTGTTCTGCAAGCTAAACCTTGACGCCCTGTCCTACAAGCTGCGTTTCGAACACACTGTCAAATTTTTTATTTCATTAGCAACAAAGTTCAAGTCGTGTTTGCAAAGTAGTGACTAATGTGAATTACAATTTCTGAATTCTTTCTAAAGCGCTCTCCGTTACGGATCACTGCCATCTCACCTCTGTCTGCGTGGGTTCGAGTCACGGATTCTGCCAATGTGGGTATGCAAGAAAGCTTGCCAGTAGCTTCTCGTGGGTCGGTGGTTCTTTCCGGGGGTTTTCCCGGGTTCTTCCTCCACCATTAATACTGGCCGCCAAACATAGCCTATCATGTGATGAAAAATGGCGTTAAAGCCCACAACAACAACAACAAAAATCTAAAGCAAACACCTCTCCCACTGGAGCTCAGAAATTCAAGACTCGAAGAATTTCTGCTAAAACAGTAACTGTTATTTCAACACAACCGAGAGGGCCCCAACCAAACAAAATGGTCTGCTATAAATAGTACTGGTCAGCTGTCTGCCCTGCTTGCTCTGCAATGTTATTTACCTGTTATGTCGTAGCAGACGATCCCTTCCTAATTCAGAATAATCTGGAAATTTGTATTTTGTTATTTATTATAGTCGCATCCCTAGAGAGGTAAAAGCACAACGCCTTACTAGCATCCGCATACAGTTGCTATATTTCTTAAAATGTTCTTCTTGCGTTCAGGTATCCCTATATGAAATTCAAAAACATTACTATCCAGCTACCGTTCATCCGTGCTACTATTATATTAGAATTCTCGTTTCGTCAATCGCCAGTTCGTTCACTGATTCATTAATTTTGTCTTTTCAATCCTTGCTTTATCAGTTTCCTCTTGATCCATAATTCATTCTTTCATCCATTCCGTAATTTCGTTCACTTTTTCATCATTTATTTCTTTTCCTCGGAAATCCGCTGTCACCTATTCATTAATTTGTTGTTGTCTTTGCATTAATCATTTAGTATCATTGTTGCAGTCTTTGTTACTCATTCATCGCTATGTTCATTAATCTCAGTATTGCGTTCCCTGGATTATGCTAGTTGTTTTCCTTCATTCAACTGCAACACATAAGTATACTCACCCTTTCTGTGAATATTATTTCACCATGTCGATTTAATTTAACTAAGCATAAAACTGTCCAGTGTTCGATAATAATTGCTTCTTTCTCTTCTTGTGCACGTTTTTCTCCCAATTATGACAGTCTGTCACCTTCCGTATTTTCTGTCCTTTAACAAATCTAATGATGTTGTCTTTATTGAATATCCAGGAACTTTCTTTCACTAAAATGATATATGTAATTGCTCGTCCATTCTATTGTTTCCTTCAGATAAATGAGTCGGCGTGATGATTTTATACCGGTTCGAGTGTGGACGTGGAAACAATGCAAATGGGAATTTAGAAGTGATAAATAATTTATTTGTTCTTATAACCGAACATGATTATACAACGTTTCTTCTGCTGGTATGGATCATACCATATACATATTACCGCTGAAAGTCAGAGTCCATCACCATTCACACCGTAAAGGACAATACATTTTCTTCGGCTTCAAGAAGAGTGAAATATATTTATAGTATATTTCGAAGAAACTCATTGTCAAAACAACAAATCCTATGAAAGGATACAAATGAATAAGTTACAATGTTAAATGTTTTAAGAATAGGGGGTTGTAGTCCCTATAATTTTATAAGAAATAATTTAGAAATTTGTAATTCATAGGGATTGATGGGATAGTCAAGAACGATTTGTTTATAGATATAGCGGCTAATGAGATAACTGTTGTAAATTTGAAAATGATAATAACCGTCGATAACAAAAGGGGAATTTTTAATTTCGTCCATTATAATGTGTGGCGATTGGAACACTATTCAACACTTTGACATAGATAGCCCTAATATGTACACTGCAGTCATCTACTGTTTACAGCACCAACTCTAGACCTCTGGATCAAATCAAGTAAACGTTAAAGATCTATACCAGAGACCATAAATATCCTTTGCAATAAATCATTTTACATTTGTTTTCTTGATATCTGATATTGATATATTGATTCATGATATCTGATATTAATTTTGCGAATACAAATGTGATATGTTATCCCAGGTTATACGACGGATCATTCAGCTGTTGTGTTGAATGTAGCTTTCTCAGTGTTCGTTGGAAAATGGTATTGAACGTTTAATGCAAGCTATCGAAAAACATTGGATAAATTTGGTTAAACGTGTATAACAGGTGTGGAAGAAGAATGTGATTAAGTAGGACAAGAAGATGACCTTATACCTTCTTTTAAAGATCGAATGTGCCCTGATAATTTGGACATGAAACAAAATCAGAGAGTAAACACTGTTAGGATAGCAAACGAGAAACGGGACAAGCTCAAGGAAATTTAAAATGACATATTCTAAATATAAGAAGGATTTCTTGAAAACAAAGATAGTGAAACGTTAGAAACGTTTGAAAACAAAGAAATCAGAGTTGGGGTACGCTCGAGGAAAGGAATAGAAGGTGATGTATAAAGATCTAATGTATTTTTATTATATAATTTGAATCTTGGATTAATTTGGAGACAATAATGCAAACTTATTTTTTACTTTTGGAAACTGAAATTATATCACAAAACCATCACAAGAATATGTTTGATATGACGGGACACAGCTATAAAAACAAGTAAATGTTTTAGAAGCTCAAAAAATAATTTGTATGGAGCTGTCAAAACACGTGAAGTACTGAACTTGATACTGATTGCACTGAAATGGTTTAAAAATACGCCGTTGTCAAAATGGTACACTCATCAAAGTAGAAATAGAAATATAGCCACTTTACCACCAGGAAGGAAAATCTACAATGCATCGACTAGTATATGAAGAATACAAATCATATGGCGAATAACAGTCCTTTCAAGTGCACTTGATCCAGCAAGGGATCACGTTTGTCAGGGATTGATTAAGATAAATGTAACAAACTGGCTACGAACAGTGCGAAACTAGTATCTAACTGGTCTGAGCGATTTCGACTCTTAATGCGTCTTTTTAAAAGGCAAATACAAAACATAGACATGACAAACAAATAAAACAGAAGGAAAAAAAAAACGTTGTCTTTGCCAAACTTTACATGACTATGGCCTGTTGCAGGTGCTGGAAGATATTTTATATTGACCTAGAAATCGATGAGCCATAGCAACATCTGTTATTTTATGTTAATTTATGTGTGCGCAAATTATATCCTGGATATTTCATTGTTACAGTTCTAATTATATGCTATCGGGTGACTTATAAGCCAATTTAGAGAATTATTGAAAATAAAACATGTCGGCTGAAAAAAGATAATTTTATTTGTTAATGACTGTCTAATTCTAGTCTTCTTGGTTTAAAACGCTTGGTTTCAGTGTTCTAAGGCGGCGTATCCAGTAAGATTCATTTTCTTTCCTGGTTTCGGAACTCCATTTGGGATTGTGAGCAATTTGTATAAGTGTTATATCACTGAAAGTGTAGCCACGGGAGGAGACCTGTTCTGCGACTAGGCTATGTACAGCTTCTTTTTCATCCAATCAGATCATTACTAAGATCCAGTTACTAACAGAAATGCTAATCGTTCAAATAAGTTGAATTGAACATAAAGAACAGCGATTTGAAAAGGGCTTTATAATTAATCCACCTAAGTGATGCATAACCAACCAAAAACTAAGTTCCGCTCCAAAGAATTTTTGTGTCACGTCGATGATCAGTGTTGGACAGATCTCGTGAACATGCAAGCAATACAAAGATCTCACGATATATACAAATACGTCTTGACAGTGATACATATTGTTTTGCAAATAAGCATGGGTTATGAATGTAAAAACAAAAAGGTCCTGTATTGCATGATGCTTTTTAGAACTCTTCAAAGATCCATGGTCAGAAAATAACCAGTCCGATGATGAAAAAGAGTTCACAACAAAGAAGTTAAGTATTTGTCGGAAAAAGAAAAGACGGATGACTTTTTAGCTTGCTCATTCAATGCATCATTGTGTAGTGAAATGTTTTAAAGAATAGAATGTGGGAGAATTTCATTTACGACGAAACCAGAAAACTGGTTGACATATTACGAAAGCAAATTGTTAAGCACAGTAATATTTATCATGCATGAATGGAAGCGACTACAGTTAAAACGAGTTAGTCTAGCATGACATAAGACCCATCAAAAGCATGGGCCAAACTATTTGGTCATTTAAGAGCTTATACATTCGTAAAGCCTAAATTCAAAATTAGTAAAACAGAATGTCAAATTATAAAGCAATATTTGCAAAGAGATGCTTTCTTAACTTGACATTGAAGAATTTTAAAATCAAGCACGGAGGTCTGGTAGTTTACACATTGGAAAAGGTGACGGAATAGCATATATATAAGATATTGTATAATGAAATGTTATGTTTAGATGATCAACAAGATGATATACAGATTCTGAAGACCAAAATAATGTAAGCTAAACAGTGCGTACTTGTGACATGTAAGGGATATGATAACACATTTAACAGCTGGATCATGCTGAAAATATGAATCCCTTAAAATAAAAAGTAGACGATTTGTCAAAGACACGCTACTCTAATGGAGACGGCTAAAGAAGTATGATATGAAAAATGAATAAATTTGTGAAAGGTTACAAGAGATCCTATTTGACTCTAAGCCCAGTGAAAATCATTCAAACGTTGTACAGTAATGACATTAAAATGGTTGCATATAACATTTAAAGAGGTACATCAGGGTTTCATATAAACAGTCAATAAAATTTGCCCAAAATGTATATCATTTTCAAATTAACTGCATACATTAATCCGTCAGTCATAAAGAACTAACATAAAAGTAACCCAAATCATCTGGTTAAATAAATTTTAGCATGCTTTCACATACTGATTTGCTGAATTGGAGATTCAGTTGCCAAAGAAGTGTCATTTGACATGCAGTAGTTATATTCGTGTTTGTAGTTTCTTTGAAAGGCTTCAATGATTTTGTTGGAAATACCATTCAAAGTTGTATATTGTACATCTTGGCTGAAATATTAGCGGAATGCACATCATCTGTACAGCCTGTCAAATTTCGTTTTATACATAATACAATGTCGACATACGGTAATCGAAAACCAAGAAATGAAATAGCCCAAGCAGATAAATACCTCAGTATGACAAATCATCGTATTCTATATACTCCGAAGAAACCAGATATAGGAAAACTAAGCCTATCTCCAAATATACTAATTGTACCTGCAAGCTTGAACCTGTTGTTGGGTATGAAGGCAGTCTGTGGTAAACAGTATGTGTAGAGTTTTCTGAAACACATCAATATATCGTCAATTCGGTCTCAGTGTCTACAACAGAACATTAAACAAACTAAAACACGGTAGCCAGGATCATCCTTTGATTTATAAGAACGAAGCACATAATCAAACGTACAATCTGACCTCAATGATACATTTCGTTCACTAGCTCCAGTCCAATATACCAATCTGAAATCACCCATGTGTGTAGTTCTTCTAGAAACTTAAGCTCCCTTTTCGTATACTTGCATTCTTCTTTTTGTTCCTACTATAAAAAAGAAGTCATACGGACAAGGTTTTTCGCGTACCAGGATGTGGAACGAATAGCCCATATATCTAGAAACGAGGACACTACGATCCCATTCAAGAGTGATCCTAAAACTCACCTACTTCAATTACAAAAAGCAGACCTTAAAACGTAATAATGTTTACTTTCCTAACTATTGTCAGCATGGTTTCATGGTGATTGTTTTCAAAATTTTGTCTCTGTATATGTTTTTATGTGTTATCTAATATTTTAAAGCGCTTAGAGCTTTATGGATTAGGTGCACGTTATTATTGTTATTATTATTATTATTATTATTATTATTACTATTGTTTTATAGGGAAGTGACAATCTTTTCAAGTTAAGTGACTACACCATTTTATGGCAATATAAGGATTTGTGGTTACCTATTTCTCCCAACACAAACAGGATGGATCACGGTATCATTAGCCATTATCTGAGATCCAGGGCAGGTCATACACATCCTGCTACTAATGAAGCTGTACAGTCTGTGGTGAATCGAGAAACGCTTAGAATACTACATGGTTTTCAGGTTTGAACAGATAATTGTATCCTTTATCATTGTGCTCTTCATTAGAATTTCAAGTACTACGTAGCATTGGCAGAAAAGAAATAACCTCTGAAGTGATAGAAGGCGGAAACCAAGATTTACGAACTGTAAAACAATTGCTGCAGTACGATTTCGTTCCCTCAGAATCAAGTGAGCAATCATTTAATGACTAGTACAAAATGCACTTGTATTATTCCACTTCTATGCAGCAGCTGATACAACTTTTAGTTAAGCTAAATCCTATTCTACCATGATGAGTTGAAAAGGTGTATTGGTACTGTGCCAATAATACTGGAAAAGTGATCCATGAAAGATTTATATATCAGGAATAGAAACAAGCTCGGTGAAAACAGCCGTTTTGCAAATATCGTATATCCCCAGGGTTTTGAAACGATACATCATTTAATAGAAGCCATAAATTAATGTTTTGATGAATCTGGAAAATGCACGAACGTTAACGTAAGTATTAACAAACTTTACACTGAGAATGATTTAAGATGTACATACAATAACAGATTGCATAGCCGCTATGTGTAAAAGAGGGTATTCCTTTTCTTTCATTTGGTTTATGATGGTCAGGTGCACATTCACATCAATAAGCTAAATTGATTATGTAAACTACATATGCCGTAGCTTTTTGTACCCATAAATTGAATAAAGGAATTTAATAACATAATTTCTGAAGAGAATATTACTGTACAATATTGGTTGTGCTCAAATTCATACCAAGGAGTAAACAGACATTTCAATTATCTAACATCTATTTCAATGCAAAACAATTTACGTCAGAACGTGTTTACTGAAAGATTAAGAGGTTATAGATTCAGAAAATAAAGCGAATAAGTAGCTGGAAGTAATGATTAATAGGGTACGATGGAACAAATGATTTGTTCATAATTCATGGTCATGGTAATTGTTACGATATAAAAATGTAAACGTGTTTCCCAATTAGAGTATCATTTAGTGGTACAGCGCAGAAATCAACATGGCCATACTCTATACCAAGAACAAAACAACATTGGCAACAGTGCTTGAAGACAACAATGTTAGTCAGATGAAAGGAGAAATTATAGATACTTTGGAGATACAAGCAACTACCAGGATGCAAGCAGCTACCATCGCAATATACCAAACAACTTGTTCATTGTATTCTATATATCTTCTGATTGTCTGATTGTAGTAAATCTAACTCAATAATTTCGTTGTGATCGAACAAACATTCACTCTTCCTCACATATTTTATATTTTTTTAATCTCACAATTTTGGAGTTTTTTGCAAATTTCCGTTGTATACTTGTTTGTGTTGAATAAATATAACTTTTATATTAATCCAAACAACTCTTTAATTAGTGTCTCGGTTTCGTCATCTGTTAAACCTACTGGTATCCGTTTTATTAAATTGTTTGATATCAAACAGGCTGTCCCTAGGATAGTTCATAAAATGTTATGTTCTCTTTCATATCTCCATACATGTTGTTTGTCTTAGCATGAATATCATAATGAATCTGTACCAGCATTTCAACTCTTAAACAGTCCAACTACAGCTGCTATGATTGTTACAGAACATACTCTTAAGTCAATTTCATGCCCCTCCAATCAAAGAATTACATTTCTGCATGTCCATTGAATGATCCTCTGCCTTGCTCATTGTTTCTCTATCTCTTTGATACATACTTTTTAATATCACATTTGTCAATTGTTTAAGTATGAAAGTTTTATTTGTCTGACGAAAATGAAGACTGAGATTTTATCTGGACTAGTCTTAATGCTTCAGTAGTAGAATATAATGAGGTTTCCCTGCCAAAACCCTATTTTGTATTAGTACGAAAACATGATTACCCTTTCCCAGGCTCCCCCATTATCTAAACAAATGCGAAAACAACTTTGCTGAGACAACACAATCTATTTCATTATTAATTACGTAGCTCTTTGACATGCCACTGGACCATCATAGTCGTTATACAAAATAGGGCTGGCATAGAAACGCCCATTAGAGTCTACTTGGAATCACTAGCAATTTATAAATATATTTTCACACAAAATTATTAGCAGTCTGTGCCTTGCACTCAACTATATCTGTCATTGTCACAAAATTCCAATCCGCTATTACGAACTTGCTGGTAATTTCCACATATCACATGTCTGATGCTATTAATGCGCTAATAATAACTCGCTGAGATTTTACTAAAAATCGATAGTTTATACACACGCTTTGAGGATGGTCTCGCATAAATGGTTACATCATTCGAGATCGTCTGCTTCATACTGTCAGCTCTTGAAGATTTTGTACACTGTCACCTGTCGAGATATTTTTTAAACTTTCAGCTTTTGCTATTATATAGCTTTCATCATCATGACAGAACAAGTACAGATTAACCTTACCACTAATGATAGAGCCATATTCTAGTATTTTAATAAAATTTCCATGTGAGGCTATGGATTTATCGACATAACACTTTCTGAATTCATCATCCACCGTTATCTTTGTGTATTTGTCTTATGATATTGAATTATAAAGAGTATCATCAGATCAGAGAGTGAGTCTGTAACCCAGGTAAGCTTACTAAAATAACCTGAATTTTCTGTGCGAACAAGAGACAATTTTATCTTATTATCTGCTTTTAAAATACGTTCTGTACTTTTCATTGTCAAGCATAATATTGTCATATGCTTTCCTCGGAAAAGAATTATTTTCATCTTTAACGTGGCATCTTTTTATATTTCACACAAAATTTTACTATCCTTATGTTCACACAAAATGTTTTCTATCCTTACGTTTGACATAAAATTGCTAGCTATTTCACACAAAATTTACTGGGTTTAACTCAACTGAAATAATTCCAATCGCTGTTAGTATCATAGGAATATAATTCAGCGTACTTGTTAGTTTACTATACAATTTTCTAGCTTGTCTGACGCAGTACAGATTTTTATGGCAATATTTATAGTATCTGATTAGATGGTCTATATTATTGTCTGACAGACTTGAAGACATACGACTGAAGTCTATTATTATTTTTTTCGTCATTATTAAACTGTTTATATAATTATTTCAATCGCCGTAGAAACAGCATTTTCAGCAGAAACTTTATCGATGAGAGCACTAAATATTTTATTGAGAGAATCTGCATGAAACTCTCTGTACTTATAATACACTTCAGATGAGATATCATCATATCTTATATCTGGTAAAACTGGGAATGAAAATGTAGGCTCAAAATGTGTTGGTATTTCAATAACGTCATTAACTTTATCAGGACAAATATCTGCCTGAGGACTGCATATACTGTTCCAACATTTAAAAGATTTAGAATATCAGCTTCCCTTATATCTATGGCGGATTTAGATATCCAGCAATTATCTCTTTGATATGTTTGTATTTTACTTCTGTCAGTAATTTTCCAACTTCCTTTGCATAGATTTCCAACGCAATTTTTAAAACTATTTTGAATTTAATAATCTTCGTCAATATTTTTTACAGTTGTAATTTCGTCAAGCTCTTGATAAAAATACATCTCGTTCGACATCATCATATTATTCTATCCTATTCTCAATATCTGATACTGCATTAATGTGATTTACGTTACACTTTTCTATATCGCTGGTGAGAGAGTCTATCAAACATAGATATGCTGTTGTTAGCAGGTTATCAGGTTAGGGTCAACGCTATTATCCACAATTTATAACAGAGTCTTTTTATCATAATATTCCATGCCTACTACAAGAAATACTAGACGTTTAGCAAATGTGCTCTTGTGCATACGATTTTATAAAAAAAATTGTTTCCTTGTTTCAGCTAGTTTGGTTTGTGAAGCTCATCATCAATCTTCTTTAGTCGCTGTTGCTCTACGTTCTTACCACCATGAACTTTTGTTTTGACAAGGTTTGATTTATCAATCGTCAAAATGTTTTTGTTTTATTATTTAGCTCAAGCATTGTTTTTATCCAATATTTTTCAACCTTTAACCGTCTTTCCCCGCAGTCACTTACAGGACAGTATTTGCTAATTATATCAAATTATATGATAGCCTATTTCAAATGAGGGCTTCTCGTTCTTGAAACCCTGGCAAAGTACTCGGTTAAACGTAAAGTTAATTTTTACATTCGAGCAATCATATTCACAGCTCTTGCTTCCTCAACACGTTCTGAGTCTAGCGAATCAACATCTGCTATTTAAATCTATATTTTAGGATTTAGTATAGCGCTGTAAATCTCTTTTACGACTCTAATAGAAGGAGGATCAATAGACATTATAGATTATGACCACATTACAATCGCAATGGCCTATACTAGGTCATCAAGTGTATATATCTGAAACATCGTCATACCTGGTTAATAATATGTAGCATCACCAAAATAAAACCCGAAATACGAGTACTTGTTTGTAGTTACTGCAGGATCAAGTGTAAATTGCTTAGGAGAAGTAGTAAAAACATCCATTGCCGTATACAGCGTATTCCGAGTCGAATCATCATTCGATCTTTCTAATTGCTAAGTACTAATTACTCCAGAAAGATCATCTTATGTACCTTCGTAGTCGAAATTTCCATATTGCTACAGCCTCTGGATACTGCATTTTGATCCAACAATCACATGGTTCTCCGTTTGTGGCCCACCTTTCACCAGGTACATGGCTGTTAAACATAAACACGCGATTTGGCTTATTTTCCTGATAATAACTTGACACTGTTGCAACAAAATCCCAACTATTATTTATAGCATCTGCAAGATGTGGAATGTGACCAAAACTATTTTTAGCTTATTTTGTAATACCACCAACTGCAATCGATTTAGTTACACTATCCACGTACTGATTATTGGTGAGATCGGATGTAGAAACAGGTACATGATTGGAAGTTATGTTTTTATCGACCATATCGATCGCACCTGTTACCGTACCACCCGAGTTATTTTAAAGATAATTGGCATCTGCAGAAGTAGCTTCATTTACCGATGCTGCACTTATCTCAGCGTCCACGTACAATTTATTTGTTACATCTAATCCGACGATTGGATTATAAGTTGTTGTTATTTTATTCGAGTCCATGCCTAACATACCCGTCATAGTATCACCGGATTTGCTATATATTGAACGTACTTTTTGCTTGTTAAATTTGATGTCGTTACTGGTATTGACGAAGTTATTATCTTATTCGATTCCATGTCCAGATTTCTTACCATAATATCTTCAGATTGTATCCTTGACAAACTTTACAATTATTACAGTATCGTTTTATTGGTCTAAGTTATATTATCCAGCTGGTTATTAAATAATAATTTGCCACTATATCTAACGCGCCAGTCATTGTCCCACCAGATTATGACAACTTAGAAATATCTACCGAGCTATGTTGTGCATAGATTACCGTATGTGAATTTCTAATGGGGGGGGGGTAATTTGTCTCAATATTTACAACTTATTTATACTCATATTTATAATTTCGGTCATCTTTCCACCCCACAACGATAACTTATTATTACTGACCACACTAAGTTATGGAAGGCTTACAACCTGTGAGTTACCTGGGTTGTTTGGTGGAATGATGTCTCAAGGTCTAGCACTCGTTGACCTGACATATTTAAGCTAACTGCCATTGTATCCCCAGAAATTGTTTTATATAATTTGTTAAATCTACACCGGCCGTGGTGGTCGTAGTTCCTCTTTTGTCGGTTGTGCTGTCAATTAACGTACCAGATTTTGTGTCATAGTTCATTCTTATTTCTTGCTTCGAGATAAAATTTAACTTTAACCGCCTGACAAAATTTAACTTTGACCGCGAGATAAACTTTTCCGAATACCTGATATAGAATGAGGATAATGAACTTTGACAAGGTGCGATTAATCAAACATCAGCATAACCACGACCTACTGGACTGCCATTATCTGATATTAGGACGAACTGGATCGGACAAAACTAATATACTGATGAATCTATTACTTAACGTATGTTCAGATGTGGAATAGATATGGTTATGGACTGTGAAAATTATTCTAACGGTAAACTGGTCTTACAGTGAACATCTAAAATTGGTCTACCAAAATAAATAAAACGTAAAAATTTACGCAAGACGAATAGAGGTTCAAAAGAAATTGCTGCAACCAGAGAAGCTTTCACAAAGAAGGTTGAGCAGGAACGTTTAGATCTACAGACGACAGCAGAAGCAACTGTTATACTTTTTAGGCCAGTGACCGAAGCTGTACTTGGCAAACAGCCAGTAATTTTTGCGGTATCACCAGAAGATCTTAAAAAATTACCAGACAAAATATTACGATTTTTTTTATTGCAGAACAAATTGCTGAGTGAATAGGATATCCTGTTACACAACGCACTGAGATTTTACTAGAAATTGGAAAAGTAGATTGAGTAGAAGAAAGATAGAAACAAAACGAGATAAAGAACGACTAAAACAGGAGGAACTTAATATTAGTAAAGAACAAATTCGATTAAGCGATATTGAAAAGCCAATACAATTAATTGGCAGTGATTGTACAGATAACGAAATTATAGATCTGTAACGTAGTGTATTTGAGTCAGAAAACTTATAATAGTAGGTAATATCAGCAAACTGGAGGATGCATATATTAATAGATTTATCGAGTTATCAACTGATATAAAAGTTTTGAATGAATCTGAATACCGTTATAATATCTATGAATCTAGAGATTTTTTGGAAGCACATAATCCGGACACTTGGACTGTGGTATAGAGACCTCAGGGCGCTTATGACATGTCAGATCTTAATAAGGCACTAAAGGTTTTAATTACAACTAATATTGAATCCGCATCAGATAATTTTGAGCTCATTCCCAACTATAACACACTGCGTACCAGAATCACTTTGAAAAACGGTTTTATTGTTGATTTTAGTACCGCAAATAGGACCGGGCCGTTGTTAGGATTTTCTCGAAACAATACGGTTCTGAATCGCAAAGTGATTCAATTGTATAGGATACTGTGTTACCCGTTGATATAACGGAAGTAAATTCGATTTTAATAAATTACTCTATTGTCAGCGGGTCGTATGCACTACATGGTAGTAAAGGTCAAACTATCTACAGTTATTCTCCTGACGTACCACCTGGATCGCTAATGCAAGTAAATCCAAGTCAAATAATCTACTACCCTGTTATTGTTGAAAGTCAAATATCTGCTATCACGATGACACTTACTATGCAATCCGGCCGACAGCTAATCTCAATAACGTGATTGTAACATATTATCTGCACTTGAAGTCAGTGACATCTGCTTACGACAGTTAACTGATCAATCAATTTTATCGGACAGTTTTGTGTAACAAAATGAAACAACACAAATGTATCACAGGGATATCGTTGGAGGTTTCTTTGGAAATACATTTACTAAAATAATTGAAAATGTACATGGAATTGCAAAAGACATGTTTGCGCCTATCGCGTTAGACGCATCTCAAGCTTTGCCACGGGAGCGTCTTCCTCAGCAGGTTCAACTGTTGGACAGAAGATCACTGATAAAATTAAGGGTGGACCACCGAGTATAGCAGATAGAAAACAAGCAATTTCTGAAATATCACCAACATTAGAAACTACTGCTGCGTTAATAAAAAGGAAAAATAGCTGCTGTCACGACATGGTTAATACCTTGAAAAATAGTAACTAAAACTAGACCTGCTCGACCAGATATTGCAACGTTCTAACGTTTGTCTAACAATAAGAGATAAAAAATGTCTGTCAAAAATTGCCTTGACCTGACCGAGGAAATACTAACAGACTACTCGATAACATAATTTGAGTAGGTTGAATATCCCGATGAAAATTCAAACGAACCTAACAAAACAGGGATTCGAACTTTTAATACAAGGGATGAGGGCGAGTTTTTGCTACCACATAAAGCCGTACTTGAAATACGAGGTAGTGTAAGAACAGCAGCTGGCACAGCAGTTCATGCTTGTACAGAAGCAATACTTGTTAATAACGGTAGAAGTTTATTTAAAGCGCCAGATATCAACTACTATGTAAAATACTAGAAAATATTTCAATGCACTTGCCAAATACAAATACTGTTCTTAATAAAGTTTCGTTCAGTGACGATTACTCGAGATCATTTGCAACAAATATGCTGTGGTTAAAAGATACTAGAGGTAGAGCTGTTTCATCTGAACTTAGCCCAAATAATACTAATGAAATTGCAGCTGGAGCTGATGCTACTGCTAATCTAATTTTAGCGAGAAATTTTCTTATTAATAATGTTGTAAATTTTGGAATTGTTGCACCAGCTGCAAATGCAAATGTCCATGTTCTAAAAACTTTGCTGAAAACCGTGTGTACCATTCACGGAATTCCTGCACCAGGTGTGGAAGATATATAAACATAAATGATACCTTTCATAAACAGACTAACACGTACACCTATCAGAAATAGAGCGTACAACGAAGGTTACGCTAAGCGAAGAGCGTTTACAAATACTTTTCATCAGATCACAATGATGCCTCTGCTTAGTACAATGTTCGGATTTAGCATATGCTATAATCACTGATAAATGCGATTGTCTGATGAGAACTGCTATTGGTGTTATTGGTCTAGCTAATCCTGTTGATGCTGATAATAATGTTCAGTTTTTTATTTCAAGATTAGCGTTGTGGATTCTACATGTCGTTCCGCCGATCTATAAATAGAGATTGAAAAGATGCTAACAGCATTTACAAAAAGATAAATTGTATGCAAAACAATGTTTATCAATCCTCAATACTGAATTCGATTCATAATACATGGAAATATAACAACTGCACCGAGTAAGCAGTTACCAAGGCATGTGTTTATTGTGTTTCAAGGACAGAATAGACGCGGAGGTCAGCTTCAAAACCATTTTGTATTTGATAGTCCATATATCAGACGAATATTTGCTAGAATAAATTCTATGCAGCATTCAGAGAGAGAGAGAGAGAGAGAGAGAGAGAGAGAGAGAGCGACCGAATGCAACTTTGCAGCTAATGCAGATAGTATTTTGAGCCTACACGTACATTATGAAAGCTATGCAAAAATTCAAGATGATGACAGTGGGTCTCACATTTCAAAGAATTTAGAACATTTTATCCAGTATTTCATTTTGATGACAGTAAGCATAGCGAACGAGCTATCGGATCAAAGTCTGACAATGAAGTCACGTGGTCACTTGGACAGGCTCCAGTTGCTCCAGATAATGTGTATTATGCCTACGCGCTAATGGTATCTGACAGATTCTTAACAATATATGTAACCAAGGGCAGCATGACCGTCCCAAGTCTAAATGCCAAGTGTGAAGTGCTTGGGGATATAACTTTATCAAACAAACAAGCGGTGGGAATGTACTTATTTTCTGTCTAGACTAACTACCAGGTACTTTGCAATGGAAATGCTTTTATCAGAAACGCGTGCGGAATGTATTGATCCACCTAACAAGAGGCAGAATTAATGCATTACAAATTTTATCCAGCAGAAGTAAAATAAATACAGAATGAAATACATGAAGTGAATTTAACAACGGGACAAGTAAACAAACTAGCATAAGCTATTATTAAATGACAGTCAGTTTCGCTAAAGATAGATTTCGGAACTCCAGGCATAAGAGCGCAGAGCGACCCTCTGCTAGCAAAACTGATGCTGACACAGAGGCAGATCAATAAAATAGGACTGCACAAACCTTTTATTTTAAATTTGTCAGCAGCGTGAGTTACCGAAATGTCTAGATAGCAAGCAATCCGTGGTCGTTTTATAGGACATGCAATGGCAACTATTGCAAAACGTTTCTACCCAAATTATTGCCAGTATTCGGTACCCTGGGAATAGATGCTGCCTCAGGCGCCATATCTGGTGCTACAAAGAAGGCTGTGTCGGGTGACGGTATCAAACGCATGATATAGCATTAAACTTTTGTCTAACGATTACAAATAAAAAATACCTAAATCGCTAGCGATTTAAAGTAAAACACGAAGCGTTCAGAAACGTAAACAACAAAGAAACGTAAAACAACTATATAAAAAAGACGAACCAGAAAGCAGTTCAGAGTGGATTCACAGGCCCATCGCTAGCAGTAATAGCTGGAAAACTGCCGCGGATAGGACGTGGAAGAAGATTAATGCTACATTGTAACACGAGTTAGGTCCCTCTACAATCCATCCGTTGAGCAACTTTGAGATCTTAGATAAACTGAAAGATGTCAGTAAATTTCAAGAAGAGAAGTATTTTCTAAAAATGAGCTCGGGATTCAACCTGAAGGGATATGTTGTGTAATAAATATTAAAAATTTAGCGATGGATCTGCCACGCATTGGGTAGCTCTTTATACAAACAATTATTTTGATTCATTTGGGCTGCGCCAAGTGATATAATCAAGAAGTACGTGCTAGCGTCTCAAAAGTACAAAATAATCAGTTGTTGGTCTAATCAACTTCAGCGAGTTGGAACTGCAGGATGCGGATATTACTGCCTTATGTATGAAACAAATGTTTGGAATGCAAGATTTTCTGAAATTTATATTATCATTTGTAAAAAAACAAGCTTGGAAAACGCCACAAATTGCATTTTTATCTCACAAGCAAATATAAAAATTTCCACTTATTGTCTGAAGTGCAGACGAAAACAGCAAAATACAAATGAAACTATGGAAACTACTAACAATAATCGACTTATGATGAAAAGTATCTGTTCTACCTGTGGCCGGAAAAAGATTCTGTTTCTCAAACGTTACGTACTCTTATCTGGATATTATGAAATGCCAAGAATTTATAATCTTATCTTAGTCGACGATTAAATTATAACAAAAATGCAGGGCCATTTTGCAAGCAAAGCGTGTGTCTCGGGTAGTAGTAACTTATTGCCAGTGTTGTAATCAACGGGCTGTAATCGGATCCGGCTTGGATATTCATAAGTTAATTGGTAAATTACCGACACCCAAACATGAAACCCTCTCGACAAACAGCTTGATGAAAATGACAATCCTATACCCGGGGAGGAGCCGTACAATCAGGTCGATGAAACTGCAATGCGACATGATATATGTTACCGTGACAATGAAAACGATAAATTTGGTTGCGACCGTATTATGCTAAATGAGCTAAGTAATATGGATCAAAGGGGATTAGCGAGCGAATCGATCGTAAGCTAGCACACGATTTTATTGGAGCGAAATATAAACTTGGACTTGGAAAGACCCGACTAGGTAAATATTGTACTTTATGATGATGGACCGTAAAGCGCTCGTGCACATGAACTACACATAACTATACAAAATTAATCGATGAAAAGTTGACACAAACTCGGCTGATGATATATCGGCAATAGATTTAGCAGAGCAGCAGGGAGGGCAGACAGACCTAGGGTTCCCGACAGAGAATAAACCTTCCACAGAAAACTCTCTCGTAGAAAGGTTATATTTACCGAATAAAGGCTTCCTGGGGAAGTTTACTCGATACTGAACCCTGTTCCATCAATAAAAACCTAAGTCTGAAGATTTTAGCTGAAAAAAAGTATTCTACGTGAATTTTAATTTTTTTTGTTTATTGCCATACGACCGACTATAGGTAGGGCCCTCCCTGCTGCTATTATCTAATTGTATAGAATTATGCCAGTCGGCGTTAAAAGATTTTATCCAAACCTATTCGATATCTTGACCTGGGATCACATAAATTTACCGTTACAAATCCATGAGGTGTAGCTTGAGCTCGTGAGAAGAAATTTTTGAATTTATTTATATCCATGTCGCCACCGCACCAGGTTTGATGAATATTTCTTAATGTATGAGCATCAACGCCGTTAAAAATAACCAAAATATTACAATTATCTCTGATCAGCTTAGGTATTTGAGTATACCTCTGAGTTACATAAATGACATCTGTATTTTTATGTCTACCACGGGAAAATATTCTGGCTGGAATATTTTGTTTATCCAGCATCACGTCGTAGTAGACAACTAAATTATTGATCGCCCCATCTAGATCATCAACAGAGGGAGCCTCCTCGATGTCGGTGATAAATTCAATTATGTTTTCACCGTCATTTAGCAACGCTGCATTTTCATTAAATTCTTTCAATACCTGATAGCAACGTTGATCATCCACAGACGGTGCAACCAAATACAATTTATCCCATTTTAGCCATCTCATTATCTGATTCAACAATAATTGTGTTTTTCCACTACCAGATGGACCTATTATTATCATTCTAATTGAATTGGGGCGCGCGGGAACAAAATCATTTTACACAATTCACGAGAAGATCACATGGGAACAAAATAATTGTTGAATTGGGGCGCGGGAACAAAATAATTTCACACAATTCACGGGAATACCGTCGGGAATCAAAATAATTGTTGAATTGACGCGCGGGAAACAATTTGCGCGGAGACAAAATAATCTAACAATTGGTACGGAGACAAATTCATAAATCAGATTAATAATCCTGACCTCATATGGTAGAGTCGTCAACGATCTGATTTTCTCGCCCCGTTGTGAAAATATTACATCATCATGCGATTGTGGAAACTAGCATAATCCTTATAAATAATATTGTTTGTACTAGTTTCCTCAGTCACCAACACACGGGAAATATCGGCGCGGAGAAAACATTTTTGTTGTCCCTTCGAGGTCATCATCGTTATATGGTGCAACTTGCACATTTCCTTATAAATAATATGATTTGTGCAACTTGCACCATCAACACGGAGGGGTTGACTCACGATGATAAAAATTCCTCCAACGACGGTATTGGTTTGTTGGTTCTTGTGTGATAATCGACAAGACATCTATATCGAGTCCCGCCACAATCAATACACAAAGAAATTTTACCTCTGACGCCTCTACTACAGCTAATACAACGCTGAGGACCAGTAGAGCCGTTACTTTTACGTGAAATCTCTCTGTGGTAGCTACAAAAACGATTTCGGCAATTTCTTCCGCATAATTCGGTTGACCCTTGAAGAAGCCAAGCGCATTTGTTGACCATCTTTATATTTAGTGTGGGCGTCAGAGGTAAAATTCCTTTGTGTATTGATTGTGGCGGGACTCGATTTAGATGTCTTTTCGATTATCACACAAGAACCAACAAACCAATACCGTCGTTGGAGGAATTTTTATCATCGTGAGTCAACCCCTCCGTGTTGATGGTGCAAGTTGCACAAATCATATTATTTATAAGGAAATGTGCAAGTTGCACCATATAACGATGATGACCTCGAAGGGACAACAAAAATGTTTTCTCCGCGCCGATATTTCCCGTGTGTTGGTGACTGAGGAAACTAGTACAAACAATATTATTTATAAGGATTATGCTAGTTTCCACAATCGCATGATGATGTAATATTTTCACAACGGGGCGAGAAGATCAGATCGTTGACGACTCTACCATATGAGGTCAGGATTATTAATCTGATTTATGAATTTGTCTCCGTACCAATTGTTAGATTATTTTGTCTCCGCGCAAATTGTTTCCCGCGCGCCAATTCAACAATTATTTTGATTCCCGACGGTAATCCCGTGAATTGTGTGAAATTATTTTGTTCCCGCGCCCCAATTCAACAATTATTTTGTTCCCATGTGATCTTCTCGTGAATTGTGCAAAAATTATTTTGTTCCCGCGCGCTCCAATTCAATTAGAATGATAATAATAGGTCCATCTGGTAGTGGAAAAACACAATTATTGTTGAATCAGATAATGAGATGGCTAAAATGGGATAAATTGTATTTGGTTGCACCATCTGTGGATGATCAACGTTGCTATCAGGTATTGAAAGAATTTAATGAAAATGCAGCGTTGCTAAATGACG
Organism: Sinohyriopsis cumingii; assembly: GCA_028554795.2. Lineage (NCBI taxonomy): Eukaryota > Metazoa > Mollusca > Bivalvia > Unionida > Unionidae > Sinohyriopsis > Sinohyriopsis cumingii. Next base: position 84,048,824 of record CM068831.1, read on the forward strand.
GTGAAAACATAATTGAATTTATCACCGACATCGAGGAGGCTCCCTCTGTTGATGATCTAGATGGGGCGATCAACAATTTAGTTGTCTACGACGACGTGATGCTGGATAAACAAAATAATCCAGCCAGAATATTTTCCCGTGGTAGACATAAAAATACAGATGTCATTTATGTAACTCAGAGGTATACTCAAATACCTAAGCTGATCAGAGATAATTGTAATATTTTGGTTATTTTTAACGGCGTTGATGCTCATACATTAAGAAATATTCATCAAACCTGGTGCGGTGGCGACATGGATATAAATAAATTCAAAAATTTCTTCTCACGAGCTCAAGCTACACCTCATGGATTTGTAACGGTAAATTTATGTGATCCCAGGTCAAGATATCGAATAGGTTTGGATAAAATCTTTTAACGCCGACTGGCATAATTCTATACAATTAGATAATAGCAGCAGGGAGGGCCCTACCTATAGTCGGTCGTATGGCAATAAACAAAAAAAATTAAAATTCACGTAGAATACTTTTTTCAGCTAAAATCTTCAGACTTAGGTTTTTATTGATGGAACAGGGTTCAGTATCGAGTAAACTTCCCCAGGAAGCCTTTATTCGGTAAATATAACCTTTCTACGAGAGAGTTTTCTGTGGAAGGTTTATTCTCTGTCGGGAACCCTAGGTCTGTCTGCCCTCCCTGCTGCTAGCAGATATGTCTAATATTGCAAAGCATAATGTCAACTAATGGTACTTGCTGAATATAGTCGATATTTTAGTAAATGCGCGTTTAGAGTACCTGTTACAGATAAGAGAGGTAAATCTATAACTGATGCGATGCGAGATCTTATAATAAGCCGATAAAGAAAACCGAACAAGGTATGAACAGATCACGGAGAGGAGTTTTTTAATAAGCATTCGAGCAGTTTCAGGAACAAAATAACATCACCTATTTCTCCTTTCTCCGGACTAAAACATCTTTATGAAGAGTGCAAGTACTGGGTGAAAATATCTAAATCCACGTGTAAATGTTGTTTGCATACGGCGCATTAATACGAATATGGTAATGAGGGCTGTGGCGTGACCTGCATAATTTTTTTACGGATCAGAAAATAACAAATTAGAAACATTGATAGTAATGAGGTATTATCACATTTAATAGATGGACATTATATGAAATTAACAACAAATAATTTTCATATTTATTACAAGGAAACATACTCCATCGAGCCAATAAAAAGACAATAATCGTTTCGTCCCTTGATAGAGTGGTTCATAGGGTGTGGTCACCAAGACCGACACGTACTGAATGGGGCGACCGGACTGAGATAAGAAAAGTAAAATTAGCAGAAAAGCAAGATTTATCTGTCGCACGGGTGAGAGTATTCCATCGCAAGTTATTTTATGCACATTGCGTTACATCTTCATCAAAGCATTTTACTAGTCTCAAAGTAGTATCTGAAGCAGGAGATACATCACGTGATATGAAACAATTGTATTACATATAAATTCAGACCATAATATACATTATGTTTGCAACTGCTTCCAGAACGAGAGTTGCCATATAATTTCAGATGCACAGAGAAATAAACAAATCAGCTTGACGTTAGACACTTATCTTGTTAAAGACTTATTTTGTGCTAATTACTAATCAAAACAAAGATTAGAAAGATTTTTTGCTTTCTTCAGATAGATTTCTTGCACTCTTCGTATAAGATAGTTTGCGATGTTGATAAATCTTTATCAAAACCAGTAAAAAGTTGCCGTGGAAATGAACCAGCTGTCTGGTTGCTAAGGAACCGTATCGACAATATTGACTGCATAATGATGTTACTCTCTAAGACAGTAGCAATGAAACCACTAACAATGAAGCAAGAAGCTGCATTTTCCGAAGCAGAATATGTTATGTTTGTGAGCAGACGTTTTTGCCTCAAGATAAAGTTAAAGATCAGTGCCATATTACCGCAAAATAGTGTGGTCCGGCGCATGACAAATACAACTTAAAATATACCACACTGGATTTTGTTCCCGTTGTATTTCACAATTTCAGAGGATATGACGCCCATATTATAGATGAAGCGTTCGGTCATAAAAATATAATAAACCGCCTAAAAATCAATAACAACAATAAAATAAAGTGCATCTCGAATAATACTGAAAAATATATGTCAGTGACACTAGGCAAGTTGAGATTTACTGATAGTCTGCAGATTATGGCCGCGTCGCTAGACCAGCTTTTGCGAGGCTGTAGTCAATTTAATAATTTGATTGAGCATTTCGGTGAAACTGCTGACAGTTTGTTGACACGAAAAAGATTTTTCCCTACGAGTATCTAGACGATTAAAGCATATTTAGTAGGTGGTAGATTTGTCTAACTGACAAAGATAAGTTATAAAGTGTCAGCGACGATACTTATGCCTATGCTCGATCGACATGGGATTCATTCGGCTGTAAAAAACTTGGCAGATTATCATGATTTGTATCTTATCAATGACGTTCTGTTACTCGCAAATATATCTGAAAATGTCAGAGATGTTAGCGCTAATAACTACGGACTAGACCCCTGATGGTACTATTCTGCACCTGGATTAAATTGGGATGTATTACTGAAACACAGTAAAATAAAACTGGAGCTGCTAAGAGACCCTGATATGTTCAACTTTACTGAACGTGGAATCCTAGGCGGAATAAGTGTCATAAGAAATAAATATGTCAGGGCTAGTACTAAATATCTACCCGACTATGATACTACAGAACCATCAAGTTTTATAGCCTATCTAGATGCCAATAATTTGTATGGCTACTGTCTCTCGGAGTCTATGCCGTAGAGTCGGTATAGGTGGATTAGTGAAAAACAGCTTTTTAATGAAACTGATAAAACTATATCGGAATGATATTAGTTATTTCATAGAAACTGATATTGACTATCCTGGTGAGCTTCATGATACGCATAACGACTATCCAATCTATCCAGAGTCGATGATGATAAATTACAATTTATTATCCCATGAGCAGAGAAATTATTCGTCCTGTGCTAGCACTAAAGGTAAATCTGTTGGTAAAAATTAGTTCATAACCTGCTTGACAAACGCAGATACGTTTCCTGTTACTAAGAAAAGTTAATCTTGTTTTAAAATTTAATCAATCGCCGTGGATCAAAAGCTACATCGATTCAAATACAGCACGACGAGCAGCTACCAAAAACAAAATTTGTAAAAACCTTTTTCAAGGTTATTAATAATAATGTCTTTGGCAGAACCATAGAAAATATCAAAAAAGCGAGCCAATATTGAGATAGCGAATAACGTGGAACATCGTAATAAACTTGTAGCATCTGACGATTTTCTCAGTATGAAAATATGTAATGAAAATCTAGTAGCCATTCAACGACGAAAGACAAACTTGCAGTTAAATAAGCCAGTTTATGTCGGTATTGCAGTACTTGAGATTTCAATGTGGCCATTGTACCAATTTCATTACGATTTTGTTATGGGTAAGTGGCCTGATGCAGAGTTGTTATTTACAGATATAGACTTGCTAATGTAACTTGCTAATGTAAAAGATAAAATCTGACGATATTTATAAAGAATTTTACGATAAAAGAGAGATATTTAATCTTTCAGATTATCCCTCCGAAAAACCCAGCATATTTCATTGTGATGATAATAAAAACAGTAATAGGAACATTTAAGGATAAGGCAAACTTTGTTCCTATCGTAGATTTCATCGGTTTGCGTAGCAAAATATACCGTCTAAAACTAGCTGATAATACAATTAAGAAACGAGAATAGTGAATTAAAAGAAATGTAATAGGTAAGGTGATAGGATTCCATAATTATAAGCTGCGTTAGACAGATTTTCTAGTTACGTTCACTTGATGGCAATAAGATCGAATTGTCATAAAACTGAAACAGATGTTATCCTAAGATCTGGTCTGTGTAATTTTGACGATTAAAGATACTGCTTTGATGGAATTAACACATTTGCGTTAGGTTATAAATTGTCTGATAGTGTTGATTTTAGCTATGTGGATTTTCTAGATTGGTTATTAGATTTTCTAGATTGGTTATTACAGTAAATCTCTAGCTATTTCATGTACATTTTATCTGAATATCAACAATATCTCGACAGGTGGATGTTTAAATTATTGATTTTTAAAAATAAAATCTCAGCGAGTTATTAATAGCCCACTAATAACACGAGACCTGTGACATGTGGAAAATCATTGCGAGTTATTAAACGCGGACTGGAATTTTGTGTGAATGTTAGGTTTAGTAATTTTGTGTGGAAATAAAGATATAAATCGCCAGCGATTTTAAGCAAAACCCGCAGTTGTAAGAGTATAAGTAGCGTTTTATAGCCAACCCTATTTTGTATGACGACTATGATGGCTCAGTGGTAGGTCCATGAGCTAGGTAATCAATAATGAAATAGATTTTGTTGCCTCAACAAAGTTCTTTTCGTATTGTTTAGATAAGGGGGGTGGGCCTGGGAGAGGGTAATCATGCTTTCGTCCTAACACAAAATAGGGTTTTGGCGGAGAAACCTCATTACAATCTTCAACTTCTTCGCCCACACAATTCAGAATCTTTTAATAGCATCAAAGCGGTGAAATGGTTGTGGGGTTCGAATCTATTAGACAGCACATCAGTGTCGTTTGTTTTGTTTCAGCGTCATGAAATAGGTTTGTAAAAACAATGTCCGCAGAACATTTTTATATAATGAAAATCCTACTTGATAGAGACTCGGAAGGTAGCAAGTTAAATTTATTTTATCGTGGTATTAATAATCAAGCTGAAAATAACGATTATGAATTGACAGGCACACCATGATTCACTGTCATCCTGCACGGCAAACATGCTCTTGTATCCATTTTAACATGTTATATTTTCCATGCATATATAAACATTCTAGATGTCCAATGGCTCACAGTCATTTATAAGTAGTTTCGCAAGCATGTTTTATAGTGCAGCCTTGAAATGTCCTTAATTGAGACTCGTCACCTAATTTGGACTTTGCTCCCTATTGTCATTCAGCTTGTGACGTATATCTTACATGGAGCTATAAATAGCGTTACCGACCAATTGCCTCGCTGAATCGAATCGCTATGTGGTTATCCATATTCTAGATTAGTGGATTATATCAGCTTGTTTGCGCGTCGGTCTCTCATACACAACAGTCCAAGAGCTTTCTTTGTGTCATCCTAATGAGACAACCCAGGGTAAGCAGCAGGGAGGGCGAACAGACCTAGGGGATCCGACAAAAAATAAACCTTCCTGAGAAATCTAATCCGGAGAAAGGTTCTATTTACCGAATAGAGGCTTCCTGGAAGAGTTACATCGTTATTGACCCTCAATCCGAAAATAAACATTTCGTTCGAAGATATAGCTGCAGAATAATATGTTCATGATTTTTATTTTATTTTTGATTACATTTTGACGACCGACCTGAGGTAGGCGCCCTTCCTGCTGCTGTCGTGTCTAAATGGAATTTTAAGATTTCAATTTCAAGATACAAAATGAAAATAAAATAACATGGATGTTGGAGAATCACTCAGTTCGAAAATAGCATGAGAGCGACTAAAAGCAATAGAAGAGTATTTGCCAGTGCAAAAGGAAGTCAAAAAGAAAATACAAGCCATTAAAAGAGCAAAGGAAGGATTCGCTGAGACAACGCAGGAATTATTCAAACCAGTGACCAAAGCAACCGAAAAAGCTTTCATAGGCGACATAAAAGATCCTGAGGCAGCGAAGGAGGCAGTAAAAGAAGGAATTCTACCTTTGCTGAAAAGAATTGAAAAACAAACTACCGCTAAGATCCGTACCGCTGACAAATTCACCGATGATAGCGCAACAAGAATAAAAGCGATAGCGGACGTTAACGTTCTTGCTGATTTTGCTATTAGAACATTTGATCAGCGGAAAAATATGTTAAAACCTGAATATGTTAATAGTGTCGGTGGTCGAGACAAATGGTACAAATGGATCTACTATGTGCATCGTAACCTTGATAGAATTGATTCTGAGTTTGTTAATTATGACAATATAATAAAAAGGATTGTATTACAAAAATCTCGATTAGCGAAACCTGCACAATCATCTCAACCTGCACAACCATCTCAACCTGTGGTACAACCATCTAAACCTAAGCCACATGATTTATTTACTGATGATACTCTTCAAGATATCAAAGATATGAATAAATTGATCAATATAGCTAGAAAATACGATGAGAGAGAAAAATATGTGAAACCTGAATTTATTGATACATTTAAATTTACGCAGGAAAAATGGCCGCCTTTGTTATATGCTGCATCCAAGAGATCTGAATCGGTGAACATAAAAGATCCAGATTATTTAAGTTTTATTGAGAAATTGAAATCTCAACCTGTGCGGGTAGAACCACAAGCAGATATTCCAGTGGATCAATCAACAATGCATGGAGTAAATCCTAGAGATTTTTTTTCGTGTTGACGCTTTAAGAAATTTTGAGAGTGCAACTATGACGCGTGAATTTGCTGCATCTGGATATAAAAATAAAAATGTCTATTTGCTGAAAAAATATGTAGATTCAGTCAAAGAAGTTTGTTGGATTCCTGCAATATTTTTTGCTAGAAAAGATGCTAAAATCGATCTCACCAATGAAGAATATATTGATTTCAGAAAAGAGATATACAGATACAGACAATCCTCAATACGACCACAATCACCAGAGGAGGAATTTCAGGATGCACCTGAAGATACTGATGTACTTACATCGCTTTTGGGTAGTCCAAAAACAGGTAGCGGATATATCATCTGTCCTGATAGCGTTGTTAATGATGTATCTCGGCTGGAGGTTCTTTTTGGTGCCAAACGAGCTGGGAATAACTCACACGAGATAGTCAATGAAGCAACAGATATCTGTAGAAGATTGTTTCAAGGAATAATCATTGATGTATCTATCTATCGCGATCTTATCGATGAACTCATAGACGATCATCACAGTGATTGAATAATTGGATTATAAAATAAAATGATCGTTCACAAGAGCCATCAGAGAGCGATACAAGCTCGTATCATGAAATCAAGGTTACCTGTATATAAACTCAAATACGGATCGGGGATAGGTGATTCAATAATTAAATTTTTCACTCGAATAGCACCTAAGGTTGGTCCGTTAGCTAAGCAGCTATCGTCAAAGGCCATAGGGGTTATTCGCGACAAAGTCATAGGTACCGTTGGTGATGCTACCAGTAAAGCATATGACGCCATCAAAGATAGAATACTGCGATTGGTAAAAGGGAAACCGAAACCTGTGGATAGATTACCTGTTACTGCTGAGATGCCTGGCGACGTCAGCAAGATTATAAATGAAGCAGCTAATCAAAAACTAGCATCGTTGGCGTTAGAACAAATACAACAACCACAGCAGGAAATCAGTACCTCTGCATTCGGAGGGCGTCTTCGTTTTAGACGATAAAGATATTTTATAAAAACATGTTCTCGCGTGCATCTAATAAAGCTTTTAAATTGGATGAACCAACAGAGAGAGATGATTCAGTACGAGACTATCAATATTACTCGTATGACGCGATAATACCAAACAGTCCCAGTAGAATCGAATTACAAGTACAGGATACAACAAGATATTTACTACCGTGTGAGGCATTCATCGAGGTTGTTGGCAAGATTGTGAAAAACGATGATACTAATTACGATGCAGCTGTCAAGGTTGGATTAGTCAACAACGGCATTATGGCGCTATTCAAGAGTGCCGCGTACATGATCGATGGCAGAGAGATCGAATCAATCAACGATAATGTCGACGTTGCAACCACAATCATAGGCTTAGCGAGATACTCAGATGATTTCACTAGATCGGCTGGTCCTAGCATGATGTTTACCAAGGATAATTCAGATGCTGCTGATATTAATCCATTTAGACTCGTGCAATTGAAACTTGATGCTACTGCTGATGCGGTAGCAGGAGTAACGATAGATAAACCAGGTGCGGCCTTCCCAGCGGCTTATGATTCTAATCCAAAATACAATCTCGGATTTACCCTTCGTACAACTATGTTATCAGGTGACAGTAAAAAAATTTCATGTGCTATCCCGCTGTCGCATATATTTGGATTCTGCAGAGATTTTAGAAAGGTCATATTTGGAGCTAAACACACGGTTGTCTTCTATCGAAAAGGCGACAGCAACGACGCTGTCTGGAGAACTGGAGCTGACAACGGCAAGGTTGCATTAGAAAAACTAACACTGTGGATGCCTTCGATTACACCATCGATAGACGAAGAGAGAAATTTGTTATCGTTCATGAATCAAGGTGGTAAATCAGTGATGTCGTGGCTGACGACGTACACAGATAGCATCCAGAATAACATCAAGGGCAATTTTACTTGGCATATAGCATCACAGCAGGGTGTATCTGCACCAAGACATATCTTTGTGGCTCTTCAACAAGCTGGTCGAGTAGGTGATCAAACTAAAACACACATGATCTTCGATCATTTTAATGTCAGCGATGTGTCACTGAGGATAAACGGACATCAGGAGCCAATTGAAGAGATTCAGTTAAATTACGCAGAAGGATCAGTAGCACGTGGTTATCATCGTTTGTGGAGCTACATGGGTCGAGATCAAAATATTGATACCGGATTGCAAATATCTCAATTAGATTTCAGAAATTTCTATCCGATCTATTATTTTTCACTGGAACATATTGATTTGATAACACAATCTGTCGTCGATATACATTTTAAAGCCAGAGTCGGTCCACTCAATGCAGCTCAACCTAATGTAGTTACTCAATACAGAGCCATTGCTGTTATACTCAGTGATAGAACCATGATCCTCGAGGGTATCGAAGGCAGAATGAGGATCATCGATGCTCCTGCAGAAAAAATGTGATTTAGATTCAGTCTAGATTTTATAAATGTCGTACGAACATGTTAGTGTGACTCTGACTCAGGGTCAGATAAAAAAGCTACAATCAGGATTAGCGAAAAAATGTGGGACAAAATTGACGTTAAAACACGATCAGATTCAAGGTGGACCAAATAAACTATCGATAACAAAAACACAACAAAAGCATTTTAATAAAGCTAAATCATCTAACACCGGAGTACAAATTGCGCTATCTCCAGCTGCGTTAAAAGATATGGTTAAGGTAGGTGGATTTTTCCCGTTATTATTCGCGTTACCAGCATTGATTGCAGCAAAGGCAGCTGCGTTACCTGCATTAGCCACCGCGGCCGCACCAGCTATCGCAAAGGCTGTAGCACTTGGTGCTGCTGGTGCTGTGGGTTCGAAGGTCATTGATAAAGTCACCGGTGGCAGATACAACAAAAAAAAGTACGAGGACTCCGATTACCAGGAACACCTCCATGGTATTATGGGAAGGGAGTTCCTCTGCCAGGAACCCCCGCATCGTGGTACAGAAGATAACGCCGATGTCGAATTACGATCTAATTAATGCTGCTAAAAAACAAAAAATAAAATTTTTCAGAGGAGTGTTTATGCGGGATCAATTACTAGCTCGTCCGAATAAATACGAGACAGGAATTATAAATCTCGATAACAGTACCGTACCGGGTACTCATTGGGTAGCGTACGCGGTAAATCTGCGCGAGATTATCTATGCTGACTCATACGGGTTAGCCCCACCTAGGGAATTTTTAGATTATGTAGCTCAGCTAAATACTCCAACGTGGTACTCTGTTGCTGATAAAGAAAAATATGTACCACCAACAGTGCCAATACCTATATGGTGGTGTATAGAATTCATCGCTGAGGTACCTTCTTCATTTAGTTTTTGAAAGATAGATATAATGGAATACAGATACAGTCAAGCTCGTGCATGGCAGATGTCGCTGAAGAGTATCATCGACGTCTATCAGGTAAAAATAAAAAAATATCAACGCAGATTGGTTATCATCGACGTTGCTGTTTATTCTGTCTCAGCGGTCATAACCGGTGTTGGAATAATCCTATCTGCGTTAACGATGACCGCTCCTGTTGTTATCACGGTTATTGTTTCCACAACCACCACGCTAGCTGGTATATTCGGTATCATAACGAAAAAAATATCTTCGTGTACCAACACAAAATTAACCACGTATAAAGATAAACTAAATATAGCATCGACAGCATATTCTAAACTATCTTTGTTGTTGTCGGAGAGTCTCAACGACGGCGTTATATCCGACGCAGAATTCGCGCTGATATCTAAGATTTATAATCAAGCGATTAAAGATATCAATATAAATAATGACCGAGTTGCTGCAACAGATCGCGACGAACACGACGGTGACAAGAACAACGATGATATCAGCTAGTTCAACTAAACCCGAATTCAGTATCATTTTTCCTACTCCTATCTTTATCGACGAGATAGCACTAGCTCAGTTGCGCGTTTATTACAGTTGGCCAAATATCAGATCAAGATCATTTGGTGGACTACATTCAAATAATTCCTTTGTTTTTGCTTATAAAAACAAAGACGATGGTACTCCCGATTGGAATATGGTTGGATTACCAGCGGGTAGTTACCAAATCGATCAGATCAACGATGAGCTCATACACAGAATAAAAAATATAACAGGATCCGATCCCGGAATAAAGATAACCACACACGAACCAACATCAAAATCAATCATTGAAATAAGCTCGAATTATCAGGTAGATATCTACGCGAGTTCAATAAGAACCGTATTAGGTTGGCCAGTGATCAAACCACCGGAACAACCGATACCACCAGAGCCAAAGAGAGATTTTGATGTTGATCCAGAAGCTGTTGAAGAATTAATTGGCGAGGACGCGCCGACGATCATGCCTTATATATACATTGTAACTGATTTTATTTTCAGGGGAAAGGATGATATGATGTGGACGCTTGCTCGTGATACTTTTTTTGATTTTGAAGCACTCATTAGCTTGTTTAATGAACTTGAGAAAAAATATAATGAAAAGATTCGATCTATAAAAAATTATTTTCAGGAGTATGTTTCTGATGTACCTGAATCACATAAAAAAAATTAACGATCAAATAAGAGAGGTAAAAATAACTATAAAAAACGTAAAAGATGTTAATAAAGAATTAATCTCCACAATAAAAGATATTGGCGGAGATAATAAACAAAAATTCTTAGCCGCGTACGGGCTAACTGATGAAACATTATCAGATTATAAGCTTCCTGGTTATAACGCAGATAGACTGGAAACGTCCTTTACTAGCTTCACTGATGAATTATTTACCAAATTACACGCTGCATGGAGAAAAAACTACCACCACCATCTATTCTCAAACGCGATAACGCCGAGGATGGCACCGGCAGACATGTCTCACCTGAGATAGTCAATATAACAACCACAATCGCGGTCAATCTTAATTGTGATATCATCGAAAACAGCTACATCGCTGATGCATCCGTCTCTGATCAGGAGAAGCAAGGGTTCGTTTTGTATTCGTTTTCACCGAAGGATCCACCAGGATTTCTACTGATACAAGAGCCAATCAATCCTGTTTATCTTAGGTGTCATAATAGATTGTTACAGCAGGTGAATTTTTCACTGACTGATCAATCTGGACATCTGCTAGATACACGTGGAGAAACGCTGAGTATAAATCTGTTGATAAAATCATAAAAAAATAAAAAATATTTTTTATAATCTGTAGATTTTTGTAAAATTCAGTAAATTTCTTATTTTTTGACTGTTTTGGTTGGTTTTTTTTTGACTGTTTTGTCCACCCAACCTGGTCGTTTCTCTAATTGATTTCAATTAGAAGAGATACAATGGTCAACAAAAACAAGTAAAAATCAACCAAAATCAACCAAAAAACAAACAAAATCAACTCAGAAAACAAACAAAAAACAAGCAAAATGATCAAAAATCAATGGTTTTTATTGGCTCTTGTATCATCTCTAATTGAAATCATTTAGAGAATCGGGTATCCTACTCAACCAAACTGATGAGCGAAATCGACCAAAAAAGTAAAAAAATCAACCAAAACAGTCAAAAAAAACCGCAAGAAATTCACTGAAAATAACAGAAAAAAATATCTACAGAAAAAATAAAATATCCACAGAAAAAATAAAATATTCTACAATTTTTCAATATCTATCAATCTCCGCAATTGTCGTGCGCGTTTGTCTATTGTCTTTTTTGACTCGTATTCATCAGATAACGATGATCGAATCTTTTCAACGACACGCGCCAACGGAGCAAAATCACCTATACCAGATTCATCAGAGTTGATGAGTGATTTATACATCGCTGATTGTATTTTTTTTATGAGTCTGTATTCAGACGACAGTATGTATCTATTCTCTTGTTTGTGTTGAATAATTGTATCAAAATCAGCGACGATCTTATCAGAATCTAAATCATCTGATAATTGTATTTCTTTTATTTTTAGCGCCTCAATAGATTTTATTATCTCGTTGATATTTTCTTGATTCATATTCATGAATGATTTTACTTATCTAATATGATAGGAAAGTAGGAGAATTTGATCCAGCTACCGGATTTATATGAGAAGGTTGATTTATATATTCCCTCTGCAACAAACCGTACCGGACTGGAATTGATGCCAAAATATTTTGCAGCAGAGTACATCGATTGAAAATGTAGCTCTTCACTTGTCTCTGTGTTGATTGACTTAACAGCCTTAGAAACTCTTCGTCCACCTGCATCACCCTTTTGTAGATTTTCACTCTGAGTAATTGCTTGTAGATTGTCTACGGAATTATTCAATTTATCTCCATCAATATGATCAATTACCAGGCCATCCTTGATTGGTCCATGAAAACATTCAAACACAAATCGATGAATGGAATAATATTTCACGTTTCTGACGTTAAATCTCCGGTAACCAGCATTATCAATACGACCAACAGATTTTTTTGTTCTAACGTGTCTGACAACACCATCAGCTGATTCTTCATATTCATCAATGATCGGATGCTTCCTGTATATAGGATTCATTATATAATATTCCATTTGTATAAATCAAAGTTTGTCTGAGAACCTACTCAAATAATCCTCCTCACACTTGATAGCGATATTGCTATTAGGTGATTTTTTATCGTAATGTCGTTTTAATTCTCTGTATCTTTTTCCACCACATTCTGCACATATTCTAGTCCTTCCTCTGATTCCAATGTTGCATCTGATACATCTCGTAGGACCAACTCCACCTCGCTTTATATAAGCTAAATGTACTCCGCAGTATTCTTTTCTACATGATCTATTACAACAAGTAAACGAACCAACCATGAGCCATTTGCAGTTATTCATTATATATTTAAAGATATACTTGTTTAAAATATAACAAAATGGTCTTTGATCTCGATGAAGCAGAATATATCATTCCTGAACTAGATCAGGCTGAGAAAGAATTCTACGATGATGGAGCAGCTCATGTATGGTCGACGTGGAAAGCAGCTGATATTGATAACACGATGAATGACGCACGAGCTAAAAAAATAATTAGCTCACTCAACAACGACAAATTTATATTCAGAATAAAATTCATTGTGAATAACGAGAACGACGTTTGGATCACTCGTGATAAACGCGATCCTGTGATAAACGGAAAAAAATCTGTCACGGTGAGCAATAATTCCAAGCCAGGATTATTGACAGGAATAGATAAACCGTATTATGCGCGAGCTTATCCTGTAGCGGCCGTTGTTTATGGCATTTACAGGCTGAATAAACCTGTTGCTGAAAATCTTACTAAGATGAAAATGTCGGTGAAGATAAACTGTGTAGCTGAGCGAGTGATAGAACATTTCACGAACATAAAACGCGGTAACGGCCTAACATATTTAAGAAAAGAAAAAGTAAATGATTGGGCGGAGTCAGTTGCTGATGGTGCATCAATAAGCGACGTTGCTGTGTTATCAGCGAAATTAAAATTTCCCATCACGGTAAAAACATTATCAGGTGAGATATTGTACTCGTCCGCGTATAATCTAAAGGATCTCCCATCGAGATAATTGATCATAAGTCGCATGCTTGGAGTAGCGCAATAACTGTTTTCCCTCGGAATCGTGTTATTAAATTCTATTCTACGACAGAAAATTCTGTCGGGAATATGTTCGATTTTATTCATAAAATAAGTAAATCAGATCCTGTATCTGTTTGGTTATTTTCCAGCGATGATCGATATGATCAGTTCGTCGGACCCAATGGGGATATGTATCGAAGCGAAAAATTACATGATTCGATGACGGAGATAGCGGAAAAATACTCAGTAAATAAAGAATTACTTGTTAACTGTTTCACGATTCCATCTGTTGTTGCTCATGCAGCAAGAGAGAAAAATTCGTGGAAACCAACCAGAAAGATTTTCTTAAGGATGTTCAAGATAGTTGCTTCGAATACGGTCATGGCGGATTATGGAACATAAAATACAATTTTATTGATATGATTTCGTTTGACATGATAGCGTGTTATCCAGGTAGTTTCTCAGGAATGGGAGAATGCAACAAATACTTCACTCAGTTTGGTCATCCATGCGACGAGATGACCAGGATATCAATTAACGGTCCGCTGCCAGATTTCTCCCTGACAGGATTCGCTAAAGTTATATCGTTCAAGTTTTCTTCAGGATTACATAAAATATACTATCTTTGGTTTGGAAGACACTTATCAGAACAGAGATGGATTCCGATAGTTTTACTGAGATATATGCTAGATTCTGCTATGTTGACATCGTTGACGGTCAGCAAGGCGATTATCTCGTATCAAAAACAATTTAACGTCTGGCTACCAACTGAGCATGATGACGCGAAAGATTTAGGTAGAAAAATAATCGGAAAATTTACTCAAGGTGGTGCTTATGATCATCAGAGACGTAATTGCAGATTGATTATGGATGAGGTTGAGTTAGATTTTATAATCGCTGATACCGCTGAGAGAGGTATATTTTGTAGCAGAGAAGATGTTTATGTCGCTGATGGAACGAAATTAGGTACCGTGGTCAATTATCTTGAAGGAGAATCACCTCAGTATGTTCATTTAAGATCATCAATGTTAGCGTATGCCAGTATAAATCTTTTATCGATGATAAATAAATTTCCTGATACCGCGGTTAGAGTAGCTACTGATTCGTTTTATATTGACAAAAAATACCTACCGGAGTTAGAAAAACTAACCGGAGATGGTTCATGGGGAACATGGCGAGTAAAGGACGAATATATCTTACTTCACTGTGAAGATGCTGACGTAGCTGATGAAGAAAAATATCACTCAGATAGCGTATCAGAAACATCGACAGCACCATCTGTTTATAATCCTGCCACAAGATACAAGATGGTCTACATAAACGGACCGGGTGGATCAGGAAAAACAACCAGAATGATAGAATTATTCAAGAACTCCGATATGATTGTGTTGACACCAACACACAGATTAGCACGTGAGATGAAACAACGAGGAGTCAATTCGTGTACGTATCATAGTTTTTTCAAGTATAACGGTGGTACGTGGAGTCCGTCCAAGATGGGAGAAAAATATGTGAATAAAAAAATTATATGGGACGAAATTTGCACTGTATTTGCTGGTACATTGAAAATGTTCTTAGAATGGTTATCAACAAAAAATAATGCTGTAATTATGTGCGGCGATCACGGTCAACCAAATCCTATTGATGGTGAGTCACCTCACGAATGGTTGAAAAATTTTGTGGATTATTACGAGGAGGTCGATACTGATTATAGATCGCTAGATGGCAGATTGAGTGAATTCAAAAAACTAATTCGATTAAAATCAAATAGGATTCAATGTGACGTAATGAGAGAGGTAATTACAGAAACATCAATGAAAGATTTCTTATCGATGTGGACGCCAAATGATCTGATAGTTGCCAGCAGAAAAATAATCAGGGATGTTCTTCAACAAAACCTATTCAAGATACATCAGGAAAAATTTCCTCTGATGTCCGTTCCGTTATGTTATAGACCAATCGATACCAGATTACAAAATATTGACGTTGATATACCAGGACGAGGTTAACAAAATCTTGTATTGAATGATATTGTCGTCGTTGATATTGATTTTGTTAATGATATGCTAGGTGCAGAAAAATCGCCGTGGACGTTAGGATACGCTATGACAATACAATCTTCACAGGGACTAACTATCTCAGATTGTCGGGTTTGGATTGTAGATGATAACATCGAGTGGTCCAATCTGGTATATTTAGCTGTATCTGGAGTGAGAAAGATATCTCAATTAGGTAGAATCACCCTAGATAGATCGGTTATCAACGACGAAACGAACGAATACGTGATTAAAAAAAAATTATTCAGCTATAAACAAACTGATAAGAAAAATAATCACGAATTCGATTTGGATGTGGATTTCATTTTATCGTTGAAAGAAAAACAAAATAATCACTGTTTCGGTTGTAATTGTATTATGACTTGGACGTATCAAAAGAATGATTCAAGACAATTTACCGTAGATAGAATAAATAATAATCTAGGACATAACAGAAAAAATGTTACTCTAGCGTGTTTAGAGTGTAACAGACGCGGAATAGATTATCTGAGTGACTGAGGAGGTAACTGAGTATCAGCCGGAATTACTTGTAATTCTTCTCGTGTAAAGCCACGTTGAGGAGCAAAAACATCGAGTGTGTAGATAGCTGGTCTACCTGATGATCTCGTTACAGATACTATCTTGTGTGTCGTCACACTCCAGATAGGATCAGTCGCTCTTTTTCTGCCTCCCTCAGCCTCGCCATGTTTATACAGATACCTAACGATGACATCGCCGAGGACCGGTCGAATTGAAAAATCTTTTCTACGGATCGGTATAAATTTTTTTTGTATAGCTACTGATGGTTTCATATTTATCGATCTTGTTATCTCGTTATTTATTGCTGAAATAATGCTCGGTAGCCTAATGACCCAGTCGCTGGATCGTTTATCCTGAATGAATTCTCTCGCGTATTGATATCCAAATAATTTTTCGGGTAGTGTTTTGTTAAATCGCTGAGCAATAGCCTGATCGTTATGAATGTTTACTTTACCACGTCGTATTGCAACATTCTTATTGTTCATCAAATGAGTAACAGCACCAAGGAATTCTCGTCCAGGATCAACCTGAAGCAATCTTGGCCACGTTAACGGACCTCGTTGATATATTCTTTCAAACGCATTAGCTACCTCAGTCGCTGTTTTCGTTATTAACGGCTCGGCTTCTTTGTATCTGCTAGCAATGTCCACCACGGTTAACACGTATTTGTATGTTTTATCGTTAACGGTATCGTGTGGCAGAAACATTATATCAGCCTGATGAACCTCATTTGGAACGCTGACATCAAAATGTGCGTATTCTATTCGTTTGGGTGGTGGTAGATAAATCTGCCAGATAGCCTGTTTAGATAACCACGTAGCAGCTACCGATGGTTTTACCTTAGCAGCTTTTGCTAGTTTCTTGATTGCTGATTTACCTTTCCAGAATCCAACAGGGGAATAATAAATCTCTTCCATATAACTAATTACCACATAGGACTAATTTACCTTTCATAGCGGCATTTATCGCCCAGCTGGCCAATCTTTCTTTGATGGTCTTATTTTTTATCGAATTTATTGAATGAAGCAATTTGATGTCAGCTAGATGCCGTTGATGTAGATCTTTGCTTCTATATTCAAGATCATGAATATAACACGCCCGATCGATTGCGTTTACAGGATCCTCACCAGGGTTCGGTTGATCTTGATCATTCAATCTGATATCGAGTCTGGTACCTGGTCCGCAGTAATTGTATCCTGGTAGATGTTTTTCTCCTGGGTATTTAGACCAAAAGAATCCTGGTAACGACGATAATCCTGAGGCAATATCACCTCAGTGTCTTTTTCTTTCTTTTTTTTTTATCGTTTTTACTTTAACAGATTTTTCGCCCGATGAAGAGAATCTAAATTTTTTTGTGCCACATATTTCGCATTTATCAGTGACGGCTGATCTATTATTTTTTGTAACGACAGTCGCTACATCCACAATTGGTGTTCGTGTTCTACACCGTACACAATATAAATCCATGATATAATTATATCATGAATGTAATTGATTTTTCAGCTACAAAGAAATCTGTTCCGGTGAAGCATCATGCTGCGTTACCTAATTCGATTAGAATGATCATCATAAGACCATCAGGAGCAGGTAAAACACAATTATTGTTAAATCTGATAATGAGATGGTTAAAATGGGACAAATCGTATTTAGTTGCACCATCTGTGGATGATCAACGATGTTATCAGGTATTGAAAGAATTCAATGAGAACGCAGCATTGTTGAATAACGGTGAGAATATAATTGATTTTATCACCGATATTGAAGAAGCTCCTTCGGTTGATGTTCTAGATGGTTCGATAAATAATTTGGTTGTTTACGACGACGTCATGCTAGATAAACAATCTAATCCTGCCAGAATCTTTACTCGTGGACGACATAAAAACACCGATGTTATTTATGTAACTCAAATATATACTCAAATACCTAAGGTAATCAGAGATAACATGCTAGCGATCTTCAACGGCGTAGATACACATACGTTAAGAAATATTCATCAAACTTGGTGTAGCGGCGACATGGATATAAATAAATTCAAAAATTTCTTTGGACGAGCTCAGTCTACACGGTATGGATTCGTGACGGTGAATTTATGTGATCCTAGAACCAGATATCGAGTAGGCCTAGATAGAATATTTTAATGAATCCGAATTCTAAATTCCATTTTGACACGACAGCAGCAGGGAGGGCGCCTACCTCAGGTCGGTCGTCAAAATGTAATCAAAAATAAAATAAAAATCATGAACATATTATTCTGCAGCTATATCTTCGAACGAAATGTTTATTTTCGGATTGAGGGTCAATAACGATGTAACTCTTCCAGGAAGCCTCTATTCGGTAAATAGAACCTTTCTCCGGATTAGATTTCTCTGGAAGGTTTATTTTTTGTCGGATCCCCTAGGTCTGTTCGCCCTCCCTGCTGCTCAGGGTAAATACAAGGAAGTATAGTGCGTGCTATCATTTCGATAAACTTCACCTAGCCCATAACTGGTTACTGAAAACGTAGGTGGCACAAAGGCAGACAAAGCTATTAAAACAATACGCTACAAATTGCAACAAGCTATGTATCTTTATATAGGCAACGTTGGTTTTGGAATAGACAAATAGATAACTATGTATTAAACGAAAATGCTGGTCATTCCATGAGATGAGACAGTACAAGAAATCTTTACAGAAAGCACTGCTTACCCCTTAGGTTTAAAGTAGAAACGCTATACAATTTTGATACGAAATCGAGAATATCTTTCTTCAACATTTGCTGGGCAATGATTATAGAATATGCGTCCGGATATCATCAGTTATTAAGTAGGAGTACCCAGTGGGAAAATCAATGAGTAAAATTGCAGTAACAATCGCTATATGCATGACATTTACAGTACAATGTAATTCATGCACAGGCTCTTACTGCAAACAGACACTATCAATGAGGTATCACTGAAAACTGTGTCTTACTCTGTCTTAGCGTCCTAAGTGCATGCTCTCTGCCTATATAACACATAGTAGATTTGTAGAGAGTGATCAACCACAACGTACAGTGCCTATATTAATTACTGTAGATTTGTAGAGAGGGATCAACCACAACGTACAGTGCCTATAGTAATTACTGCAGATTTGTAAAGAGTGATCATCCACAATGTACAGTGCATTTAGTAATTACTGTAGATTTGTAGAGAGTGATCATCCACAATGTACAGTGCCTATAGTAATTACTATGGCTAGTGCCCCAGAGAAAAAAATACTGCCATCCGAATTGGCACTTAAACTGCATCGATATGGTATTTTTTCAGCGAGTAGATTAGAATAACTGTTGTTGCCGAAATCCGGAGTGTACTTGTTTATCACGTGAAACGGGGTCACTGCTGTCCTATATGGTTGCAGTCTTATTATTCTTCAGTTTATGACACTCTGTGTTCTTAGACGGGCGTTTTTTTTTTTTATCCAAATGTTGGTATATGTCCATAATTAGTTAATTGATTAACTTTTTATTAAAAGCAGTATTACAAAATTTTCATTGTGCGAGATCGTTTAAACCCCAAGAGGAATACTTCAAACTGCTTCAACCAGCTGACTTAAAGGTAAACACTTTTCTCCGGACAATTTGCAAATATTGAATTTTTTGTTTCTGTTATTGAATTGGATATTGGGCACAATTATTTTCTATAAGCGGCCTTATTTGACAGTTTCAGTTGCTGTAATTTCATTTTACATGTATCCATGTTATTTGTCTTGAATGTTTTGCCATCGGTACATAATTTCATTTCCTCTATTCATATTATGAGATTGTATTCGCAAATATTTGCTGTAACACAAATATGCTCAATTCTTTGTACTTGTTTATTTACCCATTATGCATATTGAAATCGACTAAATATCGTACATGGAACATAAACTTGCTGGATTATATGCACTATATGAGTGCCAAAAAATAACATCCCGTTTTCATATGGCTTGTTTTGTCGCGCTTGAATGATAATTGCAATTTGATCAATGTTTCCAATTTCTAAATCTAGTAGAACTCATGTGTTACACATGCTAAAAAGACGTCTCGATTGTCACAATGACACAAACGCGAAGTGCTGTGCATTTATTTTTCTAGAGATAGAACGAATGAATGAATAACAATGGTCTGCATCATAACTTAGAGTTGCAGATTACGGTACCTGTATCGCATTGGTCTGCATCATAACTTAGAGTTGCAGATTACGGTACATGTATAACATTGGTCTGCATTATAACTTAGAGTTGCAGATTACGGTACCTGTATCGCATTGGTCTGCATCATAACCTAGAGTTGCAGATTACGGTACATGTATAACAATGGGCTGCATCATAACTTAGAGTTGCAGATTACGGTACATGTATAACATTGGTCTGCATTATAACTTAGAGTTGCAGATTGCGGTACCTGTATCGCATTGGTCTGCATCATAACTTAGAGTTGCAGATTACGGTACCTGTATTGCATTGGTCTGCATCATAACCTAGAGTTGCAGATTACGGTACATGTATAACATTGGTCTGCATTATAACTTAGAGTTGCTGATTACGGTACATGTATAACAATGGTCTGCATCATAACCTAGAGTTGCAGATTACGGTACCTGTATCGCATTGGTCTGCATCATAACTTAGAGTTGCAGATTACGGTACATGTATAACATTGGTCTGCATCATAACTTAGAGTTGCAGATTGCGGTACCTGTATCGCATTGGTCTGCATCATAACCTAGAGCTGCAGATTACGGTACATGTATAACATTGGTCTGCATTATAACTTAGAGTTGCTGATTACGGTACATGTATAACAATGGTCTGCATCATAACCTAGAGTTGCAGATTACGGTACCTGTATCGCATTGGTCTGCATCATAACTTAGAGTTGCAGATTACGGTACATGTATAACATTGGTCTGCATTATAACTTAGAGTTGCAGATTGCGGTACCTGTATCGCATTGGTCTGCATCATAACTTAGAGTTGCAGATTACGGTACATGTATAACATTGGTCTGCATCATAACTTAGAGTTGCAGATTACGGTACATGTATAACAATGGTCTGCATTATAACTTAGAGTTGCAGATTACGGTACATGTATAACAATGGTCTGCATCATAACTTACAGTTGCAGATTACGGTACAACATTGGGATGCATCTAGGGCACATGCGTCTCGTTGTTATTCACGTGTGAAAGCTAGGATTGGAAGAAAAGAATTGGAGTGAGAAATTTGTTCACTTTTTAATTTCTATTTTGTATTTGCCCATCATATTAAATGAGCATGCTATTAGTAGTGGGGGTGGGTGGTTTAACCATTTATCAAATTGTGTAACAGGTTATTGATCATGCTTCAACCTTGAGCTGTTATCCGGGTATTAGTTACAACCCTAATTTATTTCGTATTTATACGTACATGTCAGATAATGATCAGATAAATACACAACAATGTATATAATTTTATGTATAGAGAACTTTGCTACCCAGCAAGGTGTTTCATTGTACGAGACAACTTCTGTAGCGCAATCAACGTAAAATTTACCTCATTGTTAAAATGAAAACGTTATTTTCTATAGCTATAGATGCAGATTTATAAACTAATTAACGGTTCAGAACAATTGAAAATAACGCGTATTTCAGTAACAGTGTAGTCCTGCAGGTACCAAAAGTGTTACAAACATACCTCGTGTTTGCAAACATAAAAGCGACGAACAGATTTTTTCCACACACATTGCAAACTTTCATCAATTATACATGGAAATGACGCTAAAAAAGTACGAAACAATAATGTTCCCCCCTCCGATTTGAATGTTTAGCACAGGATCGGGACGATGTTGTAAAAGTATAACATATTATATAAGAATAAAGCACACCATTTCCTGTGTAAACTGGTATACTCAGTGCATGTTCTTGCTATTGTATAAATTTTTATATAGTTTTGAGTTTGGGCGAAGAATTAGCATTATGGATATGTGCAGTGTTTTAACAATGTTGCAATTAGCATTATGGATATGTGCAGTGTTTTAACAACGTTGCAATTAGCATTATGGATATGTGCAGTGTTTTAACAACGTTGCAAAGTGTTTTAACAACGTTTGGAATTAGCATTATGGATATGTGCAGTGTTTTAACAACGTTGCAATTAGTATTATGGATATGTGCAGTGTTTTAACAACGTTGCCTCAACATCATATCCTCATTTAACCAAATCAGAATCTTATAGCAACGCTGCAGAAACGTTGAGTGTTAGCTGGGAGTTCTTGAATTCTTCTACAAGTCTACATGATCTTTATTTTATTTTAAAGGAAAGCTACAGCTTTCCCTCGGGTATTTCTTTCCTATGAATCAAATCATTCCTTTGCGTAAAGTCTTTAAAATGTAGATTTTTCCTTCATAGTTGTTATTATTCCTACTTATGACAATATTTCAACATTGTACAGGTGCTTTATAAGCAAGATAATGTTAAATCACAGAGAAGGAATCTAGTGAAACTGAAAAATTGCCACAGTATTCTCAGAGGTGGATCCCGAAATATCATTCGCTAGGGTGGGCGAGTGGGCTCAACAACTAGGCAAGGGCTATGTGGAACGGAACCTATGTTGAGGTTCCAGGTGCGAAACGCACTGAATCTCCAGCATTTTAAGTGTTTCCAGGGCATAATTTTAAACATCTAGCCGTAAAGAAAGCTTACTCAAGGATACGTTCCGTTTGTTTTGCGCTCATATTTTTTTTTTTTTTTTTTGGGGGGGGGGTTGCCCTTAAACAAAAATAACTCGAATATTATAATAGTCTATTGAATTCATTATTCCATTCCAATTTCGTTTGCTACTGATACATGTACAACACATTCTTACGACCTGTGAAGGAAAACCAATGAATCTCTAGATTTGGAAAGAATAACATAATGCATTTCTAATATAGCATCAAAAAGGTATGCAAGTTATATATTACGCAGTATAAATATATATGACCTTTTCCAGATCTTGCTTTTTTGCATAAGTTCATGTCTCCATTTTCGTTTGTTATAAAGTTTATCTCCACCACTGGTGGCATAAACCTATATATTGAGACCTTTTGGTATAGGAATGTAATATGTTTTACAGATTTATATAACATTTGTATGAAGTTTTGATCATACTTTTTACAGATGGTGCTTGGGTAGAGTTGGGATAAAAGAGGACAACATAGGTGATGGTCGTATAGGGATAACACACGTTTGGCTTTATACAGACATTTGCCGTAGCACTCGAGAAAAGCTGAACCTCGGGTATTGTCCGGGGTGGGGGTGAGTGGGTGGGGGCTTTTCTCGATTTCTCAGGCAAGCGTTTGAACCGATCGTTTTAGATCGTTATTCGTAGATACCCATTATTACTGCTGACGAATGCCAATAAAAACTGCGTTCCGAAATGATAGTCTTCCAGCGCTTAGACATCAGAATAAAATCACCGACGTCTTAAATATTCTATCCGGGGCAACTACCTAACAATGCTCTTGTTTGATTTTACTGATTATTTGAAATCCTGCTGAATGTCTATAAGATAACACAACCAGTGGCCTTAGGTACACACATTAAAGGGACATACACTTGTACCTTCTCCCGTCTGTAACTCGCATGAAACTGCCATAAATTCGATTTAGGTACATCAAAACCACTACTCAAGCAACGCGCCAATTTCCTTATTGGAGTAGCTAACTTCAAAAAGCGCACAGCGTCAAACCTCCCGCAATCTGCAGCATCATGCGATTTTAATGAGGTTGCACACGGTTTGCAGTGTGTAAAGTTTTCCAGTAAATAACCGAAAACTTTGATACTGTGGGTGAGGTTTGAGGTTTCATTACTTAATCACACTGATCTAGTTCATATTTGCGTGCTAAAACCTTTTAATATCGTTATTCTTCCATAATCCATTAATAAGTGACGTAGTAAAAATGCATGACGTCAAAAATCATTTGGAATATGGAAGATCATATAAGTAAACAGATTGCCTTTGTGCATCACATAGTAAATTTTTAAGTTTTGATTCGCTAACTATATAGATTGTTTTTTAATTTAGAAGGTTATTCTTGACTCCAGAGTATTAACATGTATCAAGAAGCACTACAGCCACACGCGGGCGTTATATGACGTCATATGTCGTCATGTGATGTATTAACTATAGTAATGCGTACTCCACTGAAATCGGCGTAGCTCAGTTGTTCAGTAGGTATAGCGTCGGACTCACAATCCAAGATTTTTGAGTTCGATACCTGCCAAGGCTAGCCCGGTTTGGAGATCTCGGTGTTTTAGCTCCCTTTTCCTAGGTAACATATAGCCAATAATGTGTTAAATGTGCCGTTAAAACCAGAATTTTTTTAATAACAAATCTCCATTAGGAACTTTGCTCGTATGTCCCTTAATGTTGACAAGTGTTTCACGTTTTCATTCACAAGATTTTCTTTTTAGGTTAATACTACTTCGCTGTTATAACCATGACAACCGCCACAATTCAAAGAACAAAGCCAGCTTATATTCAGCCTCAGCGAGATTGGCATGACTTCTTTCGGGAGTATGGAGATACCTTTTCAACGGTCATCACCTCCATTCCGAGTGATGATACATTAACAAAGGATGAATATCGCAGGCGATACGAAACCTTAACAAGAGCGTTTCGAGATCGACTAATAGATGTCGCGAATAAGGCATCCAAACTAAGTACATTGGTTTCGTTTGTAAATACAATCAAAAAAGCTAGATTAAACAAGAAAAGGAGATCTGAGGAGGAAGAGAATTTATCGACATCAAAAAATTTCGTCTGTATCCCGTAGGCAAGGAAGCTGAAATTATGAAAGAATCTATTATTTATTCCAGAACATCTCCAAGGGATCCCAGGAAGTCGCCTACTATAATTGGACAAAATGAAACAGTAAAAGATGCAGCAGCAGGAAATGATTATAATTCCTGTAATGCACATATATTAGCGGAAAATATCCCATGGCTTAACGTACCTTTCCTAGCTGTGGAGAGAAACAACTTTGAAATTGTTGATATGTGCATCAAGACGGGAGTTGATTTAGAAACATTTCGTAATTTGAGTGGCATGACTTTATTAGCATGTTCTCTAGGGAAGACGGAGCTCAACCATGAGATACTAAATGTTCTTTTGGAATGCAGTGGGGTCAATGTACACACAATAGACGGAGAAACACCTGTAAATGCCTGCATTAGAAATGAAGGAATATCTGTGAAAGAAAAGATCATATTATTGCAAAAATTGATCGATGCTGGTGCTGATATAAGGACAAGATCGTCTTATCGTGAAACGGTTTTACATATATTCATTAGATCCCTTGAAACGGAAGTGGATATTTCAAAAATGGCTGGCTGGAAAAGTGTCATAGACATATTGCTTGCAAGGGGAATCGATATAAATGCTGTCGACTTCTTTGGACAAAGCGCGCTGATGGCTGCTGTTGGAATCATACCACACACAGAATTAGAAGACAGTGTTGAGGATGACACAAAGGCAAGAAGAAGCAGTATTGATGTTCGACGATGCAAAACAGAAGTAGTGGAATATTTACTTCATAATGGTGCGGATCCAGAAGTGGCTGACTCTTATGGAAGTACCTCTTTGTACATGTCATTAGCTAATATGAATGTGGATATAGTAGACACACTCGTCAAACATGGTGCCAACGTTAACCATCAGTCCAACATAAAGATGTCTCCAGCATATTATATTTGCTGCGAAGGAGATTGGTCAGAGGAGGACGATGTCGACAACATCCTTTTCCCCTCACTTCGTATATTGCTGAACGGAGGACTTGATTTAAATATCAAAGGGGTTGATGATTCAACGGTTTTACATTTTGCTGCTGCGAAACTGAGCCATACCGTTTGTGAATTCCTTGTAAAATCGGGAGCTGATATAGAGGCTCGAGATTACCTTCAGCGGAGTCCCTTGCATATGGCTGTAAGGAACTCAAATATTCGGGTAACAGAGACACTAATAAAATTGGGTGCTGATATTGAGGCGAAAGATATCCATGGTGATAGACCTTTGACTCACGCTTGTCTCCATGGGAATACAAATGTTGTTGAGATTCTTGTGGACAATGGTGCTGACTGTAGGGTCTGCGGAGATTTGGGAATACAACCTATGCATATTGCAGCAGAGAACGGGGACGCAAAAATGATGGCAATTTTGAAAAACATGGGTTGTGACCTTTCTGCTCGAGATGCAAGTGAATCAACACCCCCTTCATTATGCCGCATCAGATGGAAGTCGTAATACAGTCGAATATCTCCTCAACCAAAAAGTCAACAAATTATGTGAGGATTATATGGGGCAGGTGCCTCTCGATTTAGCACTGATGAGAGGACGGTATATAGTTTCTACTTTACTTGCAGATTCAAATTCAGAAGTGAAGTTTGGTAATCTACCTCCAGGTCTTTTCCCCAATCGGCCTCCTCGCAAAATGCACCAGTTAGACGACTACTTGGAAGAAATCATTGAACCGTTAAAAACTATAGGGGAGCCCGGAGCTGGTACCGGAAAAGCTATCTTAGACACACCTGGTCTGGGTAGACTTAACTTGGATGAAGGGGAAGGCAAATCTATATTTGACAGCATCCAACAACTGTGTTTGGAAATCGTCAAGCGCATCGGGGAAATCGATCCTCTTTTTAAGTGTAAACTTATGAATGCAGGCAGCAGCTTTGAAGGAGTAAAAGTAGGATATCCTGATGAGTTTGATTTTGTCTGTCATCTCGAGAAGATGAGTGCTTTCGTAGAGACAGTAGAAGTTGTCGACACCCCCGAATACTGCAAAATTGTAATGAAAGATTATTGCCTCCAGATATATCCACATATTGTCTCCGTTCAAGCGACTACCTTAATGCGGGTGCAGTTCTTCGTCGTTTTTACAGGCTTCTTAATCTTGCATCGTATGATGTTCTTAAAAGACCGCACCAAAACATTTACACTGGATTTTCTTTGCTCAATGAAAGTGACTTCCTTTTTTGCGATTGTCCCATTACAAATAAGAAATTACAAAGCTTTACTGTCTCCTGGCGAGGACCGACCTATAAACATATTGACATATCTGTGGACTTAAACCCAGTTCTTTATACTATCGAATGGCCATCAAAAGCGGTACAAAGCTGCAGTTTACTTCCGAATATTCCGGAAGAGGGAATGTACTTGATTCCAAAGTTTTGCGACATAATATTTGCTCTTCCCACTGAGACTGTTCCCCTTAACTCAGACATGTGGAGGTATTCGACACATCATGTTGAAGCAGCCATGATGCAGAGACTACCTAAAGAAGCAAGGGACTCCTACATGCTTTGCAAAATATTCCGCATGGAACCACTCACGTGCAGCATCCAAGTAGATGGAAGCGAGTACTTGATATCGGAAGCTTACGGGGGTGACGATTACAGTAGTGATTATAACGAGGATGATTATGATGATGATGACTTTGAAATAGAAGAGGAAGAGGAGAATGATGCAAATAAAGAAGCTCTATTTCCTGAAGAAGGGAAAGATGGTTATGACGGTAATGTCGATGAAACGGAAGAAGATGAAGAGAAGATTGAGACAAAGAACGAACTTGGCTTTGAAAGTGGTAGTACTGGTGTTGCTAAGGTTGAAGAGAATGAAGATCGTGACCGTGGTGAACATGACAGTGGTGTACGTACTCTATTTGGTGGTAGTATTCGAACTGATAATTATGGTGTTGCAGATACGATTACAGTAGAAGATGACTATGGCGACGAATATTATACTGATGATGATGAGGAGGATGAAACAACTGAAAAATGCATACCCTCATACCATCTCAAGTCTCTTTTTCTTAAAGAAGCAGAAGCTATCTTGGAGAAATCAGGGACCTTCTCTGATCGTGAATTGCAAACAATTCCATATAAAGTGTACGATGGACTTAAAACTGCAGCTGAAACCCAATTTTTGACAACCTTATTCTTCCCAAATCAGAATATTTACCGCCAGCCAAAAGGAGATGATTATCATTTGGTAAGCATTAAACTGCGAATGTCTTACATTAATAACATTCTTCACCTCTTGAGAGAGCTTGGATTTGGATTGGAAGATTAGACAATAACAGGCCATTAAGTAGAGAAATACCCGTGGAAGAGATTTCGTATACAGATACGGATAGTGTTATAGACATGGTAGAGGAAAATAAAAATGCTAGACAAAATTACAAAGTTATCGCGAGAATTAAGCGATATAATGATATAATTGCATTCTTAAATTTCATTTATGCAGAATAGATATAGATATGAAATATTAATCTTTTCTAAGCATAGGATACATCGTTTATTATTTCATTCATTGTTTGATTGATGTTGTCTTATTTTTGTTAACCAAACACAAAGCACTCAGTGTTTGCAAAATGGATGCTGCCAAACTTATCTAATTTGCAGATATATATATATATATATATATATATATATATATATATATATATATATATATATATATATATATATGTGTGTGTGTGTGTGTGTGTGTGTGTGTGTGTGTGTGTGTGTGTGTGTGTGTGATGGGATAGAGATTGGTTCCATGTTAAGTCCCATAAGCTTAGTCCCTGGAAAAAGGTTGAACCGACTCGCCAATGTTACTTTTTAATTGTGTTGTTCATTTCAGAAACAAAAATCGCTTGTCGATGATTGTTAGTTGCCAAAAAATGTTGTGTTCTTTAATAATGTGGCAGGTATTGCACTATTCTTATATTTTCCCTTTTGAATCCTGTCTATGGCCCAAGCTTGCATGTTGGCTTGGAGATAGAACCATTTTACAATGTGGGAAACTATTTCACCCGTTTCCCTTAATTTTGGCCTCATACAGTAGGAGGAGTTAGAGTGACATATGGACCGACAAACGAAGCCCGTAAAATATTTACCAAAGCTTTGAACAAAGTGGTAAAGATGAAAATATGGTAAACAAGAATTCACAACAGTTTACCTTAGGATGCCGATACTTTAGGTTTGCAGTTAATCGGAATGTTGAACCTCTGCCTTACAACCATATTTCAGATCTATTGGAATGAACTCAAAGTAATGTTAAAATAACAAATATAAAATAAAATACTTAAAACGTTGATTTACAGCAGAAAGATGAGACCAAAATATGCTAATTAATGGTATTCTGATTATGAATCAGGGAAGGCTAAAGTCACGTCCACTGAGATAAATCTACATACTTGTTATACAATTATATATGTAAACATAAAACATTTCGATCAAGCGTTAAAGAAAACTGGCTGTACCATAATCAATAATAGAATATTCAGTTGTCGATTGATGAATATGAAAGATTGAACTAACTTATATTTATCCTTTATATATAATGGTAACATAACATACTGTTTCTATCTAATTCATTTCCTTTTACAGATGAAAGGGTGATTTCTTCTAACTTTAAGGTTGATTGTTCTAGCTTTTTAATTGAACTTAATCTTTCCTTGTGATGTCGGCCTCACGATATTATACCCCATGTGTATTTCTATTTCTACAGGTTTAACAAAACGTAACCAATATCAATATATCTATCTTAATGTCCTGTAAAAGACCTTTGGATTGCTGACTGCTTACAATGCAGGCCCAGATTTTCAAAATGCATCCAGTCGCAAAATGACCGCTGAACTTCGTTGTCTAAAAGCATTGTCTCCTTCTGTGTCATTTTTCTTCGATTGAACTCATGATAACTATAAGTTTAAGAGTATCAACACTATATACGTTTCCATCTAAATTGTACAGATCCCCACTATAATTTAAAATCATCTATAGCGTGCTATTGGTTTTTAAATACAGACCAAAATTAATGTTATAAAAGTCTTCTCTCAAGACACAGATACCTGAAGAGGTATGGTTTACATGCGTTCAGTTGAATAGTGAATGACCTACAACTGCAGTGCAAATTAAATCATGATGTCATATAACCACCCACCCCTGCTCTCCACACCCTCCAGATAACTGTTTTATATCAATATCACAACCTCACCTTTTTCATCCCGAATGATGGAGTTCGAGGCTAAAGTAACTGAAGGACATCGAACCAGAATATCGAACCAGAATAAATATGTTGAACAGCTACCGATAGTGGACACATGCTTTCTTGTTCCCCAATCAATGTAATGCTTCAAAGTGACCCATCTTCATTCGGACGCATATAATGCAATTAGTGATGTGCAATGTTATATGTTTACGTTTCGTTGGTTCAGACTGCACAACATTTGGTTGAGCTATCTTTGTATTGTGGGACACATTTATGTTCTTAGGGTTGAAGCCATCATATTGTTACGTATATTTGATTTAATTATATCTGATTTAATATAAATATTTGTTTCAATTTAATTGTTTGTTTGTCAGTTTTATTATTTTTAATTTTCATTACATGACATTGTCATGTAAATTTATTTACTGGAGATGCTATGTTTTTCCAGACAATAATGTGACTTTGACTGTTCGTTTTATTCAAAATTAGTAGCAACCACGTAAATAAGTTCTATTTTTATTTTAAAATGTATGGTTGTTGTCCAGGTCATGGTGGTACTACTGATTTAAGATGTTAACAGTTTTGTTTCAGTTTTATTTCGTAGAGTAAAATGATTGGGTCTTATCAGGGACATACACGCTACGTGATTTTTATATATATGTAAACATGACCACGTAACAATTATCAGGGGCGTGAAATGCAAGTTTTAAACCATAGTATTAGAGGAGTCAACGGAGTTGGGTAATTACGCTGGAAAGTGACTCTTGTACCGTTTGGAGTTATTTAAAATTACTTGGATTTAAAAGGATTAATTCTTTTTTCCTGGAAAATACGTGTGCTCCTGTGAAATAGTCGAACAAGGACAGCTTTTATAAAAATGTATTCAGATTTCAAAACCGGGAGTGTTATTTCTTGTTTCTACAAGAACTATAGACTTTAACACTACAGGTTACAGCATACGTCATCGTCTTCCATCTCGGATTCTTCGTCGCGACTCGAACTTAGATATCATTAGAACAGCTTTTTATTAGGACTTCTAAAATTTTATTCGTGGATTATTCTTTGATTATGTTTGGATTTGATTCTTAAAACCTGTAAGTTCATATTATTTCATTTTTACAGACCTTTTCCAGGGAAATAAATTATTGTATTTTTCAAAGCTTGTTGTTTTCACTCTTTCTTGTGCTACTGTTTATTTTAGCCTAAACACATAACATAAGAATATTCCTTTGCATTTACACATCCTACCGTCGTAGCCTATACAGCCGTCATTGTGGTACTGTGCCATTAAGCCCAGTGCATGTATACATACATACATACATACATACATACATACATACATACATACATAACACACACACACACACACACACACACACACACACACACATACATACATACATACATACATACATCGTGATCCACCAAAAATGCTCACGACAAAAGAGCATGGACAACATAGCGCTGAGAAAATAGCGAGGCGATAAAAAAGCGCAAGACAAAACAGAGCCGACAACATAGCATTAAAAATAGTATGTTATAGAAACCAATTTTAAAAAGTTTATATTTTGATATTGTATGTACTTTTGCATGTATTTCATGATTAACTACATCTGCTTGTTATCATTTTTACTTTTTTGCTTTACATTTTGCTTGTAGCGTTAACATTTTCCATTAAAATCTAACTTCATTCGATTCAGTTGACACTTTATAACAAGATCATTTTTCTTCAATACGGATCACTAAATATATTTGGTACGGTTATATATTGGCACATGAAAGTTGTACTAAATAACAACAACTTATTGGCAGACTTCCACCAACTGGACATTTGTACTAAATAACAACAACTTATTGGCAGACTTCCACCAACTAGACATTTGTACTAAATAACAGCAACTTATTGGCAGACTTCCACCAACTAGACATTTGTACTAAATAACAACAACTTATTAGCAGACTTCCACCAACTAGACATTTGTGCTAAATGACAACAACTTATTGGCAGACTTCCAC
Organism: Sinohyriopsis cumingii; assembly: GCA_028554795.2. Taxonomy (NCBI): domain Eukaryota; kingdom Metazoa; phylum Mollusca; class Bivalvia; order Unionida; family Unionidae; genus Sinohyriopsis; species Sinohyriopsis cumingii. The sequence continues at coordinate 84,081,406 of CM068831.1, forward strand.
CAACTAGATATTTGTATGGGAAACAAATCTGCTACATTTTATTTGCGTGACTTTTACAACAATTGAAACTCACAAACATCTAGATTCAGTTGTCAGATACAAAACACGCAGCATTCACGACAATGATTACTTACAAAAATGTAAAACAATGAAATAATTTTCTGATATACGCTATTTAGCTTTTATCATTATAGTTTTTAATCATTGCTTAATACAAATAAACTAGTGTGAACATAACGGATGTCTCTGTCCCGACCTATGAAGCTACCGAGAGGTCATCTTAGGATAGGGTATCAACGGTCAAAGTCAGTAGCGACTGAGTCCGTAAACAAACAGGTCATAAACTGTTCTATTATTGTCTTGATAAACTTCCGAGGAATTTGAATAAATATTATCACACACACAGGTCTATTTATTTGCTTGAAACGTGATGCTCAGCTTAAAAACGTACCCGTATTGCACCCACTTGAGGGAAGCATTCGATTTAAACGATTTTCAAATGAACGCCGTTGTTATCTTATACTCGGATGTTTTGTCTTTTTCTCATTTAATCTATCTCCCTCCCCCTCCCTCCCTCCCTCCTCTCTCTCTCTCTCTCTCTCTCTCTCTCTCTCTCTCTCTTATTAGTTATATTATTGTTGATTTTTTAATCTATCTGGGAACCGACCATGACATATCAGTTGTTAGGGCGTAGGACTGATAAATCTAGTGTAGCGGCCTCGATGTCCGCCTGAGCCACTGCGGATAATCTGCCTTTGCGTGTCTTTGGGAAAGGCACCTAGCTACATTTCATTTTCATGGGCATGCTACGGCTACTAATGCGTTAAAGAATTGCTAAATACAGCAGAAATGTATATCTAGTAGTTATAGTGGCAGATGGACTGACTGTAGAACTTTTTTGTGCACGCAGAAAGGTTTGGCGGACCTGATATAGGCTTATATGCAGGACTCCGGGTTGCAAACAGTTTTTGTTGTCTGAACACGTTTTCCGGACTCACAATGCTCATGAACAAAACGGATAACGAGGGAGTTCAATTATACATATTAAAACATACCTAATCTTAAAAAGAGTTCATGCTTTTTACAGATCCAGATCAATGCGTTGGTGCTATATTCGGTCTCGATCAACGAACATTGCTGTTTACGGATCCACATCAATGAGTTGGTGCTATATTCGGTCTCGATCAACAAATGGGGCCTAGCTGTTTACGGATCCAGATCATAGAGTTCATGTTGTTTAGGGGACATTCTACAGATATTATGAACTTCTGAGAGAATGGCGGGTATAAGGTGCAATTGTTTACATTTGCAACATGTACAATATGGAGAATGTTGGTATACCTCTAAGTTACTTTCATGTAATGTGGCTGACGTGTCTTTGGATATTGAAATTGCAAAAATTCTACAAGATCTAAGCTCACCGCTAACTACAGTGACTGCTCCCTTGTGCTAACAAAACAGTCTGGATTAGTCTAAAGTACATTATCTTTAGGTTTTATTAAAATAGGGACAACGACCTTTACCAGACTAGAAAACACCAGTTTCTAAAAGTGCTATGGATGAATTACCAATATATAAAATGTAAACAAAGTCCGGGAAGTAAAATGATTAAGGAGAGCTCGACATTTTTGAAAGGTGTCCAACCGATATAAGACCAAGGTATGTACTCTATAACCCATATTATACCCATCAATCATAACTGAAATAAAGGGAATTGAATGTTCTTTTAACAATTTCTACGGTAAGCAATGTCTTTTTTAAATAAGACGTATAACCAGTGAGAAAAATCAGGGACATTTTTCCCCATAAACATCTAACCCTACACAAAATACGAAACTGTGATCGTCAACGTAAGACAAATATAAAAAGTTGTGCAAATATGTTTTGTTATTTTCATATCATGTATGATACTGGGAATAACATGGTACATTAAGATTGATTTTATGAAGGAGTATTGCATGGGCAATAACCCTAATTATACGTAAATTAGAAAGCTTAGAACACACAGTGAAGTCAACTTAAATTTCAAACGTTTGCATTTAATTGAAAGAAATATATAATGAAAATGTTTCTGTTCATTCATTTGTAATGAAATTATCAAATCAATTACGGCAAAGCAAAATCACTTTCTTCCATATTCTAGACTTAGAAAATAAGCAAACATTTTAAACTTTGACCTTTGATATCCATGAACCTCATCTGTTCCAGCCATTTTCAAACTAAATTTTACTGGTGACATCTTATGAATAATTGTGTCGAGTTTCATATTCCAGTCTTGCAGTATGACATTGGTTGCTAAGGTGAGAAAACACAATGTGTATTTTTAAAATGGCACACTTTTTATCGTAAGGTGGTGGGGAGGATGGGCATGTGTGGGACCTTGACACTAATAAATGCTGTTCTGTGGGGAAAATACAGGAGAAATATTCTAAAGGACTGTTTTGATGCTTTTGACTTAAATGATTCATCCATACAACCAAAATTAAATCATACAATAATAATACCTAATGACTTTTTTGGGGGGGTGGGTGTGGGTGTGATCTACAGATATTATTGACTTCTGAGAGAGTGGCAGGTATAATGTAAAGTTGTTTACATTTACAACGCTCACAATGGAGAATGTTTGTATACCTCCAGGTTACGTTAATGTACTGTGGCTGAAACTTCTTTGGAAATTGTACTTTTGGAAATTGTACATGACCTAAGTACACAGCTAACTAAAACGGCTGCTCCCTCCCTTGTGCTAAAAAATCAATATGAATTAGTCTAAATTACACTATTTTTAGCAGTTATTAAAACAGCGAAACGAATTTTGCAGGTCTTGACAATACCTGCTGCTGAAAGTGCAATGAATATGTTTTTATTTTATAACCCACATTACACACATCAATCATACACCAACATACTGTGAATAACTACGATGTACAAGGTATTTTTAAATATGTTGTGTAACAGCGTGGAAAACCGTGGAAATTCGTTTTCTTTAAAATTCTAACCCTATGTGAAATACAAATCTGTAGAACGCAACCTTACAGTTTTAGACAAATTGGGCCATGTTGCTGACAGATCCATATCAATAGGTTCATGGTACTTACAGATCCATATCAATAGGTTCGTGGTACTTACAGATCCATATCAATAGGTTCGTGGTACTTAGAAATCCGTATCAGTGGGTTCGTGGTACTTACAGATCCATATCAATAGGTTCATGGTCCTTACAGATCCATATCAATAGGTTCGTGGTACTTACAGATCCATATCAATGGGTTCATGCTGTCGACAAATCCAGATCAATGTGTGCATGTCGTTAACAACTGAGACCATTTGTTGATGCTTTTGACAAATCCAGATTAATGGGTTCACGTTGTTGACAGATCCAGATCAATATGTTCCTGCTGTTGATAGATCCATATCAATGGGTACATGTTAACAGATTGAGATCAAAGGGTTCATGTTGTTGACAGATCCAGATCAAATATGTTACTGCTGTTGATAGATCCAGCTCAATAGCTTCATGCTGTTGATATGGATATCAAATATATTCGTTGCTGTTGACAGTTCCAGAATAAATATGTTCATTGATGTTGACAGATCCAGATGAAGTGGTGCATGTTGTTAACAGATTAAGATCAGAGGGTTCAAGCTGTTTACAGATCAATGGGTACATATCGTTAATAGATTAAAACCAACGGGTTCTTGCTGTTGACAAATCAAGATCAATGTGTACGTGTTCCTAACAGTTTGAGATCAATGTGTTCATGCTGTTTTTAGATCCAGGTCAAATATGTTCATGCTGTTGATAGATCCAGATCAATGGGTTGATGTTATTGATAGACCCAAATCAAATATGTTTATGCTGTTTACATATCCATGTAAATGGGTTTATGCTGTTGATAGATCCATATCAATGTGTACGTAAGTAGTTAAGTGGGGTACATTAGCGACAATGGGAATTAGCATTACAGAGACCCCTGGGTCAGATTAGCGACAATGGAAATTTAACATGGCGAAAAATCGTGGGTCAGATTAGCGACAAGGGAAATTAACATGGAACTATAGTGTGGGTCTGTCTAGCGACAAGGGGAAATTAACATGGGGAATAGAGTTTGGGCTTGTCTAGGGACAAGGGGAATGGAACAGGGGACTATAGTGTGGGTCTGTCTAGGGACAATGGGAATTTAACATGGGGAATAGATCGTGGGACTGTCTAGGGACAATGGGAAATTTAACATTACGGAAACCCCTGGGGGATATAGCCTCAAGGGAATTTAACATATGGAAATTGAACATGGTGGATCTGTATAGCGTCAAGGGGAATTGAACATGGTGGGACTATCTAGGGACAATGATGGTAGAGGGTCAAACACAACAGAGACAGAAACATACATACACTAGTACAAGCGTGGGATTTATATATAAAGCATTACCAAGACCTGAAATCTTGCTGGGGTGTTCAAAAATTTGCATAATTGTAATGATGCTATAAATAGCTATAATCAAGGAAATGCTCAACGACAAAATGGATGTGACTAAAAGTAATGCTAAAATGACGAAATTGTCCCAGAATTTAAAGGAAAATAAACATATCCCTGAAAATTAAGTTACAATGGTTTAGACTAAAATGGATAAAATTAGTAACTACTTACAATATCAACTTCTGTGACGATCGTGGATAAATACCTATGTATCGATAATCAGCTGAAATTCCTATGAAATCCCACTATCTATTTATAGCTCCAACTTGTGGGTTTTTCCTTTGGAAAATCCCACTATCCTTTTATAGCCTCAGCCTGAGTGACGTTCCTGTTTATGAATTCTAGTATATATGTATAGCTACAAAATGTGGAAATCCCCAAGTCGATATTTATAGTCTCAAAACTTCCAGCGTCAGTGACGTCACTGTACTGAACACTAGGGGATAAATGGCAACAGTGTTGCAAGTAGCTGACCTGAATACGCGCTACTGTAGGTAGGTAGGTAGAGTGTATCTGATAGGGATAAAGTGAGTTTTATAGGGACAAACAGAGACCAATACACACACACACACACACACAACATACGCGCGCAGACTCACACACACACACTCACACACACACACACACACACACACACACAGAGGGAAGAGGAAAAAACAAACCCCAAAATATACTATCCACACTCGGGAGGAAGAAAAAAAAACAACCAAATATACGATCTACACAACGTACGCGAACACACACACACACACACACACACACACACACACACACACACACAACATACGCGCGCAGACTCACACACACACACACACACACACAGAGGGAAGAGGAAAAAACAAACCCCAAATATACTATCCACACTCGGGGAGGAAGAAAAAAAACAACCAAATATACGATCTACACAACGTACGCGAACAAACACACACACACACACACACACAACATACGCGCGCAGACACACACACACACACACACACACACACACACACACACACACACACAGAGGGAAGAGGAAAAAACAAACCCCAAATATACTATCCACACTCGGGAGGAAGAAAAAAAACAACCAAATATACGATCTACACAACGTACGCGAACACACACACATACACACACACACACACACACACACACACACACACACACACACACACACACATACACACACACACACAGATGGAAGAGGAAAAAACAAACCCCAAATATACTATCAACACAGAAGGGAGATAATACAAACCCCAAATAAACTATCCACACAAACGTACGCGAACGCATACAAACCCCAAATATACTATCAACACGGAAGGAGATAATACAAACCCCAAATAAACTATCCACACAAACGTACGCGAACGCATACAAACCCAAAATATACTATCCACACAACGTCGCTAACGCATACAAACTCCAAATATGCTATCCACACTCGGGAGGAAGAAGAAAAAACAACCAAATATACGATCTACACAACGTACGCGAACACACACACACACACACACACACAGAGAGGGAAGAGGAGAAAACAAACCCCAAATATACTATCAACACAGAAGGGAGATAATACAAACCCCAAATAAACTATCCACACAAACGTACGCGAACGCATACAAGCCCCAAATACACTATCAACACAGAAGGGAGATAATACAAACCCCAAATAAACTATCCACACAAACGTACGCGAACGCATACAAACCCCAAATATACTATCCACACAACGTCGCTAACGCATACAAACTCCAAATATGCTATCCACACTCGGGAGGAAGAAGAAAAAACAACCAAATATGCGATCTACACAACGTACACACACACACACACACACACACACACACACACACACACACACACACACACACACACACACGCACACCACAGAGGGAAGAAGAAGAAAACCATTATACACTATCCACACGCAGTGAAGAAATAACCCTTTATATATACTATCAACAGAGAGTGAAGAAAATAACCCATTATATTCCATCAACACAGAGTGAAGAAGAAAAAGTTTTTTGAAAGCACCTAAACCCTCACCTGCAATGACCAACTCTGCCAAACACCTACACCCCACCCACCCCCACTCCCAACACTACAAAACCCATTTAACCCGTTATTTTATGGCATCAGTGTGTGATTTAGGAAACATCAAGACACAAAATGATGGACGAATAGACTGACTATTGTTTACGGACTTGCATGCCTAAAGAGCGTGCGTGAAGGAAAACATCCTTCCATTTCAATTCTAACTAAAACATGATCCAGAGGAATAGAGAGAGGTGAAAGAGCACAATTTCATAAAGTGTGAGTAAAAACAAAACACGCCATCCTTATTATACAATGTCAAGACCAAGAGACACTTACGTTTTCTTTCTGGTCTATTCTCTTTTAGAAGGTAGTATGAAATTTCACATCAGGGCCAACGCATCGGCTCACATTGTCAATTTTTCCATTTTCATGTTTTTACTGGCACAAGTTCTTCATCATCTTCAATTTCTTCTTCTTCTGAATCCCTCTTCTCTGTTTCGTCTTGTTTTTGTTTCTTCTCTTTTCTCGTAGGGCACTCTGAATTCCAATGTCCTTTCTCCTGACAACGATATTAGGTATCTTGACTTTTGTCTCTCTTTCTTAGACGAAGCAGGTATTCTGGAGACAAATACCCATTTACCTTTGCAGATATAGCAAACTTCATTAGCACTTACACACTTTCGTATGACTCTCATCAAATCAACGACCAAAAGAGTAAGTTTTGTTGCCACTTTCGCATGTGAATTATGCTTTCGTATGACTTTTAGCAAATATTTGACCAGCAGGTCGATCTGTGCTGACTCTTCCATCTTCTTGATCGTTTGAGAGCGGAATGAATACTCTGACGCTAAGATACTCTCCTTATATACATGGACCCGCTGCGTATGAAACCTAGTCAAATGTAATTTTGCAATAAGATGAAACGATTTCATTGAGGAAGTAAAAAGCAATGATGTACCGTATCGTCTCACACAAAACCTGAAGTTTTAGTTCAAATCGGTGTCAGCGATTTCGAAGACGACATAACTGAGCTTTAATCAATGCTCTCCAATTATGACACAAAACCACGAGTCCTGATTCACGCCAAAAGAAATTTCGTTCGGTTCATAAAAAATAGTATCACATCTGAGAAACGCAAAAACGAACTTCCAGAAAACTGAGAACGACGGCTTACACCTACAACGTAAATGTGTGAGTTCAAGTAGTGCGTAAAACTTAGTCAAATTAGATTTTTATAGTCAAGACGAAACGATCTCTTTTCGAACAAGAAAGCAGACACCAAGCGACAATGGCGATCCGTGTCACACAACACTTTTCCAAATGTATATTATCAGAGGTTTGTTCTAGCGATCTGCACGGTTAAATTAAATGTTGACGTATTTTGCAATAAGACGGACACAATTTCCATGGGATCGCCCATGGTACGATTGTTCGTGCATTAGTTTAATTTTTAAAACTATTTTTTTATATAAATCGCCTATAGGATAGACCCAGTAAAGCGTGGCCATACTTAAGTCAATTCGAAGCGAACGCGGTAAGAAAATAAGTATAGCCAATGAAATGGCTTACAACGGGTGATGCATTGTTTTGTTCTAGGGCTGTGTGGCATAATAATCCCTATGTTCTTGCGTTGTTACCATTACAGTGCAGACAGACTGAAATGTGAACTTACAAGCCCTCTTTGTGTGTGTTGTACCATTTCCTCTTACCACATCAAAATACTGAGCGTCACAGTATTGGTTCGCGTTTTCAAGCTGACCATTTTTTTATATCTCACTTAAACATTTCGACATAAACACTCACATCGGTAGAGTCAGAACAGACGTGTTACAGTATTGAGGGGCATGTTATCTTTTCTTTTTCAAACTAATAAATTTGGGGTTTGTATGAAGTAAAGAACCGAAAGTACAGTGAAACTCAAGGATGATGACCCAATCTGTCTGTCTATTGATGCGTGTATTTACTTAAGAAGAAATATGTCCTCTAAAACACAAAGAGATACGGCAAGCATGATTAGATTAAACACAACGATGTTTTCCTTCACGCCCGTGTAATTTAGAGTTTCAATCGTCTTTGAAGACAAACTTGGTTTCCTTTTGTAGGGCTTGAAATAATAAAAAAACTGAAAAATCTTAAGCACTTTGCTATAGATAATTTCATCAACAGACCAAACAACATAAATACCGTTACAACAATAGAAAGCCTTAAATCTTCTATCAAAAAGAAATGCATGAAAAAAATTAAAGATTAACGATAACTAACCAATGAAACCGAATTTAACAAAGGCAATAACATGTGAAGAAATGCCTCTCACTTTGGAAAGGTAGGCGAATGTACTCTGTCATGCACCGTCAACTTGAAAAAAATTATAAACAGAGAGAAACCTGAATTCAAAATTCAGTTGTTTCTTTTTCTTCAAAATTATTTCGTTTCTTTTTTCTTTTTTTTTTTTTTTTTTTTTTTGGAACAAATCTAAGCACTAATATAGAGTGGAAAAGGGAAAATGCACATACAAGCTTTGATATTTCTGAAAAAAGGAGGGGATATTCTTAACGTTCATAACCACCTATATATGCTTGGACTTGTCTGTGACTTATCCACAAAACAAGATATACATATTTCTGGTCAAGCTGCAAGTGTGTGCGTGTTTTTGAAAATGGTAAAAATTGGATATACAATTTTCTCATGACACTTATAAAGTGAAGAGTCTGTGCAAGTGTCAAAAGCCAAAGTCATATAAGTTTTGTATTTTGTACGGCTTGTAAAGCTTTCTACTTTAGAAAATGTGAACTATCACAAGTTATTATCACAAACAGAAGTGGAACATAGGGGCTTGCAAGAAAGAAAATAACCCAGACAGTTGGTGTCATCAAGAGTGCTAGAGACGGTACCCGAACTTGCTTGCCTGCTTACTTGAATTAAAGTGATTTTCGCTCTAATGGAGCATGTATCACTGGTTTAATAACGCACCGCGTGATTTTTAATTACTCCTGGGGAAGGAAAGAGAGCCTCATCCCCCAGGCTTTTATGTACTCACAGACTATTTTTAAATTTAGCCACTCAGGTGTAGGACTAACTAGTCCTTAACAACCTGACTGAAAGACTTTAAACATGAGTGGGAATTGTCTCACCACACACTCATTTTTCTGTCCGAGCGTGGTAAAGGAGGAAAAAGGTGCTCAGCAAGACAGCCATGGATGTTAAGTACTCACCAAAACGCTAGCCCGTACTTATTTCAAATCAAGTCCCGTTTTTGCTAATGGACAATAAAAGGTACCAATAATGTGTTAACCACCTGTGCAATTAGTTCAAATCTAACGAGTCTGTTAAATTTCCTACTTCCTAACATATCTGTCTAATATTAGTACTTAGTGTACATAAAAATAGCCATACTGATCTTATTTTAAATTATTATGTCTAAGCGACGTATACCAGTTTGGTCACTGTTAGGTTTAAAAAATTAAGTTTGTTGTGGTGTTCCAATGGGTCAAGTTTGTTTCGAGAATAGTTTAGTCAAGGAGGGATACCAAGCCAAATATGGCTCCCTATTTAATAAAAGCAATCTTTTGGAGCCCTAAAAAAAAGTCTGTTTTTTCTGTTAGAAGGTAACACGTCTCTCTTTTGCTTTCACGTTCTTTCCCGCACTCCTAGTCTCATGATTCTTGATATCAGGAAATGCGTAGCCATGATGGGCGGTAATGTAAGCAGCGGTTTCTACCAGTTGACTGAGGGGGTATCCAGTGTAGGCTTGTCTGTAGAATTGGGGAAGAACTCTGACCCCTAATCCCCATTGAGAAGGTCTTGGTTTAAAGGTGTCTAGAGATTTGTAGGCAACGTATTTTATGGCTGTAATAAACTGCCCTGCTATGTTGACGTCATACAATGCTTGATCTAGCCCCATTTCGGTGTACTTCTCAACGAGGGTCAGCGTCCCCCTCCTCCTCAACCGCCTCAATTTCCTCTTCTGGTTCTGATACTAATTCTTCAGTTGAGGTAGATAGTTTCAAATCCGCTGCTATGGTGTCTGTCGCTGTTATTGTTGTTGTGGTTGTTCTTTCAGCTGAGATTGCCTGTAGTATCGGAGTGAGAAAAGAACGTAGTGCCTCCGATAGTTACATTTGAGTTTGCCATACCGTTTGTGTAACATAATTGGACCTTTGTTTTGCCACCACTCTTTCCGGGACGGGTTGTTTGTTAGGTATAGTCGGCTGTTGACTAGCTGTTATTTGTGTTCTCGAGGTGGGTGGAGTGCTAACTGGCTAGGTCTGCATTTCTTGCTCCCGCTGCTGTTGCGTATATTTCTTCCCTCCACACCGAGTTCTGGACCTAATTCTTTAAATTTCGTTGTACCCGAACTTACATTATCCATATTATCACCAACAAAAGAAAACAAAACGCACAGACCTAAAAGAAACACTCATTCACTTTTTACAGAACATTACTATTTTTAAAATTTTGATAAGCGACGGAAACGAACAACTTAGAGTCACACTTTCTAACCAAGATAAAGAAATCATGTGCTGATAGACTCACTTCTGTATTTTTTCTTCTAACTGACTAACGTATCATAGGCAATGGAATGTGATTTCTTTTCGAGAGTATGGGGTAGCCCTGAAATTTTTTTGGGGGAAGTTGAAGCTATGGCGATCGCTTAGGTTATAAGATGACGGCCTCCTGTGACGACAGGATTTCTCACAGGATAAGGTCTGCTTCTTCGGAAAGAGAAGAAGAACTCTTTGGTGTCGATAAAACTGTTAACAAAGCCTCTGCCAGGTTCATGCTGCTGCTGCTGTTGCTGCTCTCTCTCTGCTGTTTATGACGTCTGTACTTCTCCGTCCATTCTTCTTTCTCCTTCTTGAATTCCTCCTTGAAGAGCTCTTCTTTCAGGTCTTCAGTGACTTTCAACATTATGATATTGTCTATCTCTTCAGGTCTCGGTATCAGACTTGTCATGACCCTATGCAAATTCACATAGGCTTCGTTCAACTTGGCTTATCTTGAGCACATCTTCGTAGGAAGATGAGTCGACAGTGGATGGACAGACTGGAGACACAACACAACACAACATGTTTTGGCTTATCTTGAGCACATCTTCGTAGGAAGATGAGTCGACAGTGGATGGACAGACTGGAGACACAACACAACACAACATGTTTTGAATTCAAAAATGTTGTGTTGTGTTGTGTCTCCAGTCTGTCCATCCACTGTCGACTCATCTTCCTACGAAGATGTGCTCAAGATAAGCCAAGTTGAACGAAGCCTATGTGAATTTGCATAGGGTCATGACAAGTCTGATACCGAGACCTGAAGAGATAGACAATATCATAATGTTGAAAGTCACTGAAGACCTGAAAGAAGAGCTCTTCAAGGAGGAATTCAAGACGGAGAAAGAAGAATGGACGGAGAAGTACAGACTTCATAAACAGCAGAGAGAGAGAGCAGCAACAGCAGCAGCAGCATGAACCTGGCAGAGGCTTTGTTAACAGTTTTATCGACACCAAAGAGTTCTTCTTCTCTTTCCGAAGAAGCAGACCTTATCCTGTGAGAAAGCCTGTCGTCACAGGAGGCCGTCATCTTATAACCTAAGCGATCGCCATAGCTTCAACTTCCCCCAAAAACATTTCAGGGCTACCCCATACTCTCGAAAAGAAATCACATTCCATTGCCTATGATACGTTAGTCAGTTAGAAGAAAAAATACAGAAGTGAGTCTATCAGCACATGATTTCTTTATCTTGGTTAGAAAGTGTGACTCTAAGTTGTTCGTTTCCGTCGCTTATCAAAATTTTAAAAATAGTAATGTTCTGTAAAAAGTGAATGAGTGTTTCTTTTAGGTCTGTGCGTTTTGTTTTCTTTTGTTGGTGATAATATGGATAATGTAAGTTCGGGTACAACGAAATTTAAAGAATTAGGTCCAGAACTCGGTGTGGAGGGAAGAAATATACGCAACAGCAGCGGGAGCAAGAAATGCAGACCTAGCCAGTTAGCACTCCACCCACCTCGAGAACACAAATAACAGCTAGTCAACAGCCGACTATACCTAACAAACAACCCGTCCCGGAAAGAGTGGTGGCAAAACAAAGGTCCAATTATGTTACACAAACGGTATGGCAAACTCAAATGTAATTATCGGAGGCACTACGTTCTTTTCTCACTCCGATACTACAGGCAATCTCAGCTGAAAGAACAACCACAACAACAATAACAGCGACAGACACCATAGCAGCGGATTTGAAACTATCTACCTCAACTGAAGAATTAGTATCAGAACCAGAAGAGGAAATTGAGGCGGTTGAGGAGGAGGGGGACGCTGACCCTCGTTGAGAAGTACACCGAAATGGGGCTAGATCAAGCATTGTATGACGTCAACATAGCAGGGCAGTTTATTACAGCCATACAATACGTTGCCTACAAATCTCTAGACACCTTTAAACCAAGACCTTCTCAATGGGGATTAGGGGTCAGAGTTCTTCCCCAATTCTACAGACAAGCCTACACTGGATACCCCCTCAGTCAACTGGTAGAAACCGCTGCTTACATTACCGCCCATCATGGCTACGCATTTCCTGATATCAAGAATCATGAGACTAGGAGTGCGGGAAAGAACGTGAAAGCAAAAGAGAGACGTGTTACCTTCTAACAGAAAAAACAGACTTTTTTTTAGGGCTCCAAAAGATTGCTTTTATTAAATAGGGAGCCATATTTGGCTTGGTATCCCTCCTTGACTAAACTATTCTCGAAACAAACTTGACCCATTGGAACACCACAACAAACTTAATTTTTTAAACCTAACAGTGACCAAACTGGTATATGTCGCTTAGAAATAATAATTTAAAATAAGATCAGTATGGCTATTTTTATGTACACTAAGTACTAATATTAGACAGATATGTTAGGAAGTAGGAAATTTAACAGACTCGTTAGATTTGAACTAATTGCACAGGTGGTTAACACATTATTGGTACCTTTTATTGTCCGTTAGCAAAAACGGGACTTGATTTGAAATAAGTACGGGCTAGCGTTTTGGTGAGTACTTAACATCCATGGCTGTCTTGCTGAGCACCTTTTTCCTCCTTTACCACGCTCGGACAGAAAAATGAGTGTGTGGTGAGACAATTCCCACTCATGTTTAAAGTCTTTCAGTCAGGTTGTTAAGGACTAGTTAGTCCTACACCTGAGTGGCTAAATTTAAAAATAGTCTGTGAGTACATAAAAGCCTGGGGGATGAGGCTCTCTTTCCTTCCCCAGGAGTAATTAAAAATCACGCGGTGCGTTATTAAACCAGTGATACATGCTCCATTAGAGCGAAAATCACTTTAATTCAAGTAAGCAGGCAAGCAAGTTCGGGTACCGTCTCTAGCACTCTTGATGACACCAACTGTCTGGGTTATTTTCTTTCTTGCAAGCCCCTATGTTCCACTTCTGTTTGTGATAATAACTTGTGATAGTTCACATTTTCTAAAGTAGAAAGCTTTACAAGCCGTACAAAATACAAAACTTATATGACTTTGGCTTTTGACACTTGCACAGACTCTTCACTTTATAAGTGTCATGAGAAAATTGTATATCCAATTTTTACCATTTTCAAAAACACGCACACACTTGCAGCTTGACCAGAAATATGTATATCTTGTTTTGTGGATAAGTCACAGACAAGTCCAAGCATATATAGGTGGTTATGAACGTTAAGAATATCCCCTCCTTTTTTCAGAAATATCAAAGCTTGTATGTGCATTTTCCCTTTTCCACTCTATATTAGTGCTTAGATTTGTTCCAAAAAAAAAAAAAAAAGAAAAAAAGAAAAAAGAAACGAAATAATTTTGAAGAAAAAGAAACAACTGAATTTTGAAGAAAAAGAAACAACTGAATTTTGAATTCAGGTTTCTCTCTGTTTATAATTTTTTTCAAGTTGACGGTGCATGACAGAGTACATTCGCCTACCTTTCCAAAGTGAGAGGCATTTCTTCACATGTTATTGCCTTTGTTAAATTCGGTTTCATTGGTTAGTTATCGTTAATCTTTAATTTTTTTCATGCATTTCTTTTTGATAGAAGATTTAAGGCTTTCTATTGTTGTAACGGTATTTATGTTGTTTGGTCTTTTGATGAAATTATCTATAGCAAAGTGCTTAAGATTTTTCAGTTTTTTTATTATTTCAAGCCCTACAAAAGGAAACCAAGTTTGTCTTCAAAGACGATTGAAACTCTAAATTACACGGGCGTGAAGGAAAACATCGTTGTGTTTAATCTAATCATGCTTGCCGTATCTCTTTGTGTTTTAGAGGACATATTTCTTCTTAAGTAAATACACGCATCAATAGACAGACAGATTGGGTCATCATCCTTGAGTTTCACTGTACTTTCGGTTCTTTACTTCATACAAACCCCAAATTTATTAGTTTGAAAAAGAAAAGATAACATGCCCCTCAATACTGTAACACGTCTGTTCTGACTCTACCGATGTGAGTGTTTATGTCGAAATGTTTAAGTGAGATATAAAAAAATGGTCAGCTTGAAAACGCGAACCAATACTGTGACGCTCAGTATTTTGATGTGGTAAGAGGAAATGGTACAACACACACAAAGAGGGCTTGTAAGTTCACATTTCAGTCTGTCTGCACTGTAATGGTAACAACGCAAGAACATAGGGATTATTATGCCACACAGCCCTAGAACAAAACAATGCATCACCCGTTGTAAGCCATTTCATTGGCTATACTTATTTTCTTACCGCGTTCGCTTCGAATTGACTTAAGTATGGCCACGCTTTACTGGGTCTATCCTATAGGCGATTTATATAAAAAAATAGTTTTAAAAATTAAACTAATGCACGAACAATCGTACCATGGGCGATCCCATGGAAATTGTGTCCGTCTTATTGCAAAATACGTCAACATTTAATTTAACCGTGCAGATCGCTAGAACAAACCTCTGATAATATACATTTGGAAAAGTGTTGTGTGACACGGATCGCCATTGTCGCTTGGTGTCTGCTTTCTTGTTCGAAAAGAGATCGTTTCGTCTTGACTATAAAAATCTAATTTGACTAAGTTTTACGCACTACTTGAACTCACACATTTACGTTGTAGGTGTAAGCCGTCGTTCTCAGTTTTCTGGAAGTTCGTTTTTGCGTTTCTCAGATGTGATACTATTTTTTATGAACCGAACGAAATTTCTTTTGGCGTGAATCAGGACTCGTGGTTTTGTGTCATAATTGGAGAGCATTGATTAAAGCTCAGTTATGTCGTCTTCGAAATCGCTGACACCGATTTGAACTAAAACTTCAGGTTTTGTGTGAGGCGATACGGTACATCATTGCTTTTTACTTCCTCAATGAAATCGTTTCATCTTATTGCAAAATTACATTTGACTAGGTTTCATACGCAGCGGGTCCATGTATATAAGGAGAGTATCTTAGCGTCAGAGTATTCATTCCGCTCTCAAACGATCAAGAAGATGGAAGAGTCAGCACAGATCGACCTGCTGGTCAAATATTTGCTAAAAGTCATACGAAAGCATAATTCACATGCGAAAGTGGCAACAAAACTTACTCTTTTGGTCGTTGATTTGATGAGAGTCATACGAAAGTGTGTAAGTGCTAATGAAGTTTGCTATATCTGCAAAGGTAAATGGGTATTTGTCTCCAGAATACCTGCTTCGTCTAAGAAAGAGAGACAAAAGTCAAGATACCTAATATCGTTGTCAGGAGAAAGGACATTGGAATTCAGAGTGCCCTACGAGAAAAGAGAAGAAACAAAAACAAGACGAAACAGAGAAGAGGGATTCAGAAGAAGAAGAAATTGAAGATGATGAAGAACATGTGCCAGTAAAAACATGAAAATGGAAAAATTGACAATGTGAGCCGATGCGTTGGCCCTGATGTGAAATTTCATACTACCTTCTAAAAGAGAATAGACCAGAAAGAAAACGTAAGTGTCTCTTGGTCTTGACATTGTATAATAAGGATGGCGTGTTTTGTTTTTACTCACACTTTATGAAATTGTGCTCTTTCACCTCTCTCTATCCCTCTGGATCATGTTTTAGTTAGAATTGAAATGGAAGGATGTTTTCCTTCACGCACGCTCTTTAGGCATGCAAGTCCGTAAACAATAGTCAGTCTATTCGTCCATCATTTTGTGTCTTGATGTTTCCTAAATCACACACTGATGCCATAAAATAACGGGTTAAATGGGTTTTGTAGTGTTGGGAGTGGGGGTGGGTGGGGTGTAGGTGTTTGGCAGAGTTGGTCATTGCAGGTGAGGGTTTAGGTGCTTTCAAAAAACTTTTTCTTCTTCACTCTGTGTTGATGGAATATAATGGGTTATTTTCTTCACTCTCTGTTGATAGTATATATAAAGGGTTATTTCTTCACTGCGTGTGGATAGTGTATAATGGTTTTCTTCTTCTTCCCTCTGTGGTGTGCGTGTGTGTGTGTGTGTGTGTGTGTGTGTGTGTGTGTGTGTGTGTGTGTGTTCGCGTACGTTGTGTAGATCGCATATTTGGTTGTTTTTTCTTCTTCCTCCCGAGTGTGGATAGCATATTTGGAGTTTGTATGCGTTAGCGACGTTGTGTGGATAGTATATTTGGGGTTTGTATGCGTTCGCGTACGTTTGTGTGGATAGTTTATTTGGGGTTTGTATTATCTCCCTTCTGTGTTGATAGTGTATTTGGGGTTTGTATGCGTTCGCGTACGTTTGTGTGGATAGTTTATTTGGGGTTTGTATTATCTCCCTTCTGTGTTGATAGTATATTTGGGGTTTGTTTTCTCCTCTTCCCTCTGTGTGTGTGTGTGTGTGTGTGTGTTCGCGTACGTTGTGTAGATCGTATATTTGGTTGTTTTTTCTTCTTCCTCCCGAGTGTGGATAGCATATTTGGAGTTTGTATGCGTTAGCGACGTTGTGTGGATAGTATATTTTGGGTTTGTATGCGTTCGCGTACGTTTGTGTGGATAGTTTATTTGGGGTTTGTATTATCTCCTTCCGTGTTGATAGTATATTTGGGGTTTGTATGCGTTCGCGTACGTTTGTGTGGATAGTTTATTTGGGGTTTGTATTATCTCCCTTCTGTGTTGATAGTATATTTGGGGTTTGTTTTTTCCTCTTCCCTCTGTGTGTGTGTGTGTGTGTGTGTGTGTGTGTGTGTGTGTGTGTGAGTCTGCGCGCGTATGTTGTGTGTGTGTGTGTGTGTGTTTGTGTTTGTTCGCGTACGTTGTGTAGATCGTATATTTGGTTGTTTTTTTTCTTCCTCCCCGAGTGTGGATAGTATATTTGGGGTTTGTTTTTTCCTCTTCCCTCTGTGTGTGTGTGTGTGTGTGTGTGTGAGTCTGCGCGCGTATGTTGTGTGTGTGTGTGTGTGTGTGTTCGCGTACGTTGTGTAGATCGTATATTTGGTTGTTTTTTTTTTCTTCCTCCCGAGTGTGGATAGTATATTTTGGGGTTTGTTTTTTCCTCTTCCCTCTGTGTGTGTGTGTGTGTGTGTGTGAGTGTGTGTGTGTGAGTCTGCGCGCGTATGTTGTGTGTGTGTGTGTATTGGTCTCTGTTTGTCCCTATAAAACTCACTTTATCCCTATCAGATACACTCTACCTACCTACCTACAGTAGCGCGTATTCAGGTCAGCCACTTGCAACACTGTTGCCATTTATCCCCTAGTGTTCAGTACAGTGACGTCACTGACGCTGGAAGTTTTGAGACTATAAATATCGACTTGGGGATTTCCACATTTTGTAGCTATACATATATACTAGAATTCATAAACAGGAACGTCACTCAGGCTGAGGCTATAAAAGGATAGTGGGATTTTCCAAAGGAAAAACCCACAAGTTGGAGCTATAAATAGATAGTGGGATTTCATAGGAATTTCAGCTGATTATCGATACATAGGTATTTATCCACGATCGTCACAGAAGTTGATATTGTAAGTAGTTACTAATTTTATCCATTTTAGTCTAAACCATTGTAACTTAATTTTCAGGGATATGTTTATTTTCCTTTAAATTCTGGGACAATTTCGTCATTTTAGCATTACTTTTAGTCACATCCATTTTGTCGTTGAGCATTTCCTTGATTATAGCTATTTATAGCATCATTACAATTATGCAAATTTTTGAACACCCCAGCAAGATTTCAGGTCTTGGTAATGCTTTATATATAAATCCCACGCTTGTACTAGTGTATGTATGTTTCTGTCTCTGTTGTGTTTGACCCTCTACCATCATTGTCCCTAGATAGTCCCACCATGTTCAATTCCCCTTGACGCTATACAGATCCACCATGTTCAATTTCCATATGTTAAATTCCCTTGAGGCTATATCCCCCAGGGGTTTCCGTAATGTTAAATTTCCCATTGTCCCTAGACAGTCCCACGATCTATTCCCCATGTTAAATTCCCATTGTCCCTAGACAGACCCACACTATAGTCCCCTGTTCCATTCCCCTTGTCCCTAGACAAGCCCAAACTCTATTCCCCATGTTAATTTCCCCTTGTCGCTAGACAGACCCACACTATAGTTCCATGTTAATTTCCCTTGTCGCTAATCTGACCCACGATTTTTCGCCATGTTAAATTTCCATTGTCGCTAATCTGACCCAGGGGTCTCTGTAATGCTAATTCCCATTGTCGCTAATGTACCCCACTTAACTACTTACGTATCAGTTACCCTCTTTAAATAAAGATATGTGTTCAGGAAGAAATAAAGGCGAGGCTCAAGAATATAAGGCGCAATTGTTGCATATTATTTCATGAAATTTGGTACAAATATCGATCGTTATGTATATCTAGTTGTATAGACTATCTTTAGTGAAATTTTTCTTACGTGGGTCTGTTTTAGGATTATCAAGAACATTTAATTACATAGGATAGATATGCGATGACAAACAATAATCTTAGTAAGAAGACTTAATGACTTTGGGTTGGGTTAAGTTATCTTAGGCTGATGAGGTATAGACGGCTATATAAGAATTCAGTAACTTTTCATTGGTTAGGTTAGGTCACGTGAATAGGCACTATCGAGATAAACTGAGTAGTAAGATCCGTCACGTGCGGTATGTTGTAATATGTGGTCGTGATAGAAGGTGAATATAAGGTGATGACTGAGCAATCAGGTTTATTCCTATTTTGGAGTCATTCTTTTTTCTTGTGTTCATGGTGCAAGTCTGCAGATGTGTTGTATGTTCTACTCAGATATTATTTGAGAGGAAAAACATTTGTTTGGACTGTTCAGTGGAAACAGAAAGTGCTCATTATTCGGACTATACTATTATTCTGGAATTATTGTGACTTGTTCAAAAGCAGGTGTGGAAAATGCCATTTTGACAATGTCACGATTCTTGGCGGACCAGTATATTTTCCAATTTGAAATGAATACGGGATTTTACATTCATTTTGACTTTTATAGAACTTTACCAGGATTATTTTGTATTGATTTCATAATACTGTAAGTTCCTCTCACATTTTCAGTAATAACATTGACAAGTAAATTGTTCTTACATTTTACACAACGTGTTGGTTTGGCTTCTTTCTATTACAAGAATTGTATTCATAGTTTTAAAAGGTAAATTACCTTATAAATTAAAGAACTTGACTGATAAAGCAATTTAGGCCCTCGCCAACATGGATGAGAAATGATTAAAAAAAAAAAAACAGAGAGAGAGAGAGAGAGAGAGAGAGAGAGAGAAAGAGAGGGAGAGAGAGAAAGGGAGACAGAGAGAGAGAGGGATTTTACACTAGGTACAAGGCGTTTTATAATTAATTAATATTTATTATAGGTATGATGGGACGTTTTGAACGATATCTGAGACGAAACAGATAACATTGCAGCTTGTTTTATGGCCCTGAATTTTATCAAGCAAGAGAGACCCTAAAAAGTAAACATAAAGATTTGAAGAAGAAAGGAAAAGAAAACAAACCCAAAACTGTTGATGCCGTAACTGATGATGACATACAAAAAACTGTTTGAATATTCGCTTTTGGACCCCAGCACACCATCAAGTTTACTGAACACTTTATGGTTTAATACTAATTTGCACTTTGGAGTACGGGGAGGGGGAGAAGAACAGAAACATAAAGTGGGGAGACATATCATTAAAGCAAGATTGCGAATTTAACCTAGAATATTTAGAGTTTAACGAGAGACAGACGAAGACGAGGACAGGAGAGGACATAAAAAACACGAGAAATGAAAAGCAAAGGATATTCGCTAACCCTCTATTTCCAGATAGATGTCCGGTAACTACCTACAAATGTTTCAAGAACAAACGTCTAAGTGATTTTTGTAACCCTGACCATCCACTTTACCTTGCCCCTGTAACTTACGTGCATGCACCTGGGGCAAATGAGCAATGGTTTTTACGTGCACCAGTTGATGCCTGAAAGCTTAACTCTCTAATGAAAAAATGGCCTTGAAAGTAAACTTGCCCGATTTGGCCTCTAAACGCATTACAAATTCTAGTGTGAGAAAATATATATGTCAGAAACTAATAGAAAACAATGTTCCAGACACTCAGGCTATACACGTCACTGGCCACAAAAATCCCAACTCTCTCAACAACTACAGAAAATTTAGTAATAGCCAGAAATGTGTTATGTCCAGCATACTTTCTTCTAATTTTGTTAAACGTCCCCATTGTGCCCCAGTTGAATCAAACATGTGCATGCAGTCTTTGAGGACAAATAATGCACTTACCAGCCAGAGTGAATCATTTACCCTTCCACACGTTATTCCACAAACAAATTTCCCTGTATCAGATCCTTCCACGACTAGTAGAAACAAAAACCCTCTGAAAATGCTTAGAATCTTAACATGTACTTTGCAGTACAAGTAGTGAATGGGGCCACTTTACGTACAATGGGAATTAGCATTAAAAAACACCCTGGGCCACTTTACGTACAATGGAAATTTAACATGGCGAAAAATCGTATACCACTTTACGTACAAGGGGAATTAACATGGGAATAAATTGTGGGTCATTTTACGTACAAGGGGAATTTAACATGGGATTTTTTTTTTTTAAATTTTTTAAAAAAGGGTAGGCAATTGAAAAGTCATTCTCTTTTCGAGAAATATGGCTGGCCCTGAAAAGGGCCTTTGGCTTTCTTCTTCTATTTCCTCCATTTCCTCATCCATCCCCTAATCTTTCCCCAAATTCCTTTGTTCTTCCTTTTTTCTTTTTCAGGTAACCAGTCTGGGTGACCCATAGCCCTGAACTTCTCTTGTATCTTGATCCAATTGTTGTTGAGTTTGTCAAAGGCCTCTTTTTTCTTTAAGTTTTCCTTATCCTTTCGTTCTTTATTCCACTTGTCTTTGATCTTTTTCACTTCTTCCTCCATTACTTTTCTCATAAGTTGTTCCGATTTCTTAAGCTGGTCTAGGCCTTTTTTGACAAAGGACCACTCTGTCCATTCCATTACGTCTTCCAAAAAGCACCTGACTTCTATCACATTATCCATGGCTTCCTTTAAGTGACCAATCTTTACATACTCTGGATCTGTAAAGCCTCTTAGTCTTTTTACTTCTTCTTCTATCATCTCTTTCACCAGATCCATAGATAATTTTAGGTTGGTCACTTGTCTTCTGACAAAATCTCGGGTAAGTTCATGCTTCCATTCTCGTTCAATCCTTTCCACTGCATAAGCTCCATCCACCATCCAATACCAAATGTCTTTCAACTGGTTAAACAATTCTGTTACAGCTACCATCTTCCTTGTCTTTATTCCGTAGAATGGTTCCAACGACGAACGTGGTGGGTTCTTATAGTGAAAGCGCGGACGTGGTGGAAAACATCCCCCAAAACATAAAATTGATCTTACCTAGATCATGACCAAACATCGCGCGGACGTGAAGGAAAACATCCCCTACTTTCTCATTTCATATAATAAAACCCTAACTATACTCTCCACATACGCTAAGAAACAGTTAAAAAACCCATAATCTACTATTCACACAAACGTACGCGAACCGTTACAAACACAAACACATACACTCACACTATGAATAAAGAGCTAGTGTTTATATTCACACTACTCTACCTACACACATTAGCAAATGGATCGTTATTTCTTTTCTAGAGTATTGGGGTAGCCCTGAAAAGGGCTTTTTTTGTTTGGAACTTCATGGACACCTGGTTAATGGGGGCACCTTCCAGGCCTGGCGCCGCATACACATCTTGTCCTCCAGTTACTTTTTACCTTTTGGGGGGAGAGAGCAGAAGCAGGATATGTGGCTTCAGAATCCCAATTTTCGCTCTCTGGGATTCTGAAATTTCTTCTTCTTCTTCTCTCCTTTTCCTCCTCCTCTTCTTTGTTTCTTCTCTCCTCCTCCTCTTCTTTGTATTTTCTTTCCTCCTCTTCTTTGTTTCTTCTTTCCTCCTCCTCTCTCATCCTTCCGTCTTCCACAATGGCTTCCGCGGCCAGTTCATTCAACAGGCGCCTGGCATATTCCAGATGCACATGAAGTTCCAACAGTTTCGCCAGTCTCGTGTTCATTTTTGGTGTTGATCAATCAACAAGGGTAGCTGGACTGCCGAACGAGTTTCAATTTATAGTGAAAGCGCGGACGTGATGGAAAACATCCCCCTAAAAACATAAAATTGATCTTACCTAGATCATGACCAAAAAACAACGCGCGGACCTAAAAGAAACACTCACTCACTTTTTATGCTACCCATTCCTATTCTAAATTTTTTTTCATGAATCACTTCAATTGACTATCCACATACGGAAAGCAGGCCAATCTAACCCCAAATATACACCTCAAACACCAAAAAAGACATCATTTTAATCTACTATCCACACCAACGTACGTGAGCACTTACAAACACACAATCTTATACACAAACACATACCCTCACATTTTTAAAAAAAGAGTTAGTGTTTATATTCACACTACTCTACCTACACACATTGGCAAATGGATCGTTATTTCTTTTCTAGAGTATTGGGTAGCCCTGAAAAGGGCTGTTTTTTTTTTGTTTTTTTTTGTTTGCTATGGCAATCTTTTTTTAGTTTCTAAGAATGCGATGTCCTCTGAGGATAGACTTTCTGGCGATAGGTCTGCTTCTTCGGAAAGAGAAGAAGAACTCTTTGGTGTCGATACGACAATCGACAAAGCCTCTGTCAGGTTCAGGTTGCTGCTGTTGTTGTTGTTGTTGCTGCTGTTGCTGCTGCTGCTGCTGCTGTCTCTGAAGTCTGTACTTCTCTGTCCATTCTTCTTTTTCCTTGTTCACTTCTTCTCTGAAGAGCTCTTCTATCAGGTCTTCAGTGACTTTTAGCATTCTCACATTCTCTATCTCTTCTGGCTTCGGTATCAAACTGTGTCTGACCCTATGCAAATTCACGTAGGCTTCGTTGAGCTTAGCTAGTTTGGAGCACATCTTCGTAGGAGGATGAGTCGACAATGGATGGTTAGACTGGAAACAACCCCCGGTTCTTAAAGTCAAAGCGCGGACGTGAAGGAAAACATCCCCCACACGGATTTCGAGTCGCAACGTTCAGTGAGTGTCATGAGAGGGATAGTAAGAAATGAAAGGGCATCAATCCAACATTCTTATAGCTAAACAAACCACAAAGGCATTTTTTTTTTCAAAACACAACATTTTTTATTCAAAAATCACTTAACACTAACCAACAACAACTCTAACATATTTTAAACAATAATCCAACATGATAACATCAAACATTTTTTTCTCAATTTACAGTCTACTTTAAACAGGGCTGACAACGTTGTGAATGAAATTGTGATTTCCACTGTTGGAAATCATTAGGCCATTGATGGACACTACGTTTCCTAGCTTGAGATAAAAGATAAGCATAATGGTCACACAACCATCGATCTACTTTCACATCATTTCTAGAAGAAGAACGAGGATCAAAATGAGTCACTAAATGTTCTAAGGAATAGCCCAGGCTGCGATGATGCAGAAAATACACACAGTACTGTCCACTCACCAAGGAATCTGTGCCTTGTAATTTCACATTATTAAATCGGGTGGTCTGAGCATTTCTTCTCATAAAGTCAACGATATCGTCTTCCAAAGGGGGCAATCCGTACGAATCGAAATATTCCACACATCCTTCTTGAGGAAAGTAGATGGCTACCCAGTGGGTTCCTGGGAGATGACTGTTGTCCGTGTTGAACACGTAAGCTTGATGGTCTTTAGGTTTGCGATGAGGGAGTTCATCTTTAGCACAGACGACAGGATTCCAAGAAGCCGTATACGAACTGTGGTTCAAAAGGTAATAAAGTTCCCAGGTATCCATTGATTTGTGTGTTTTTTTTCTTCTTCACAGGTAATAATAAGTCGTCAATTCGATCCTGACCTTTTGCTTGAAAATGTCTGACAAATAACCGTTTCTTCGTTTCGTCTCCTCACTCTGATTCAGGAGAGCTTCGATACGATGGATCTCTTGAGTGGTTAATGGTGGACAAGAATGTTCACGCAAGTCTTTATACCACTGATGCAACACGTCTTCGTCCGTGATGAGACTCCAAGCCTCGTCCAGATACTCGTCCAATTTTTCTTCTTGACTCAGCATTAGGCATTTATCGTGTTGAATTTGACTGGGATGAGCGTTTTGACATCCATAGCAATCTTTCTTGATCAATTCCGTCATTTTTTCGACCAAGTGTTTGGCAAAACAGGAAACTAAATGGGCTTCTTGTTCTGGCCATCTTGACTTCATCATGATAACTTCTTCGTCTTTGTCTTGAGATTCTTCTTCCCCGGTCTCCTCACATTCCATCTTCAAAGTTTCTCCACTAGGTAAAGAGGGATAACAGTCTTCCATGACTTCTAGTAATCTAGAATGACTTCTCTCAAACTGTTGATTTCTATGGTGTTATCGAATTCTGCATACAGGATGACGTTCAACGTTGGATTAGCAGCAGCGGGGTCTTGGATTGCAAACTGAATTTCCACACGAATCTGGCCGGATTTTATAGGGTGGAAATGTCCCTCGTCGCTGCCTTGGTCTGGAGTGAAATCGAAAGCCCACAAAGCATAACCTTTTGCATAATCCTCGTACGTAATGCCGTGACTGGTGTTGGTTCCTAACTGTCCCGTGGCTTCGTACAGTACGATCTCAAGTAATTTTTGTTGGTAAAGTCAGGTTCAAAAGGTCGGGTAAACAAGGTCTTGCCATCGCGACTGACTTCGATCTTGGACACGTCAAAGTGTTTAAAGTAGAAAGGATTTTTAGCGATAGCTCCGTTGAAGGCTTCATTCTCGACGATACTAATGATTAAACGTTTGGGTAGCTGTCCTTGGAACAGATGATCTTGGATCATGGATCGCTGTCCCTTGGGAATGGTGAAAGTTTTCACTTCCACGCGTCGTATGGGATACTTGGCGGTCGTTCTGCTCAACGTCTGACTGATGTCGTTTCCCACTTTAGGTAACACTTCCACACGGCGTACGTAGAGTCTGGCTTCTTGGATTTTGGTTTTGTAATCGTCAGCATTAGCCAATAAATGGAAAGCGGTACTGCTCCGATTCAGTCTCAGGCGGACATCCACCCCGTTCAGCAAATATTTCTCTTGCAACCACATGTCCAGATGCAAACGATCCATCAATTCTAAACTCATTCCATCTTTGATTCTGTCTCTTCGTTCTACAAATCCGTCATTGTTTGTACTCTTTGGATTAGTTTCGAAATTTTCAAACTGCTCACCTTCGTCAGCTTCCCATACCACACAGGCATTGAGATGAGTGTTCTTGGCGTCTATTCCGTACGTCAAGAGATTTTCTAGGTAGGCACGATAAGGGTAAGTATCCATGCTGCTACTGACTAGTTTGTTATTCAAGTACAAGTCCACTCCACTGAACAAGGAATGCATGAAATTGTTGACGGGAGCTACCGCTTCATCGTCTATATTACCTCCAGTCTTATCTACAACTTTGACTTTCAGGTACAAGTAACTGCTATTCAGATCGATGTAATCTTCGGGCTGTCCTTTGATTTCAAACTCGATGGGAGCAGAATCGGTCAATGAGGAGACGGGGTGAAATTCCACCCATTGGGATTCTTGCATGGTCATCATGGTGGGGGGGCATGGCAAACAGATCCAGTTCCGTCTTGGAACAGGCGCAAGACTCTCGGTGCATCATTTTTTTCTGTGTTTCAATAATCGAAAACGTCTAAGTCTCGAACGGTTCTTCTTTTCTTGGCCTTTCTAGCTTGAAGTCTGGTGAAAGGGTGTTTTCTTCGTCGTCTCTTTCTGCCTTGTCCTTGCTGAATGCCTGATTCGGTAGCGTGCAGGGCATTTATAGGTGTGTCTCGTCGGCCCAAAATGTCTTTGCCCGTTTGTAGCAAGACATTTTTGCCTGCCCCCATGAAGGCTTCTTTAGGGTTTTGTTTGTCGATGATGACATTTTGGAGAAATTCTTTGCCTTGCGTCAGTGCCGCATCTTTTAAGGCGTGCAATCCGCGTGTCACCATCGGTTTCAACACCGGGGCCACCGAACGAAAGGCCGATTTTAACATATCTCCTAAACCGTGTCCTCGCTGTCGAGCAACCCCCCGGTACACTGGATACATGACTTACGAATCGTGAGAGAACCGTTTTCGAAAATGGAGTTTCACCATGACTTTTCCTTTGGTGAATGGAATATTTTGTCCCAAATCTCCTTTTATAGTAATGTTGACCGTGTCCGAATACGACTTGCTGACAGGCAAATAGTGAGGATGGACAAATTCGCGGTGGACGTGGTAAGTGTTTCCACCTTCCTCGTCAGCGTTCGCGGCAGAATCCACTTTGAAAGGAATGACACGCAGTAACGGTACGAAGGTGTGTCCCACCATGTTGTACTCCACCACATCAGAATATACGAACATCAAATTCAGTCCTTGGTTCAGTTCTACCGGGGTACGAAATAACTTGCTAAAAGACTCGTTGTCGTAAATGATGGGTAATTCGTTTTTCTTCATCATGGTCATACTCATGTTCATGTCTCCGCCCAACATGTCAAACAATTCAGGACAAAATAAGAAAGACATGATTTTACCCCCCTCAGGAAATTTTATCAGGAAGCGACGAGCTGTTTTGTGGTATTCCAGGGTGATGACACCTTTTTTGACACTTTCCAAAGCTCTAAGAAACACGCCATTAAACCTGGTGGCTATGGTGCTGACCAAATGTTGACCACTAAAATAATAGCCTGGGGGAATGAACAAGTGATAGGTGGTGTACTTTTGATTTTGTGAACGGGTTTTCTTGTCATATTTGACGTGGTCATCCAAGTAGCGTTGCAATTGCTCGTCATAAACTTCCACATCAAATTTATTTTGATTGGGAAGAACATTGAGAACTTGGGTCGGGTGAATGATTTCCACTAAAGCCACTTCCCAATGGGCTTCGTGATCTAAGGGGATGGCCTGAGGTAATTTGGCCGTGTAACAGCACAACGTGTTGTTGGGAAACACCTCCATGGAACTGTCACTGGGTAAGGTTAAGTAAAATTGGTTTTCGTGACTCATAATTCCAGAGTTCTGTGGCTGTCCGGAGGGGTTACTGGAAGTCAGAGGCGTGTCTCCGCCCAAAATGGGGTTCTGGTTGTGGTTGGACTGGTGACTGGCACTGACACTGGCACTGGACACAAGGTTCCCGTGGTTCCCGTTGGAAGAGAATTTCAGGGAGGGATTGGGAAGCAGGTAACCGATGCAACTGCTCAATAAAATGGTCCACAATTGCTTGTCTCCTTGTTGCAAACTCAAATTGGCGATGGCTGCCCCGATGACACAATACACCACGAAGATTTGGCAGAAAAAGACGATTTGCGTTTTAGGCACACGTTCTCCACACCACACCCACAAGGGTTGTTTTTGTAAATCTTGCACAGAAGAACTAGGTGAAGGAGAAGTGGTCGACGTAGCTGCGTCTGCTGTGTGAAAGGGCATGATGGTCACTTCTTTTTATAGTCGATGACTTGCGAAGCGTCGATCCAAGAATCAAAACTGGGTTGATATCCTTTCCAACGTACTTTCACTTCTTTGACACGTCCGTTGCCCACTTTACGGGTTCTGCGTTCGAGAATGCTTTCGATGTCGTACACGTCGTCTTCTTTTTTGGTGACACGTTGTAACTCGGGTAAATAAAACGTTCCTTTGAGCACTTCTCCGTTCATGTCTTCCAATTTATAGACGGCAGGATGACGGCCATGCACTCGTCCAGTGACGCGAAAGAATTCGGTCGTCCAGTTAGGTAAGTAACCTTTGTCGAAAGTGCGTTTGGTTTTACCAATGCGCACCCAATCTCCTATAGCCAACATTCCACTTTTCTTGGGGACAGCCCTCGTCGGGGACGTACCGAACAGGCGCTCAAACACCAACACTTCGTTGTCGGGAGTCACTTCTTGCGGGGCACGTCCGATGCTTCGATGGTAAGATTGGTTGTACGCTTGCACCAGGTGCGGTAAGATGTCGATGTACTTCAGAGTGTGGTGATGCGTAAAATATTTCCACATGCGTTCTTTCAAAGTGCGTTGAAAACGTTCCACGATGCTGGCTTTGGTTTCAGGATTCTCGGTGGTAAAAAAATGAATGTCACGTTTCTTTAATTCTTTTTGGGAAGCTTGGTTCAGAAATTCGGTGCCTTTGTCCGTTTGCCATCGAAGAGGGTGACGACCGCTTTGTTTCAACACCCGTTGCAGGGCTCGCACTAACTCGCTGCTCGATTTGGAAGTCAAGGGCACGACCCAGGCAAATTTGGAAAAGACGTCGATGACACAAAACAAATATTTGTAGCCACGATTGTAGCTGGCCAAATGAGAGACATCGGCTAAATCGGCTTGCCATTGATGATCGATGCCTTCCACTCGGGTGCGACTTCTGGCAAACTTGCGTCGAATGGGTTTGTGTAAAGTGTTGGTAGCTTGTTCTTGTAACCATCGTTGCACTTGAGGTAAACGGAGACGTTTCAGTCGAGTTTTGGCAGCACGATACAATTTTTGAACTCCTGCGTAACCTGCAGGATGGGAGGGATCGTAGTAAATGCTGGCTAAGACTTTTTCCATTTTTTATTTTTTGTGTTGGTTGGTTGGTTGATGTGTTAATAAGGCACCCACTCTTGGAAGAGGCTACTCTTTTTCTCTTGGGGTATTTTCTTGGATTACAATGCTTTCCGTGTGCGACCGGCAATAGGTGTCGAAGAGGAGGAGGATGTTTGAGCGGGGGATATCGGTTCTTGTTTCACTTCTGTCTTCACTTCTGTCTTCACTTTCTTTGTCTCTTGTGATGAAGAAGGGGTGGCCATCATCTTTTTAATCCATCCAATTCTGGAGGTAGGTTTTGTTGTTAACTTGCGTACTTTTTCTGGTGGAGTTTGAAACCCTTCTTCTTCTTCTTCTTTTCCTTTTTCTGTCTTGGTCACTGGTACTGGTGGTACTGGTACTGGTACTGGTGATGGTGCTGGACTTTTCATCATGGTCTTAAAATCTTTCAGAGTGGGTAGAGCTGTTTCGTCTAAAGCTTTCTGGTGAAAGAGTTGCAGTCGTTGCAAAAGTTGACCGTACTTTTGCGATTTTTCTGTTTCGGACAAATCTTGGCGATCCATCAAGGACTGCAATTCGTGTTGTAACTGGGACATCTCGCTCAAATGGAGATTGGGAGGTAAATGCGGAGTGCATTGTTCTTGCCACCGATGGTATTCCATCCATCGTTTGTAAGGTACTAAAGCTAGTTTTCGTCCTTCCATGGGGTTGTCAGGGGTCGATTCTGAGATCTTGGGACTTCCGAGGGCCTTTTTATCTTGCTCCCACCAGTCCTCCCAACATGGTTCCCAAGACTCCTTTCAGTATGGGGCCTAACAAGAGGGGTAAAACGCCTCCACGTTGCACTAACATCTTCTTCTTTTGACGAATGGGAATTTTCTTTCGAACCATTTGGCGAAGAACGTGACGATGTTTGCTTAAGCATTGTTTCTGGTGTTTGGACAAAGGGATCGTGCCTTTCAAGACATTCAAACAACATTCACACACGGTATCGATGACCTCTTTGGAGGCCGATTGAATGAGTTTTTTTCGTAGAGGTGAAGAAGCTTTGGACAGGACAGATAACAGGTCCCCATGTTTGACTAAACGTGGTGGCAGTCCTTTCCTTTTCTTTCCTTGGGGTTTTCTGGAGGGTGACATCTTTGAGTCTTCATGAGCACCAAAAAAACACTGATACCCCCGACTTGGTCACACACCTTTTTTATACTGGAACGCATCGCCACTGATTGTCTTTACGTCGTATCAGTTTGAGGACAGGCATGACACGTCGTGCAGGGGTACGCAACAGACTAAATCGAGCCAGTTCTTGCTTGGACAAATCCAGTAAACTTTGTAACATGCCCGATCTTTCATGGACTTTGATTTTGGGAGAAGGTACTTTGTGAGCAGCAGCCACTGCCACTAAATTGGAGGGTCCTGCCACTGGGGAAGTTCTTTTTGGGGTCATCAACGGAGAAGTTCTTGGTGTGATCAACGTCTCCAAGTACTCTTCAGTTCCTGGTGTCATCAACGGAGAAGTGGACGAACGTGATGATGCCGGAGACGCAGTCACCGCCGTGTCAGGTCGTGGTTTGCGAGTGTAAGGTTGCGTCCTGGCCGAAGTGCCTCTCTTGCGACTAGTTTTCTTCTGTGGACTTTTCTTTTTCTGGGGACTTTTTCTCTGTTCCTTTTTCTGGGGGCTTCTTTTCTTTTTCCGGGGTGGTGTCTGGTCAGAGGAGGGTCCCGCCACGGGAGAAGTTTTTCTTCTTGGGGACCTGGTCTTTTTCTTTTTCTTCTTGGGGCTTCGTTGGATTTTTTTCTTGAGTATAACTTTAGGGGCATTAGGATCCCATCTTAAGAGAGAGCGAATGATGACCCCTCCTAGAGTACCGCTCCCTCCAGGTTTCAAAATGATTTGTTTTTTGGTTTGAGTGTCGATCGGCCAGTTGGACCAAAGCGACTTTGTTTCGATCGAAAAAGCGTTTGGTTTGATGAGGAATCTGAATGATTCCTTGGAGTATTTGACGTGCCGTCACCGTGAACCATCGTAAGACTTCTTTGAGACTAGCTTCTAAGACACGAGCTCGTATTTGTGGATTTTTTTCTCGACTGATGCCATACAAGGCACTAATCAATTTGACGGGAAGATGCGACTGAAGGGACGTCATGTTCACACTGTGTGTGAGACAGACGAAAAAGGGTCTGAGGTTTTTATAGAATTTTTTATGTGGAGTGAAATGAAGTCGAGGACGGAGACGTGTACAGGACAGGCCCTCCGTCTTGGCACCAGTGGTGAAACAAGTGGGTACGAAATCGCAAATCCTCGGGGGTCGTAGGTTTCAAATCGACGAGTAAATAGGCGTGTGGCGTTTGAGTGGCATCGTCGTACGCCTGAGTCAGCCAAGGCGTTCCTAACTGTTTGGCTAAGACTTGCACTTGCAATTTATCTCGAGGGCTTTTAAACAAGACCACGTAATGCGCATTGAGACTGATGGTGCGATGGGCTTTACTTTGTTGAAACAAATTTTGAGTGATGTAAACGACACTGGCATTACGGTGATGCCCTTTGCGCGTGAACCACAGTTTAATTTCTTCTTCGTCTTCTCCTAACATGTCGTCGAAAATGACCAAATGGGTTTGACGGGAGTCAGAGACGATGCCGTCGTCTTCTTTAGGAATGCCTTCCACAAACACGATGGAATCGCCTTGACTTTCTCGCAAGAGGCTGTACGCCGATTGCCACTCTTTGTAACACCACACGATCCGTTGAGGTGGTCGATCGATCAAATGATGTTTATGTTCGATCAAACGTTTGACGAATTCGGTTTTGCCTGAACCGCTAGGTCCAGCAATGAGCATGTTAAAGGGATGGCGAAGATACAAAGCCTCCCAACTGGCACGATCTAAGTGTTCGTCGATGACTTTGACAGTGGAGGAAGAGGGAGCAGATACGGCAGAGGTAGCCATAGTGTGAGGAATGTCACTTGTGACACGAAAACAAACAAGACAAGAGTTTATATACTTTTTTCAGAACACGTTTATTGAATGTTTTTTTTCAAACATGAATACGAAAGACAAAAATACATAAAAGCCAAAGGCTTAAGTACAAGAATAAAAGGCACATGATAACCATTAACGTGGAATAAAAACAAGTGTCTGTACAACAACATGTTTTGGGTAATGTTCTAACCAGTTCTATAGTAGGGGGTAAGGTCACACAAGTGTCCTCCCGAAAGGGTCTTTCAGGCCTGTCCACGACAGTCCTGTCCTGGGTGACGGGTTCTTCTGGCACCGTCACTAACACGGGTTGAAAAGTAACTTTTTTCCTTGAACAACTCTCGTGCATACTGGGCCACTTCTTGGGTCCAAGCCTCAAAACCCCATTCTTTCCAGGCACGGACATTGTCCAATGGGGATGTAAGTCACAAGCTACACACACATCGTCATACACGTCTTGGGTAGCTAAAAGTTGACGAATCTTTTTTTCCCGTAGAGGTCGAGAAGTATCCAGATGAAAACGCAAGGCTTTGAACAAAAGGAGTTTTTCGTGACCATTTAAGGCCATTGAGGTGGTAAGTACTGATCGTAAAGAGTCCACAAAGAATCGGCTGGTAAACGAAATCCCAGAAAACAAGTCACTAAGACACACACCACTTGTCGTCCCAAATTGAATGGATACAGTTCTTTTAATAATCGATGGTAATGATCCACGGTTTGAATATGGTCGTTGAGTTCCTTCCACGGAATCTGTTCAATGATATGTGACATAATCCGTGGCATGGCAACTTGATTTTATAGTCTCTTTGTTTCGGAAGCAATAAAGGTAATTTCTAGCTAGACATGTTCGTTCTCCAGTAGGGAATTTAAATGTTACATACTGTAACTGAAACGTCAGAGTTTGTCTAGATGTTTCGTCTTTCTCTAAGCAGATTGCATGTAACAAATGTTGGTAATCCTTTAACTCGTCTTCCTCAATGCGTTGCAGTAAATGAATCTCGAAGTAACTAAAATTACGAACGTCTATTTCATCATCATTCACAAACTGAAAATGTTCAACAAGGTCTGACCAGTGAAAAAATTTCTGACGAATCAGTCCTCTTATACCATTCAGGTACCAGTGGTTAAAGATCTGGTGACGTAACGGATGCAATTGTTCTTTACGTTTCACTTGTATTTTGACCAGTTCTCGGTAAATCCTTTCTCTCAACTCCTCAGGCAAGCTCAAAATGTTCTCTTGTAAAGTATCCATAAGTATATACACTGTTTTTGGAATCCTTGGGTGGTGGCCAATAGCCTCGTTTACCTTTGTGCCTGATGTAATATCCACTCATAATCAGTCTTCTTATACTTTGGAACAGAGCATAATTTAAAAACGGTTGAATCACTTTGCGTTTGCGTTTCACTTGTATTTTGATCAGTTCTCGGTAACTGCGTTCTCTCAACTCCACAGGCAAAGCACGAATGTTCTCTAGCAAAGTATCCATGAATAGTTCATACTAAATCCTCTTTGGTCTGACACAAGAAATGTACTCTTTGCACAAACATGGTTTTACTTCAGTGCCGAATTTAAATCGTTTAGTCACTAATCTACACATTACAATTCGTTCAGAAGTTTCCTCTTTCACTAAGTTGACAATGTGTTCAAGATGTTGGTAATTCGTTAACTCTTCCTCTGTAATTCGATGCAGTAAGTTTACAATGATGTAGTAGATAGAATCGTCCATACCGAACCATTCCTTTTTAAAACCAGGGGATCGTTGATCAATGTCTGTCCAATGGAACACTTTCAATTGAATCAATCCTTGTATAGCCTTCAGGTACCAGTGGTTCAAACACCGGTGACGTAACGGATGCAATTCTTCTTTACGTTTCACTTGTATTTTGACCAGTTCTCGGTAAATGCGTTCTCTCAACTCCACAGGCAAAGCACGAATGTTCTCTTGTAAAGTATCCATGAACAGATTATGGTAAGAAGTTACTTCAATGTCTCGGTCCCACTAAGGGTAAGTAATGACAATTCGGTGACCATCGAGCATGTTCTACGTAGGCCGAATCTTGCGGTTCCCAGTGGTGAAGTGACACACCGCAACTGAAGCACTTGACTTTATCTCCTTCGCCCAAGTAGAAAAATCCGGCTCTGGCTAATTCTTCGGGGGTCGGTCCTCCCAGATACTTAGGCCATTTTCCTTTGAACGATTGAAGACGATTTTCAAAGTCGCAGTATTCCAACAAACGCACATTCGTCTTTCACAGGTTCGTTTCGATGAGGGTTGAGTGACATGGGCAGGAGTTTGCTCAGGGCTGGATGACATCCGTAGGGGGGTAGACGTGAAGGTGAACATTCCCCTTTAAAACGAAAACCAGTAAAATGTCCAAGAGGACGAGCGCCATCACTTTCGCATCCCTCAGGTTTGACACGCACAGCATCACTTTCCATGATAGGGGTCGTAAGAACAAAGTTCCCATGATGCTTTACGGCATCGCTCAGGTCACAACGTACAGCATCGTACCCATCGCAAGGCTCACAATCGCATTCCACTTCAGAAGCCTCACACTTGAATTGTGCCTTTCTAAACAACTTGTTTCGTGCTTCTCTGAAAGTATTCATCTTGTTCGCTCGGTCTTGGTAGTCACAATGAACTATCGATCTTGCCTACGGTTCCTTTTTTATATACAGACCAATACCGACGTGTCCATACGGTAAGGTGAAATGATTGGGAAGTCGCACTCGCTTCTGGTACACGATTTGATAGACTTTTTCCAAGGGCCGACTGACGATGTGGTGAGTGGGTAAACGTACAATCTTGTTCGGTTGATAGGTGGTCACTTTAAAGTTTCCATCCTCTCCCGATTGCAAGGCTTCTTTCAATACCCCAAAGTTGACCACTCGACTGGTACGATAATTCAGAGTCAGTCCTTTCACTTTGCACGTCGTGTGCACTTTTCCTTGTTTGTCCCGGTATTCGTAGCCGTAATTTTTGGGACCGCCACTGACAAAACTTAGAATCTTGTCGTCGGGATGCTCGTCTGTCCAGGCTCCTAAACGGTCTCCTTCGATGTCAGGGTGCTGTTGACTCGGGTGATGGATGTAAATGCAACTGTCCGTGTCAAAGTACAGGACGCGTTCCCCTAACAGTTCTAAAGCTTCGTACAATTTTAAGCGAGCATGGGCTGTCACGTAAGCCGCAATGATGACATTTCCAAAAGGGTCGTCTTGTACAAAGTCCAGATCTTCTTCGTAATTGACCAAGATCAAATTCTCTCGAACGAAGTCCACGTGTTTCATGTATTTGGTTTTGTCGCGAATCATCTGGAAGTAGCGGGAAGGTTGTGTCAAATATTCCGTCTTGGGTAAACACGGTCGTTGTGCCATTTTACCCCACAAGCAATTTAACATCACTTTGGCAAACGATCGCCTGCCTTCGTTTTTCTCGATGTGGTCTAAAGAGATGCCTTCTTGTTCGTAGTATTTCTCTTTGAATTGTATTTGGTCTTCGGGAGTGTGACACCAGGAAGGATAGCCGCTGGCTTCTTGCTTCAGTTTCAAAAAGGCATCCACGTAGTCGGCGAAAATGCCTTTCTGACTGGGGTCACCCTTGTGGTACTGTTGTGTCTTGGGAAAGTGGCAAATTTCGTACACTTCTAACAGTTGGTATCCCATGTCCAGAGCTTTGAACAATTCTACGCTGACCCAGGTTCCCGTCAAGGCACGTTCTTCCTGGCTGTGATGACAAGGTTGGTCTTGGTTGCACGTTTCGGCACAAGTACGGCACAAGGGAAACATCAGTTTGCCTTGACAATGGTGAGGTAAGACGGGATGGTATAGGTTCGTGGGAGGCAAAACTTTACACTTGATCAAGCCTTCGTATTGTCGAATGTTTTTAGGGTCGATGTGTTCCGTCAGCAATTGCTGGTGCCCTACAGGAAAGCGACAATATTTGCACACGTAGGGATACAGCGAACACACGTCCAAGTATTTGATTTCTTCTCCTTTCTCTTCGTCGGCTTGGTACAGCAAACAGGTGGCATTGGTCCTTCCTCCGTACAAACTATCCCTCGGGTCAGCGGGTCCATGAACTGGTAACTTTCCACGAGGCATTTAAACTCGGGATCGGTTTTCATACGGTGATCGTACTCGTGTTCCCACATTTCCACCACTTGGTATCCTTCCTGTTCCAACTTTAGGCGCCGTTGACAAGTGTCCTGGTACAAGTCTTCCATGGTTCGTTGCAAAAACTGATTTTTAGTGCTACGGTCAGGGAAACAGACGGGACATCCGTGAAATAAGCAACCGTTAAACTCGTACACGATCTTGGGGTTTTCTAAGTCCCAACCATCGACCGAATACGTTCCGATGGTCTTTTCACCCTCTCCGTTGCGGGCATGCTGAATCCATTTGTCTTCCTTGTCGCACAAGTAATGTAACCAACGTAGGGCTTTGACCGAGTATTGACGTTTGACATAGTGGGTCGTTTGAGGGCTGATGACAGCCACGGTGTTTTCAGGCATGAATCGTTGTCGATACACTAAGGAACACGCTTTGGCAATGGTGCAAGCTACTTTCAAAGGATCGACCCCTCCGTGTTCCATGAACAGTTCTCGAAATTTTCCACAGCAACGCCGTAAAATGTCCACGTCGGAACGACAATACTTTAGCATTTCTTCCTGAAAGTCGAAAGGGTCCGAGGCATGAGCCTGGTACCAAGCGTAGAAAGCTTCTCGTTGTTCGGTACGCATGTTGTCGGGGTCGTAATAGTGAGCCTCAGGCAAATGGGGTAGAACGGCGTGTTGATTGGCTTCCGTATTGAAAAAGTGTGGAAAGTACCCTTTAGCCATTTCTGTCATTCCAAACGTTTTAGGCATTCGACTCAAAGGCATGGCCAAGTAGCTCATCGAATCTTTAAACTGTACTTGTCCCACTTGCATGAAAATGATTTTGGCTCCGCTCAAAGTCACTTTAGGACGCTCGGTGCCTTGTTCCGTATAGTATCTGAGAAGAAACTGTCCATCGTATCCGGAGAAATTGTGAGCCATCACCGTGGCATGACGATGACAATCTCCGTAACGTTCGATGTCCTCTTGGCTCCACGTCTTGTCGATGGGGTCTAAGACCCATTGGGCAAAATCGGCTAACGTGTTCTGTCCCCGGAATATTTTTTCACGTCCTCCAGGAATCTTGCTGCAGTGAGGGCAATGACTGAAGATAGGTTCTTGAATGCACTTCTCGCACGCTCGATGAGCCACGCAGAAATTAGGAATGTGAATGCCGGTCTCTAGCATGCATTCGAAATCAAAAAAGATGAAATTGCCTTTCTTCTTGTGACCGTCCTCTTTCTCTGGTGGGGGTTGGTATTTTTGCACGTAGCATTGGTGTTCCAAGTCCACGATGTGGTGACAAATGTGACATTTTTTCTTTCCTCGACATACGTGTGCCTTGGTACTATTGGTACGTATGCCTTGTCCACACGTAGGGCACAATCTCAGGAGTTGACAAGCACATTTCTGCTGTGAACCTTGCGTCTTCAAATGTTGTTGGTAACAGGTAGGGCTGACAAGCGTGCGCAGACAAGTTGAACAAGGCACTGGTTCTTCGCTCAGACAGGGTGGAGAGGCCAAACATCCTGGGCATTTCATTCCACAATGTTTGTGTTGCTCTCGATTGTTATAACCATAATCACATTTCTCACAGTAATATCTGTATCCCAGGAATCCAATG
The DNA here is from genome assembly GCA_028554795.2 of Sinohyriopsis cumingii. Lineage (NCBI taxonomy): Eukaryota > Metazoa > Mollusca > Bivalvia > Unionida > Unionidae > Sinohyriopsis > Sinohyriopsis cumingii. Next base: position 84,119,582 of record CM068831.1, read on the forward strand.
ATGGTGGTAATGGTATCAGAATGGTCATCGTGATAATAAACATGAATGTATTTTCCGTCCTTAAAATCTTGGCCTCGAAACAACAGAGTTCCACGCATTTCTTGAGGGTGCACTTTCAAGGTGTAGCGTGGAGCTAGGACATCTTGCAATGTTTGCATCTCAGGAATGCCATAGTTTGCGTCTTTAGACAGGCCAGCTTGTTGCAACAGGAGTTCTGCTTCGTTTCGTTGTTTGGCTCGATGGGAACGTTGAATAGTGTTCCAGGTTCTTTTCCATTCTACCGTGTCGTTCTTGTTGGCATAGGTTCGTCCCACCACGATGGCACGGGCTAAACACATCTGGTCATGAGTGTTGTTAAGTCGGACGAGACTCTTTTTGGTGTTGCGAAGGTCGTCCACCAATACCATCTTTCTGCGTCCAGTTCCTTGAGGAGGAGAGACGTGGGTCATGTCCAGTGTGGCTTTACCATCGGTGATGTCAAACTGATCATTAGATTGTTGTACGTGTTGAATCTTGTCCATGACTTTGGAAGCGGTCAATTCTGCAGGGGTGCTAAATTCGATCCAAACAGGAGATTTCAAACCGTCGTGTTGTATGGAAAGTCTCAAGCGATCGTTTTCTTTGGGTTGACATTGTCGCTTGAGTGAAGTGAGCAAAGAATCCCACACCCCAGTGATGAACACTTCTGCTTTCTCTAACGGCACTTCAGCCTTGAAATCTTTAAACTTCACCGTGTATTTGTAAGCCGTGGTTCTAAATTTTCTAGAGGAGCGCTTTTCCGTCTCTCGAATGGAATAGTATTTTTCAGGGTTGACTAAGGGTGGTGAACTTGGTTTAGAGGGTTCGGATTCTGGTTCACTCATGTCCTCTTCAAAATCACTGGCATGAATTTGTGCCAAGATTTCAGCCCTGGTACGAGGCGATAGATCACGTTTCTGCCTTTTACTTTCTTCTTCTTTATCTTTCTTCTCGAATGAACAGGATCGTTTCATCTTGAGTGGAAAACGTCAAATGACTCAAGTTTAAACACCATAGACTAATTTATAGTCATGGCAGACCAGCGTATATAAAAGGGTGTGTGTCTTGTCCTTTCACTATTCATTTCACTCTCAAGCCGAGCACAACGATGGAAGAGACTAACCAAATCGAACGTTTCGTCAGAGCTTTGCGAGGGGTCATTAGAAAATTCTCTTCAGACCAGCCGACGGACTACTCTCCTTCCTTTCGAGATAAAAGTCAAGATACTTGCTATATCTGTCAGAAGAAAAGGCATTGGTCTTCAGAGTGTCCTGAGCGTCAAAAAAAGGGGCTAGAAAAGACAAAAGTCAAGATACCTGTTATTATTGTCAAGAAAAAGGACATTGGTCTCCAGATTGCCCAAAAAAGAAACAAGAGGAGTCAGAAGAAAGGAGGAATTCTTCAGAAGAAGAGAGGGATTCTTCGGAAGAAGAGAGGGATTTTTCAGAGGAAGAAAGCAGACAGGTGAAGAAAAAGAAACAGGAGAAGAAAAGAAGGGAAGAAAGTGAGGAGGAAGAAGAGGAAAAGAGTGTGACGGTGAAGAAATTGAAAAAACAGAGAGACTAAATAAGGAGAAAGAAGAAGTCAATGAACTTTTTATTAAAGTGTTGTGTTGTGAATTGTGAATTGGATTGTAACAATGGATAAAAGAATAAATTAATGATATAAGGTGAGTGTCTTTGAGTTTTGATTTTAAAATAAGAAGCTACACTCACGCACTCATACAAAGACACGTACTATAGGGGTAAAATGGGCGTTTGTTTTTGTTTTTTTGTGTTTTTATTTTGAGTTATTGGCAAATTGAAATTGTATTTCTTTTCGAGAAATGTGGGTGGCCCTGAAAAGGGCCTTTTTATTTTGGTGTAGGGGTGAGTTTAAGCAATCAACTTTAACTGCCTTAAGCCTTTGCCACGGCCAAGGCCTACTTCTGGACTGCGTAATGTTGATGATGATGATGATTGGGTTGAAATCACTAAGGGTGGTATGGTAGGCTTAGTCACAGGGTTGGCGTGTTTAGCTCGGGAAGGTCGTATTCTCTTCGGTCGTAATAAAGAAGTCTGATACATTTGTTTCAGACTTCTTAACTCCGCTAAAATGTCCAACAGTACCGTGACGGTTTGATTTTCACCCTCTTGTTTCTTTGCTGCTGCTACTTCTTCTTGCTGTTGTTGCTGTTGTTTTTTTCTTACCTCTTCTTCTTGCTGCTGCTGCTGTAGGAGAAAAGCTTGTTCCGCTTCCTTTTGTCGTTGTATAAATTTCTCCAATTCTTCTTTCTGTCTCTGTCTAAAATTCTCCACTTGCGGTAATGAAGAAGGTAACGAAGGTTCCGGAACAAATTCTTGCGAGGTAAGAAAATCCACAAAATCCCAATTCACCTCTTCTGAAAGTAAGTCCGGGTTCCCTTGGGCGGTCTCCCCTGTTGGTGCACCCCAATGAATCGTTTTCTGAATTTCCGTCATGTTGAATCACTGTCGCATAGATTGACTGCACACAAGCTCTAGCGAATCTATATAGACCACGTGACGTCACAGACTGTTCTCTTCGGATTGGATGCGAGCTGACTGAATTTTGTAACGCGTGTTTGGATTCGTGAATGAACTCAATCCGTTTCAATCCTACCTCTACCTATAAATAAGCGCAGTTCACTGCATTGATTCACCTGTTCTCGTTGCTTCAAGATGTGGACCACAGCTGAGTCATCCACCCTTGTGTCTTCCATGATGTTTAGGACGGACATGCTCATGTATGTCCGATCCAAGTGGACCGTTGTCCACAGGACAAACACCAGCCTGTGGATACGTAGGATCTACGTTGAAAGACAAGGATGCCTGAAAAGAGTGCTGATTTACGGGCCAACAGTGAGACGCAGCCTAAGGACAAGAAGAAGACCAATGCGGTGCCATTTATGTTAATAGATTAACATAAACCCAAAGGCCCTTTTCAGGGCCAGCCATATTTCTCGAAAAGAGAATGACTTTTCAATTGCCTACCCTTTTTTAAAAATTTAAAAAAAAATAAAAAAAATCCCATGTTAAATTCCCCTTGTACGTAAAATGACCCACAATTTATTCCCATGTTAATTCCCCTTGTACGTAAAGTGGTATACGATTTTTCGCCATGTTAAATTTCCATTGTACGTAAAGTGGTCCAGGGTGTTTTTTAATGCTAATTCCCATTGTACGTAAAGTGGCCCCATTCACTACTAGTACAAGATAACATATGTTAGAAAGATAGGGAGATATACTAATACCAAATGTAATAGAATTATCCTAAAGGTGGGCCTCGAAAATGATGCCAAGTGTATGACAAATTACCAAGGTTATTCATGTATAATCGTTGTTATAGAAGTTATAGACAGGCTTATTTTCCGGCTCGAGATAGGTAAAACGTTTTAGTTTGTGCAGTATTAAATCGAAGTTCCAGATTTTGTAAGTATAGTATAGATTTGCAGTGTTAGAATTTTCTATCATTTAATATGTGAGTAAGATCTGTACATGTATATAAAAAGGGAATATTTTCATGTTTACAGTATACAGCTTCTCTTGTTGGAGGTAGGAGCAAGTTGGGGCTTGCAGTCTCACGGGTTAATTCCTAGGAAAACCTCTTGACGAAGTTGTTAATATCCACCGAACATGGATGGAGCCAATTGGAATAGATTCTTTCAATCTCTTGTACATCTATCTGAACATCGCAATTGAAACCAATTATTCGAGCACGTATATGTTATTTCTGGACCACTACACCAAATACGTTTAGTCTCGTGCAAGAATTATGTCGAAGCTTTCCGAGAAGAGATATTTGTTAAAGAACGTTTCGTGGACATGTCTGAGTTTTGTTGCAATATCCGGGGAGCCATTTAACTTTGCTCGTGTATCTTACTCGATATTTGATTTTCGCATTTCATTTCTTGATCAAGATTGTTGATGTTGTTCGTAGATTTTTTTAAATTTGCTATTGTTGAGTCCCATAATGCCATTATCACAATATTCCAGTTCCGGATTAAAAAATCAGCCGTAAATTAAATACGAACTGGGAAGGGTCAGTATTCATAAAAGTTACCTGTAATTTTGTTTTCAAAATCAAGTGTCTTGGAATATTCTGATAATACATGGATAGTCCCACCGACAGGTTGTTCCAACCAATATTTGTACCAGCTAGAATCATGACATCATATACACATTTATGTGGAACTTGTTAAAAAGAAAATCATGAATGCTGGTAAAGTCGGAGTTGATGCAATTACCATATGTAGAGAAGTATGTAAAAATATAGAATGACACCCTCTCAGATGATGCAACAGTCCTACTATGCACCTGGAATGTCCATACAGTTGTTCACGTATGCATTTGAGTTCTGTTTTTGATAGATGATGCACTGATGGTGAGTATCAAAAGCTGAGTGTCTTCTAGGAAAATCATTATCAAAAAATTAAGAAAATGACTATCATGCCCAATTTCTTTTTGTCTACGCATATAAATCAAAGGAATGCAGTATATGGGGACGTAGCTCGAAACAAAAATTATTATCGAAAATCTGTCTTTCCTTTTACAAAAAGGGATTCGTTTTACTAAACTATGCTTCATTAAAATATATTCACAATTACATTAAAATAGGAAGTATCTCCCCTCCAACGCTCGCTGAAAGACAAAGGAAAAGTCAAGCCATGGATATATTATCTAGACAGAGGGAAGTAACTCTTACCACTAAACTTCGCTTTTCTTTGGTAGGTGGCCGTCCTTTACGTTCGTTTGTCAGTTTACGCTTGAGTGAAAAACTAACAAGCCTCAAATGAATATATATATATATATATATATATATATATATATATATATATATATATATATATATATATACATTTATTTGCATCCTAATTTGAGGAAGCTGATAATTAAAGGACAATCCTATCGCATTGACAAGATATTACAGTATGTGTTGATCCACTCAGCATTTCGTTACAAACATTCTTTGTAGATATGGTTTGATTTATCCCACCAATTTATGGCACGAGTACAGAAAATTAACTCCTTTCAGAATAACTAGGTTCAAAACACATTATTATTCTCTGCCAATGGAACTTCGATATGATTAAAGCATTGTGCAGTGTGTTTATTGATGCGCCATAACTAAAATAAATATGGTCCCGGTTTACTCTGCTCTTGGAGAGTTACCTAGGGTGACCGTCGCCATTCTATCAATCTAAAAAATATTATCTAACACAGTTTAGAACCTGGGCAAAAATTAAAACATCGATGTCAAAGGTCATGGTGAATTAACTGCGGTTGGGGAGGTGAATGTTCGCTGCAGGCGAGACAAACTATTTGCTGAATATTATTTACAAATAATTCATTGTAGAAGCTATACAATATATAAAAGGAAGTAATTACTTAAAGATTTTTAAACTTACATTTAGTATTTGAATATTATAGAGGCTTCAACAAGAAATTGTTTACCTAAGCACAACATTCACATTCAATAAATAGGGTTAAGTGTTGTTTCCTTGATAGCAGTAGGTCTTGTGATATTCTCACTTTTACTCACAACCCAAAGTATTTTAGATTTACAAATTAATAAACCTGCCATTAAAAACTGATGAGGATAGATAAAAAACATATATATATATATATATATATATATATATATATATATATATATATATATATATATATATATATATATATATATATATATATATATAATAAAACTATACAATTATAAAATGTTTCTAAGATATGGCCTAAGGGAAATCCCCCTGCAGGCAGCGAGTTACTATCGGACCAATGCATGAAGCATAAATCACGTGGTCTTTTCAATGATTACCAAGGTTTAGACTCCATCCTTGGGGTGGGGTGGAGTTGCGGGTAAAGAGAGACCATGAAACGTTTGCTGAATGCATAAATCAATTTCCCTTTTTTCCCTTTCCCAAATACACGCATAGATAGATAAATACGTACATACATACATACATACATACATACATACATATAGTTATTAGATAGGGATCTCACTGGCTTCAAAATTATAATCCCATAGGTGGGGGTCCTGGTAGCGGCTGGGTATGTAGGTTGTGGTGTGTAAGGACAGACCCAGGAATCTAAGCTGATAGTAAACTTGTATTCCCTTTTTATGGCAAAAGTGAGGTTTTCAAAGTGACCCTGGGGCGCCCCAAGGAGTCAGGCCAGACGCATAGGTATGAGCCAGGATTAATTACATGTTAATTGTCTACTTATGCAATATTCCAAAATGTAAGTCTATGTATAAGTATATGTTTCGCATGAAATGAAAATATGTGGAAATTATTGGCTGGCCTTTACCCTTTTCCTCCGTAGTGAATAGAATTCACTTTGATGTATAAAAAAAATATCTACACTCCCTGAACATTAACATTAAGTTTATCAGTTTCATCAAGTTGTAACCATTAGTGTCAAAGTTTTGGATATGGGGAAAATGAAACAAAAATAAATCATTTGACTCTGACGACGATCAGTCCGTTTCCGCCAACATCACGACCTCTATGTCTCGCAACTTTCTCAGAAAAGGCGTGACAAAAATGAACGAAAGACACAAGGATAAAATATCAATTATTTTTGAGTGGTTGCATTTTTTAAGTCACTCAGTAACAGTTGTATCATCATTAATTTTACAAAAACCACACATCCGTCTTTAGGGGAACATCTGAATATATGAACGGCTCCTTCTATCAGAGTCACCTTCAACGATACCTTATCTATTGTATTTATTATATCTACACCTACATGGGCTGTTTAAAAAAAAACCCAGTAAAGTATAGGTCTCTATAGTGTCAATATATCTATCTATCCATCTATCTATCTATCTATCTATCTATCTATCTATATATATATATATATATATATATATATATATATATATATATATATATATATATATATATATATATATATATATATATATATATATATAATTAAATGTATCCGGTGTCACGTTGTAAGTACGAAACACAAGAAGATTAATCCACCTTTTATAATATATATGTAAAGTCGAAAGCCTCCCGTTCGTCAATAACATACATTAACGTCAATAGCGTCTGTTGAAGATGGTACATAGTGACCGCAATTCCGAATTGTGTGTTGATAAATTCTTGGATTCCTTCATGTTACAAAATTAAATTCCAAATTATAAGCATTTACATGATTATACAATAAAGATTACGAATATTACTTGGTTATCAGATGCTATATGTGTCACTTTAAACATAATTTCAAAAGCTGAGAAGGAGAAGATAGACAAATATATACAATCTTTGTAATTAATTACTCTAAAAGTAATCTATCTCTTATTGTAAACACTTCATAAAAAGTTTTCGATAGTGATTATATCATTTTCTTATTTCTTTAAGTTAAACAATTTAATGTAATTGTGCATGGATGGTTTATTCCAGATGTACGTTTGGATAGTTTATACCAGAAGTACGTTTGGATGGTGTATAACAGAGTACATTTGGATGGTTTATACCAGAAGTTAGTTTAGATGGTTTATTCCAGAAGTACGTTCGGATGGTTTATTCCAGAAGTACGTTCGGATGGTTTATTCCAGAAGTACATTTGGATGGTTTATTCAAGAAGTACGTTTGGATGGTTTATTCCAGAAGTACGTTCGGATGGTTTATTCCAGAAGTACGTTCGGATGGTTTATTCCAGAAGTACATTTGGATGGTTTATTCAAGAAGTACGTTTGGATGGTTTATTCCAGAAGTACGTTTGGATGGTGTATAACAGAGTACATTTGGATGGTTTATACCAGAAGTTAGTTTAGATGGTTTATTCCAGAAGTACGTTCGGATGGTTTATTCCAGAAGTACGTTCGGATGGTTTATTCCAGAAGTACATTTGGATGGTTTATTCAAGAAGTACGTTTGGATGGTTTATTCCAGAAGTACGTTTGGATGGTGTATAACAGAGTACATTTGGATGGTTTATACCAGAAGTTAGTTTAGATGGTTTATTCCAGAAGTACGTTCGGATGGTTTATTCCAGAAGTACGTTCGGATGGTTTATTCCAGAAGTACATTTGGATGGTTTATTCAAGAAGTACGTTTGGATGGTTTATTCCAGAAGTACATTTGGATGGTTTATTCAAGAAGTACGTTTGGATGATTTATTTCAGAAGTACGTTTGGATGGTTTATACCACAAATACGTTTGGATGGTTTATTCCAGAAGTACATTTGGATGGTTTATTCCAGAAGTACGTTTGGATGGTTTATTCCATAAATACGTTTGGATGGTTTATTCCAGAAGTACGTTTAGATGGTTTGTTCTAGAAGCACGTTTGGATGGTTTAGACCAGAAGTACGTTTAACTGGTTTATACCTGAAGTACGTTGGATTTGATTTTCCAGAACACTTTTGATTAAGGTTTGTAAGCAAGCAGAATACACGTGGCATACTAAAATAAAATAGTATTCACCTTCAATATGATGGTTGTCACAAAACATGCAATATCTCTCACTTCTGTCGATTATATTGCTTCCATATCTCCCAGTTTCAATGCTCAGATTATGGGAAGACATTCGGAATTGTGTTAAAGCTGATCATTGTAATGATTACGCAAGTATTTGAAATAGTTTTTGATTCCGAAGTTAGTCTTTATATATTAATATATAGATACTTTCTTAGTTTTGTAATTTATTATTCCAGTCTGATAGAAAAGCATCTGCATCCCTTTGTTTAAAATTGGAATAAACATGGAGCAATTTGCAGAATCAGCGAAAACACACTTCACCAAAACCAAATCTGTTTAACGACTCTTATAAGGGTGTAACACAGATGATACTATTATTTGATTAATTTTCAACGCATATATGAGTACCTATATGCAGTCCTCAGTATAATATTTGCAATTTTTTAAAATTCTTAACCAATATTTAAATAACTTAACCAGCCTTAAATATTTATGTGGGAATCTTCAAAAGTTCAGCATTTACACCGACGTCAGAAGAAGATAAGTAAATATTGTGTCAGCTTGCTGAAGATCTTCTCCCTCATGCAACTTTACTGAACTCCAAATCTTATTCAAAATATTATGACCTATCAATGTTTTCGTACAATCTGAGTAAAACAGCTGGAGTAACATTTATTACTCAGAATGTTGACTAAAGTTGTATGACAGAGCTCTGTGTATAGGAACGTGCTTTGCAATCTACTTTCCCACACATGACTACGTTTAACTGATAGGCAAAATAAATATGATGGATCAAATGTAAAATAAATATATATGTATTTTTGGTTATCATCTGAGAGTCAATACTGCATCCTAAGTTCAGTTCAGTGTGCTTATGAAAAAACGTTCCGTAGCCAGATGTTTACTGTTTAACTGTGATTCGAAACTTGTAACATTTTTATTTAAAATTAACAGGAAATGAAGCATGTTTGTCACCTTTATCGGTTGCGCGATCTCACACACACACACACACACACACACACACACACACTTCCTTTGCCTATAGTGTTTTGGAACTATGACCAGCCCTGCGAATGTAGTAACATACACACACATCAATATGCAAATAAATGTTCGATGCAATTTAAAGTCCTGGAGAGCATCCTGCGTATTTCAAAATCACACAATATTCAATTCCCAGAGAGGATCACAACAGCTCACAATATTAAACATAGTCATTCTCCTTGTTAAAATCCCACCCCCGTGGCTACAGTGATCACGAATGATATTCCCTTTGTGGTCATAGCGACCCCTATTGTTAAACCTATGGACGTTTTAACATTAAGTTCCCCGTGTAGCCATACTGACCCATATCGTAATGTTAAAGTCCCGTAGTGGCTATATTAATAATTTGTTGAGGATATTTTGACCCCTGACACCATGTCAAATGTCAAATTCACATAATGGCATTTTGATATTGTTAGGCTTTACAGACCCCCTATGCCTCTACTATTCTTTTTCATTTCTGCTGATTCATTTAATTAAAGACCGGTAAGAAGGTGCTAAAATAGTCCCCACTTCTCATTGCTTGCTACATAAATATACTATTTCATCCATTGTTTGTCTATGGCATCGACGACACTAGGATGCGACTTTGGGAAACACGAAATATTTGACAAACTTGAATGACAATTATGCTCCAACGCTGTTGAGTTGTTGCCGTACGTAAACAAAATTACAGGTATCTAACGTTCGCCTGCTTACTGTTTATAATAAATGCTACATTTACGTAATAATCTGGGTATATGTGTCGTTACTGTAAACACTGAGTAACATAGTTTTGTGTGTCTGTCATATTCCAGTACACAAATTGTCAATAAGTTGAGGTGTTTCTTATTTTCCAGCGCTTGCGTTCGCTATGGTTGCATTTCTTTTAGTTTTCCAGCCTGGTATTTGTCTGGTTGTATCCAGCGATTGGCTTTTCCAAAACTGGTCATCAGAAAATAGCCTAATTTTTCGATGTTGTGTTTGTCAGTCATATTACAGGATAAACATTGTTTCCACCACAGGCAGCTTTTACGCTGTGTTTATTATTTTAAGTGGGAGTATTTTCCAGATGTCATTCTAGGTCATTCTTTTTCCACGTCAGTTATTTTCATCGTGGGCAATTTTAGCGTCATCGAAATCTCAAGCTTGCTTTACCTACACCTGTACAAAAGACCTAACCCAATAGCCAAAACAAATTCTGTGCATGCGTATCTTGAACGCACTATGGTGAACTCATATTTAAGGGATTTTTACATCACTGTGTCGTCCGTAACAGCACATGATTAATAGGTAGGTTCCTTGTTCGTACACTAGTTTGCATATGAAAAGATAAAAACGGATGTGACCTAGTTGAGAGACTATATATATATATAGCGTCTTTTTCAAACGCGTTGTATGGGACTTGATGACAGATTCATTATTGAAATATTTTTGTTTCAGGTATTTCTGGAGGTAAACCTATATAGACAGATTGAAGAACAATTGATTTTCAACAATATTTAAATCTGCCCCAGACGTGGTACATACAACTGTCTGCAAAATAAAAATATTAGTCCCAAGCTAAAATGTACTCATTAACGTGATAAAACAATATTTTAAATGCCAATTATCTACTAACATTACATTGTTGCGATTTGTATGTGAAATAGGATTAATGGATGCAAAAATTCACACATTTACTGCAATACATTTGTGACCGGATATTTACAGTATTTGACTGGAACAATAGACTGTACAGAAGACGTAAACATGGAACAATAGACTGTACAGAAGACGTAAACATGGAACAATAGACTGTACAGAAGACGTAAACATGGAACAATAGACTGTACAGAAGACGTAAACATGGAACAATAGACTGTACAGAAGACGTAAACATGGAACAATTGACTGTACAGAAGACGTAAACATGGAACAATAGACTGTACAGAAGACGTAAACAAATTTCTTTTTGAGTCGGATTTGCATCCCATACATACTGCGTAAAGATGCTGTGGTTGGATAAAGTTCTGTCAGTTAGGATACCCATTTATGTCCAAATTCTTCTGTGAACAGAGATGAGTTTATTTACTTCTGTACGTTTACATTTAACCACGCTTTTATATACGGTGGAATGTATATGTTACAGATATATCGCTCCCTCCCCACCCCACTCCGCCATCAAATAAGTAATACCCTTAGTTTTACTTCTTATTGTTGTTCTTGTCTTGTAGTTTTACGCCATTTTTCTACCGGTAATAGTACGGCAGTCTGCTCTGCACGAGGCAGATGTATCCTCACATGAACACTGAACTGGTTTGTTTTCGTTCCAAATGCCGCAGGAGTAAGATACTTGGAACAGCGTAAGTGCAAACGGGATGATTAGAATGGCACTATTCATTTTTTCCTGTAAATTAAAAATAAAAATGAAAGACGAGTACCACTCTGAGAGAAATAAATTGTCAATTTAACACATGCATGCAAAGTCGTCCGACAAAAAGTCTATTTCAGAAATACGAAGAAATGTCGCTACTTTTATTACCTATGAATTCTTTTAAATTAAATTATTTTTAAATGTTTGAAATAAGAAGAAACATCGGTGCTTGTAAGTAGTGAAGGGGGGCACCCTACGGACAATGGGAATTAGCATTAAAAACACCCCTGGGGCACTCTACGGACAATGGAAATTTAACATGGAGAAAAATCGTGGGGCACTCTACGGACAAGGGGAATTTAACATGGGAATAAATCGTGGGTCACTCTACGGACAAGGGGAATTTAACATGGGAATAAATCGTGGGTCACTCTACGGACAAGGGGAATTTAACATGGGAATAAATCGTGGGTCACTCTACGGACAAGGGGAATTTAACATGGGATTTTTTTTTTAAATTTTTAAAAAAAAATGAAATAAAATAAAAAAGGGGTAGGCAATTGAAAGGCTATCTCTTTTCGAGAAATATGGCTGGCCCTGAAAAGGGCCTTTGGGTTTTCTTCTTCTTCTTCTTCTAATTTCTTCTTTTCCTCCACCAACTTCTTATTTTATCTCCTACACTCTTCTTCTCTTTCTTTTTTTTCTTCTCCTCCTCTTCTTTCTCCTTCTCTTCCTCCTCTTCTTTCTTCCTCTTTTCATTTTCTTCTTCTTTTTCAATTTTTTCGTTCCATTTGCGTATTCTTATTCTTTCCTCTTCATCCTCCTTCTCCTCCTTGATCTCTTTCATGACACCACTAATCTTGTCCTTTGCGTTCCTTAAGTTATTAATTTCCATCTTCACACGATGGGGACTATAGGAATAATGGTCTTCAACCAGTCTTAATAGCATCTGTTCCATTATTCCTAAGTTGTCTAAAACCTCTTGCAAGGTTTGCATCTTGTCCATTTGGTTACAAGCCATCTTCTTTGTAGAATGGTTCCAACGAAGAACGTGGTGGGTTCTTATACTGAAAGCGCGGACGTGATGGAAAACATCCCCCTAAAAAACATAAAATGGATCTTACCTAGATCATGACCCAACATCGCGCGGACGTGAAGGAAAACATCCCCCTACTTTCTCATTTCATATAATAAAACCCTAACTATACTCTCCACATACGCTAAGAAGCAATAAAGAAACCCATAATCTACTATTCACACAAACATACCTTAGCTCTTACAAACAAAAACACACAAACACACAAACGCATACCCTCACACTATCTTAAAAAAGAGTTAGTGTTTATATACACACTACTCTACCTACACACATTGGCAAATTGATCGTTATTTCTTTTCTAGAGTATTGGGTAGCCCTGAAAAGGGCTGTTTTTTGAACTCCTGATGCACCTATCTAATGGTTGCACCGTCCTGGCCTGGCGCCACACACGCATCTTCTTCCCCAGTCTTCTTTCACCTTTCTTTTGGGGAGCGCAGAGGGAGGATGATTCGCTTCAACACCCCAATCCTCTGTCTCGGGAATATTGAACGACATCCTCTCTTCTCTTTTCTTTTCCTCTTCTTCCCTCTCTCTTCTCTCCTCCTCTTCCTTCTTTACTCTTGCTTCTTCTACTATAGCCTCCGCTGATAGTTCGTTTACTATGCGCCTGGCATATTCCAGGTGCATCTGGAGTTCTAACAGTTTCACTATTCTGCTATTCATTCTTGTGTTGATCAATCAACAAGGGTAGCTTGACTGCCCAGCGAGTTTCAATTTATACTGAAAGCGCGGACGTGATGGAAAACATCCCCTAAAAACATAAAATTCATCTTACCTAGATCATGACCAAAAAAAAAAACAACAACGCGCGGACCTAAAAGAAACACTCGCTCACTTTTTTATGCTACCCATCACTATTGTAAAATTTTTATAAATCACTTCAATAGACTATCCACATACGCAAAGCAATACAATCTAACCCCAAATATACACCTCTAACAGCCCCCCCCCAAAAAACAAAAAACAAACATCATTTTAATCTACTATCCACACCAACCTATTTTATCACTTACAAACACAATCACACAAACACACAATCTCATACCCTCACATTTTTTAAGAAAGAGTTAGTGTTTATATTCACACTACTCTACCTACACACATTGGCAAATCGATCGTTATTTCTTTTCTAGAGTATTGGGTAGCCCTGAAAAGGGCTGTTTTTTTGTTTTTTTTGCTATGGCATTCTTTTTTAGTTTCTAAGAATGCGATGTCCTCTGAGGATAGACTTTCTGGCGATAGGTCTGCTTCTTCGGAAAGAGAAGAAGAACTCTTTGGTGTCGATACGACAATCGACAAAGCCTCTGTCAGCTTCAGGTTGCTGCTGCTGCTGCTACTGTTGCTGTTGCTGTTGTTGCTGCTGTAGCTGCTGTCTCTGAAGTCTGTACTTCTCTGTCCATTCTTCTTTTTCCCTGTTCATTTCTTCTCTGAAGAGCTCTTCTATCAGGTCTTCAGTGATTTTTAACATTCTCACATTCTCTATTTCTTCTGGTTTCGGTATCAGACTGTGTCTGACCCTATGCAGATTCACGTAGGCTTCGTTGAGCTTAGCTAGTTTGGAGCACATCTTCTTAGGAGGATGAGTCGACAATGGATGGCTAGACTGGGAACAACCCGGTTCTTAAAGTTAAAGCGCGGACGTGAAGGAAAACATCCCCCACACGGTTTTTCGAGCCGCAACGTTCATGAGAGGGATAGTAAGAAATGAAAGAGCATCAATCCAACATTCTTATAGCTAAACAAACCACAAAAGCATTTTTTCAAAACACAACATTTTTTATTCAAAAATCACTTAACACTAAACAACAACTCTAACATTTTTAACAATAATATAACACTATAACATCAAACATTTTTTTCAAATCACAAACATTTTTTTCTCAATTAACAATCTACTTAGAACAGGGCTGACAACGTTGTGAATGAAATTGTGATTTCCACTGTTGGAAATCATTAGGCCATTGATGGACACTACGTTTCCTAGCTTGAGACAAAAGATAAGCATAATGGTCACAAAACCATCGATCTACTTTCACATCGTTTCTAGCAGAAGAACGAGGATCGAAATGAGTCACTAAATGTTCTAAGGAATAGCCCAGGCTGCGATGATGCAGAAAATACACACAATATTGTCCACACACCAAGGAATCTGTGCCTTGTAATTTCACGTTATTGAATCGGGTGGTCTGAGCATTTCTTCTCATGAAGTCAATGATATCGTCTTCCAAAGGGGGCAATCCATACGAATCGAAATATTCCACACATCCTTCTTGAGGAAAGTAGACGGCTACCCAGTGGGTTCCTGGGAGATGACTGTCGTCCGTGTTGATCACGTAAGCTTGATGGTCATTAGGTTTGCGATGAGGGAGTTCATCTTTAGCACAGACGACAGGATTCCAAGAAGCCGTATACGAACTGTGGTTCAAAAGGTAATAAAGTTCCCAGGTATCCATTGATTTGTGTGTGTTTTTTTTCTTCTTCTTCACAGGTAATACGTCGTCAATTCGATCCTGACTTTTTGCTTGAAAATGTCTGACGAATAAACGGTTATTCGTTCTGTTTCCTCACTCTGATTCAGGAGAGCTTCGATACGATGGATCTCTTGAGTGGTTAATGGTGGACAAGAATGTTCACGCAAGTCTTTATACCACTGGTGCAACACGTCTTTGTTCGAGATGAGACTCCAAGCTTCGTCCAGATACTCGTCCAATTTTTCTTCTTGACTTAACATTAGGCATTTATCGTGTTGAATTTGACTGGGATGATCGTTTTGACATCCATAGCAATTTTTCTTGATCAATTCCGCCATTTTATCGACCAAGTGTTTGGCAAAACAGGAGACTAAATGGGCTTCTTGTTCTGGCCATCTCGACTTCATTATGATCACTTCTTCTTCCACAGTCTCCTCACATTTCATGTCCAAAGTTTCTCCACTAGGTAAAGAGGGATAACAGTCTTCCATGACTTCTAGTAATCTAGAATGACTTCTCTCAAACTGTTGATTTCTATGGTATTGTCAAATTCTGCATACAGGATGACGTTCACTGTGTGATCTGGAGGTGGATTTGCAAACTGAAGTTCCACACGAATCTGGCCTGATTTTATAGGGTGGAAATGTCCCTCGTCGCTGCCTTGGTCTGGAGTGAAATCAAAACCCCACAAAGCATAGCCTCCTGCATAATCTTCGTACGAAATACCGTGACTGGTGTTGGTTCCTAACTGTCCCGTGGCTTCGTACAGGGACAAGTACGATCTCAAATAATTCTTTGCGACACCAAAGTTGGGCTCAAAGGGTCGGGTACACAAGGTCTTGCCGTCGCGACTGACTTCGATCTTGGACACATTGTAATGTTGAAACTCAAAAGGATTTTGATCGTGGGTTCCGTTGAAGGCTGAATTCCTGACGATACCAACAATCAAACGTTTGGGTAACTGTCCTTGGAACAGATGATCTTCGATCATAGATCGCTGTCCAGCAGGAATGGTGAACGTTTTCACTTCTACGCGTCGTATCGGATACTTGGCAGTCGTTCTGCTCAACGTCTGACTGACGTCGTTTCCCACTTTAGGTAACACTTCCACACGACGCACGTAAAGTCGGGCTTCTTGAATGATAGTTTTGTATTCGTTGGCATGGGCCATCAAATGGAAAGTGGCACTGCTACGATTCAGTCTCAGACGGATATCCACCCCGTTGAGCAAATACTTTTCTTGTAACCACATGTCCAAATGCAAACGATCCATCAGTTCTAAACTTCGCCCTTGCAGAATTTTCTTACGACGGTCGTTAAACCCCACATTGTGAGGATTGTCATCTTCTGTCAGGACTGTGTCGCTAAACGTGCCTACACCTGCTGTGTCAGGTTTCCATACCACGCAAGCATCCAGATGAGTATTCTTGGCTTCTTTTCCGTACGTCAAGAGATTTTCCAAGTAGGCACGATATGGGTAAGTATCCATGCTGCTGCTGACCAGTTTGTTATTCAAGTACAAGTCCACTTCGCTAAATAAGGAATGCATGAAATTGTTGACAGGAGCTACTCTAGCATCGCCTCCTGGATTGGTGTTGTCCGTTTTGATCACTTTCACTTTCAAATACAGGTAACTGCAATTCAGATCGATGTAATCTTCGGGTTGTCCTTTGATTTCAAACTCGATGGGAGCTGATTCCGTCAAAGAGGAGACGAAATGAAATTCCACCCACTGGGATTCTTGCATGGTCATCATGGTGGGGGGCATGGCAAACAGGTCCAGTTCCGTCTTGGAACAAGCGCAAGACTCTCGGTGCATCATTTTTTTCTCTTTCTCAATAATCGAAAACGTCTAAGTCTCGAACGGTTCTTCTTTTCTTGGCCTTTCTCACTTGAAGTCTGGTGAAAGGGTGTTTTCTTCGTCGTCTCTTTCTGCCTTGTCCTTGCTGAATGCCTGACTCGGTAGCGTGCAGGGCATTTATAGGTGTGTCTCGTCGGCCCAAAATGTCTTTGCCCGTTTGCAGCAAGACATTTTTGCCTGCCCTCATGAAGGCTTCTTTAGGGTTTTGTTTGTCGATGATGACATTTTGGAGAAATTCTTTGCCTTGCGTCAGTGCCGCATCTTTCAAGGCGTGCAATCCGCGTGTCACCATCGGTTTCAACACCGGGGCCACCGAACGAAAGGCAGATTTTAACATGTCTCCTAAACCGTGTCCTCGCTGTCGTGCAACCCCTCGGTACACTGGATACATGACTTACTTACGAGTCGTGAGAGAACCGTTTTCGAAAATGGAGTTTCACCGTGACTTTTCCTTTGGTGAATGGAATATTTTGTCCCAGATCTCCTTTTATAGTAATGTTGACCGTGTCCAAATACGACTTGCTGACAGGCAAATAGTGAGGATGGACAAATTCGCGGTGGACGTGGTAAGTGTTTCCACCTTCCTCGTCAGCGCCCGTGGCAGAATCTACTTTGAAAGGAATGACACGCAGTAACGGTACGGAGGTGTGTCCCACCACGTTATACTCAACCACATCGGAGTACACAAACATCAAATTCAGTCCTTGGTTCAGTTCTACCGGGGCACGAAATAACTTGCTAAAAGACTCGTTGTCGTAAACGATGGGTAATTCGTTTTTCTTCATCATGGCCATTCTCATGTCCATGTCTCCGCCCAACATGTCAAACAATTCAGGACAAAATAAAATGGACAGGATTTTACTCCCGTCAAATTTCATCAAGAAGCGACGAGCTGCTTTGTGGTATTCCATGGTGACACTTTTTTTGACACTTTCCAAAGCTTTCAGAAACACGACATTAAACCTGGAGGTAATGGTGCTCACCAAATGTTGACCACTAAAATAATACCCTGGGGGAATGAACAAGTGATAGGTGGTGTACTTTTGATTTTTTGTGCCAGGGGTTTTCTTGTCATATTTGCCATAGGTATCCAAGTACTGTTGCAATTGTTCGTCATGAACTTCCACATCAAAAACATTTTGATTGGGAAGGACATTGAGGACTTGGGTCGGGTGAATCATTTCTACTAAAGCCACTTCCCAATGGGCTTCGTGATCTAAGGGGATGGTCTGAGGTAATTTGGCCGTGTAACAGCACAACGTGTTGTGGGGAAACACCTCCATGGAACTGTCACTGGGTAAGGTTAAGTAAAATTGGTTTTGGTGACTCATAATTCCAGAGTTCTGTGGCTGTCCGAGGGGTTATTAATGGACGTCAGAGGCGTGTCTCCGCCCAAAATGGGGTTCTGGTTGTGGTTGTTGGAGTGGTGACTGGCACTGGCACTGGACACAACGTTCCCGTTCGAGGAGAATTTCAGGGAGGGATTGGGAAGCAGGTAACCGATGCAACTGCTCAATAAAATGGTCCACAATTGTTTGTCTCCTTGTTGCAAACTCAAATTGGCGATGGCTGCCCCGATGACACAATACACCACGAAGATTTGGCAGAAAAAGACGATTTGCGTTTTAGGCACACGTTCTCCACACCACACCCACAAGGGTTGTTTTTGTAAATCTTGCACAGAAGAACTAGGGGAAGAAGGACTGGTCGACGTAGCTGCGTCTGATGTGTGAAAGGGCATGATGGTCACTTCTTCTTTTTATAGTCGATGACTTGCGAAGCGTCGATCCAAGAATCGAAACTGGGTGGATATCCTTTCCAACGTACTTTGACTTCTTTGACACGTCGTTTGCCCACTTTACGGGTTCTGCGTTCGAGAATGCTTTCGATGTCGTACACGTCGTCTTCTTTTTTGGTGACACGTTGTAACTCGGGCAAATAAAACGTTCCTTTGAGCACTTCTCCGTTCATGTCTTCCAATTTATAGACGGCAGGATGACGGCCATGCACTCGTCCAGTGACGCGAAATAATTCGGTCGTCCAGTTAGGTAAGTAACCTTTGTCGAAAGTGCGTTTGGTTTTGCCAATGCGCACCCAATCTCCTACGGCCAACTCTCCACTTTTCTTGGGGACAGCCCTCGTCGGGGACGTACCGAACAGGCGCTCAAACACCAACACTTCGTTGTCGGGAGTCACGTCTTGCGGGGCACGTCCGATGCTTCGATGGTAAGATTGGTTGTACGCTTGCACCAGGTGCGGTAAGATGTCGATGTACTTCAGAGTGTGGTGATGCGTAAAATATTTCCACATGCGTTCTTTCAAAGTGCGTTGAAAACGTTCCACGATGCTGGCTTTGGTTTCGGGATTCTCGGTGGTAAAAAAATGAATGTCACGTTTCTTTAATTCTTTTTGGAAAGCTTGGTTCAGAAATTCGGTGCCTTTGTCCGTTTGCCATCGAAGAGGGCGACGACCGCTTTGTTTCAACACCCGTTGCAGGGCTCGCACTAACTCGCTGCTCGATTTGGAAGTCAAGGGCACGACCCAGGCAAATTTGGAAAAGACGTCGATGACACAAAACAAATATTTGTAACCACGATTGTAGCTGGCCAAATGAGAGACATCGGCTAAATCGGCTTGCCATTGATGATCGATGCCTTCCACTCGGGTGCGACTTCTGGCAAACTTGCGTCGAATGGGTTTGTGCAAAGTGTAGGTAGCTTGTTCTTGTAACCATCGTTGCACTTGAGGTAAACGGAGACTTTTCAGTCGAGTTTTGGCAGCACGATACAATTTTTGAACTCCTGCGTAACCTGCAGGATGCGAGGGATCGTAGTAAATCCTAGCTAAGACTTTTTCCATTTTTTGTGTTGGTGTGTTAATAAGGTACCCACTCTTGGAAGAGGCTACTCTTTTTCTCTTGGGGTATTTTCTTGGATTGCAAGGCTTTGCGTGTGCGGCCAGCAATAGGTGTCGAAGAGGAGGAGGATGTCTGAGCGGGGGATATCGGTTCTTGTTTCACTTCTGTCTTCACTTCTGTCTTCACCTTCTTTTTCTCTTGTGAGGAAGAAGGGGTGGCCATCATCTTTTTAATCCATCCAATTCTGGAGGTAGGTGGTGTTGTTAACTTGCGTACTTTTTCTGGTGGAGTTTGAAACCCTTCTTCTTCTTCTTCTTTTTCTGTCTTGGTCACGGGTAGTGGTGGTACTGGTACTGGTACTGGTGATGGTGCTGGACTTTTCATCAAGGTCTTAAAATCTTTCAAAGTGGGTAGAGCTGTTTCGTCTAAAGCTTTCTGGTGAAAGAGTTGTATTCGTTGCAAGAGTTGACCGTACTTTTGCGATTTTTCTGTTTCGGACAAATCTTGGCGATCCATCAAGGATTGCAATTCGTGTTGTAACTGGGACATCTCGCTCAAATTGGGATTGGGAGGTAAATGCGGGGTGCGTTGTTCTTGCCACCGATGGTATTCCATCCATCGTTTGTAAGGCACTAAAGCTAGTTTTCGTCCTTCCATGGGGTTGTCAGGGGTGAATTCTGAGATCTTGGGACTTCCGAAGGCCTTTTTATCTTGCTCCCATCAGTCCTCCCAACATGGTTCCCAAGACTCCTTTCAGTATGGGACCTAACAAGAGGGGCAAAATGCCTCCACGTTGCACTAACATCTTCTTTTTTTGACGAATGGGAATTTTCTTTCGAACCATTTGGCGAAGAACGTGACGATGTTTGCTTAAGCATTGTTTCTGGTGTTTGGACAAAGGGATCGTGCCTTTCAAAACGTTCAAACAACATTCGCACACGGTATCGATGACCTCTTTGGAGGCTGTTTGAATGAGTTTTTTTCGTAGGGGTGGAGAAGCTTTGGACAGGACAGATAACATGTCCCCATGTTTGGCTAAACGTGGTGGCAGTCCTTTCCTTTTCTTTCCTTGGGGTTTTCTGGAGGGTGACATCTTTGAGTCTTCAGGAGCACCGAAAAAACACTGATACCCTACTTGGTCACAGGCCTTTTTTATACTGGAACGCGTCGCCACTGATTGTCTTTACGTCGTATCAACTTCATGACAGGCATGACACGTCGTGCAGGGGTACGCAACGGACTAAATCGAGCCAGTTCTTGCTTGGACAAATCCAGTAAACTTTGTAACATGCCCGATCTTTCATGGACTTTGATTTTGGGAGAAGGTACTTTGTGAGCAGCAGCCACTGCCGCTAAATTGGAAGGTCCTGCCACTGGGGAAGTTCTTTTGGGGGTCATCAACGGAGAAGTTCTTGGTGTGATCAACGTCTCCAAGTACTCTTCAGTTCCTGGTGACATCAACGGAGAAGTGGACAAACGTGAGGCTGCCGGAGACGCTGTGGCAGGTCGTGGCTTGCGAGTGTAAGGTTGCGTCCTGGCCGAAGTGCCTCTCTTGCGACTAGTTTTCTTCTTCTGTGGACTTTTCTTTTTCTGGGGACTTTTTCTCTGTTTCTTTTTCTTGGGGCTTCTTTTCTTTTTCCGGGGTGGTGTCTGGTAAGAGGAGGGTCCTGCCACTGGAGAAGTTATTCTTCTTGGGGACCTGGTCTTTTTCTTTTTCTTCTTGGGGCTTCGTTATCTTTTGTCTTGGGGATAACTTTGGGGGCATTAGGATCCCATCTTAAGAGTGAGCGAATGATGACCCCTCCTAAAGTACCGCTCCCTCCAGGTTTCAAAATGATTTGTTTTTTGGTTTGAGTGTCGATGCGGGGATCGGCCAGTTGGACCAAAGCGACTTTGTTTCGATCGAAAAAGCGTTGGGTTTGATGAGGAATCTGAATGATTCCTTGGAGTAATTGACGTGCCGTCACCGTGAACCATCGTAAGACTTCTTTGAGACTAGCTTCTAAGACACGGGCTCGTGTTTGTGGATCTTTTTCTCGACTGATGCCATACAAGGCACGAATCAATTTGACGGGAAGATGCGACTGAAGGGACGTCATGTTCACACTGTGTGAGACAGACGAAAAAGGGTCTGAGGTTTTTATAGATTTTTTTCATGGGGAGTGAAATGAAGTCGAGGACGGAGACGTGTACAGGACAGGCCCTTCGTCTTGGCACCAGTGGTGAAACAAGTGGGTACGAAATCACAAATCCTCGGGGGTCGTAGGTTTCAAATCGACGAGTAAATAGGCGTGTGGCGTTTGAGTGGCATCGTCGTACGCCTGAGTCAGCCAAGGCGTTCCTAACTGTTTGGCTAAGACTTGCACTTGCGATTTATCTCGAGGGCTTTTAAGCAAGACCACGTAATGCGCATTGAGACTGATGGTGCGATGGCCTTTACTTTGTTGAAACAAATTTTGGGTGATGTAAACGACACTGGCATTACGGTGATGCCCTTTGCGCGTGAACCACAATTTAATTTCTTCTTCGTCTTCTCCTAACATGTCGTCGAAAATGACCAAATGGGTTAGACGGGAGTCAGAGACGATGCCGTCGTCTTCTTTAGGAATGCCTTCCACAAACACGATGGAATCGCCTTGACTTTCTCGCAAGAGGCTGTACGCCGATTGCCACTCTTTGTAACACCACACGATTCGTTGAGGGGGCCGATCGATCAAATGATGTTTATGTTCGATCAAACGTTTGACGAATTCGGTTTTGCCTGAACCGCTAGGTCCAGCAATGAGCATGTTAAAGGGATGGCGAAGATACAAAGCCTCCCAACTGGCACGATCTAAGTGTTCGTCGATGACTTTGACAGTAGAGGAAGAGGGAGCAGAGACAGTAGAGGTAGCCATGGTGTGAGAAATGTCACTTGTGACACGAAAAACAAACAAGACAAGAGTTTATATACTTTTTCAGAACACGTTTATTGAATATTTTTTTTTTCAAACATGAATACGAAAGACAAAAATACATAAAAGCCAAAGGCTTAAGTACAAGGATAAAAGGCACATGATAACGATGAACGTGGAATAAACACAAGTGTCTGTACAACAACCACATGTTTTGGGTAATGTTCTAACCAGTTCTATAGTAGGGGGTAAGGTCACACAAGTGTCCTCCCGAAAGGGTCTTTCAGGTCTGTCCACGACAGTCCTGTCCTGGGTGACGGGTTCTTCTGGCACCGTCACTAACACGGGTTGAAAAGTAACTTTTTTCCTTGAACAACTCTCGTGCATACTGAGCCACTTCTTGGGTCCAAGCCTCAAAATCCCATTCTTTCCAGGCACGGACATCTGTCCAATGGGGATGTAAGTCACAAGCTACACACACATCGTCATACACGTCTTGGGTAGCTAAAAGTTGACGAATCTTTTTTTCCTGTTGAGGTCGAGAAGTATCCAGATGAAAACGCAAGGCTTTGAGCAAAAGGAGTTTTTCGTGACCATTTAAGGCCATGGAGGTGGTAAGTACTGATCGTAAAGAGTCCACAAAGAATCGGCTGGTAAACGAAATCCCAAAAAACAAGTCACTAAGACACACACCTCTTGTCGTCCCAAATTGAACGGATACAGTTCTTTTAATAATCGATGGTAATGATCCACGGTTTGAATATGGTCATTGAGTTCCTTCCACGGAATCTGTTGAATGATATGTGACATAATCCGTGGCATGGCAACTTGATTTTATAGTGTCTTTGTTTCGGTAGCAATAAAGGTAATTTCTAACCAAACACGTTCGTTCTCCAGTAGGGAATTTAAATGTTACATACTGTAACTGAAACGTCAGAGTTTGTCTAGATGTTTCGTCTTTTTCTAAGCAGATTCCATGTAACAAATGTTGGTAATCCTTTAACTCGTCTTCCTCAATACGTTGCAGTAAGTGAATCTCCAAGTAACCAAAATTACGAACGTCTAGCCCATCATCATCATTCATATACTGAAAGTATTCAACAAGGTCTGACCAGTGAAAAAATTTCTGACGAATCAGTCCTCTTATACCATTCAGGTACCAGTGGTTAAAGATCTGGTGACGTAACGGATGCAATTGTTCTTTACGTTTCACTTGTATTTTGACTAGCTCTCGGTAAATCCTTTCTCTCAACTCCTCAGGCAAGCCCAAAATGTACTCTTGTAAAGTATCCATAAGTATATACACTGTTTTTGGAATCGCTGGGTGGTAGCCAATAGCCTCGTTTTACTTTGTGCCTAATGTAATATCCACTCATAATCAGTCTTCTTGTACTTTGGAACATGGCATAATTTAAAAACGGATGAATCACTTTGAGTTTGCGTTTCACTTGTATTTTGATCAGTTCTCGGTAAATGCGTTCTCTCAACTCCACAGGCAAAGCACGAATGTTCTCTAGCAAAGTATCCATGAATAGGTCATACTAAATCCTCTTTGGTCTGACACAAGAAATGTACTCTTTGTACAAACATGGTTTCACTTCAGTGTCGAATTTAAATCGTTGAGTCACTAATCTACACATTACAATTCGTTCAGAAGTTTCCTCTTTCACTAAGTTGACATTGCGTGAAAGATGTTGGTAATTCGTTAACTCTTCCTCTGGAATTCGATGCAGTACGTTTACAATGATGTAACTACAATCGTCCATACCAAACCAATCCTTTTTAAAACTAGAGGATCGTTGATCAATGTCTGTCCAATGGAACACTTTCAATTGAATCAGTCCTTGTATAGCCTTCAGGTACCAGTGGTTCAAACACCGGTGACGTATCGGATGCAATTGTTCTTTACGTTTCACTTGTATTTTGACCAGTTCTCGATAAATGCGTTCTCTCAACTCCACAGGCAAAGCACGAATGTTCTCTTGTAAAGTATCCATGAACAGATTATTATGGTAAAAAGTTACTTCAATGTCTCGGTCCCACTAAAGGTAAGTAATGACAATTCGGTGACCATCGAGCATGTTCTACGTAGGCCGAATCTTGCGGTTCCCAGTGGTGAAGTGTCACATCGCAACTGAAGCACCTGACTTTATCTCCTTCGCCCAAGTAGAAAAATCCGGCTCTGGCTAATTCTTCGGGGGTCGGTCCTCCCAGATACTTTGGCCATTTTCCTTTGAACGATTGAAGACGATTTTCAAAGTCGCAGTATTCCGACAAACGCACAGGAAACGAATATTCGTTTTTCACAGGTTCGTTTCGATGAGGGTTGAGTGACATGGGTAGGAGTTTGCTCAGGGCTGGATGACATCCGTAGGGGGGTAGACGTGAAGGTGGACATTCCCCTTTAAAACGAAACCCAGTAAAATGTCCAAGAGGACGAGCGGCATCACTTTCGCATCCCACAGGTTTGACACGCACAGCATCGCTTTCCATGATAGGGGTAGGGACACTAAAGTTCCCATGATGCTTTACGGCATCGCTCAGGTCACAACGTACAGCATCGTACACATCGCAAGGCTCACAATCGCACTCGTCTGCAAACTCCGTTACGCAATTACAATGGTAACCACATGGACAATCGCAGTTTCCTTCCGGACATTTTCCGTCGCAATGCCTGGGTCTTATCCATCCAGTATTAGTCACACTAGAGGAAGATACAACTTTTTTACAATCCCCAAACTGGAACGATGTCTCTTTCAAAGTATTCATCTTGTTCTCTCGGTCTTGGTAGTCCCAATGAACTATCGATCTTGCCTAGGGTTCCTTTTTATATACAGACCAATACCGACGTGACCGTACGGTAAGGTAAAGTGATTGGGAAGTCGCACTCGCTTCTGGTACACGATTTGATAGACTTTTTCCAAGGGTCGACTGACGATGTGGTGAGTGGGTAAACGTACAATCTTGTTAGGTTGGTGAGTGGTCACTTTAAAGTTTCCATCCTCTCCCGATTGCAAGGCTTCTTTCAATACCCCAAAGTTGACCACTCGACTGGTACGATAATTCAGAGTCAGTCCTTTCACTTTGCACGTCGTGTGCACTTCTCCTTGTTTGTCCCGGTATTCGTAGCCGTAATTTTTGGGACCGCCACTGACGAAACTTAGAATCTTGTCGTCGGGATGTTCGTCTGTCCAAGCTCCTAAACGGTCTCCTTCGATGTTAGGGTGATGTTGAATCGGGTGATGGATGTAAATGCAACTGTCCGTGTCAAAGTACAGGACGCGTTCCCCTAACAGTTCTAAAGCTTCGTACAATTTTAAGCGAGCATGGGCTGTCACGTAAGCCGCAATGATGACATTTCCAAAAGGGTCGTCTTGTACAAAGTCCAGATCTTCTTCGTAATTGACCAAGATCAAATTCTCTCGAACGACGTCCACATGTTTCATGTATTTGGTTTTGTCGTGAATCATCTGGAAGTAGCGGGAAGGTTCTGTCAAATATTCCGTCTTGGGTAAACACGGTCGTTGTGCCATTTTGCCCCACAAGCAATTTAACATCACTTTGGCAAACGATCGCCTGCCTTCGTTTTTCTCGATGTGGTCTAAAGTGATGCCTTCTTGTTCGTAGTATTTCTCTTTGAATTGTATTTGGTCTTCGGGAGTGTGACACAAGGAAGGATAGCCGCTGGCTTCTTGCTTCAGTTTCAAAAAGGCATCCAAGTAGTCGGCGAAAATGCCTTTCTGAGTAGGGTCACCCTTGCGGTATTGTTGTGTCTTGGGAAAGTGGCAAATTTCGTACACTTCTAACAGTTGGTATCCCATGTCCATAGCTTTGAACAATTCTACGCTGACCCAGGTTCCCGTCAAGGCACGTTCTTCCTGGCTGTGCTGACAAGGTTGGTCTTGGTTGCACGTTTCGGCACAAGTACGGCACAAGGGAAACATCAGTTTGCCTTGACAATGGTGAGGTAAGACGGGATGGTATAGGTTCGTGGGAGGCAAAACTTTGCACTTGATCAAGCCTTCGTATTGTCGAATGTTTTTCAGGTCGATGTGTTCCGTCAGCAAATGCGGGTGCCCTGCAGGAAAGTGACAATATTTGCACACGTAGGGATACAGCGAACACACGTCCAAGTATTTGATTTCTTCTCCTTTCTCTTCGTCGGCTTGGTACAGCAAACAGGTGGCATTGGTCCTTCCTCCGTACAAACTATCCCTCGGGTTCAGCGGGTCCATGAACTGGTAACTTTCCACGAGGCGTTTAAACTCGGGATCGGTTTTCATACGGTGATCGTACTCGTGTTCCCACATTTCCACCACTTGGTATCCTTCCTGTTCCAACTTTAGGCGTCGCTGACAAGTGTCCTGGTACAAGTCTTCCATGGTTCGTTGCAAAAACTGATTTTTAGTGCTACGGTCAGGGTAACAGACGGGACATCCGTGAAATAAGCAACCGTTAAACTCGTACACGATCTTGGGGTTTTCTAAGTCCCAGCCATCGACCGAATACGTTCCGATGGTCTTTTCGCCCCCTCCGTTGCGAGCATGCTGAATCCATTTGTCTTCCTTGTCGCACAAGTAATGTAACCAACGTAGGGCTTTGACCGAGTATTGACGTTTGACATAGTGGGTCGTTTGAGGGCTGATGACAGCCACGGTGTTTTCAGGCATGAATCGTTGTCGATACACTAAGGAACACGCTTTGGCAATGGTGCAAGCTTCTTTCAAAGGATCGACCCCTCCGTGTTCCATGAACAGTTCTCGAAATTTTCCACAGCAACGCCGTAAAATGTCCACGTCGGAACGACAATACTTTAGCATTTCTTCCTGAAAGTCGAAAGGGTCCGAGGCGTGAGCCTGGTACCAAGCGTAGAAAGCTTCTCGTTGTTCGGTACGCATGTTGTCGGGGTCGTAATAGTGAGCCTCAGGTAAATGGGGTAGAACGGCATGTTGATTGGCTTCCGTATTGAAAAAGTGTGGAAAGTACCCTTTAGCCATTTCTGTCATTCCAAACGTTTTAGGCATTCGACTCAAAGGCATGGCCAAATAGCTCATCGAATCTTTAAACTGTACTTGTCCCACTTGCATGAAAATGATTTTGGCTCCGTTCAAAGTCACTTTAGGACGCTCGGTGCCTTGTTCCGTATAGTACCTCAAAAGAAACTGTCCATCGTATCCGGAGAAATTGTGAGCCATCACCGTGGCATGACGATGACAATCTCCGTAACGTTCGATGTCCTCTTGGCTCCACGTCTTGTCGACGGGGTCTAAAACCCATTGGGCAAAATCGGCTAACGTGTTTGGTCCCCGAAAGATTTTTTCACGCCCTCCGGGTATCTTGCTGCAGTGAGGGCAATGACTGAAGATAGGTTCTTGAATGCACTTCTCGCACGCTCGATGAGCCACGCAGAAATTAGGAATGTGAATGCCGGTTTCTTGCATGCAATCGAAATCGAAAAAGATGAAATTACCTTTCTTCTTGTGACCGTCCTCTTTCTCTGGTGGGGGTTGGTATTTTTGCACGTAACATTGGTGTTCCAAGTCCACGATGTGGTGACAAATGTGACATTTTTTCTTTCCTGAACATACGTGTGCCTTGGTATTATTGGTACGTATGACTTGTTCACACGTAGAGCACAATCTCAGCAGTTGACAAGCGCATTTCTTCTGTGAACCTTGCGTTTTCAGATGTTGTTGGTAACAGGTAGGGCTGACAAACGTGCGCAGACAAGTGGAACAAGGCACTGGTTCTTCGCTCAGACAGGGTGAAGAGGCCAAACATCCTGTGCATTTCGATCCACAATGCTTGTGTTGCTCTCGATTGTTATAACCATGGTCACATTTCTCACAGTAATAACTGTATTTCAGGAATCCGGTGATACTGGTAATGGTATCGAAATGTTCATCGTGATGATAAAGGTGAATGTATTTTCCGTCCTTAAAGTCTTGGCCTCGAAACAACAGAGGTCCGCGCACTTCTTGAGGGTGCACTTTCAAGGTGTAGCGTGGAGCTAGGGTATCTTGCAATTTTTGCATCTCAGGAATGCCACAGGGTGCGTCTTTGGACAGTCCGGCTTGTTGTAACAGGAGTTCTGCTTCGTTTCGTTGTTTGGCTCGGTCGGAACGTTGAATAGTGTCCCAGGTTCTTTTCCATTCTACCGTGTCGTTCTTGTTGGCATAGGTTCGTCCCACCACGATGGCACGGGCTAAACACATCTGGTCATGAGGGTTCTTAATTCGGACGAGACTTGTTTTGGTGTTGCGAAGGTCGTCCACCAATAACATCTTTTTGCGTCCAGTCCCTTGAGGAGGAGAGACGTGGGTCATGTCCAGTGTGGCTTTACCATCGGTGATGTCAAACTGATCATTAGATTGTTGTACGTGTTGAATCTTGTCCATGACTTTGGAAGCAGTTAATTCTGCAGGGGTGCTAAACTCGATCCAAACAGGGGATTTCAAACCGTCGTGTTGTATGGAAAGTCTCAAGCGATCGTCTTCTTTGGGTTGACATTGTCGCTTGAGTGCAGTGAGCAAAGAATCCCACACCTCAGTGATGAACACTTCTGCTTTCTCTAACGGCACTTCAGCCTTGAAATCTTTAAACTTCACCGTGTATTTGTAAGCCGTGGTTCTAAATTTTCTAGAGGAGCGCTTTTCCGTCTCTCGAATGGAATAGTACTTTTCAGGGTTGACTAAGGGTGATGAACTTGGTTTAGAGGGTTCGGATTCTGGTTCACTCATGTCCTCTTCAAAATCACTGGCATGAATTTGTGCCAAGATTTCAGCCCTGGTACGAGGCGATAGATCACGTTTCTGCCTCTTACTTTCTTCTTCTTTCTTCTCGAATGAATGGGATCGTTTCATCTTGAAAGCAAAAAGTCAAATGACTCAAGTTCAAACACCATAAACTACTTTATAGTCATAGCAGACCAGCGTATATAAAAGGGTGTGTGTCTTGTCCTTTCACTGTTCATTTCACTCTCAAGCCGAGCACAACGATGGAAGAGACTAACCAGATGGAACGTTTCGTCAGAGCTTTGCGAGGGGTCATTAGAAAATTCTCTTCAGACCAGCCTACGGACTACTCTCCTTCCTTTAGAGATAAAAGTCAAGATACTTGCTATATCTGTCAGAAGAAAGGGCATTGGTCTTCAGAGTGTCCAGACCGTCAAAAAAGAAAAAAAACAGGGGATAAAAAAGACAAAAGTCAAGATACCTGTTATTATTGTAAAGAAAAAGGACATTGGTCTCCAGATTGCCCAAAAAAGAAACAAGAGGAGTCAGAAGAAAAGAGGAATTCTTCAGAAGAGAGGGATTCTTCAGAGGAAGAGAGGGATTCTTCTGAGGAAGAAAGAAGACAGGTGAAGAAAAAGAAACAGGAGAAAAAAAGAAGAAGGGAAGAAAGCGAGGAGGAAGAAGAGGAAAAGAGTGTGACGGTGAAGAAATTCAAAAAACAGAGAGACTAAACAAGGAGAAAAGAAGAAATCAATGAACTTTTTATTAAAGTGTTGTGTTATAAATTGTGAATTGGATTGTAAAAAATGGAGGAAAGAATAAATGAATGATATAAGGTAAGTGTCTTTGAGTTGTGATTTTAAAATAAGAAGCTACACTCACGCACTCATACACAGACACGTACTAAAAGGGTAACATGGGTGAGTTTTTTTTTTTTTTTTGAGTTATTGGCAAATTGAAATTGTATTTCTTTTCGAGAAATGTGGGTGGCCCTGAAAAGGGCCTTTTTTCTTCATGGTGTAGGGGTGAGTTTAAGCAATCAATTTTAACTGCCTTAAGCCTTTGCCACGGCCAAGGCCTACTTCTGGACTGCGTAATGTTGATGATGATAATGATTGGGTTGAAATCACTAAGGGTGGTACGGTAGGCTTAGTCACAGGGTTGACATGTTTGGCTCGGGAAGGTCGTATTCTCTTCGGTCGTGATAAAGAAGTCTGATACATTTGTTTCAGACTTCTTAACTCGGCTAAAATGTCCAACAGTACCGTGACCGTTTGATTTTCACCCTCTTGTTTCTTTGCTGCTACTTCTTCTTGCTGTTGTTTTTTTCTTACCTCTTCTTCTTGTTGCTGTTGCTGTAGGAGAAAAGCCTGTTCCGCTTCCTTTTGTCGTTGTATAAATTTCTCCAATTCTTCTTTCTGTCTCTGTCTAAAATTCTCCACTTGCGGTAATGAAGAAGGTAACGAAGGTTCCGGAACAAATTCTTGCGAGGAGAGAAAATCCACAAAATCCCAATTCACCTCTTCTGAAAGTAAGTCCGGGTTCCCTTGGGCGGTCTCCCCTGCTGGTGCACCCCACTGGATCGTTTTCTGAGTTTCCGTCATGTTGAATCACTATCGCATAGATTGACTGCACACAAGCGCTAGCGAATCTATATTGACTACGTGACGTCACAGACTGCTCTCTTCGGATTGGATGCGGGCTGACTGAATTCTGTAACGCGTGTTTGGATTGGTGAATGAACTCAATCCGTTTCAATCCTTTCTGTCCCTATAAATAAGCACAGTTCACTGCATTGATTCACCTATTCTCGGAGCCTCAACATGTGGACCGACGTTGAATCTTCAACCCTTGTGTCAACAATGATGTTCAGGACGGACATGCTCATGTATGTCCGATCCAAGTGGACCGTTGTCCACAGGACCAACAGGAGCCTGTGGATAAGAAGAGTCTATATAGAGAGACAAGGTTGCCTCAAGAGGACTCTGATGTATGGCCCTGCTGTAAGACGAAGTTTGAGGAAAAGAAGATGTCGCAAATGCCCTTTATGTTAAGGGCATATTAACATAAACCAAAGGCCCTTTTCAGGGCCAGCCATATTTCTCGAAAAGAGATAGTCTTTGAATTGCCTACCCTTTTTTAAAAATTTGTTTAAATTTTTAAAAAAAAAATCCCATGTTAAATTCCCCTTGTCCGTAGAGTGACCCACGATTTATTCCCATGTTAAATTCCCCTTGTCCGTAGAGTGCCCCACGATTTTTCTCCATGTTAAATTTCCATTGTCCGTAGAGTGCCCCAGGGGTGTTTTTAATGCTAATTCCCATTGTCCGTAGGGTGCCCCCCTTCACTACTCTTGTATTACCTAGACCTTGTTGTAGATTAACGGGGATTGTAAGATTTTCATTTATGTTTGTCATACTGAGCTGAATGTTTCGTATATGAAATGCATATATTGAATTACAGCATCTATCCTGACTATATATATATATATATATATATATATATATATATATATATATATATATATATATATATATATATATATATATATATATAGCATGCATGCTGTATGATTAATATACCACGAAATGCTTCATTGAAAAAAGGAAACGAGGATTGCTGAGTTTCTTTTTCATGACAAAATTAGACGAAGAGTGGTGTATCAAAGATACAGCTTACTTACAATACATCTATATTTCATTTATATCACATACAACTACTCATACTTGTATTTTCAACGGAGTAAAGATTGATTGATTACAGGACACTGTCTCTTGACGGAATGAGTGAGCTATTATCATCCCTATATAGTTTTCCGGTACAAGATGCAGTTCTGTACCTTTTGCGGGTATTAACGATTCTCTTTGCAAATTAAGTTTCCTTCTTTTCTTTTTTAGCTTCTAGTTTCATTTATGTTGGTTAAATAATTATAAGATACACTTATGATGTAAAGATGCAAGATTGTTTAAGCGAAGAAAGTAGCGGACTGCAAAAATGGCATGGTTAGTCTTTTGAGCCATTCAGTCACCGTCATGCATCCTGAAACGAACGAGGAATAAAGACCAAAAAGAGTGTTCATTCAAATATTTACATTTGATCGATGTAATTATTATGCTTATATTGACATTGCTACCAACCATAAATTGTATTATTTTGTATTAATCTCTCTCTCTCTCTCTCTCTCTCAGTAAATTGTATCGATATTCATAGATCCAGATATTCTCTCTCTCTCTCAGTAAATTGTATCGATATTCATAGATCCAGATATATCGTTGCATGACAGACGAAAATCCGCTAAGCTTGTTTTTTTTTTTACACGGATGTTCGCCCATAGCTTGTGACGTTGTTCCAGAGAGAGAAAGAGAGAGAGAGAGGTCCATCATTATGTTTTTCTATTGTTCGATTATCTGCTGCCTGACCAGATAATACAGCCAGAGAGAAAGGGAGAGAGGCTTTCGGATATCTTAATATATATAATAATCTGATTTAGAACCCTAATGTAGGTTTTGAAGGTAAAATGTAAATATAAAAATAAATTTGAGTGGCTTCACACTCGTAAAAGAACTAGAAAAGATTTTAATAAATTACAGTACGTGTGTGCCTCCTAACGAAGAAATTCACCGTACAGTCTCACAGGCTATTGCAGATTGTATCATTGATATCGTGAACGCTGTAGATAAATCCGATGGGGATGTGCACACATATGATTCGGACGACCCAAGGTTTTGTATGTTATTTGGTGTAAGTTCAAATTTGTTTTCACTCTCACTCCAGATATTATTTCCAAGTAAATTTGTCATTTATGCAGAGAGAGAGAGAGAGAGAGAGAGAGAGAGAGAGAGAAAATCATTATCGTTCCAAAATATATCGCTGTTAATGAAATTCTCATGGTATGTACTAGTTTGTTAAATTTTTTATGAGACTTCATTTATTATACATTATAAGTAAAGTAAACTGTGGAGACCAGGTTATATTCTCATATGTAGGTCACCAGGTGGTCTAAGGCACTCTCCGTTACAGATAACTCGCACATCTTACCTTTGTCTGCTTGAGTTCGAACCTCGAGTCGACCAGCGTGGTGGATATGTGAGAAAGTTTGCCAATAACTTCTCGTGGGTTAGTGCTTCTCCCCAAGGTCTCCTTCAGTTCCTCCTAACCAAATATACAAGCCACCGTGAATAGCCTATCAATCGCTGAAACATGGCTTTAAACCCCACAAAACCAAACCAAATCATTGTCTTGTATGTACTTAATGTTATTTGCTTCAGTTTCAGTTAACTTTACAATATGATAGATCTTACGCAGACTAACAGACAACCCTACGATAGATGTTATGTATGTATACATAATATAATGTACAGGGATAGGTGAAACCAATTAGTTATGTAAGTCTATTTATGACGCAGTTTATTAAATATATTACCATAGATGTAGTAATTCTAATTAATGATGAGTGACGTTACTATCCCGGATGAGGCGTTTACTTGGAAGAAAACATTCTGGATGTAACGAAAACATTTCATTTTAAGAACGATACATGTAAAGTATTGGTGCATATCCATCATACATATGTTCTTTCGATGACATACTCCTTAGCTTCATCCAAGTGATTTATTATAAGGTTAATGTTTTTAATTAATGTAAGACCTTTGCTTAGAGCTACTTTGTACAGCAACTGAAAATTGACCAATTTTTCTCCCTATGTTATTAAGATTGCTTTTCATCGTCTGGAAATTAGTTAAGTTTAGAATTGTATCATGAAACTGTGTATAAGAAATTTTAGTTTAAATCAGAGACACACATAAACCTTTCTTGCTTGGTCGGGCCAAAACCCGCTTTATTATGTTATTTTAGTTAATTTCAACATATGGTTGCTGTAACCTGATATATTTGCAAAAGAACACGAAGCACGTTATCTCCATTATGCAATATAAAATCACATGGCGAGAAGAAAATAATGAATGACATGAAAGGACGATTATGATTAGAACAGGAATGAGAAAAGTAAATGAAGACATAAAACAGCTCGGGTCGGCGGTGGGAAAAGGAAACGACTGGAGAATACAAAGGGCTTTGCCTATTGGCTTTGGATAGATTTTATGCTGGGCAAATGAAAATAATGCGTCTCATGGCCGGATCAAGTAAAGATTTCTATGATTTCTGGCCCCCACCCCAAGCTAAAACAATGTAAACACACACAAATGTAGTCACTCGTCACTCAATATTTGACCGTCGTTTTATTCTAGCTCACGTTTATTGTGTATTATGCACACATTAAGTACAGACTTATTTAATGCAATAAAATGAGCCTGTTATCATTATTTTTGGTATATAAAAGAAAGCCATATATATATATATATATATATATATATATATATATATATATATATATATATATGACCAAAAATAATTTCTTATTTACTTTTATACATGGAGTCTCCTAAAAACAGTCACATTATACTGCATTTAATATATTTGTTCACCTTCTTGTTTGTGTGTCTAAAATGATCGAAAGTGGCAGTAGTTGATGTGTTGCTGGTGGTGGTTGTTTGGTCTATGACGTCGTATCAAACACTTCAAACACATTATTGGCTTTATAAACAAACGCCGAGGAATCTGGTGCAGATTGTATTTACCAAAGACACCTTGGGCGGGAATCAAACTTGCGACCTTTGTATTTCGAATCCGACTCTAATATATGAATACCCTGACTCCCAGTACTAGTAGTGGTAGTGGCGATTGTATTATTATTACTATATATATATATATATATATATATATATATATATATATATATATATATATATATATATATATATATATATATATATATATATATATGAGTCTCTCAACTAAGCCATTGCCTTTTTTATCTTTTCATATGCAAACTAGTGTACGAACAAGGACCGTGCCTATTAATCCTGTGCGATAACCGACGTCACAGTGATGCAAAAATCCCATAAATGTGGGTTTACCATAGTGCGTTCAAGATACGCATGCACCGTGCTTGTTTTGGCTATTGGATTAGGTCTTTTATACCGGTGTAGGTAAAGCAAGCTTGAGATTTCGATGACGCTAAAATTGCCCACGATGAAAATAACTGACGTGGAAAAAGAATGACCTAGAATGACATCTGGAAAATATTCCCACTTGAAATAATAAAAACATCGTAAAAACTGCCTATGGTGGAGACAATGCTTATCATGTAATATGACTGACAAACACAACATCGAAAAATTAGGCTATTTTCTGATGACCAATACTGGAAAAGCCAATCGCTTGATACAACCAGACAAATACGAGGCTGGAAAACTAAAACAAATGCAACCCTAGCGAGCGCAAGCACTGGAAAATAAGAAAATAAGAAACACCTCAACTTATTGACAGTTTGTGTACTGGAATATGACAGACACACAAAACGATGTTACTCAATGGTTTTTCGTTCATTTTTGTCACGCCTTTTCTGAGAAAGTTGCGAGACATAGAGGTCATGATGTTTCATTTTCCCCATATCCATAACTTTGACACGAATAGTTACAACTTGATGAAACCACTATACTTAATGTTCAGGGAGTGTAGAGGTGGTTTTTTTTATATACATCAAAGTGAATTCTATTCAGTGTGGAGGAAGAGGGCAAAGGCCAGCAAATAATTTCCACATATTTTCATTTCCTGCAAAACATATACTTATAAATAGATTTACATTTAGGAATATTGCATAAGTAGACAATTAACATGTAATTAATCCTGGTTCATACACATGTGTCTGACCTGACTCCTTGGGGCGCCCCAGGATCACTTTGTAAACATCACTTTTGCGATAAAAAGGGGAATACAAGTTTACTATCAGCTTGGATTCCTGGGTCTGTCCTTACACACCACAACCTACATACCCAGCCGCTACCAGGACCCCCACCTATGGGATTATAATTTTGAAGTCAGTGAGATCCCTATCTAATAACTGTATGTATGTATGTATGTATGTATGTATGTATGTATTTGGGAAAGGGAAAATTATTTATGCATTCAGCAAATGTTTCTGGGTCTGTCTTTACATGTTTCTGGGTCTGTCTTTACCCTCGAATCCACCCCACCCCAGGAATGGAGTCTAAACCTTGGTAATTATTGAAAAGACCACGTGAATTATGCTTCATGCATTGGTCCCAGAGTAACTCGCTGCCTGCAGGTTACCTAGTAATTTCCAAGTACTACCCTAGAATAAATATCTCGCCTGACAGATGATAAATGTCAGGTGTTTCCGTCGCATAATGCGGAAATTTTTGCACCCTTCTCACAACAAATTAGGCGCATTTGATTTATGCATATCCTATATCTTATATTATAATTTTCAGCGGGATGCTGTAAAGACTTTAATCGAAGTGAGGTATCTCAGTGAGAATTGCGCTGGACTGTGTAGTAAGGGAATCGATACCCATATAAAGCTGGGTCGGTTACTGTGTTGTGACCTTAGACAATACGCATTTTTTTTTCACACCCCCACCCCACAAATATTATCCAAAGCCAAAAGGAAAATACTTTGCCTTTCCAGTTGTTTTCTTTTCCCACCACCAACGCCGAGCTGAATTATATCATTCTTTACTGTAACCTTTTCCATTCGATTCATAATCTTCCTGTCATGGTATTCATTATTTTCTCCATGCCATGTTATTTGGTCTTGTATAACGTATAGAACTTGTTTCTTGTTCTTTTGCATATATATTATGTTTATAGCAAGTACTTATTAAACACAGTAAAGCGAGTTCAGCCCAACGCGACGGGAAATGCTCATATGAGTCTGAGATGTCCACCTAACATTATGCACAGCCTCAAAGATAATACTAAAAAATTTACCCAATTCCAAATTATGAAAAGTCATTTTATTATATAGGAAATAAAATCGGTCACTTTTATTTGTTGTTCCTAAAAGACGTATGAAAACAAGGAACTTACATGAATTAACGATGAACACATTACACCTTTTAATTATTCAAGGGAGACATTAGAGTCATTGAAGCTAAGGATTATGTCATCGAAGGAACATATATATGACAGATATGAACCAAACGCTTTCCACTTAACCTTTACAAACTCAGATATATCGCTGCTGATATAATTCCCAGTAAACACTTTATCCAGGATGTTTACGTTACACACCATGATTACATTTACTGCGTCATATTTAAATTGACATGACTGGTTGCTTTCGCCCCTCCCTGTACATGATATTATGTATATAAAATGTCCATCGTTTGGCTCTGTTGTCAGTCTGCTTACTGAATATCACAGAGATCTCTATCACTTTGTGAAGTTTACCGGATCTTAAGTAAATCACGTAAGTACATATATACGAGAGCTTGTTTTGCTTTGGTTTTGTGGGATCTATAGCCATTTTTCATATGATTGACTACTTATGGCTAGATATGGTGATCAGTATATTTAGTGGTGAAAGAACTCGGGGAGTCCCTGGGAAGAATCACCGACCCACGCGAAGCTACTGCTAAGCGTTCGCACATATCCACCACTTTGGTCGACTCGACGTTCGAACTCAGGCGGACACAGGTAAGATGTGTGAGCTATATGTAAAGGCGAGTGCCTTCAACCACCTGGAACCCCACATATGAGAATATAACCTGGTCTCCAAAGTTTACTTTACAAATAATACATAATAAATTTAGTCTCAGTACCAAGTCTAAAAGCTATTATATGTCAAGAGGATTTCATTAATTAACGATAATTTTAGGAAAGGTAATAGTCGCTCGTTCGATTTCACTCTCTGTCTCTCTCCCTCTTACTCTGTCTCTCCATGCATAAAGGAACAAAATATGTAAAAATCTCTGGAGAGAGAGAGAGAGAGAGAGAGAGAGAGAGGGAGAGAATTTGAAGAAGATGCAACTCGTGAATTTACATGAAGTAACCGACACAAATCCTGTGTCGTCGGAATGTTGTGTACACATTCCCTTAGGAGTTATCTACAGTGTTTACACCACTATGAATGTTGCGATACAATGTTGGTTAGGAGGTGCACATCTTGTAATCTATTTAATGCTTTGTTTAACGCTTTCATATTTTATTTTCTAAACCTCTATTAGGTTACTAAAACAGAATATATTTAATTATGAAAGTGACCGAATGAATCTCTCGTTCTCTCTCAATGTATTGTTTGGTCAGGAAGCGTATAATCGACCAACAGAGAAACATAGGAATGGACAATACAAAAAATTAATTTTTTTTGTACATAAGACATTGACCGAATTCATTGTTAAAATGCTTAATTTCTACGCTTGTAGCCTTCCACTTTCGTCAATTAAACCATCTTCTATGTTTAAATCATGCGTGCATCGCATATTTATTTGATCAGTAAGAATGAAAATATAAGATAAGCAAAGAAGCAAAGAAATTTGCAAAGTGAATTTTGTATACCCGCAATAGGTACAGAAATGCATCTTGCAGCGGAAAACTCGACAGGGATCTGAATAGTTCTCTCTCTCTCTCTCTCTCTCCCTCTAGACAGTTTCCAGTAATCAATGCTTGCTCCACTGGAAATACAAGCATGTGATATATATATATATATATATATATATATATATATATATATATATATATATACACACACACACACACACATGAATATATGTATAATATGTGCGCTGTTTGTTTGATATATCACTTGTCGCATAATTTTTATGTCATTAAAATTAAACTCAGCAAGGTTAGTTTCCTCTTAATGAAACAGTTCTACTTCTCGTGGTACATCAATGATACAGTGTGTGTGTGTGTGTGTGTGTGTGTATTTATCAGTTAATTTAAGACAAGCTCCTAGGTATTAGGTAGTGACTTTTCTTTATATTTCTAAAATGTCTTTATGCCGGTAGATGTTGCATGTGTGATAAATTGACTCTTTCTCTCAGGGTTATATTCTTCTTTTATTTTTTATTTAGTAGGAATGAAGAGTGCCGTTCTAGTCATCCTTTTGGCATGCGTGATGTTCCAAACATCTTACTCCTGCGGCATTTGGAACCAAAACAAACCGTGTCAGTGCGCATGTGAGGACGAATCTGCTTCGTGCAGAGCATACTGTCGTACTATTACCGGTAGCGGAGTCCAAAAAGTTATTGATCAGAATCGATGTTACAATGACTGTTTCAGCACCTTCAGTAGTTGTTACAATGGGTGCTAAAGGACGCTAGCTACGATATTCCAGTAGAAGCCAATGCTCATTATACTACAGATGTTTGTTAGCTGTCTTCATGCCTTTAAAAGTTTTTGTATTCATCGTAGCTATGTATGGAAAACCTTTAAAGTGCCAAAATGCTATCGTAGATGAGATCATTACCGTTTATTCAGCACCTGAGACACTTTAATTGACCGTAGATGATAAATGCTGAGACACCATTCAATACTGCAATTGAATACTGGGACCATAAATACATGAATGACCCATGGTATCACAAACATGGCATATAGATATTTTTCCATATTTTACAACAATGATTTTGAATAATGTCTTACATATCTTCAATAACATTTTTCAACCTAAAACAAAAATGTGGAGGTGGCAGAACCTTCTGTTGTCATAAGCTGCCATCTTGATTTTCTACAAAGTTTATGATTTGGCATATTTCCAGCAATGATAACACATTTTCATAGCTTTCGTGATTTGGATGCGCAATTATACTTTTGTTGCTTTGTTGTTAAGTGTAAGGCAATGTTTGCATTTGTGTACAGAGCATTTTGTTTTACTAGCAAACATAAAACATAAAACTGACACATCGATTTTGTTTCCAATAGTTAATGTAAAGTTTAAATCCATTTCCAAGAAAGATTATACTTATACTGGTGTGATGTTTTTGATCGTATTTTCTTTTCTGTGCCCAAAATAGTATACTATTCCATTTGAATAATGAAGATAGTAAATTAGAAAGATACATTATCTGTCTTGCTTTCTTTTGCATTTTATATAAGTATCTGTATTACTCTAATGAATGTTGATGAACGGTTCGTATTAACTTTTATAACTTAAAAATGTTGCAATTATAGCAAACACGTGTTTCCTTGCATGCAGTTAAGAAATGCACTGCACCCAGCATTTTATAATTAAGTGCTAAATATGAATATACCAAACTACATTAAGACAATTAAAATGTATATTCAAGCTGCTTATTTTTTTTTAAAAAGTTAATATCAAACTAGATATTCTTGTCATTTGCAAGTATGCACTATCTTTGTAGACATTTTATGCAATTTCCTTAATTCACTTACGTAGCAGAGATACCGTTGGCAGACTAATTCATTTCTTTTCGAAAGCCATCCTAATTATCAAAGAAAATATGTAAAAGACTATGACGTGTACTTAGTTATTATAACGGAACAAGTAAGTAATGTGCCGAACAAAAATAGAACAGAAAATAAGAAAGGCATCTCTCAATAAAACTGAAAAGTAATGTTTACGTACTCGTCATGTTGTAGTTGGAACATGCCAATATACCGATTGTCATGTGGTCATATATTCTGAAGGCAAAGCAAATATTTTCCAAGTAAATGAAATCATATGATAATTTCATTATCGTTACATGATATTTTACTTTTCCCAGCTTAGGTACATAAATTTGAAGTTGGATGAAATAGCTTTTGTGTTTATATTTTTGGGAAAAACATTTATCTATTTCACTTTATGGAACACTTTCAGATAATATGCAGGAATACATCACTCTTTTGAGGAGCTGGTGGTGGTTACTAATTGCCAATTATGTTGCGTAATACATATATTACGTTTTAATATATGCAAATACACATCGAAGTCAATGCAAGATAATTACAGGTCTTGAATACAACATAATCTACTTAATTAACGTCGCTCATTACATTCTAATAAATGTAAATACACATCATACTCAATGCAAGATAAGGGATGCAAAGCCAGTATTACTGTTGTAGTAATATAATAGGATATGATATTTTGTATATCAGTAATGGGAAAGGAGTTGAATATTTTATGACCTTTATACACCTAAGTTATGCAGCGTTTACCTTCTACCCAGTTTTTCCTCGCCGGAGTGAAATGAGAGTGAAATGAGAACAATCAATCCGAAGGTCATTATTATTTTGCTCGTCGAAGTGGTTGCCTACGTTGTGGGCGGCAAGAGAAATGGTGTATCCTTATTCCTAAGATCTTCGACCCACTGCATGACGTTTTTTTTGTAGTGCTTTTTATTTATGACCTTAAGATACAAAGGCTAATAAGACAAAATGATTGAATTTGCTCTCTGTGCCTTTCCTCCGTCTCGAAGCATTTAGCATACATCAGGGCTGTTCGTACCTTGTCCACGACGGAAATCTCGAGCTTTTTTCGTCGTATGTGGAATCTAATTCTCCAACTTTTCTAGTTATTCGTTGTCTGATTCATCTACAGCGTATGCCACTGAAGTGGGATTTTTTGTACAAAAACAAAAACGTGGTTGGCTTTTAGTAAGTGCAGGACAGTCATCGTACCTTCCAAGACCGAGAAAGTAACAAGAGATCGCTGGTGGATTTTCCGTGAGATATGAGATTTGGCCTTAGTATTTCCGAAGGAAAACCAAGACCGGGATCAGGAGTCAGTGGTAGTTTTCTCGCACGGTCCGCTAGGTGCCTGCAAGGGCTGACATTGAAGAGCAGTTAGCACGTTGAACCCGTTTCATATATGCTAAACCAATGCTTAGTTTATTTTCTGCTTTATAGATATAACGAATATGCTTTGTGACTACAGTGTTGTCAGAAGACTATTGAAATAGGCATTTTGATCATCTTAAACTGATATTAAAGCAATGTCAAAAACATTAGCGAGCCAAGTGCTTTGTATAAACAATAGTACTGGGCATTCTACCATAACTACATGGCCCACAAATATGCGTCTCCAATAGTGTGTGCTATCCGCACGAGAGACATCAATAGGAAGCGATTTACTGAATATAAATCCTATGCTCAGCCCCAAAACCATTCATCTAATAGTATATCCTTTCATCAAATCACGGACCATTTTTATTTGAGACCAATTATTGATAAAAACCTTGAAAATAAATTAAGACTCCAAGCTGGTATGATTATTTGTTCAGAAGAAGACAGCATTAAAAAATATTCAAAACGGTGACCTTGACAGGAATCTTGTGTGTCTGTAGAGCTCAAGGTTTGTTATGGTCAGCTGGACATTTGGATGAAACATTAACACTATGTTTAAGAAAGTACGCGGAAATACTGAAAGTGAGGATTCCAACGAGAAATGGAAACCAAGTTTAGTTAACGTGTAGGTTAGCATCTTCTGACGAGTCATAGCATTAACTTCAAAATAACCATTTTGTATGAAGGTATCTTAACTCGTTATAAATATTTCATAAAAAATAAAAATCATAATTTTTTAACATTTTGAATGTATCCATGTAAACTTGGGATTCTAGCTGGACTCAAATATTACGGCGACATGAAGTTGTCTTCTCTGTCAAAATGGAATAAAGTATGCAAAACAACATGGATTTGGTATGGTTTGCAACTTATCTAGGATAGTACAGCTTAATATATACAGAGAATTCGGCATTTTCCAAAAGCAAATTGTTAAAGTCCTGTTATCGATCGAGAGTATATCGTTTTGCATTAGTGGAACCTGCCGACTGAAAGGACACAAAGCTGTGTGCGCTCCTTAAAGAAAAGTATAGTCTATTATAGTCATAAAAATAAAATCAATCTAAGGTCCTGAAGAGCCATTTGCTAATTTTGCTGATTGCAATCGGCAGGAGGAATAGACTCGGACTCGTACAAATGGTCAGGTCAATCCCTTGTTTTTAATTGGATTTGTTATACATATGGAGTTTGTCCAGCATAGTACAAGAAAAAGGAAATTGTACACTGAAAACACAATTAAAATACATTCTACTATAAATATACATCACAATGAAGTCATGGCTCGTTATTTATTTTGCAAGCAGATATAAATCATTTGTAGATATACTCATTCAGAATGAATAAATATATCACGTACTGATTCAGAGAGAGAGAGAGAGAGAGAGAGAGAGAGAGAGAATGAAAATGAAAGAAATACAAACTTATGAACAGATAGAACAACATACATGTGAAATAAGGAAGAGAAATCACAAAATACTGGTGTGTGAATAGACTGCATCACTAGAGAAGATGACAGACATATAGAGCACAAGCTCGTACGTGTATATCTGTACCACTGCGTGCATAAAAGATACACATCACAGACAGACAGACATGCACGTAGTCACAAAGTTTGGCCAAATAAGGATAGGTAGACTGAGGTGTATTAAAAGCACACAAAGCTGAATATAATATAATACTTTTAGTGGACTATTTTAACATCTAGTTTCATATGAATTTCATTGCGGAATATACATGTTGCATACAAACTGATATATTAAACATGAGAAAACATGCATGTCATTGAAATATTGCCGATTTGTGAGATGAGGCAAAGGTTACGGGCCAAGCAGTGCAATATAACTCAGTCACAAGTGGGAATGCAATTAATTTGAACTAATAGTTACCATATACAAAAAAATTGCTAAATGGTATTTTTGCCATTTATGGACACGAATACTGAAAGAGCGATGAACTATTTGATACACAAGCATTTTCCCGGTACCATTTTTGTGCTGCGCAAATAAACGACAACAATAAGATATCAAAAATTAATTAAATAGAAAATTATTATGCATATTTTCAAGGATAATGTTAATGGAGGAACTTCTCCACATCTTGC
Organism: Sinohyriopsis cumingii; assembly: GCA_028554795.2. Taxonomy (NCBI): domain Eukaryota; kingdom Metazoa; phylum Mollusca; class Bivalvia; order Unionida; family Unionidae; genus Sinohyriopsis; species Sinohyriopsis cumingii. Next base: position 84,164,084 of record CM068831.1, read on the forward strand.
TGCCCTGCAGTGAGCATTATCACTAAAGTATCGAAAGTGACAATTGTATTACAGTGGTTTCATACCTAACAGATCATAATTGAAATGAGAAAAATCGACGTATTGTGTAATTATGAAAAGTTAGCTCAAAATGGTTATTTACAGACGAAGTTTAAGCAGCCGATCTGTGATCCGCATGCGCTAACTTTTTTCCATGTTGTGCAAGGGAATTACCTTGAAATATGCGCAATCCGCAGTAAAACTTGATCGTATGGTTGGTTTCCCGCGAGGTGCTCAAAAATATGTAGACAGGATATTCGTGCCCATTCACAACTAGTGCCTGGTTGATACATGAAAGACTTTTAAAAACAGATGAACAATTTAACGTTTACACTGTGAAACGACACCTGATACCTATCCATCCATCACACAGAGATTAATTTATGATGTATCAACAAAATCTTTGAACTTCATACATTTTCGCAGCTTTGTTTAAGGTGTTCAAACTAAGTTTTAGCATAGTTTTACACAGTGACCCAAATTTAACATGGTTAACGATCGTCAAAGACCTGAATGCAAAATCAAAGAAAACAAAATTTAATTCTGATGGCCTGTATATTTAACTGAATTACAAAACGAGGACATTGATGTAAATTAAATGATGTAATCGGTGTGCGTCTCATCTTTGATTCAATCATATTTCAGTATGGTCATATACCGGCATTCTGTTGTGATCAAGCAGACTATTCGGCTGACTCATTTAAGACGTGCAGATACTATATAGATGTAACAATATTGACACTCGGCGAAGAAATTAAGGAAGAGAAACAACGGCGAATATTTTTAAGGAAGAAATGGAGCTGCCGCGCGTTAAAAAGAGCTGAGGATCATGGATCAGACGGCAATTCGAAGAACTGTAGAAAAAGGCAGAGGAACCATACCAGCTACTCCCATGGGTGAGAAAAATTATCCAGCTCATTTTACTAACCTCGATATGATTCGAACAATGACTGGATTAATCAATGTTCCGATTTACCGAGCTTCATTACATAAAAACATTGGGCAGAATACAAATTAAGAAAGCACATTTCAAATCAGAAAGCTTTATATACCTCTTCTTTCGTATAGTATAGTGACGCAACGGAGCGGCAATTGTAAACAGATTCTTCTTTAACTTGAAAAAAATAAATAAAAAGGCAAACATAAATCAGGTATGGTTTCTATGGCAGAGATAAAGTAAAATTGCCACATATTTTGCCCCATTATTCTCTTCTCTTTGAATGGGTTATTCAGGGTGTAAAAATTTGATTATCTAACGTTGAAATTACCTGCTGCTGCAGAGCCCGAAATAATTGACAGAAGAGATATTTCTAACATAGCAGATTCGTTTTTTAGAAACAAATAAGTTTACCGCATTAACCTTTATGAGTGTATAGCTATACTGGTCCTGAAAGGGCCATGCTTTGAACAAGATGAATTAGGCCTAAAACTTAGGCAGATGAACCAAGTGAAACTGAAATTGTTTAAAATGTTTGAAAAAGAAAGTGAAGGCACTTCAGGTTCCTCAATTCCACCAAGGGTGGAAGAAACCACTCTCTGTTTAAAATATCAACGATATTCTGAATCAAAAGATGGTATGTCCAATATCAAATTTCAGAATTGTTTGCTTCTTTTGCTTCTCATGTGTGTACTGTCTGCTGGTTGACGGAGGTCAGAACGTCACACCTTTAATATTGTTCAGCATGTTCAGATAGTCTCAAGTATGTGTGTTTGTGATTTGGATTTAGCAGTAGGGATGGTGAACAGACCAGAATTTCAGACCGAAATAAAGCTTTTTACGGAGGGTGAAAATTACAAGCATCAGTAATGCTAAAGTAAGGAGGGTTAATAGACCAAATTTATTCTGAAAATAAAACTTCCTGCCACGGGTGAAAAAATACAAGCGTCACCGAGGCCTCTAACTGGGTTATTTTTTGTGCGTCAAATATATTTACCTGGGTGAGTGTGGTAAAAATGCGGTCAGGTCTCTAAACCCAATTTTTTATCGAGACCTACACGATATCGCGACCGAGGATCATGTAACTTTATCTTGATAAATCCACGAGGAATCGCTTAAGCGCCTGAGAAGAAATTTCTAAATTTAATCATATCCATGATGAAATTCCATGTCCCCTGAACACCAAGTTTGATGAATGTTTCACAGAGTTTGCGTATCGACTTCATTAAAGACACTGCAATTAAAGAAGACTGAAGTTATCTCTGATCACTTTAGGCATTTGCGTATATCGCGTAGTAATATATATAATATCAGTGTTTTTGTGCCTGCCTCAAGAAAATATCCGAGCTGGATTTGATTGTTTGTCCAGCATCAATCACATCATTGCATACTACAAGATTATTGATACATCCTTCGAGATCATCTACAGATGGTGCATCATCAATATCGGTGATAAAGTCAATAATATAATTACCGTTCTTGTCCAACAGTTTTGCATTTGCATTAAAATCTCTAATCACGTTGTAGCATTGCTGATCATCTACAGATAGTGCCACTAAATACAACTTATCCCAGTTGAGCCATCTCATTATTAAATTAAGTAACAATTGTGTCTTACCAGACCAAGACGGGCCTATCATAATTGTTCTGATAGAATTTGGTAGCGCTGATTGATGTTTGACTGGTTCTTGCTTTCGTGTCACTGAGAAATCATTGATATCCATGTAGTACAAATATAATAAATGATAGGAATTTATATTGTGCTCGATGCAGAGCATCCACCTTCACCAACAATAATAATAAAACATAAAAAGCGTGCACTTACAGGCAAGAGTATGAAATGTGGTACAAAAAAAAAAACAACACATTTATATCTAATAAAACAGGCGGAGATATCGTTTCTTCAATGGGAAAATTGCCAGGGGCTCCATGTGCTAAATACCTAGGAGAAAAGCATCTTCCTGGATATAATTAATGTGGTTCCGGAATCCGCCTTGAGATCTGTCTTGACAAACAAGACCAGCCAAAAAATGGAGATTATCCAATAAATGCGATTAATAAAGCGTGCCACGTTCATGATGTCGGGTATACAAAATAAAGATTTACAACAACGACATATTGCAAACAAGAAGCTGTTTCACACGTTAAAGTCGGTTAAAAATAAAAACCTCCGATAACCGCTTGCTATTTGTTTTAATAAGATCTGCGATGAAATGCAAATTAGTGCTAGGTGCCGGTAATTAGTCGGCCCGATTATTATTATAATAATGGAGTCGATTTATTATTTCCCAACAGGATATTGGAGGGGTAGAGCAGCGCTTAGCACGTTATATTGCTGTAGATTGGTTAGCATAACAGGCAATATGGCAAATCTAACTACCGCCACTTAAAATAATTCAGTACGCATATTTTGATCTCAGCAGTTCCAATGGAGTTCATCAGGCAGACGTTTTGTTTTCACCACAAGATAAAAACCGTGAAAACTATCTATCTTGATTTGTTTACTGTGTAAAACCGGCTTGGTGTATAATTTTAAAAGTTCTACTGAGTGCGGCCACCACCATCACCAATTAAAATAGAAGAAAGGAACAGGGAAACAAGAGCAAAGAAAAATACTAAGAAGAGGAAACGATTAGCAACCCGCCAAGCTGTGAACAAAGGAAGTGCACAGAACAAAGGAATTCTCAAACAAAGGAACGATAGGAACACGTAACAGAAAACAAAGGAACAAAGTAGAAACTTTGAGCGGAGGAGCAGACTGGGCGTTAGGAAAAAAACAAAAGATAAGTCATCATTCAATGCTAGAAGCAATTTAAATAGAATAATGCAAACTAGGTCCAAACAAATGGCTCTATTCAATCCAAACACGCAAACACACAAGCCACCAAACAACCCTATCAAAAATCAGTAAAAAGAATGGATGTACAGTATCACAACTCCAAACAGCTCAAATAAACCATATAAAACAAGCATGACTAACGCTAGCCAAACAAACCACAAACCAGCAGACATAACTAACACCCTCACCCCACCAACAGAAACTACTAGAAATACAAAACTACACTCCAGGGAACAATATAAATACAATGCCAATACTATCGCCAATCCTCTTCAAGGAAGCGGAAAAACCACACACAAATGAAGATATAGACACCCCTATTTCAAACATAACAAATGAATTTGACAGTAACCTACTTACCTTTAACTCCCCACAATTAGACCACATAACCATAACCAGCACCCCAAAATTCACCAAAAATGAAATAACCAATTCTAGAAACATGCAAACAAACCAACAACAGGAAATCAAGCAAACAGACAATAAATCAAAACATTAGGAAAGAAACAATACACTCAAGCCAAACTCCTGGAACATCTGGGATAATAACACCAAGGGAACCAACAACCTATGGGAACAAATCCAATGAATTAGACACTACCAAACTACCCAGCAGCATCACTAATAAGGCAACCCAAGGGCCCCAAACAACCCCAAACCCCCAAAACACATACCTAGGTAAAGGCAAGGGCCCGCTAAAACCCCAAAACAACCCAAGCAATCCCACAAGTAAGCTTAACTATAAACAGGAAATAAAACAACAACAGAACCCCAAAACAAAATTCACAATTACCATTCCGTCGAACACACCATATACATAAACAGCAGGTGCAACAGAATTACTAGTCTAAGTATCAATAGTATTATGACAGCACTGGCCAAAATTCACACTAGACAATTCAAACTGATAAGACCAAGGCAAAACTAACTGATTGTCCAATGCAGCACAATTCCACAGGTGGAAATATTCATCCAAATTGAAACTATAGGCCCAATAAAGATCAAAGTAGAGAGACAACATAGCACTCAAAGGAAAACACGAGTCACTTCGAACTCCAAACACAGTGAAACCACAACTAATCTGGCTGAACCCACTAAAACCACTATCTTAAAAAAAGTAATAGCACTAAACGGATACAACAAGGACATAAGCAATGAACTCATACTTCATAAACTCACAGCAAATGGAACACAGACCACCATAGTCTATCGTCTTAAAATTCACAAGGGACAAAAAAAACAAACAAAACTGTTATAGCGGCTACCGAGCCAATACCCTCAATAATAAAACTAGGACAGTCAGGAGTGTACCATAAGCTGGAAAACTACCTAAACAGGCCAAGATTTTGCACCAAATGCATGCACTGGGGACACTATGCCTCCAGATGTAGATTGAAACCAAGATGTAAGTACTGAGGAGGTCCACACAAAGGAGAATGCCACACAACTAAACAAAAATGTGGTAACTGTAATGAAAACCATTATCCTAGATCGGCATAATGCAAATTTGCAAAAAAAGAGAAACAAATAGTGGACTTAATGAACAGAAAACACCTCGATTACCATTCTGCCAAAAACATTATCTGTAAAAACAACCCCAACACACCAAAATCTAACTCTGAAACAATCAATGAGTACCAAGACTCTCCACACAGAATCAGAAGGAAAAGCATTGCACCACAAAAAATACCCTTGAATCAGAAAACAAAAGAACTAAAAACTACAACCCACATTGTAACAAACACCCTGATAACACTCCAGATACAAAGAAATCTGTCATCCCAAACATCCCCAAACCTAACACACACACACCAGCACAGAATTAATACAGGAAGTAATGAACCTAACAACAGGATCCCTAATACAAGATCTCAATAGCAGAATGAGAACCCTCAAAACTATTTTCGCCATACTAGCTGATTGGACCACAAGACTAACAGATAAAGACAACGTCAAAAATGGATAGTACAAAAAAATGATAAAATCACCATTTGGCAATGGAACTGCTGAGGAATCTTTAAAAACCTATCAAAACTGCAGAACAAACTGAATAATACGCCGTAAAACCAGACGTAATCTGCCTACAGGAAACCCTCATAACACAAGAACACAAACGCCTGCCCAAACCATAAGGCTATACCCAGGGAATCTTTTAAACAGACACAAGGGACTGAAAGGGGGTGGACTAGCAATCGTTTTGATAGATACAGTAATCTACTATGAAATAATAGAAGTACCCCCTAACCTAAACATCAATAATAGTATCGAAATAATGTCAGTAATGATAAATATAGGAACCACGAACATTCAAATAATAAATGCATACGACGAAAGGGGTACCTTTTGTCCTACCAACCAAATCTCACTAAGAGCAATCACTAATAACAACAACAACAATCTAATGATCTTTGGCGACTTCAACGCACACAGTGAATTATGGGTAGGTAAAAAGAATGATCAAAGAGGGAAAATGGTTGAAAAACGGATAACTGAGAACAATCTGGCCATCTTAAATGACGAGTCGAACACTAGATTAAACACTGAGCATGGCACTCTCTTAGCCATAGACCTAACCATCACTACCCCAAAATTGGCTCAAATCACAAATTGGTGAGTGGATCAAGAAGATACGTTAGGAAGTGACCATTTTCCCATTACAATCAATACTCAAACAAACACTCAACACATTCCAAACAAAACCCCACCTAAATGGAGGTACCAACAGGCAGACTGGGACCAATTCCAGTTATTACTAGCTAGAGTAAATCCAGATAACTTAGAAAACCCAACTATTGACATGTATTATGATAACATAACTGACACAATTATAGAGGCAGCTAACCAATGCAACTCAAAGACAACTAATATCCAAAATAAAAACCCTGTACCATGGTGGACCAAACTGTGCACTATAGCACATACAGACAAAAAAGGGCCTTAAATAAATATAAACGCACCAAATATTATATCTACTTCCAGTAATATAAAGATAAAGAAAAAGCACTAAAACAAACTATAAAAACTGCTAAAATTAATTTATGTCAAACCTTTTGCTCTAAACTGAGTCTAAAATCAAACTCAAAACAAATATGGGACAAGATAAAAGCCATAAAATGGAAAGCAACTACCTCAGCCCTAAAAATTAAAAATGCCATAACAAATAAAGATAAGGCAGACCTCCTAGCGAAATATTTTTCGAACATGAGTAGCAACAATAACCACACCAGAAACTTTCAACAACACAAAAAACTAATGGAGGAAACCCAACCTGAAATGTTTCAAGACAAAGGAACAAAAGAATCTCACCTAAATAGCGACATCACAGTACATGAATGGGAGATAGCCCTACGAACCAAAAACGAAACATCTCCTGGTAAGGATCAGTTAGGTTACATTATCTGTATTAAAAAAACTACCTATCAATATAACAATAGCCATAATCAAACTCTTTAATAGGATATGGAGTAAAGGTCAACTACCCACCAAATGGAAACAGGCCATAGTAATACCAATCCCCAAGCTAGGTAAAGATCCCAACAACATAAATTCGTACCGACCCATCTCCCTTACAAACAATATTTGCAAAATAATGGAGACAAAAATCGCAAATAGGTTAAAACACCAACTAGAAACCAATAACCTACTCTCCATAAATCAATGTGGCTTTCGGAACAAACGGTCCACCACTGACCAACTTCTCAGATTGGAAACAGACATCAAACTCGCTTTTAACGCACATAGGAAAACCGATCGCAATCTCATAGCGGTTTTTCTAGACATAGAAAAAGCGTTCGACCTAGTATGGACCAATCGACTAATGGCCAAATTAACCCAAATTGGAATAACTGGACGCTTGTTCAACTGAATTGGCGATTTCCTCACAGGCCGGGAAATTACCACAAGAATAGGCAACACCCATTCGGAAGAATTTTCACTTGAAAATGGAACACCGCAAGGCAGTGTAATAAGTCCCCATCTATTTAACCTAATGATAAACGACCTTGACCTCAATGCAGCCTCAACAAAAAATAAACTTGTCGCAACTTGCAGATGATAGTAGCATATGGAGGAATGGAATCATGCCAATAAAACAGTCGTTAAAGAAATCCAGCAGAGCATAGACAACGTAGGGAGATGGGCGGACAAATGAGGTTTCAAAATATCTCATGAAAAAACTGTGGCAATCATATTCACCCCCAAACGAAATAACAACCTAGTCTATCCAAACTTCTATATACAAAATCAATTAATCAAATACGTAACAGTAGTACAATTCCTAGGAATGTTTTCTGACGACCACCTCACATGGAAACAGCACATTGAACAACTCACCCAGAATTGTAACAAAGATCTCAATTTACTCAGGAACATTACAGGGACTGACTGGGGATCCAACCAGGAAACCCTCCTCACGATATATAACACCCTAATTAGATCAAAACTGGATTACGGTCGCCAAGCATATAACTCGGATAAGCAACCTGTACTACAAAAACTTGACACTATCCAGAGAAAAGTCTTTTTATTATACACAGGAACATTCCCCTCAACATCATTAGAAGAACTACAAACACTAACAGTAGAACTACCCTTAAAATTACGTAGGCAAGAACTGCTCCTCCGATACTTCATTCGATTAGATACCCACCAAATAGCTATAAACAAGTGTAAAGTTGTCTTCAAACCCAAAATCATACCCACCACACTAAGTGGCAAAGTAATCTTTGAACTAAGAGAAAAAATACATCTACTAAAAAAAAACAGGTAACAAACAAAACAGACCAGAACAAATCACCATGGTTTAAAAACCACCAAGGATTAACATTGAAGCTACCAAATTAGGCAATAAAGAAGGACAAGAAAACTTATTAAAACCTGTACTGGTAAACGAAATCAAACAAAATACTCGGACTATGTTAAAATATATACCAATGGATCAAAAACAAACAACCCACCAAGAACAGCAGTAGCAATAGTCATCCCTGAATTCAATATACAAACGGGATCCAGATTACTTGACTATTGCTCTATTTACACCACTGAATTTTGGGCTATACTTGAATCACTACACTGGATCAAAGACAACCAAATACCTAAAGCAGTCATTATAAGCGATTCCCTAAGCGTCATCAAATCGATCCAAAATCGCAATACACATGCCTAATTAATCGACGATATCACCACATCACATCAGTTAGTCGAGCTCATGTGGATACCGTCGCAACTTAGAATCTGTGACAACGAAACAGCAGACAAAGTTGCAGAAACCAAACTAGGAGATCAAAGCTCTACAGAAGCACTAAGCTTCGCACAAACATATATAGACCAAAAATGGCAAGAGTTTTGGAACTCCTCTACAAAAGGTAACAAGCAACATGAAAACCAAAATACAGCTACCTAAGGGTGCCTATTTAGAACAGAAAACCATAAACAGGATAATAACTGGAAAAACTAAACTAGCAAGCAGTTTTGGAAGGTTTATAGGATCCAAACCAGCAACTATTAACAACTTTATCTGCCAAACCACCGAAGATCTACACCACGTATTCAATATATGCCCAAAATATCAACCCGCTAGGAAAATATTTATCAAAAACCAAAAAGAGATTGGATCACCACATACATACCCAGAGTTATTTATGGACTCTAATAAAAAAATAAACAATCAGCATATAAAAATAAAATAAATACATAGACTCAGCAGGACTTAGGAACAAAATATAATTACTATCCCCACAAAACCAAAAGACCCAGTAACTAGCTAAATAAATTTAGAAGCCCCCCACATAAAAAACAATAACATATTCAGTTTTATAAAAAGAATATTAGTAAATAATTCGCTTACAAAGCATATATAAAAAACTAAGGAAACCGCAAAATCGGATGTACTAGATGTCCTTAACGAACCGAGTAATCAGCTAGGACTCCGGTCCTAGATGTCCTTAACGAACCGTGTAATCGGCTAGGATTCCGGTGTCTTACTAAATAAAGTATAAATAACATACAATTTCTAAAGCCTTATTAACTAAATAACGTATACAGGCAATATCTAAAAACTTCTAAATAACATAACGTAGGAAGCACACCCTAAACCCCTCGACTAGTAATACCATAATAACCTTGAAAATCTCTCTTTATACATGATTTGTACTAACAAACTCTATAAACATTTTGACAGAGAAAAAAAAAAAACACGCAAGTAACACCAGGCAAATGCAACAAGAAACCAGCGATGTGAAGCAACCAGTACTGTTCCCGAGCTCTCCTTCCCACTAATGACAGCCAAACATTCAACTCTAAGGGACCTTTATTGACCCACAGATTGAGGCTAAACTATCAGGGTTCATTGAACCCATGCAAGCCTGGGGGAGGTGGCACCATTCCCTTCCCCAGGGACAACTAGCAGGCTGCGGTGCAATCAGAAAGAAAGTGGCACATGTACAATTGTGCGTACGCCTCTATAATTAAACTCAACAACAACAACCACAAGATAATATTACAACTGATAGACGTCAATCACGCACATACGAACATTCGTTGACTGTCGTTGATGTTACAAGTAGATATAAAGAAGCAGAACCATTTTCAGCAAAGACCCCTACTGAAGTTGCATCTGAGTTTGAACGAATTTATCAACGAAGACCCTTGCGATGATAGCTGCGTTAAATAATGAAATTACTCGTGTAATTTCTATGAAACGTATCAATACAATCACAAAAAAAAAACACATACCAGTACAACGACATGACTCTTTTTCAAAACAACCAGTGCTAGGTAACGTTAGTGTCAGATATTTATATGAACCTGGTGAACTTGAAGGTAGTAAAAAAAGAGCGACCGACCCAGTCTGTAGTGTGACCAGACATAAAATTTCCAGCGTGGTAAGATCAACAGCGAGACCTGCAATCTACAAACTAGATTTAACTACTCCTCACCGTGGATTTGTACGTGAACAATTACAAATAATTCCTGAAATTACTCAATTACCACCACCTTCACTTCTGCAAAAGCTAGACACCAGCGCTCCAACGTCGATTACACTCAAGACCGGTCAACATCACATTTTCTTGTGTATGGCCGCGACTACTATTAATTCCATCCACGGTCAACTGTCTTGGAGTATTATTTGAATACTGCCACATCATTCCTTTGATACAACTCGAACAAAGATGATTCTGTCGTTGTTTCAGTATCATGATAAATACAGCATCGAAATTAAAGCTGCGTTTATATTTTATTAATATGCTGATAACTAGTTACATCTTTTACTTGCTACATCATCGCAATCACCAGTAGTTTGATTATTATTTGCTATGAGGTCTATGGTAGCCCTCCGTAGCTAAGACATTCTTCTCACTCGAGACACTGCCGGATAAACTAAATTTGACCATTCAATGCGATCATCAACAATCCAGATATTTGTATCGGAAATAGTTAATCCTTGCGACGAATGAATTGTTATAGCATATCCTAGCGCCCATGGAGATTTATCCATAATTAGCGCGCTCTCAACGACAGTCACAGGGACCAAAACAATATCATTACGAACGACCTTTTGTTTCTCTGACGAACCATGAATCTCAACTTCAATATTCTGCCGTCTTGTATCTGCCGGTCTATGACATAATGGTACAGGTAAATCTGAATGTTTTTATGCAATAGAAATAATTGCTGTTGAAGTGTATCACGAACTATCTAAAACTTGGAACTATCAAATCATTTGGTCTCCACATATTACAAACATCATTCAACGAATTTCTTGAATGACTTCAAGCATTATTTCACACTGAATTTTATATGAGTGCAGTTTGACTAATTTTTTAAACTCCCTTAATTCTGGATCAAGCGCTCGCTAATCATTAGTTATTTCCTCATATTAAGCTACAAACAGATTTAGCCATTCATGCGGAGATGATCCAACAACAGGTGGAGGTTGACCATGATCACCACACATGATCACAGCAATATTCCGAGTCAGTAACCAGTCAAGAAATAGTTTTTACACATCTAGCGACACCGTACATATTTTATTCAAAATAATAATTTTAGGAATATATTTCTCGCCCATTCTTTCAGGAGTCCACGTATCTCCTTTCCATCTAAAGAAGCTGAGATAAGTACGATTAATTAGAGTTTCATTTGTCGAATCAACCAGTCAAGTCAGGGTATATTCTGTCGAGATCAAATCTAGCATGAGAAGGCTTGATCGCAGATAACGTCGTAAATTCTTCCGTGTTATAATCAAAGGAAATATATATTTAAATTAAATTTTCATACATACTATACAATGATTCAAGCAAAAACAACTGCAAGTGGTTGATAATTGATTCTACAACTGCTTGTAACAAGGCCTGTGTAAATGACTTTTGTGGATACCATCTACAAAGCGTGCGGCGAAAAATTCAAAGACAAAACCCCTGTTTAAAATGTAACAAAAGTGTCCGGGGAAAATCGCGGTTTTGTATAGACCGTGGACGCAGAAAATACAGGGCTTTGAAATTGTATTACTATTTAAGAAATGATGGTAGTGAAAACGCTGTAGACTATCTCGCTAAATTTTCATGCTAGAATCCCACATATTCTTTCTAGTAATAAAATAACAATTTAGACAATAATATTTACTGTATAAATGGAGAAAGGAGAATTTGTAACAAGGCCTATTGTTAAAAATTATAAGGCATTTCATGATGGTGTGATTAGGAACTGTCGACTAAAACACCGGTCGGTTTTGTAAATAATGCCGTTATCTCATATTATGTGCTGAGGAAAATATATATCTGTCACAGATTTGTGTATGGGTGTTTTCACGGACTAATCGGAACAGGTCTTGTGATTGATCATATTAATTCAGACCTACAACTACCAACACACGCTATCTGGTACAATGGTAAGAATCTCCGCTATTCGCTGTTATCAATTGAATTGCACAGTACTATAGATCAATCGTAGTATACTTTTTGACGTATCCGAAATCATGTAAATTAACATTAAATGAAATGCACAATATATGCCGCTTAGACCCGCAAGCCTAATTGAAAGTATTAAAGCAGGCAGGAGTACAAATATAGAGATAAGATTGTGTGCACAGTACCATCAACTTCTAAGGAGCCATACCGTCGTCGATTGAGTAATGCCGGTCGCTCATCTGGTGGAAATGTACGCTATCCAAAAAATGAATTCTAACTTCTATAAAGGAGACGTGGTTGTTGTCTTTTTTAACGTCATTTCTTAATGGGCTATACACGGCAGCTGGTATAACTGGTACAGGAAGACCCCGGGAAAACCACGATAAGAAGGACCACTGTTGTTAGCTGGAATAATTGACAGTTTGTCGCAAAGCAAAATGAGCATGAACAGTTCATTCAATAAGCTTAGATACGACATCTAAACAATTCACAAAAGAATTGATTTCTTCACCCCTTAATAAAAGTTATTGAATGAGAATATTGGAGACGGCTTTACAACAAGACCAAAGGAGTTTTTAAGTTTTTCATCAATCTATATTTCAGGTAATTATCTATTTGCAAATAAAAAGGAAAGTAATAGACAACCCAGTTCACAATAATGTGAAACGATGTTGCCTCCTAGTTCATGAATAATACAACTCCATAAAAGGCTTTCTTTCATACAGAGATGCTTAAAATACCTTAAATATTGACCTCTTTGTAGTCTTTGTTGGCTTAGATTAGTGACGCAAAGGAAAGTAATTTATTTCACTCTAGGCTTCTTCGGAACTTCGGCGTTGAATAGGGTCACAAATGTACGAGTTCTATGGAAATTGAATATTAGGCTGCCATTTCGAAATGTGAATATATTTAGTTCAATGGGTTTTTGTTTTCACATGAAGAGTTGCCCTGCTTATAACACTGTAGAATGATTGAGATTTACGGAGCGAAATATGAGTTTGCCTCTGTTCTAACTTAGATGGCGTATGTTGTCTTTTTGCTTTAGTTAAATAAGCCAACATAAAGGTACATCAGTGAGGTGCATCATGACATAGTTGTATGCGTGAGAGAGAGAATTGTTCAAAACAAATATAGTCAACGCCAATTTTTCAAATTACATGTTTCATAAGGTTTGCTCACGTAAACTTTAAGAAATGAAGATAGAGTATTAGGATGAGTCTGGCTCTTTTCATGTACAAACACTAATCAAAATCAAGTGAAGGGGATGCTGATGGTTTATACATTTTTTGTCTTAACGTTTACACGTCTCACTGTCATCAATTTTTATTTCATTTTCATTTATTGAGAAGGGGTGTGTAAGACTGGTATATTTTTTCTTTATCAGTCTCTATCTTTCTGTCTGTTGTCAGTGTAGCATATTTATTGGCCCTAGATTATCTGATAACCATGAACCTTTCATTGTAAGGTGGCCATGTAGTAGTGTTCTCCGACCCAGTAGTGAACCAATAACAGGAATAAAAACAAAGAAACACAAATACAATAAAACAGTTGATTTCTTACTACTACTACTACTACTACTACTAATAATAATAATAATAATAATAACGATGATTAGACAAAGTTCCGTCATCTTATTACAGGTCATGTGACTTAAAAGTCACTTACACACGTTCAGATATACCTATACACGTTCTCACAAAGATTTTATTTGGATTAATTTAAATAAATGTAACGGTCAACATGTAAGAAATATGAACATATATCATACACACGTATAAAATGTTAACATAGCAGAAGACAGAGCATAATATAATAAATTATCACAGACTCTGTGTGGATACGGTGGTAGAAATCTGTACTGGGATTCTTTAACATATTGCATCTTGTCTAGAAAGAGTTTGGTTAGTAATGTTTTCAGTGAAGCAAGGAAATTTGTGTTTCGGATCGAAAGTGGTAAGAATTCAAAAAGGTAGGTTTGGAGACAGCAAAAGTGCTTTTAAAATGGTTGATTCTTGACCTAGGGATAGGTATTTTTTATTTAGGGGTGGTTCTAAAATTACTCTCAGAATTTCATAATCTAGTTCGGTTACGTTAGAGATATATGTTGTAGAAAGATAAATAGAGATTTATATGCCACGTTTCCTTTAAATCAAAGGATATGTTTCTGAATGGTTATCTTTCACACGTGAAATCAAAAACTTCAAGAGAGTCGAAATAGAGAGCTTCATAATTGTTCGTTCTGTTGTTTTTTTCTGGAGCTTTTGTTTTGGAGAATTTATAAGTTGACGTGTCTTCCCCTATGGTTCAGCCCTAGTGTATCAGTGTTTGTGTATATCCAGCAAATTTAGGCTCAAGCAACGATGCTTGTAAAAATTTTGAAAGTACTTTTAAGAGAGTAATACTTTTACAAAATTGCAAATAGTTTATCGATTTTTTAATTCCGGCCTAAGTGTTAATCAAAGATGATACCAAAATGTTTTTGATTTTTAACGCAAAGAAGAGTCTAAGCCATTTTGAGATAGAAGTAAATTCATGTCAGTGGATGGGCGCCATTTTATTCGGATTGTCAAGCATTACATTTTAGATTCATTTATATACATTGCTGTTTTAACGCCAAAACTGTTAAATTTTGGAAGTCAATTGCTAACTATTTGAAAAACAGTAGAAAAAGATGGGTCCCTAATATAGAGCCTTGACGAACACAATGTAAATGATCATTTGATTATTTGAATCAGAAGTATATTTACTCGCACAGACAACCTGTAGCCTGTCAGCGAGAAACGAAATGAAGTAATCAGCTGAATTTAAAAAAAATGGCTATGGGCTTATATATATATATATATATATATATATATATATATATATATATATATATATATATATATATATATATATATATATATATATATATATATAAGGATTAATGAAAATTGTACCTGTAATTTTGCCTAATTCAGTCGCTGGTACCCACTAGTCTATTCGTTTTTTTCAGGACGTTTGATCTAAATGTCTTTGTAGGAAACCTGATAATTATTTATGGAGAAATTTGTACTTGTTAACATATGTTTTCAGTGAGTGATCTTTTAAGATATAGATGGAACATACATAGGCTGATAAGTAGATGATAATACCGTTTCATTCGTTACGAACTGCGAATAAATTCACTGAGTTCAATTACACTGGAAATTTACGGGAAATGGCAGTAAATTAACGGACACCGTATATGATTACAAATGAATCTTTCATCTGAGTTTGAAGCTATGACTTCTTTGAAAAAGGAGTCCTTATGTTTGTCAGTAAATGACTTGGTTTTCTTTCGCCGTAAACGATAATTGGTAAACTCTTTACGTTTATAATGATAGTCTCCGTTAAAGTACACTAGTACACCATTCTGGATTTTTATCCTTTAATTTTTTTCAACTTGTATGGGAGCGTGCTTCTAAAACTCGTAAGAAAATGGTGCTCTCAGTAGAGCTGTTTTCATCGAAATATTTTCTAACGCGGTTTTTCTGAACATACCGCGATAAGTGTCACTTTATATCGTTATCATATTAAGGCCAGACACGTGTTTTGTTTAACTGTCCGTCTTTTAGTAATATTAAACTAGACTAAGGTTTCGTGAATTTGAAGTAGACTATGTATTCATCGACTGTTTACGAATGCTCAATGAGGCTTTTGTCAGTTGTGAGAATAAACGGACTGAAACAACACGTTTGTGGTAGGAATTATAATTTGATATTCTACAAGAACACATTCAACTAACAATACACGGTGCCAGGTTTAGAAGTTACCATTTTAATAATTGGATACTACCGGATACTTTCGAAAACGGATTTAAATGGAATGCCACCACTAGTCATGGACTGGGAAGCTTCACACTCCCCTTGTAATGGGAAATATTCAAACTACAAGTGCAGTTGATATTCAGTAGATCTCTGAAGGCAAAGTTAGAGCTGGAGAAAGTGTCGTGTCTTTTGTTGTTAGTAGTCAAAATGGGACGCGATGTCTACAAGACAAATAGTGGAATTTCGGAGGAAGATTACAAAATGATGGTGACTTATTCTAATAGGTTTATAGACAATGTGCAGTCTAAACTAATTAAAATATTCACAAGATACCATTTATACAACTTGCTTCAAGGCGCCGATTCAATTAACTCGTAGGTCACGCACCTTTGTCTGAATGCAAAAGACTGCGATTTTAATGGTGAAAAACTTATAAATGAATGGGATGAGTGTGCTTGGACAAGGCTTTTGAAAAAGTGCACGATTTCGAATAATTCAATGTCGTCAAAGCACGCGAATGTAAGCAATGGTAACAAGGAGGAAAGTGCAAAGTCTACATCGCCGCGAACTGCTTACCACCAAGACGTCTACGTACTGCGTAAGATGTGCTAATATAACATCTTCAATATGGCTGATATCATACGAACTCTAAAAGCTGAAAGTGAAACTTTGACTTTTGCATTCTTGACAATATTTTGATTTTAGTTTTGTGTAAAGTGTGAGTTTCACTCAGTGCATGTTTTTCTAGACGAGTGAATAATTTGTTTATGTAAAGGGTTGAATGTAATAACCGAAGCAAAAATGCCTGAAGGAGAGAATTATTTGTCGAAAGACGGGTTGATACTAACGAACGGCCTTTCTCTGGAAATACAATTTGGGGAAGGGTGTGCTTCAAGAGATAGCTCAGTTACCCAACTGGAAAATAGATCAACAAAGCAATGAGTTTTAGCTTTTCTAACAATCTATAATCTGATATATCAAGCGTTGGCTTGTAACAGAGTTGGGAACTCCGGAAATATTTTATTGCTACCCGAAGATAGAAAACCAATTTTGTCTTACACAACCATTGGAATTGCAAGACAAAAGTTTTAATTAAAGAGCAAATACCAATAATGAAGCCAGTCAAATAAAAGACCAAGGAAATACACATCATGAACTAACATTTAGAAACCACAGCTAAAAGACCTCTATGAAAATATAATTTTAAAACATGGAGCAAAGTGTAAGACACATGTTGGATACCAAGTTAGGAAATGGAGTAAAGATTAAGAGAAAAAGGTAAGGACCAGGCGGAAAAGATGAAGCCCTTTTTATTTACATTGATTTCTTGCAAAGACATGGTATTAAGAGTGTATTTCCATCGAAAATGTAGGATTTTTCCCACCACATGACATGTATCTACCCAATGCCGATCATAGAAACAAACCTCGTGCAGTGCGCGGGAAAACATGTGACAGAATTACAAATCTTTCCCAGAGTAGCACAAGAGATTACAACAACAAAATCAACGATGTGCAACGAAAAACAGACACAACATGAAGAAACAGAATCAAGAGGTACAGCACATACGCTGCACCGAAATAACAGTGTGTGTGTGTGATTTTGAATTTTAACGTAGGTTTAAAAATATTTCAGTCATATCGCTACGATGTCTGCAGTGTGGCAGTTGATAGTGATGTCTAGTACTGAGGCATCATGCTGCAGACATGTAGTATGATGTCCCACCCAGTTACATGTTTCTATGTTATAATATTTGACTAAAATGTTTCTTTTGCAGTTTGTTTTGGTTATTTCCGTTATTTCTAAGCTTTATAATTTATTCACATAAGAGGAGATTATTAAGTGTTATTGATTTCCTCTTTATATCATCTCACTTGCTTGTGGTTCTGCAAAATTTACTCCCATACCAAAATTAATCGTTCGGACTTATAGTTAAAAATTTTGAGAGAACAAATATTTTCTTTCAAAATCTATAACAATAGAGGTAAATCTACCAGCGGCTTTATTAATATTATAACAGCTTTGAAATACACCTGTCCGGTTTCGTTTTAAGATAATGTAATTTACTTTCTTAATGTCAGCTCTATTATAACTCAAATTACTCTTTTGTAGCTTGAACAAATACCAAAAACATTTGTAATTATCAGAAATATAGTTCGATGGTCATTTATATATGGTTCAACGTGAATCACATCTAAACGCCTCACATTAACTTTACTAGATGTTATAATATGGTTAAGTAAAGTAGGTGAGATGTCAATTATCCTGGTAGATTCAGTTATTATATTTTCTAAACTGTAAAATGTCATTATATGCCTGAGATTTCTCAGAATTATTTTTTTGTGTGTGTTTGTGTTGGGAGTGTTTGGGGAGGGGCATTTTAACATAGCTTTTACAATTTTACTCGTGTCGCTACGATCTCTGCTGCAGACTCGTAGAATCATGTCCCACCCAGCCACATTATCATGACACCAGGCCGACCAGTCCAAAAACTACCCTCTTAATGCTGAGCTTCAGGAGAGCATCTGCTTGTACCATGCTTATATGTCTTTGGTATGACTCGGCCTGGGTTCGAACCCGCGACCTCCCGCATCCGAGTTGGACGCTTTAACCAACTAGGCTAGCATTTGTTAAGCCCTCATTTAGATCCCTCAATAATGCGTTTAGAAAAAGGTATGATTTCAAGAATCCCAGAAACTCACTGCTGCTGCTGAAGGACTTTAAACTACGCATATCAAATAATTACAACGCTGTTCAAAAGTTGAATTTATTAACCTTCTCTAGTTTTATCTTAGAGTTCAGCAATGTTATAAACATTAACGTCTTCGTTACATAGACCACAATACAACCACCACGGTTGAAGCTATGGTATCTGACTGGATTGTGAAATCATTTAATGATGCATTCATCATCTTGTATACAGTTATCAAAATTGGTTTCAGTTATTGCAAGTGTTCCGACTCTATCGTCTTGAATTAAGTAACAGAAAAGAGCGAAAACCAACAAGTTTTGTAAAATTCAGCAAATAATTCATTCCTCTAAAATGCAAACTAAAACTTCAAAAGAAACTTTCATTATCAGGAATTAAATTCATGATAGTCCTAAACATTTTATCACAAGTCCAAATATATCAAGTTACAATTGAATTCCAGCGATGTTCCAAATAAATTCCAATCTTGAATGTGCCTTGAATGTGCAAATATGTGGCGATATAACAACATTCTTTTGAAGTATCAGAATAATATGATCCTAAATGTCCTTGACTGAATTTACTACAATTCAAAATTATTGATTTAGTCGAAGATTATTTTTTAATACTTTGTAATTCCGATGAATAAGAATTTGAATAAATAAATCCACACATTTAAAGACTGAACACAGCAATGATGCTAAAGCAATATTGTGTAAATTTTCATGTAAACAACATTTTACAAAAAAGCTAAGACACAATAATAGAGCCAGGATGTAGGTCCGTTACCTCTCTCAAACATTATATGTTATCAACAAATTTATGAATTTCCAATTGGAAAACTGATTCAGTTTTAAATAAACATGCTTAGCTCCATTAATAATAATCTGTACATTTATTATATAATCATAGAGAAATATGAGCTATATATTTTCGTGTTTACAAAGTAAATGTCTCGGGTCAGGTTGGCCATTAACTTGATTTTGGACTGAGATTAATTACAAAATATGATATACATAATTTATAACAATGGAACAAAGCCAGCAACGAATGCAAATTAAATATACATAACGCTTCTCGTCAAAAAGAAAAGAAAGATTTTTACATTTAAACTTTATATGAAATATTAATCAAAGATACATATAATAAAATTTACATAAGAAGATGTCTCATGAATGATCAAAGATATACATGAAGCAATATAATACTTGTACACGTGATAGAGCATCTGCAATTAGATCACCTTTTCTCTTGATGTGACCGATGTGAATATGATATTGCCGCAACATCAAATTCATCTTGATAATCTCTGAGTTTTCTTTTTCAAAATAATAGCTGTTTTAGTTCACTCATTTTTTTTTGCTGGAGATGTGAAGGCTTCTGGTCCAGATTATTCAATGTTTATGAATTTTTGGATAGTTTACACCAATCTCATTACAGCCTAGTTTCGTTCTAGTGCTTGAATCCTCACTGTGCGGGAAAGGTACAACCAAATTTATTGCATGATTAACAAGACGATATCAACATGGTACTTTAGCATATTTATATGGCAAAGTGACTTTTGGTTTCGTCTCCCAGGGGTGATAATGATATAATTTAAACGACTTACTTTCTTTCTAACTTACAAGAAGTTACTGAGACTGAGGGGACCTTGAGGTTTAGACTAGAACCCCCCCCCAAAAAAAACCTCCATTCCCTTGTAATTTTGTCATACCTTAATTTCCTTTTTGATAATTTCTAAGTAAGGGACCAACATTGTCTACCATTATTCAGCTAAATGGTTCATCAAATGCACGACACTGATCCGATAGTCACAGGTTCTGAGATTAAGTATGACGAGAAATTTACACGATAGAGAGGAACATTAACAAAATAAAATGTTATTTAGAATTAGAATGTATGTTACTAAAATTATAATACATAACCTGGACTATGTCAGGTACGCAAGGACAACTGAAGGGAATTCCAATGACCTAGATTCCGACACAAATAAACATGTTTACGTCTCTTAATAATAATCCTAATATTAAACTCATACACGTATATAATAAATTAGCGATGTATTACTTCTTTACAGAAATAAAAGGCTCAATAAATCAGTTCTAGAGGAAAAAAACTGTATTTTGGACAAGGTTAAGCCCAAGATAGAATGTTACATTACAATAACATATAATGCAATAAACTAAAAAGATTTTGCTTGAAAAAACCAACAAATAATGCAAGTTAAATTTACATAACATTATGTATTATCTTGCTGACAAAATAAATGGCTCTGGACAGGTAGACCCTTAACATGATCTTGGACTGAAGTCAAGTGCAAAATATCGACGTACATATATAATCATGGATAATAGGAAACAAACAATACAAATTAAATATTATACATACCACACTTGCAAAAATAATCATCAAGATGGTTTGTTATCTAATCTATTTTATGACCGACAGACGTTATCTTTAGATGTATGAACGATATTGTATTGTCTGCTAGGGAGGAGTGTCTGCCTAAGGATGATCATGATGATGATGATTAACGTTTTCTCGAGCCATGTTGATTTTGCAATAAAAAATCAACATTAGTTTTTCTCCTGTAGTATAGGTTACTTGAAACTCCATTCCAATAAACATTTTTAATAGAAGAAAAACAGTGAGGTACATTACAGTCATAACAATTTTTCACACTGTCCAATTACTGCAAGTCTGGGTTCATTTAGCGTCGGACGTCATTGGTTTGTGGCAAGCGGTGTCTTTTCTGGAGGTTTATACGCTCTATACCATTCTTTTTAAGCCAAATGGTTTACAGAGTACACCGTTTCCAATCAGAGTAAAATATATGACAGATTTATGTTCTTCTTGTGAGCATTAAAACTTTGAAATTACAGTACTAATTAATATTTTAGACCATAAGATATCAAGAACATATATTACCGAGAAAATGATACTATATCTGACTGAGGTGTATGTATTAACAATGTCTCCAAGGTGAGGTTCTTAATGTTTATGATTACAGGTAGATGTTTCACGTTTGCCGTGTATGTACAACTGTCTTTTCCAAATATCACTTTTCTGAAACTATTATTTCGACTGGGCCTGCATCGGTTATCATACCACATCCTTTGTCTATTTGGCTTTCAGTCCCACTCATTACAAAGCCTACATTGTGCATCTGTGGTTGTTCTGTTGTCTTGATTGTTATTACGTAACTGAGTAGTGATTAATCAAGTGGTTGTTTGATTTTGAATAGTAATATGAAGAATCTTGTGCATTTTTTCAGTGGTTTGCTGTGTAGGTCTCTCTGGTTAATTAGGTCAGAATGAAAGAAAGTGATTTATAACTGACCCGACACTAGGAGAAGGTGTTGTGGTTTTGTATGCATTGTAGGCTAAACGATCTGCAAATCTTTACTAATACATCAACATAATGAGTCATATCCATGAAATAAAGTCCGGTACAACGCCATTAACTACCAGAGTGGGAAACTGGTTGATACTGGACTTGTATTTAATCTCAGACATGACATGGGTTAGGGCCTCTATGAGTATAATTTGTTGTACTTGAACAATAACTATGTGGTATTTGTTGCGACTAAAGTTGTTGTCATGTGTTTTCATACCAGCGTTGTTAGCAGAAGGGCCCGATGTCACATGTATATCACGTAAACGAAATCTGATATTTAACTGTGGGAGAGGAGCATGACAAAATCGATTTTGATCTGTCAGAGCTATTCGTAATTTTTATTAAGGTTTTCAGTCTCTGATTTTTCAGTTTGTCTGTCAGGTCACTGTTTCAACAATTCGATTTATATTAGTGTTTAATTTACAATATGATATGATATCATATTGATTTCAATTTTGACATCTGATGTTTGTGGTTTGAGTCATCATACACAGCCATACGTTTAAGAATCTTGGATCTGTGGTTATTTACGTTTAAAAACTTGATTCCATATTGTCTGACAAAGTGTGTTTTTCGGTTTAAAAATGATTTTTGTGCTCTTTTACGATATCGTCATTAGGGTAAACGAAGACAAACATGTGGACAAAATCGCATATGTAATGAATTCTTTTTAAACAGTTTAACTCATCAGTGAGTGGACTCTAATCAAGGATATATATCTTTCTCATAATTGCACACAAACTTTCGCAATTGAATTGATGGGATAACAAACGTAGTTAAATTTAAATCGGAATGCACTCAGCGTTTTGGACCTGGAAGACCACCACTTCATGATACAATTCAATTCATATCTTTCTGATTGATCGAACAAAGTGACTTCATGTAAATGTATTCGGTCGTACCAAAAATCAATAGAGTAAGCATATGTCAGCATAGATGCTCATCGAGTGGGATACCCGTAGGATAATGAGCATTTGTGGTGCGTGAGAGGAAGGATATTGTCACGAAGATTGCTCAGGACGGACATAACCACTACGGTAAAAAATCCCATACATCAAGATCATCATCGGAATCAGAATCAGAAAAGTAAGTTGATTTGGGTATGTCATATGGATATGGCAATTCCATCGACTTGAGCATTTTTACTACCCCTTGTCTCCCATAAATCAATGCCTCTATAAATGGTACTTTTATGAAACGAGATTTTCTGGAATTTTTTACATACAACATTTCCTTATCTCTGTTTGCGAATTCTTCTGCTATTTCTACATGACCATATCTACATGCATAATGCAGAACTGTGTTATCTGTGTAAGTACTTAATCTCCAATTACTATTGTGAGCTAACAGTATCTTGACAATGTCAGGGTATCCCTTTTGACAAGCGACATGTAATGGAGTTTTGCCATACTTATCTAAGGCATCGATTTTCGCCCTTTCGGCGAGAAACTTCACCACATCAGTTCGTTGCCGATAAACTGCAACATGCAAAGGGGTGAATCCATGATTCTCTGCACTGTTTATATTTGCACCTTTGAAGACAAGCAGCCGAACAACATCCAAATGACCAAAGTTGGACGCAACATACAGCGGAGTTTGACCGAAACTATCTTTGATATTGACCTCTCCACCTGCCTGTAACACAGTATCTGCGACATCAACATATCCTTGTCTGGCTGCATAATGCAGTGCTGTGGTTCCCCGAATGCCAGAACCTTTCTTAATTTTCTTTGTATTGCAGAAGGCTCTTTTGTTGACCTGTGATCTATCGTGCAGGAGTAAAATATTCACAGTATTCGCATGCCCGTTCATAGCAGCACAATGAATTGGAGTGTGTCCTCTTCTATTCTTTTTGGCAG
Organism: Sinohyriopsis cumingii; assembly: GCA_028554795.2. Taxonomy (NCBI): domain Eukaryota; kingdom Metazoa; phylum Mollusca; class Bivalvia; order Unionida; family Unionidae; genus Sinohyriopsis; species Sinohyriopsis cumingii. Next base: position 84,188,534 of record CM068831.1, read on the forward strand.
GTGATGCCCCCTTCTCTAACAGAACTTGTACGACATTGCTCAGACCCTTATCTGCTGACAGATGCAGTGGCGTGTTTTGTAGCCTACTCATCTTGAGGAAGATATCAGATCCTTGATGGATAAAAAATTCCGCTAGTTCATCATGCATGTTCATTATTGCCCTCCCCAAAGGAGAGACTTTGTACACATCAGTGACATTGATACTTGCGCCATGCTTCAAAAGGTACCTCGCCATACTCGTATTTCCAGTTTTTGCTGCAATGCAAAGTGCCGTGCTCTCGTTCATCATCTGGGCTTTGCCGTTGATGTCAACTTTCATTTCTTCGATAAAGATTCTCACAATATCGACAAAGTTGTGATAAACAGCCATGCAGAGACAATTACTATCAACAATGGTGCCCGATTCGATGATTTTCTTCACAACTGACATCTTTTTGGAACGTAAGCCAAAGAGCAGCGCAATGGTTTTTTGTGATGCTACGAATTCTTTATTCACAACCTCATCAAGGATTCCGAGTTGGATTGTTTGCTGAGCAAATTGCTCGTTGATAACACTTTCAATTTCCTGATAATTGGAATATGGAGGGCAGCATAATGCGTATGTAAAAATCGATATATTTTGGAACAACTTTTGCCAGTTATAAACCATCTGATAGGCATGTCTGCTAAATCCATAAATCTCATCAACGAGTCCCCTTTTCATCAATTTTTTAACAAATTTGACAATAAATGCCGAGTCCTTCATAATCTCATGTCCCAGCCAGCCCAACGTTTCATCTACATCAGCATGTAAATATGGTTGCATTTGAATCAATCCAACTGCATGGTCAATAAATTGGTCGGCCAAACAGGAATGCAGCCATGGTTCCACCCTGTATTTCAACTCGTCACTTGCTGGTTCGCTAACGCACAAATACTCCAGGATGAATTCAAAATTACATTCCTGAAGTGCAATGAGTGGGTGCTTGCGCATCAGAATCATCCCCACCATATCTTTTACAGCAGGATGGCTAAATTCATAAGAACCCTCTACTCTTGAGTACTTAATGAAACCTCCATACACCGAATGGTCTGAGTAAGACTTTTCGAGACATCTTGAGTTGACACCATGCATATCTAGACTTTCCAGCATATAGCTCGAACTACCAGACGACAACCATTTTTTGGTCACTTTTCTGTCTCTGTTGTGCATTATCCACAATAAAGCAAACGGTACAAACTCTTCTTCTCTGTCACCATACAAAGTTTCCAAACACTTCTCCAGGAAATGCAGTGGCTTCTTAAAAAATTCTGGACCTTTTTTTGAATATAGATAGTCACTGGTGGCAAAGAGTTGAGCACACGCTGGAAAACCGAGCAAACCAGAATGGTTTCGAACGCACTCATTGATGAAGTCCTTTGTCCAATTTCGATTTCTATCTAACAGGTACTGTTCCAGTATCCCGGCCTTCTCCGTATCAGACAGATCAACAGACGACAGCCTATGACAGAATTCTGGCTTGAATAATTCCGTACGTTTAAGTTTCGGTTTGCAGTTTTCGAAGATGTGCTCACGCAAGGCTATAATAAATGATGTCTTCTTCTCTCTGACCAAAGCCCACATATCTTCCAGATAAGGCATCCATTTATTAACCAATTCTATATTTACATTTATTTCTCCAAACATGTTATCAATAAAAATGACGTCAAATAAAAGTGGGTCGACGTGCTTAAAATCGTCAGGCGACCTTACCACCAAACATTTTTCTGGAGTACTAGTGTGTAACAAGATGTTAGCGGCAGTCGTAGTTTTCCCTTCCCCAGGACCACCGCTGAGAATCAAGACACCTTTGTTTCGGAGAATATCTACAGCCTGATGAAAAGCTTGAGTTCTTGTGAAGTTTGTCATAGTGTGCTTTTGTATGTTGCTCAGCCAAACGACCGTCTTTGCTGCAAGTTAGAAAGAATTATGTTAAGTATTGACAACTAAGCCAATATTATTTTCGGAATATAAAAAAGGTTAAACGTCTTTGTTTTAACAGCGTATGCGTTGCTAAGGAAATTTAAGAGTAGGAATGGTGTGATTCATTGCAAGGTATTTCGAGGCTTTATTCTTACTGGAAGAAAGACAAAATTTGGTTTCTTTAGCATAAAAAAGGAAGATTTTAATGACAAGGTCCTGTGGCTATCGATACGAGAATTATATATATATATATATATATATATATATATATATATATATATATATATATATATTAACATGTAATCAATGTTCTCTTCTCATGTATATGGAAAAAGTTAAAATTACAGCAACAATTCATTGTTTTATGGAAAAATATAAAACTATTCGTATGCGATGGTGTTGCATTAACTTAGGAAGATTAAGGTTACTAAGAATAATTTCGAGATGTACATCTCTCCTTTTCGCTCCCCCTCTTATTCTTTTCCGGACAAGAGTCTACACGATATAGGTATAAATTATTGAAAAATATCGAAATTTACTGAACTATGTTTAAAATATATAGTGAGGGCACAGCATAAACATACATTCTTCTCGAGACTATATGAACCCTTGTCTTACATGTTATCAGAAAATTATTTTGCCGTATAACGTAATTCAAAGGTATTGGCTAATTAACAGTACTTAACAGTGAGGGTTTAACAAACAGGCGAATCAGCATATAATGCTGCCAAACAGTTTAAACCTGAATGTGGCTCAGAACAAGTGTAATTTGATGATACTACAATTCCAGCCTTTCTGTCCTGGTCATCCTACGTGGAATATGGAGCACAACGTATTCTTGATTAAGAATACAAGATTTTAGTTTCGTGTAAAGTAATTGTTACAAAGATAAATATTAACTATTATTTTAATCACCTTCTGATGTTAAGACTGATCACATTTTAAACAAATCAATTTAATGTTTCATTTCATGTCTATCTTTTTACCTTAATTTGAATGCACGTTTTTGCGTCATCAACAAATATTAAATCTCTATCTTTATTTTGTTTTTGGATCGTATAAATTGATATTGTCCACTCGGGCTTACTATTTTCTTTAATTAATGTTTAATTTCCATCACTCTTCCGTGTCTAATAATGAAAGAATGAATTATTTCCATGAGTCAATTCAGTTCTTTCTTTCTGTTTATTTATGTGTAAATCAGTTTATCCACTTCTGCCTTACAAATTTTGATTTGATTTCAATATTTTGAAAATTACTACAATTCATGTAAGTAGCTATCTGGCTGACTTGGCTTTTTACCCTTTCAAAGATGTCCTTTTCGCATTATATAAAGCATTTATCCCCTTTTAGATAACGGTTAATGGTCAAACACTAATGCTTCCTTATAAACCACTAGCAAAAATTGCAGGTTCAGAGAATAACAGTTAAATAGCATTTGACAAATACTGATAATTGTGATCATTTTTGTACACCACACTCGTTTTTACGCAATGATATCACGATGTAAACAATGGAAAAAATCACTATTGTGGCGCAAACAAAACTGTAAACAAGTAACCTATAATTAATCCGATGCTTGCCAAATCATGTAATCTCAGTGTCAATACGAAATTATTTCATTGTACGTGACCTGCCGACTTTTCCTCCTCCGCACGACAACCCCAGCCGAAGTTGTGGTCTTTTATAAAGGCTTCCGCCATTTTGATTCTTTATTATTTATTCTTCATCCTCTATAAAAACTAGTTTTCTTCGAATGCAGATAGTTAGAAAAGCATCTATACTTATTTTAGTTAGGACTTAAAGTTAATTAAATAGCACTCAACGTCTATATTAAGGCTCACGACAAAAATACTGGTCAACAGTTATGTTACAGCACAGATCTTTATTCTATCGATGAACTCTTTCTAAATATTGGTTTTATACCTGAGCATGCTTATTAGTACTAATATATTTTTTTTTTATAAATAAGAATAAATAACGCTATCATACAAATTAGGGAATTTTTAATTAGTACTCTACGGAGAATCGTAAGCATTCACCCCTATACCATTTTGACCATGACACACATCACCAAAAACACGTTGTTAGATGATCGGTTGTATATGTATCCGCGTGTAGCATATCGGTCTAGTAATTAATTCTCATATGTGCACAGTCATTCAGGTTTCTAACACACAAATTAATGTATATAAACACAATTCTATTAAATTACAAATATACACTAAACTGAACATAAATTGCTATCCCTGGATTCCACATGAGATGGCTTAATAATATTAACAAAAATATTTATAAATACAAATAAATATAGCAATATCATAGAGGTTAGAAATTTTTTAATTCGTACTATATGGAGAATGGAATCCGGGTATATATATATATATATAGAGAGAGAGAGAGAGAGAGAGAGAGAGAGCGCCACTTATTCACTTGCACCCAATCATAATACTAAAAGATCATAGGAGCACGATGATTGGTTGTTTGCAATTTCGGAGCTATACATGGAGATGAGCATTGTTTTTAAATCCGACACATTACAGAGTGTTGTCAGCACTAATTTTTGTCAACACTAACGGGGCTAGCAAAATTAATGAACAGGTCAAAGCTGAAGAATGGTCGTTTACAACTGATGTTGGAAGTAAATGCAGCTTTAACGTGTAAGACATTCAGGATTAATAGACTATTCCATTTGTCTGTTTTCAAAAGTTTTTAAATAAACGTTAGTAGAGGTAGAATAGACTGTGGTACCTATTAACTGATTGGAATAAATATTAGTCGACGAAGACTTGACTGTGACACATTCTGATAAACATAATCACAAATACAAAAATGTGCAAAATCGTAGAATTCAAAGCAGTCTTAGAATAAGAGTAAGGTGGAAGTAACAAGCGATATAAATAAATCAAGATACGGTACTCGAAATATTGCAATCACAGGATCAACATGTACGGCACCTCTTTTGGGGCAAACTGAAATATCAGAGAGTTTGAGGGAATAGTACACAATCTTTCAGTGATACTAATTATTAGAAACAGGTGCATTAAATACACACAGCTGTCTAATATTTACTTACTGTGCATATTTTTAAGAACAGGATCCATATCAGGACGCCTTGTTACGTCAGTCACTGCAAAAGCACGTGGATGCAAAATAATACTGTTTAATTGACATTTGGAGAATAATTAAACGTAATTAGTCTATCAAAATCCGAATCTCCAGTTTCAATTTTTCAGTACAATTAAATATTTTATTCTCACAGTTACAATCCAGAGAGAGAGAGAGAGAGAGAGAGACCTTAGTTTCCTCTTTGTATGGAATAATTGAATTAGTCTTTACAGATTTTATTTTTTAAAAAGGAGCTCAGTGATGTATGAAAATGTTAAAGTTAAAGGCACACGTTCATGGAAATCAGATTAAAGTGGTAGAGAGAGAGAGAGAGAGAGAGAGAGAGAGAGAGAGAGAGAGAGAGAGAGAGGAAAAATATGAGAAAATACAGATATCAGACAAAAAGAGTGAATATCTAAATTGAGGTACTTCCCAACTCGCATGTCCTTCAAATGATGCCTTCAATCGAACTCCATGAAAAAACTATGGACACCTGTTTGCAGTTTAATTTAGATTGATGCCGATTTGCGTTTCTAGAACTACGTATATACAAAAAGCACTACCAGTATATGACCGTGTGTTACTGGGCATTCCTTAAAGTACTTAACACCAAACAGAAGCTCCGAATAATGCTATACTGTTATATGATTTATTAATTTATGGCTAGGAATATCTTATCATTTTTATCTTTTTTAAATTAATTGAAATCGCTCTGAAGGTCGATAGAGGCGGTCCAACAGTAAATATTCAGTAATGACAAATCAATGCATGAACATGTTTTTTGGTCTATAGAAGACGTCTCGAACGGAGAAACGTAGATTGACCCAATATAAATTCGACAAATGAAATTATCAAAAGCTGAATGAATAGTATAACTGTGCGCCTGTGTATCGGATTGTTATAATAGCTGTGAAGTAAGCTTGACAGCTGTTAATTTTTGATAAAATGAGAATAATCAATTTCAGAGCGAAACGATTCATCGGACATACTTTGGGGGACAATATTCTTGAATAATAAGAAACAAAATTAAGATCGTAGTCAAAGATCAATGTTCTAGGCGAGGTAAAATATAGTATTCTTGTTATAAGAACCATATTGTAGCAAAATATCTTGTTTAGGTTTATGATTTGTTTAACTTTTGTTTTTGAACGGAAAGAAAACGGATGCGAATAATAACGTTTGTCGGATGAAAACAATTACCTCATTCCGTGTAAGTGGACGAACGTATATGTTTGCTTTGCAGAACGATACACAGTAAAATAAGCAATTTGTTTCACATTCGTCTCGTAAGTTTCGAAAATCGATGTGGATTCATTATGCTCGCACAACTAACCAGTGTTTTTCTGATGTGTGTGTGTGTGTGTGTGTGTGTGTGTGTTTATGTGTGTGTGTGAGAGAGAGAGAGAGAGAGAGAGAGAGAGAGAGAGGGAGAGAGAGAGAGAGAGATAGAGACCTTTTCTCTCTACAGCTTGAATCTGAGATGCTTGAATTTCAAGGCGTGAAGTTATTTCAGTATGTTGCATTTCCTCTTCCTTTCGCAGATCGATGACTTCTCTTTCTACTTTTCCTATGGCAGTGTCCTGCTTGTGAATCTGCTGTGTTACATGGTAGCTGAGATCTTTATAGTCGGCTTCTAATGTGGATGTACGTTCGTCTATATCTTCAATTATATCTCTCAGTACCTTGTCCGAATTCATCCATCCCTGAAGAATATCCTGATATTCCTTTTCTTTGTTTGGATCCCAGGTATCATATTTTAGTTTATTTATAGAAGCAGTGATATGAGGGATTGCACTGCCCAAGCGAGTTAGCACCTGTAATGTCAAAATAACAGATTTTGTTCGGTAAGTTATAGTAATTGTCATGATAACAGGTCCATTTTCTCTAATCATTGCCTAAGCAGGAATAAATAAGCGATTATTCGTACTTCACGTGCAATGGACTGCTGTCTGACTAGTGGAGCGCCTTGAAACATCAGTTGGTACATGTTAAGTAGAGGCAGTGGACCCTACATTCCTGTAAAAAGAAGTACTTAAATGGATCCTTTCCACATAGCCATCAACGTATATCATCCTTTATATGACTCTAATAATTACTCTAAATGTTGTTTAGAGATACATTGCAGGCAATGAACGTTTGTCTTACCTGTTCAATTTCATTCCACTTCGTTTGAAACTCTTGATCGGAGAGTGATGCTGTCGTGATATGCTGGATCTAAATAATAGAAAAACGAAATGATAATTCTTTGTTTTAAAAAAGTATATTAATTAAAATCTTTTAAATCAGCTTTATAGCAACTGTATTTTAAATACAAAATAACATATGTTTGGGATAAAACTATTTTTTCCTACAAATATAAGTTATTGACATTAAAATAGCACTAGTTAATGAGGTTTAAGTTGCATCTAAAATCATATGTATCTTGGATGCACTAAAATAGACATAAGCATGCGTGGAAGTTGAAATAAACAAGACAACAGCTACTAATGGAAATGTGTTTGAATATGCTTCTTAGAGGGGAGTGGGGGATGGGTTGGGTGGGGGCTAATACTTTGATTTTAACAAGTAGAACTGCAAATAAAGTCTGTTAAAATGTCTTTCTAGTATCATTATTCTAATCAAATAGATAGCTGAAAGATGGAATAAGTGCTTTACAGACTCTGCGTTAATTTAAAATAAGCATATTAAATATAAATAGTATTTATTTTAAAATATGATAGAGGAAGAATCCCTAATTGTGGAATGTCTCAGAAAGAGTGCTGTGTAGGTGCATAAAGTTTGTAATTCCTAGCACTCATTGTTTTAATAATTGGACTTGACAGACTTCATTGTATATGGGGAAAATAAGACTTAATTGCAGTTTTAGTACATTACTAATTATACCATTTTTATCATTAACAAATTCGGGATCATCTGGCAAACTAATCACTTGTGGTACGCATACAATGGAGTCACAAGTTTACAAAAACTAAAAGCAGTCTATTAACTTCCGGTTTAAAATGTAGAGACATAGAGGTTGCATTAAGTTAAATGCTTGCCGTTAAAAGATGGGAAAATTGGATCCACAAGGCTTAGTCTTTCCAGAGTATTCAAGCACATGTTAGCTCCTGAATATTGTACATTACACTGGACAACAAATTTTTACAAAAGTCATGTTACTGAAATAAAATTAGTCAATTCTTATCAATTTTTATGTGCTGAACACGAATATGACAGTCAAATTGCAAAACTGGCTCTAGTTTTTTTGTAATTTGCAAGAAATTAATGTTTACATAACGAAATGCATTCCAATAGTAAAAGATCAACTGTAATAGCCTACCTATAAAAAATCAAGTCATTGACTACATCTTAGATTTCTTCGCCTGTCTCTTGTACAGCTGTTCGGAAGCATCTCTGAGGAGTGTCCAGCAGTAGTCAGCCAGTATTGTAGTGGACCATTTTCCCTGGTATCTTTGTTCCATTGTTGCGATATCTTGATGAAAACGTTCGCCGTGTTCATCACTAACAATACCACAGTTGCTAGGAAAGAAATCCAAATGGGAATGAAGGAAGTGAATCTTTAGAGACATATTGCAGCCAAGTTTCTTATACTTCATCAACATGTCTTCTACTAGTTCCTTATAGTTTTCTGCCCTAACATTTCCGAGGAAGTTTGTAGAAACTAGGCGAAAAGCATTCCATGCTTGTTTCGCGTCACCTTCCAGCAAGTTGTTGAACCGGTCATCTTTGAAAAGCTCTCGAATCTGAGGACCCACAAAAACTCCCTCTTTAATCTTTGCTTCGCTGAGTCGAGAGAATTTTTCATGCAGGTATCGGAATGCTGGCAAAGTCCGGTCAATGGCTTTCACGAAGTTCTTCATCAAACCTAGTTTGATGTGAAGGGGTGGTAGCAAGATTTTCTGAGCCTCAACCAGAGCTGGGTGTTGGATATTCTTCTCTCCAATGGCTACATTCTGCCTGTGAGTCCATTCCTTCCTCATGTAGTGCATTTCCCTTGCTCGGCTATCCCACTCGCATAAGAAACACATGTATTTTGTATATCCTTGCTGCAGTCCCATTAAAAGGGCAACTACCTTCAAATCACCACAGAGGTGCCAGCTGTACTTGTTATACTCAATGGAATTCAGTAGCTGCCTTAAGTTATCGTATGTCTCTTTCATGTGGACAGCATACGCTACTGGAATAGATGGAAGAATGTTTCCATTGTGCAAAAGCACAGCCTTGAGACTCAGTTTCGAAGAGTCCACAAATAGTCTCCATTCTTGTGGGTCATGAGTGATTTTTAAAGCATTCATGAGACCCTCAATATCGGAACAGAATATCAGATTACTTTCCTTTCTGAAGAAAGGCTCCAATTGCTGGTGGCGCTTTCGATATGCAGTAATTGTGACATCTTCTTCTAGAAGATTCCATTGTTGGAGTCTTGATCCTAGCAATTCTGCCTTGTTCTTTGATAAGTCCAAATCACGGATCAGGTCATTTAGTTCTTCCTGTGTTATTCTGTGTGGGGTTGATGATGCACCACAGTGAAAATCTGGATCACTGCATGCTGATGGACCAGGAGAAGAACAGGTCGACTCACCTTTGTCTTCGTCAGATGAATCAAGAGAATATTCTGCTGGAGGTTCTGGAATAGGAAGTCCCTCACCATGTGGAACTGGTCTCAATGCAGACGGAATGTTTTGGTAGACTATTCTCGACTTCTTTCGCTTCGTTATTCCGCCGGAAAGAGGAGGAACCAAGCAGAAGTAACAGTCATTTAGGTGGTTGCTTGGCTCTCTCCACACCATTGGGACTGCAAACGGCATTGATGACCTTTTGCAATTCAACCACTGTGAAAGCTGTGTTGTACATGTAGCACAGCATATATGCGGAGCCCAAGGCTTGTCTTGGTCACCAACCTTGCATCCGAAGTAAAGATGATATGCCTTCTTCACTTGAGAATTGATACTTTTCTTCTGGTTGGCAAATGTCACTTCCCCACAAATATAGCAAAAATTGTCCGCGGTATTAACACACTTTCGAGGCATTACTGTTCTTTATTGTACGTAAATGGATAAAATAATAAGTTTTATGTAACAGTAGCTTGAACTGTCTCGCACAACGTCTAAAATATTTTAAATGCTGAACCTATCTGATTGGGCTTTATATAGTACACTGCTTACGTCAGCTTCAGCAGCCGCCTGGCATTAGTATAATAGGCCTACACATGTATAGTACACTGCTGACGTCAACTTACTTCAGCAGCCGCATGGCATTAGTATTGCACTGCATCAGAAAATGATGCAATCAACTGTGGATGATGTGAGCATGATGGTATTATGCAATGTTACATCATTATTCCGGATGTTGCTGCAGTCCTACTGGAGAAATTTACACAGTGAAACATAGAAAATGAGGTATATGAATATCTTCAAAACGAGAGCCAATACAAATTTTTCACGGTTATATTCGTGTTCGGCACACCAAAATACTACAGATTAGGGCCTTTTCAAGTCAGTAATGATTTCACTGTTGACCAGTGTTATTGGCGAACTGTAGAAACGAGGAAGCTGCATAACGAATGTGAAAATATAATGATGGAAAGTCTAATGGCAATGCTGAGTAGAATTGTTTGATCATGAAATCCTTCTACATGGCAAGGATTCGTCTTTTTTAAATAACGAATTTGTCTATGTCACTTTAATCATTACCTCATTTCTAAGAAGGCGGATGCGAACGATGTCTGCTTCTGGTGATGTATCTCCCGCTGACGGCGTGTTGTCCCAACCTGTCTTCGGAGGATTTAGACCACAGATATTCCGAAGCAAGCATGTAAGCAGGCTAATATCAAAATTCTCCGAAGAGACTGGAGGTTCCGTCATTGGAGGATACAGTCTGCCCCATTGTATATCGTTTATTGTTCCTTTTCTCTTCATGTCCCCCAGAGGTTTTCGGATTTTTCCTTGACAGAGATCTTTACCTAAGCATGTTGGCGGGAAATGTTGATCAAACTGGCAACGAAGAGCAAGCTGGCCTCCATCAATTAACAAAGCTATGATTCTTGAAAAATTTACTTTTTCTGCAGATGGCGCTAAAATCTTACTACTCGCCATTTCATTTAGTCCTCTATTCTGGAAATAAAGGATAAGCTTCAGATTGTTGACATTTCAATAATTAATATGAGTAAAAAGAAGGGAATTGGTACCTGATGATATCAAAGTGCGGAGAACCACAATCTGTATTTGCTAATATAGTGCAAATTGAGATTATCAAGGAAGAAAAGAAAGATATAGTGTTTAATGCAATACCGAGACTGTTTATCCCAGTTTACTGATATATCGTTGCCATACTTGCTCGCGTTTTCGATTGCCAAACCAATGCTGTTTACAAATATCACACATGGAGTTGTTACTGCATTGTTTTTTTTTTTTCTTTTTTTTTTTGGCTTTCTGAATCTGGCCAGTACATTATTGTTTCTTCTGTAGAACGTTGATGCAACCTCGGTCGCACTTTTAAGTTTTAAGATAACAGTATTACGAGAGTTACATTTAAAGCAGCTATTTATTTCAAGAACTTGATTAAACCATATTATTAGAAGTACATTCATAATTCTGCCAATAGTGGCCGGGTGATCATAGACTATTTTAAGCATCAGCAATGTTGGATGTTTAAAGAGTAGTTTACGAGAAATTTTGGCCAATTTTAAATAACATACAAAACAGTATTGTCCTTTTTATATAATTTCTATATGAAGAGAAATCTGGTATTTAATCGAAATAGGACAAACTCTTGCTGTGGGACAAGGGCGAAACATTTTATCGCAAATTCAAAACAATAGTTCAGATTCACAATAATTCACATGGAATATCAAGCCAAATGGAATATCAAACCAAATGGAATATCAAATGTAGACACAAATTTTAATTGCCCATGGCTCTAATGAACGAAATGCATTACTCGTTATTGATGCAATTGTGACAAAAAGGTAAATTATATATATATATATATATATATATATATATATATATATATATATATATATATATATATATATATATATATATATATACATATTACTGTCGGTTTGCAATTACAACAAAACTGGTGGTTGTAAAATTTAGCTGTTCCCTTTGGGTTGAGTACTTCCCAGGTTTTTTCCTAATGTTGTCGTCAGTTTTCACCCAAAAAGTAAAGTCTGAGTACCACATAATAACCTTGTTTAACTTGAGCAATATATTCGGGGTCATTTCTTGGTGTTGCCTTTTTTCGCTTCTGATGCATAACATATCATGGAAAATAACCAGACCGTTGTCTCGGACTTGTAAGGAATACACTTACATACGTGAAATGCATGTAACGTACTTGTTTGTTACTAAAGGGCTGATTGAATTTCAGACAAATATTCTTACTGATCTATGAGTCTTATAAGAACACGACAGCATTTGCAAAGTATGTAAACAAATGGATGCTGAATAAATAAAGAGCTACCTTTTTATTTTGAAATTGTATGTAATCTACATTCCTTGACTAACACAATTCTGAAAATAGTTCTTTAACTAATTTAGCTCTAGAATGAAGGACAGATGGATGTTGTATTATATATTGATTCATGAATTAACGTAAATTCGGAACATAAAAATGCCAGATTGGCTTCTGCTTGTTAATTTTTAAAACGAAAACGTCTGACTCTTTGAACTAAAAATGTATTTCGATGGTTCTGGACATTTTGTTTAAGTTTGTCAGTTTTATTAGAAATTGATGACTCAATATTACAAGAAAGTATTATATGCTCATTTTTTTATCCGTTAACTTTACAGTGTGAGAATCGTGCAGTACTACCCGATACTGAACTCGAGCGCAAATACACATATTGCATTCACGTGCATAAGGGAACTACTTTATATTGTTAACAAACAATGGACGCAGACGCCAGCACTTTTGATTTGTAAACAAATCATATACATTCGAATAGTAAGCGCTTTACGTTGTGGTTCTTTAACTTTTTTTCTGAATGATGTAAAACAGATGTTACATGGAGTGCCTCATACCAGCTGCTTTAGCACATTCCGCGTTAATTTTGTTGATACAATGTTTCGGATTTAGGCTAGCTATACAACATAAGCAAGAAAGGGTCCTTACAATTAACATTCAAATGACAAGTCATATACTGTCTTCTTTAGCTGGTGATAAGAATGGCAAAAACAAAATATACCTAAAGTTTTACATCCTGAATGTCTTCAAAATGTAATTTCTCAGTTCTGCAAATCCGAATTACACGAGTCATGTCATAGGTTCTCAATCTTGACACACATTTCGAAATTGTACCGTAATTTCGGATATAAGTGCAATTACATCATCCTTAATGCACTCAAAATTAAATACGCATTAACATCCATAGTCTTTTCGATAATTGCAATTGAAAAACTTCATATTTTCCCCACATTATGATTTCAAACATTCACTGACAGAAACAGAAACACGTGTGCAGATGTCAACACGCTTCCACCTCGCTTCTTCAATCCGATGTAGTTGGAATTGTCACATATAAATCCAGTCCATAATGACGAAATTTCGTAGAATAGAAACAGATACCAAAATCTATTAATTCCAGATCAAATGGAAAATTTGTTGCGATGCGCGTTCATTCACAATATGACTCCTAATTTCAATTTTAACTAGACAAGCCATTTTCTTTCGAATGTTATGTCCAGCGCGCGATTAAGTTCAAAATCTGAACGGAGTTATGTGCGCAGTAATAATGTTGTTGTTGTGTAATGATGAATCTGCACTTGTGTATTTAGCTTTGAATACGGCATACATTCAGTTACTTTGTTTCTTGTAGTGTATTTTGTCGATATAATTAAGCATTAGGTAGAAATGAAAAATAGCATATAATTAAAAAGGTTAGTGTATTTGTATGGGAACATATAAACTCGTTTTGTCGGATGGATATACTGCACTCCCAAGATCGTGCAGTATTTCCGTTCGAAAAGCACGTTCATATTTTCCCATACAAATGTAGTAACCTTTAAATCTTTCGCAATAAAGAACATATATCCCCATAGTTTAAGATTCGTCGTGCATGGAGACAAAAGGGTAACAAAGAAATACTCTATCTCGAATACTCTGTATATTTAAATTCTACGCATAGGTATTAGCAATAATGTTTTGGAATAATGTAACCATAAGCGGTATTAAAATATCAGCCAATATGCTGATGGCGCTTCAATCTTATTGTAATGGCCGAAACAAGCCATTTGCATTTAAAAGTTATGTGCTCAAGTCTCTGTGAAAGTATTAATTTTCTTCTTTAGTATTGACATGAGTAGCATACAGATATTGAGAACAAGTAGTATTTAAATTGTTTTGGTAGCAATTTCTGCAGAAGCTTGGATATAATTCTATGGATAAGGTAAGAAAGTTCCTTGTGCGAGATAGAGTATTTATATATGTTACCTCACTGATAGAACAACCGTTATTCTTAGATAAAAGATCGAATTTCCACATAAGGGCTGTGCGAATATTGGATAGCTTACTTTGAAACCCTTCGACATGCTTTCACCTAGCTTTCAACCCCTCTTCACCGGATAACACGCCTCAACCTCATCGAAGAAAAATAATTTTGAGCCTCACGTATTAACTTTAAAAAATGTTAAAATATCATTCAATCATGTACTTGAAATAACAATGGATAATTTTCACAAGGCTTACGTTCTTGTCTTTAAAGACGACCTTAGGTCATTCTCTTTGAAGTGTGGAGCTGGTCCTGGTCCATACAGCTAAATAATTCCGCGTCAGGTTTACCCAGCCAAGGGTCAATGCAGCCAAATATGGAAATGAGCTGATAATTCGCATTTATAAAACGTGTAACGAAATGGCGTTTAGCTCAATCATGGTCAGTGAGGATACAAACATAAAAGGACTGAGGCTTCAGTAAATTGGGCTCACTACGGTCCGTGTGATACATATGGGACAGAAGAATATTGTATTCCTCTATAAAACAAAACCTGGGTGATCAACAACTTTGACGAGGTTTGAGGTCGAGTGGGGATAGGGGAATGGGCGAGGCAGGGAGCCGAATTAAAATTATTCGCATCAGATAGAGGTATGGTGCCGCCGCACTTTATAAGATGATGGCCAATGCGGCCAAATGCGTTATGAGCAAATTGTTTGCCTTTGTATAGAGTTGAATGCTCTCATCTCTGACGATTCCATGGGTTGACTGACTGCAAATGGTCATCAGGAAATGGTCTACCTCTCCAATGACACAAACTTCATAGAGGTTTTGGCCAATGAAATCAAATGTGACTTCAAAACTATTGTTGAGATCGGTGTCATAACCTTTGATGTCGAGCTTATGTTAAAGTTAAAGACAGCAAACCATGTATTATACACCTGCACAATGATTGTGGCACCACTGAGTTTACCACAGCCTTGGACCATCATTCCATCTTATGGGACGGTTTGTACTCCAATCTATCCCTTCCAACGGAAATAAACGCACAAATCACATCCAAAAGAAACGCAAAATACCATCCTTAGGGCTATAGGAAGATCAATTATCTGTTAGAACAAATATAATGCCTTGTGATAAGCCTAATAAACTTAGAGGCTATAACAATGTCAGTGAATGAAAATTGGTGAAATAGATGTTGTGCGAGATAATGACACTGGGCTTGCTGATAAATGCTCCTTCAGTGCAATAGAAATGCTAGCGATCCCTCCTATCCGTGTCGTTCTCTGGGAAAGGGACTCTAAACCTGAGAAACATCCTAAGCGCTCAAGGAGCAGCAGAGTGCACAATCAACATAAACAGAAAAAACTTTGCCGCTGTTATGTATCCGCTTATTAGGGGCAAAATGTCCAATTAAAGAGTTGTCCAACAAAAGGTGTAATAACAGAAATATACATGCAGCATGGAAAAGCGTTGCAGGAACTGATTAGGTAATTACAGCAGAGATTTAATAATCATGATATATAGCATTGGTCTACAGCAAAAATGCTTCTGAAATAAACGTAGTCAAACTGTATTAATTCTGTGTCACTCATAATGAAAACGAGGCTTAAAAGTGTTGATTGGCTCTAGTTTTAAAGATATGATACTGTGTCAGAATATACGACGCTTGACTTGAGAATGGCGGAGGATAAGTGATTTATAAAGAGAAGGGATCTCAATTTACACCAGAAATGACTAAAATACATCTTTGACTAGATCAATGAATATATCTATGACTGGGTTCGGACGGTACTTCTTGCAGTTTAGGAAAAGCAATGAATGATGCAATCTGGAGCTGGTATCACATCATACATAATATGAATTGCATCATGTTATTTTCTTAGAACTCATGGATGATGCAATCATAATTAAGCTTACATTACTCTGCTGAACCAATTGCTCTGTATCAGCTCTAGAAATGATAGTGTCATGCTCTCGTAGTTGTCAGTGTTCGATTTTGCAAAGGGACACATTTCTGTTTAGCCAAAGTGACCAGAGATGCATAATAATTGTGTGACACAATGCAGATAACTTCTGCTATGCTTGTGGTGAAGTGAAGTTGCGTCACAAAAGCGCCGTATAACCACTATGGTTAAGAAAGCCTATCACCTTTACTTCGGCTACAAAATTGGAGATCAGGGCAAGAGGCGGGCAACACACATATTCTACAACACTTGTACAACAAACCTTTGCCAGTGGTTGAACAGGAAAAGAATATATATGCCTTTTGCAGTGCCAATGATTTGGAGAGAACCAGCAGATCATATCAGCTATTGTTACGTATGCATGGTGCCTCCAGTTAGGAAAGGTGTGTAAAAGAAGAACACAAATGACTGTCCATTAGCTTATACGCCCAGTACCACATGGAGAAGGACTACCGGTTCCTGAAGCTCCAGAATCATTCTCACTTAAGTCATGCGAGGCCGAAGAACATTAAACAGTTAGTCTTGAACCATCAATGTCACATGACCCATATTTTCACCCATCCACCTCCTCTGAACCACACATCATAACACAAGGCAAACTGAACGACCCTGTCAGGGATTTGGAACTATCCAAGAGTGAGGCAGAGCTGTTGAGTTCCAGGCTAGAGCAGTGGAATCTCCTGGCAGGTGATGTTAGGGTTTCCATGTTGCATGACCTTCAAAAGATCTTGTTCTATTCGTTTTCATTGAAAGTGATCTTGTAGCCTGCAACAACACTGAGGGTGTGATGGCAGCCTTCAACATCGTTCATGATGCAGATGAGTGGAAACGGTTCATTGATTCATCAAAGACGAGTATTAAATCTGTTTTGCTGCATAATGGCAATATCTTGCCATCAATTCCAGCTGGTCATGCACTCCATGTAAAGGAAACCTATAAAAACATTAAACAACTTCTGAGGTGCATCAGCTATGACCAAGATCAGTGGCAGCTTTGTGGTGATTTAAAGGTTCTTGCTCTCTTACTTGGTATGCAGACTGCTGGTTCAAAAAGTGCTGTTTTCTCTGCGAATGGGATAGTCGTGCGAGTGATTCCCACTACATCAAGAGAGATTGGCCACTGCGACAGTCATTGGAACATGGGAGGAAAAGTGTTCAGCATCCACCACTTGTTGAATCAAGGAAGATGTTGATACCACCCTTGCACATCAAGCTGGTTCTGATGAAGAACTTTGCCAAGGCCATGGACAAAACACAAGTAGCCCTCAAATACATCCGTGGACAATTTCCAATGTTAAGTGAAGCTAAGGTAAAGGAAGGTGTCTGTGTTGGTCCTCATATTCGTGAACTTCTTCGAGATCATGCATTTCATCGTACACTGCATGGCAGGAAAAGGCGGTATGGAAAGCCTTCCAGTTAGTGGCAACAACTCTTCTCTGAAACAACAAGGCAGACAACTCCAGGGAGTTGGTGGAAAACCTCATCAAGGCATACAAAATCCTTGGTTGCATCATTGTCACTAAAGATACATTTTTGCACTCTCACCTACATTTTTTCCATTTAACTGCAGAGTAGTGAGCAACGAATGCGGGGAGCGATTTCATCAGGACATTGCAACAATGGAGAAATGCTATCAGGACAAATGGAGCCCATCAATGCTTGCAGACTATTCTGGACAGTGACAAGAGATGCTTCACTTACTAATTACAAGAGACAAGCCAAGAAGCGCCAAGTAGACACTGAATAAGGACTAAACAATGTACTTATAAAAAATAATAATAAACACGACAGGTGAAACAGTATCATGCAAAACAACCATAAACACATGAAAAGACCTAGGTTTACAATTTATGACTTAACCTCTGATGTTTGTCCATCGGTGTCGATGAGGACCATTCAATGTCATCAAATCACTGGGGGTGGGTCAGGAGATGGCTGATCAGTCCCATCAGAGCCCTGAAGAGTCTGTTGCAGTTTGGACATGGATGTGCATGTTGCTGACTGTGAGTTGCGGAACTGCTGTTCCTGGATTTGCGCAGATCACGATTCTCAGCTGCGCTCACCAGTCTTTTCTGCTCAAAGGCTTCCGCACCGGCATTAACTTAACTGTGCCAGATAGATCATCAGCGACACTCTACCAGCTGTCAGGGTCAATGCCTAAGTACTTCAGCGAGGCCTTGAGGGTGTCCTTGTACCTCTTTTTTTGACCACCGTGAGATCTCTTGCATTGCTCTAGCTCTCCATAGAAGACCTTATTAGGTAGGCATTCTACTGGCATACGGATAACACATGGCCAGCTGATCGGAGTTTTGCCTTGCACAGCATGGTGTGGATGATTGTATTGCCAGCCTGAGTGAGCACTATTGTGTTCGGTACGTTGTCCTGCCATCTGAGTTTCATTAGTTTTCTCAGGGAGCTCATATAAAGGTGTTTCAGTACCTTAACATGGCGGCTATGCACAGTGCAGGTCTCGCAAACGAAGAGGAGGGTGGGGAGAACAACCTCTGCGTAGACCTTGTGTTTGGTGGCAAGCTTGATGCTCTCTTATCCCATATATTTGAGCAGAGTCTGCCAAATACTACGCTGACTTTGGCAATCCTGGTGTTGACCTCATCGTCTATGTGGACTGCTTGAGAGAGGGAGCTTCAGAGGTATGTCAACCTGTCTACATGTGTGAGCTTTTGGCCCTTGACAGTGATGGATGGTTCCAGGTAATCTTCTCCGGGAGCTGGCTGATGCAGAACCTCGGTCTTACTGGTAGAGATGGTGAGTCCAAAGTTGGTGCACTCTGTGGAAAAAAGGTATATGCTCTGTTGAGGGCACAGTCATCTGTAAACAGAATGTCGCGAATGTTCTCAACTCTGACTAAGCATTTGGTTTGAAACTTCCTCAGGTTGAACAACTTCCCATCCATACGGATATCGGAGACTTAATCCCACATCACCGTCCTTGAAAGCATCCATCAAAATTTCGGTGAACATGTTGGCTGAAGAGAGTGGGAGCTAAGACTCATCCTTGTTTCACAACATTCGTGACTGCAAAGGGTTCGGAATAGTTACCTTGGTCCTGGACTCTGGCAAGCTCCTGGACCTTTTCCACTAGACAGGAGCTCAATGGCCTTGTGAGTTTCCAGCACTGTTGCAGGGTCAGCCAAACTTTCGTTGATTTCTACCTGGGTTAGACGGTTGATTGCTTCATCGTTGCTGGAAGAGGGTCTGTTGAGGGCACCATCAAAGTGTTAAGCCCAGCGATCCCGTATCTTCTCCTTCTCGGTTATGAAAGTGCTACAATCTGTGCGTAAGAGTGGGGCTGTTCCTGCCGATACTGGGCAATAAACATCTCGAAGAGCACTATAGAAATTCTTCATGTCGTGTATGTCGGCAAAATACTGAATATCACCAGTCTCTCGGCTCAGCCATGCGTACTGCATCTCGCGCAGTTTCTTCCTTACAGCTTGGCGGACTCTGCAAAAGACATCTCTCTTTCCAGCGGACTTGGGGTTGATGTTGTACGTATGATGGAGACGATGCTTCTCCGCTAGAAGGGGCTGTATTTCTTGTCCTTGCAGTCTGCAGGCATCGTATTGTTAAAACGTTAATCTTACTTATTTAATAGTACCGTCGGGTCTATTGTTCAATTACGAGTACACTTGTTTGGAACGCCGTGGTGTTTCTGATTGACGAATAGCATTACCTTCTGGGCGCCCTTTGCTGTCACTTTCCGTTGTCGTCTTTTTAAATACAGAAAAACAGAAGAAGAAGTCGACCTCGAGAAGACGGTATCAGTCAAACCGTGGGACGCAGGCGACTACGACGAGGAGATGGGATTTGAAACTCTTCATGAGACTGATACGCAACTCATACAGCCAGAGGCGATGAAATTCCGACAGAACTTAACAAGAAAAGGCGGTTAATAAGACACGACACAAAAGCTTGTCAAGCGGTTCGATTTCGAGTGAACGACTACGCACAAAAAGGTTATAGAAGATTCTGCACCGAAATAAATGGCTCTCTCTCTTGGTGAAATCGGGGAGGAAGTGGAATTCTATATCCTCAAATCACACCACTGGAAATGTCTAGCTTCATAATATATTTGGCTCAATTAACGATCGCGGCTGCCATCTGTTAGTGCGTCGTTGGACAGCAGCCATAACAACACATACGTGTGATGCTTCGGTTAGACCAGGAGCTATAAACACAAATAGGGTCCGCTTCATCTACTTAGCCAAACTCAAATGTCAAGGATGGTTTTGCCTCCAAACTCAAAGCACAGCTAGACCCTGGGCAACGACGCCGACAATAAGCACTGTGCAATTTTTGTTTATCTTTATGTCTGCCTTTTCTTACAAACTTACCCTATCAATGTTCGGCATGTCGGTCGACATTCCAAGTACCCGACCTTTATCTTCATTCTGGGTGGGTGACGAGGCGGTGTTGAGTTGTATTGTCGTTAAGACCCAGACTCTATTGTTTTTGGTTGCAAAAATAATTTCATGGGTGTAGTCGTTGATGCTACAAACGCAGAGATCCATGTCACTAGAGGTCATCTAAGGTCGGTTGCGACCTTGAAGAAGGTGTAGCAGAGCACAACTTGTAGCCCAACTAACTCCCCCCGAGTTGCTCAGGATGAAGCTTGCTCAAGCATTTTCAGCCTCCGGTACATGTAATTGATATTGTCGTTTCATCTTTATAGGCTTCAAACCGACCCTTTTGAAAAGTCTCATTCGTGTGTGTGACTAATTAATAATATACCATTCCAAGTCATTCGTTACTGTTTTTATTGAAGTTAACATTAATCCTGTGAAATACTTCGTATCATGCTACATTTTGGGCGTTACAAATATAGACCAGGCACTGTTCCTGTTCTGAGAGTAAGATGGCCTTTTGCTCTGAGGTAATCCACGGCCTAAACACAGCAGCCCATTGTTGCGTACCAAACGGGGTAAATACATTTTGTTATGCCAGAACTTCATGGGGTTGACGCTCTATTTTCGGATAAGAGCCACCACCGCTTTGATGCTAGAGAGACGGAATTTGGTGAAAGCATAGGGAAAGATGACATAAAGCCGCTAGAAATTAACCTGCATTGTTGCGACCGTGAGTTCGTTGCCAGCCAGAGCCGTCTTGCAGAGCATCTGGCATGTTATATGACATCTGCATTAAAGCCAAAGAGTTAATGTCATCATGCACAAGCGCAAATGTTATTCTTGCTACTCTTCGTCCAAAACGGGGAGGCAGTGCCTTACACCAGTTCGTTGACAACAGCTCGGAGAATTTGGGTCTCATGATTGGACTTCCATCTCTCAACGTTTGGATTGTTTGGCCGGCAAGTCTTTTCAACGGCGAGCGACTAACGGTTTGGCGAGTACGTTAACGATTATTGTTTTATAAATGCTTTCAAAGCAGATAGACGGATCCCTTTCAGATCTATCGCTCGAGTTTCCCAAAGCAAACAGATTGATATAAGTCGCAGACCAGGTTAATTATGATGTGCAGGTTAGTCGCTAATTACGATCCCACATTTGACTCGATGATGTGGGTTGACACATCGTCGAGAAATAATGTTGTCGATGGCGTTCCAGACCGACTAATGAGAGTTATTTCCACATAATGTCAGGAATTTAACGCTGCTATGATCACTCAATACCCTCAACATGATTCTAGGTGACTGCAAGGTGAAGCAAAGAGTCAAAGATTCGGGACACTGATAGACAACACGTCCCTAAGAACATTATACTGTTTATCAAGTTAACCCTCAAACCTAAATAAAACTGAAAATGTACGGTCTCGGTGGAAGCTGGCAAATAAAAATTATCGCAAGCTTGAACGTACTGCAAGACTATGCTGACAATATGTCAACACTCTAGCGGAAGCATAGCTCTCAAGGTCTGGTTATGCCATGAGACTAGACCTTAACGTGACTGGCACCTGTCATAGGATAGATGTCACCCTGCCAAGCAATACATATGTCGAAGTAACTCTGATCACTGTTTCCACGGGAACACTATAATCAACTGTGAAATATGCTGCATGAATGTTTGACTGAAGTGATTAATTCCGGAACGGTTTGTCATAGAAGCGATGTTGTCAGTAATAGTCTGCGTAAGGTTGATACGTCCACAGACCTTCTGTCTTTCTACTCTTCTGTTCCATTTAGTTGGTCGGGACGCCATCTGCTATTCTATTTAGAGCTCCCATATAAAGTTTTATTATCAATAGGTATGCCTTTCAATGAAAACTTCTTTGCTGTTGCATTGTTTGCTCGAAATAAGTAATGTGAGCTTTGACTGCACAGTGTTTTGAAGAAGATGGAACAGCGCAATCATGCAAGAATAGAACTACGCATGGAACTTTAAGATTTCCTAGCCAAACCGAGATGAACTGCAAGTTTATTACAAGAGGTCTGCATCTGCGAAAGTTGGATGAAAGACAGCATTTCTCAAGCATAAAAATACCATAGGTGTGTCAGTGCCTATGATCGCGTTCACGCCACCATTTTTACAATCAGTTTACGAATGGGAGCCTTCGGTGTAGGCCTATTGTGTACCACTGTTGCCTATTCTGTCGTGATGGGGCTTGGGTAGCAGACGCAGCCTATGGACTGGCCGAGATAGCAAGTAACTTTTTTACGGACGCCTCGGGAAGACAGCTAAATAACGTGACACGCGATCCGCGTGCTAGCAGAGGTAAAATTAAACAGTATCTCAGACCATACATCTAGGACCCTGCAATATTTACACATCAAGAAATAAATAAACAAACGTGTATGATAAAATACGAAATAATCAATAAAACATTTTAAAAAAGATACACATTTGGACAATTATCCACTATTGCGCATAATGGAAAGTTTGACAACAGATAGCAGTGAAGAATAAAGTGGTAGAAGGTCTACAAGTTATCTTCAAACTGCATGGGATCTTTTCATTATCGATTGAGGAATGCACAGTGCAAACGTTACCCCCATCGTAATTTAGACGGTCACTTATCTGCTTGCTATGTACGTTAATCTGGTAAAATGGTTTTATCTGAAGGGAATTCTCGGTCACAATGATTGACAAGAGATAAATGTTCAAAGGTTCGTCGCGAGATTAACATGTACAGTTCATGCAATAATATTTTATATAATGTAGTCATTTAAAATATAACTGACACATCCACCTTTCAAAGCAGCTTAGGTACGAAAACGTTTGATCAACTATGGCTTCTCTACTTATGAATCACTCATTCATGTGTATGTATGTATGTATGTATGTATGTATGTATGTATGTATGTATGTGTGTGTGTATATATATATGTATATATGTGTGTATGTGTGTATGTATGTGTGTATGTATGTATGTGCGCGTGCGTGCGTGCGTGCATATATGTATGTGTGTATTTATGCATGTATGTATTTATGTGTGTATGTATGTATTTATGTGTGCATGTATGTATTTATGTGTGCATGTATGTATGTATGTATGTATGTATGCATGCATGCATGCATGCATGCGTGTGTGCCTGCGTGCGTGCGTGCATGCATGTCTATATGTATGTATGTATGTATGTATTTATGTATGTATGTATGTGTGTATGTATGTATGTGTTTATGTGTGTATGTGTGTATATGTATGTATGTATGTATGTATGTATGTATGTATGTATGTAAAATGGTAGGTAAGGAAATAAGTTCGTAGGTATTAGGTACGGAGGGTAGATACGGATTGAATTGACAATGTATCAATTCATGAACACATTCTCGGTTGGGTATCAGTTTTAATCTAAATCTGAACGGTTACACAAACTTTACATAACCACGATGGTCCTGAACAGCGAATGTGAAACATATCTAGCACATGTCAAGAAATACGAACAGCTGGAAGGTCACGTCCCCAAGGCATTATTTACTAATTGCAAACTGATGCGCCATAACTCCCAAATTATATGGGAGTGAGTCTTTCAACACAAGATAAAACATACTAGCAATATAAAGATGTCAAGTGGCTGTAGCATTGGTAAAGGATTCGAAGTGTTATGGGTTCGATATCCCCCAAGTCCAGCTCAGGTCGAATGCTACAGTGTGGAAAGGCACTTAGCTCTCATTTCCTCGGTATGGCATAGCCCATGAGGTATTAAAAGTGCATGAACCCCTTCCCAACACACACACACACACACACACACACACACACACACACACCCCATATAAAAAGGTGAGAAAGAGCAAGAAAGTAATCACCTTTCAAACCTCATGTGACCAAATGAAAACAAAGTCAATGTGGACTAAACCAAGAAATGACTGTTTCAAAAGAGAATGTTCATCTCAGAGTCATTTACTGAGCACAAGCTGGTCTCTCACGTGGACGTCAAACTGTACTTTGCGTGCGTCATTCGATTTGATGTAGAATGATTTAAAACGGATGCAATTAACATATGAACTGTGTTCATTTATCTCTTTATATATATATATATATATATATATATATATATATATATATATATATATATATATATATATATATATATATATATATATATATATATATTGCAATTGTTGTTTTATATGCGTTGTATTCATTTCACCCTTGCCTTTTCTGACCATCATGGTGACCACAATCTAAAAGTACAGAACAAAACAAAATAGTTGAAGTTTGACCTAGTGATAAAGATTACATCGGTTGCAGTAACTGGTTTGTGACTTAAAAGATCCCAAGCAAATCGCGTGTGTATTATATATTCTTTCTGTCAAATCTTCATCTATTTGCAAAGAAAAAGCAAATTATAGGCTACTCATTTCGATTCTAATACTGTGAAACGATGTTGCCTTATAGTTAAATGGTAATGAAATTGTAACCAAAACTTAATTGAAAACAATGACGCTGAAACTGGCTGAAAAGTTATCCTCTACACAAGACTTTTCGCATGACGAGGAAACACACAGTAGAACCCAATGTCCATATTGAAATGACTGTGAACAATATTTGTCTGACAACTTTGCAGAAGCAAACGCATATCCAAAGTCATCCTGAGTTTTATTATTATAACTTCACTGATAGCATCAGTATTTGATTCCCTGTGTTCTGTTTGTTGCATGAAAATAACGAAGATGTAAGGTACCCAGTTTTGCAAGGGGTTACACATGACATGTCATACTAGAGCTCAGGCAATGACACATCAAATACTGTTGCAACCGTAGAAAACAAATTTTGCTAAGAAAAGTATGTTTTGCCTACGGGAGTATTGCATCTGGGGAAAACTTGACATAGAATGTCAGCATACGGAAGCTTTAAAAGACTAAATTAAAGGAAAGGCTAGCAGCAGGAAAATGATGAAAGATAAGAGTAAGCAAGGGAGCATATTTCAAAACTGTTCATGGAGTAAAAGGTAGCCACTTTTCTATATTATACGCATTTCCTTAATGATACTTCACAACCTTTGCTGTACAACATAAGGTCTGCATGCATATTTACACAAATAAAACAGGACAACGTTGTATTGATTTTAATTATTTGGATTGCCATTCATTGCTAGTTCTGTATTTTTCAAGCTTTATTTGTTTATATATTTGTGCAAGTTTTGTTCTCCAGCGATTACCAGAAAGATCGTCTTCCACTGCACGAATTTACCTACCTCGTTCTCTTGCGAACATTGTGTCAAAATGCTAAATAACTACATAATGCAATAACACAAATATAGCTTTCGATTTATAATAGTAATTATGGGTTCTAATTCAATATAAATGTGGGCAAATGTTTTAGCTCTATCAATAATTCGCATTTCGACACTATATTCCCGACAACGAATAAGGAATGTTGCCAGAGTTTTCTTTAAATAAAATATTATATGCCCGCTGAATGTATTTGTAGTTAGTTTGCTGGGATGGCTGCTTCTCTGCTATCAATCCTTGGTAAAATAATGGATAGACATTTAAGATATAACAATGAAATATCCAACTATGAGCCCATTGTCCGGATTTTATGGGTTTTCTTAAAATAATAAAAATATTGTACATTGGTTTTGTCCTGCTTGGATGTACATTAAAGCAGAACATTCCTCGTCCTCTTTTTAACCCTTTTAGATTGCTGCGAACATTGACATTTTCATTGAAAAAACAATGTTTTACTATTCCAAAGATAATCTGTTATTAGCAAATACATATTACAGTTGATTGTGTGTTTCAGTTTGTACTCTGTAGCATGCACGAAGTACGCAAATATTGAAACCTTGTGAAAAATACCCATTCACGGTCTAGGAGTTCCACATCGAGGTGGAATGTACTTTTGACATTTTCGTATGGGTTAGATCAGCTTTTATAACAGAACAGCATGAAATACTCCCTATTGCTTTTAAGAAACCTGTTTGATAATATACTTTATATCTGTAAATCTTAATACTTAATTGGTACAGCAGAATCAGTATAGCATTGATGACACTAGTAATATATTAAATGAATTGGAACTGATTGTATGTATTTTCTTCCATTTTCGAGCTACCTTACCTATTGTGAAATTGTATCGAATCTTTGTTCCAAAAATAACACACTTCTGAAAAGCATTCCTTCATTAGTTTACATCTGGCTTTGATGATGTATTTATGACAGAAAAACATGTTCGTTGAGTATACTATTAGAAATAATAACGAAAATCCCATCATTATTACATCTGATATTGAGCGATACAATAACAATACCTTGATATGCGACACATAAACCCGCACAAAGATGGGCTATTTTACCGATTTGGTACTACATCGATTTTGGGCTTAAGGACACTTCCATCATGCATATGTACATCTGCCAGCCCATGTCACGCTATATTTTTAATTTGTTCATCGACTTAACACTGGTTATTAAGCTATTACAATTGTTCATGTGACCGAGTGGTCTAAAGCGCTCTCCGTTACGGATCACTGCCATCTAGCATCTGTCTGCGTGGGTTCGAGTCTCGGATTCAGCCAATGTCGGTATGTGAGAAAGCTTGCTAGTAGCTTCTCGTGTTTCGGTGGTTCTTTTCGGGGTTTTCCCGGGTTCTTCCTCCACCATTAATACTGGCCGCCATGTATAACCTATCGTGTGCTGAAAAATGCCGTTAAACCCTACAACAACAACAACAACAACAACAACAATTGTTCATTCTGCGTTGGGTTTGACATGCCACTGGTCCATATGAGTAGTTTTAGCCTCACACTGTATACTTTCTTAAGAAGGGGCAGAGTTTTTTTTGTGGGAAATATGTATAACTTTATGCTACATAAAAATTCATTTTCCCAATTATTACTCGCCTTTGTTCCCAGTAAATATCTTAAACACTGGAGTTATATTTAAATACAGGGAATGGACATTTTACCCGCAAGCAATTTGTAGATAGTTGATCACTCACAAACTGTTACTCATTAAAAGGTACTGTATTGTATTTGAGATCGCACTATATTATACAGGGGGAATATCATCATTGTATCTATTTAATTTTTCTGTCGATGCTACCATGAGTATTAAGCTAATATAATGCACTATGTGCTGATTATGCAAGGTGATCAACTCACAATTTGTCCACGTGGGTTCATTCACCTTCACATTGTATGCAAAGTTAAAAATGGGATTCAAAGTGTTTTCATCCAAGAAATAGAACGAATGTCTATGTCTAAGCTACTCTAGTTCCAACGCCATGCTTACATTATTGCCATTATTTGTTCAATATTGTCCACGCGTATATAGAAAGGATTAATGGAACCATCAAGGGCCACCACGCAAGGTAAATCCACGCACATAAATGAAGTGACTACGTACGGTTGAAGTCAGATTCAAAGCAACTTGCAGGTCATTGTGACTGATGTTCTCGCAGCACCACAAAGGTTTGGTGCAGACCAGTTATGATTGTGATGGATGAGCGTGTAAAGTTATGAAAACTTCGTGGGTAGCCCCATTAATATTGCATGCAATATTCAAGTACACATAATGGTATTTAAAGATAAAGCATCATAAAATGATATTGTATGCTTAATATAATAAACTCAGAAGATCAGTTATTTTCTTGATATTTATTTCAATCTTAGCTTTTATTGTTAAACGGAAATAAATTTGTGCGTATTCAAAATCAGTTGTTAATACGTTCGTTTATACTTGTCTAAGACTTATCAACAATTACTACTATAAGATCTCTGGCTTACAGATTGGCTCTGTTGCGGCTAAATAGTCGTAAACTAAGTAACAAAGACAGTGAAACCAACAAGTTTTCTAACATTCAGCAAATAATTGATTTCCCTAGAATGAAAAGTTAAATTTTTTAAAGAACTTAAGTATTATGAATTAAATCCCAAAAAGCCCCAAAAGTTCTGTCACAAGTCCAAATGTACAAAGTTCAATAAAATTCCAGTGGTGTTCCAAATAAATTCCAACATTAAATGTGATGATGCGACTGTAGTCTCGAACATGCTAATGTACCAATGGCCTGGAATGTGGAAATAAGTTAATGGTCTTGGTGTAACACAATAACATAAATCCAATAAGGTCCCTGAATGAATTCAAAAATTGATAAAAAATTAATTAAATAGTCCAAGAAGTATTAATGAGACTTAAATAATTTCAGTGAATAGTTTAAATAAATAAATCCACCCCAATTAAAACTGAACACAACAATAGGACTGATTCCTCTTCGGATGTTAAGGTAGGAAGTAATAGTTCTGAAGTAAACAACAGTAATATAAAATTCCGAGACACAATAATAGAGCCAGGATGTAGATCAGTTTCCTTTCTAAAACATCAGGAGCACCCAAGAGAACAGCTAATGTCATAGATTCAGATACAAGTAAACAAGTTTACCTCCATTGATAATTATCTGAATCTTTCATTTATAATCATCGAGAAATATTAGCTAAGTATTATGTTGTTTACAAAATAAATGTCATTAGTAATGTACACCATTAACATAATATGGGACAAAGGTCAATTTCATAATGCAGATATCCATAACATATAATCACGAAGAAAAATCAACAAGCAATTAAAAAAACCAACTAAATATACATAACCATAATTCATATAGATACATCTATATCTTGATTTTGCACGCATTTATTTGCATACTAATTTGAGGAAGCTTTGTAGTTAAAAAAATTGACCGTAGACAGTACACGAATGTGTCCTGTTCTACCGTATGATTGCTTGACGGATAAAATTTAAAAAATGGAATACATGATGAATCTGAAAATAGACAAGATGATCCTAAGACAAATGAAGACATGTAAGAAGAATTATGATCTTGCGTCAGTGGATTCACGTAAACAATAGCTGTATATAAAAATGATGGGGAAAGGACGGGATGCTATAAATAGCAGCATATATACTTGCGAGTTTCATCGAAACTGTGGATTTTATTAGTGATATGGGCCACTTGCGGGTCATTGGGAGTTTCTGTGGTAAAAGATAGCAAACATATCGGGTGAAATCCTTAGTTACATTGGTCTATAGGTTTAACATGGGAATTACACTTGGGAGTCAAAAGTGTTTATACGGTCAAAAACGATTATAGGGGTCAAAAGGTTTATGGGGTAAACATACACAAACGAAAACATACTTATACAACAGAAAGACGAAAGATTTTTCGAGGCAAGAGTCAAAGAGTATATATTTTAGATGTAAATGAGTGGCCATAAAAAAAGCCGTCGGGTTCGACGTTATACATTCTCCCTGTCCTCCACTTCTTCCACCATCTCCTCGTTTTGTTTACTGGCTTCATTTTATTCTTCGTTTCTTCCTTAGCAATTCCATTTGAGATGCCCCATTGTTCTAAACATTTCCTCAGCCTTGACCCATTTGTTATTTTTATGGTTGAGGTCTTCTTTTTTCTTCTTATTTTTGTTTTCTTTTCTTTCCTTCGCCCAGGTAGCCTTGATCTTCATTACTTTTTCCTCCATAACTTTCCTTGCAAGGATCTCAGATCTGTTTAAAGCATGTACTCCCCATTTCACACAGTTTAGGACTGGGTAACACCAATCGACGCATGTCTCTATCTCCTTTAAAAATAATACCTTGCCCCTACTATTCAGTCCACAGCCTGCTTCAATTATCCCATTCTACAATGTTGATATGTCAAAAACCATTTCATCTTCAGCTCTTCCTCCTCCGTCACTTCTTTGACAAGTGTCATAGCTGTTATTAGAGCTGTCACCTGTCTTGTCATAAATTGTAGGATGGCATGGTACTTCCAACAGTTCTCTACCTTTTCCTGTATACACTCCACCTCCAATATCCAATGCCAAATTTTTTTCAGATCAGTCAATGAAGGTAAGTTAGTGTTGATGAATCAACAAAGATAGTCAGTGTGATACGATACGATATTCAGTTATAGACCTTTTCACCTTAATGGCATCCATGTTTGGTTTATTCCTACAGTGTGAGAATATTACTTGGTCCTGAAGGGGGAATTTGAGACTGTCCCCTCAGGCATTTATGTACACAAAGTGTACTAATTAGTAATGATTCGAAAGGAGAAAAAAAGAAGAAAAAACAACAAAAAACAAGATTAGTAGTGAATGGCGGTGATATACAGTCAACAGGACTTTAATGTTAAAATTGGTATATCGAATGTACGGACAAGGGTAATTTAACATGGAGGGGTCTGTATACGGACAAGGGAAAATTGAATATAGGGAATGTGTTGGGTCTGTATATGGACAATATGAATTAAGGGGGGGGGGGAGGTAAAGTCACGGTACTGAACACTGGCAACAATGTTGCAAGTGGCTGAATTCAATCGGGGGGAATAGTGTGGCAAGGGGCTGGCCTGAATACGCATATACATATTGCATAATCATAGATTGATGAACACCAATCTATCACACAAAGAAAAACTACTAAAACATTTAGACAAAGGAGAAAAAATATCTTTTTCTAGGCAATGGAGTGGCCCTGAAAAGGGCCTTTGTTTTTATGTTAATACCATTCATTTAAGATAGAGGGCATCTTACATGTTATCTTCTTTTCCTGAAACTTCGTCTGACTCTGAATCGTAGATTAAGACTCTCTTCAGATGACAGCCTTTTCTCTCCACATAGATCCTTCATTTCCAAAGGGTCGTCTCTGTGATCTGGGCCATAACCCATGATGATTTGACATACATGGGATAGTCCGGGTTAAACATAATGGATGATATACGAATCTATGTTAGTCCACATCTTGTGACGAGAACAGGTAAATGAAATGAAGTGAACCACGGTTATTTATAGTGGAAGATCGGATCGAAATGGGTTGAGTTCTTTCACCAATCCTAACACGCGTTACAACATTCAGTCACAGGGTGGAGTCTGTCTTTCAATCCAAAGAGAGTTGCCTGTGACGTCACATTCCCTATATAGGTGCGCTAGCGTTTGTGCACAGTGAATCAATGTGACAGAGTTAAAACATGACAGAAACTACGACGACCATTAATTGGTGTGCACTGGCCGTTGAGACTAGAATTGATTGTATAGCAGCGGCCACCAAAGCCACCAAATTCCTACTTTCAGAAGAGAACAATTTCAATTGGAATTTACTGGACTTTCTCTCCTCTTCACAGTAATGTGTTCTGGAACCAGCACATTAACCACCTTCTTTTTCCTTTACGTACGATGAGGATTTTAAAAAGAGGCAGAAAGAAGAATTAGAGAAATCTTTACAACAGCAGAAAAAAGCAGAACAAGCCTTTCTCATTCAACAGCAACAGCGAAACGAAGAAGAGGCAGAGGAAGAAGCAGAGAATAAACAAGGTCTCGGAGAGAAGGAGGATAGTGAAAGTCAAACGGTGAAGATACTCTTAGACTTTTAGGCAGAGTTAAGGAGTCTGAAACAATATATCATATTTCTTTAATACGACATAAAAGAAAAAGACCGTCCCGAGCCAAAGACTACAACACCGTTAACACTCCCGCTACGTCTGAGATACCAGCCCTAGTGATTTCTACCAAATCATCGACCGTAGCAGACCCAGAAGTAAGCCTCGGCCGTTGCAAAGGGATAAGACAGTTAAAGCTCATTACCTCCCGTTCCTGACTATTTGTTTAAAAAAAAAACCAATAACCCCAACGGTTCTTTTCAGGGCCATACATCTCCCTCGAAAAGAGACTACTCAATGTTTGCCAAAAGCAAACAACGACCTACACGTACACGCTGAAATTTAAAGATTTCAAGTCCGACGTACCACTGGACAAAACAGAGAGGTTCATCGCCGATTTGTGTGAATCTCATTAACCACACTGAAGCGGCAATGTGAAGCCAAAGAAGACGAAGGCTTGACACTTTCTATTTATCACGAGTCTGAAGACACCCGTTTGGAATAAGTTTAGCAGACCGATGGCATTGACACTTGACTGAAAAAGTTTTGGTTTCGAGGTTTGGTCGAAAGAAGTGGCTTACATTGCCCAAGATTTGTGTTACGCATTCATAGAAAAAGTGAATTTAACGTGTCCAGTGAAAAAGGTAACCTTTAAACCTGTATTAGCTACAGTGCCAGAAGAACCCTATCGACATAGATATCCCCGAAAAGCCATTCCTAGAGGACCACTGTGGGGCTATTCCAAGTGTAGAGACTCTAAGAACATTATAAACTATCACTTGGACACAACGCCATCGTCATCAAACATGTTGTACAATGACTTGTTTATATTTCACTTTGATAATTTTGATGTGTAATTTATCGATGTACTTAACCATTAGGCTTTATGAATGTTTGTCTTTCGTGTTTAATTTTTTTACAAATATGAAATAAAAGTGTCCTGAAAAAGTATAAAAACTCATTGTCTTGTCTGTCTTCGTTTCAAATGTTACATTCCCTCAACGAGGGCTACCTTGCTGTCTCTGCTCCCTCTTCCTCCACTTTCAAAGTCATCGATCAAAACTTAGATCGTGCCAGTTGGGATGCCTTGAATTTAGTCATCCCTTTAACGTGTTAATTTCTGTACCGAAAGGTTCAGGTAAAACCGAATTTGTCAAACGTTTGATCGAACATAAACATAATTTGATCGATCGTCCACCTCAACGTACCGTGTGGTGTTGGAAAGAGTGGCAATCGGCGTACAGCCTTCTGCGAGAAAGCCAAGGCGATTCAATCGTGTTTGTGGAAGGGATTCCTGGCGACGACATGATCGTGTCTGACCCCAGTCAAACTCATCTGGGACATGTTAGGAGAATACGAAGAAGAAATTAAACTGTGGTTTACGCGCAAAGGGTAGCATCTTAATGCCTGTGGCACTACATCACACAAAATTTGCTTCAACAAAGTAAAGCCCGTCGCACCATCAGTCTCAATACTTATTAAGTGGTCTTGTTTAAAAGCCCTAAAGATAAATTGCAAGTGCAAGTGTTAGCCAAATAGTTAGGAACTCCTTAGCTGACTCATGCGTACGACAATGTCACTCAAACTTCACATGTCAATTCACTCGTAGTTTTAAAACCACTACTGCCGATTATTTGCGATTCCGTACCCATCTTTTTCACCACTGGTGCCAAGACGGAGTGCCTGTCGTGTACAAGTCCCCGACAAATTAACCCAAAAGAAACATCCTCGGTCACTTTTGGTCTCTCTCACACATCTTCAACCTGACGTCCCTTCAGTCTAAAATTTCCCGTCAAACTGGTTCATGCCTTGTACGGCATCAGTCGTGAAAATAATCCACAGATATGTGCTGGTGTCATAGAAGCCAGTCCCAGAGAAGTCTTAAGATGGTCTACGGTGACAGCACGTCAACTACTGCAAGGCATCATACACATCCCTAAGCAAACAAAACGCTGTTTTTGAGAGAAACAAAGTAGTCTTGACGCAACTTGCAGATTCCTCATCGACACTCAAACCAAAAGCAAATCATTTTCAAACCTGGAGGTAGCGGATCTATATGAGGTGCAATCATTCGTTCCCTTTTAAAATGGGATCCTAATGCCCCCAAAGTCATCCCAAAGAAAAAAGCCACTCTCGGAACCAAACTTTTCCAGAAGAAATAGAGCAGTGGTGTCACGGCCAGATCACAGACACAGCTAAAGAGAAGTCCCCAGAAAAAGTAAAAGAAAAGTGCCAATAAAAGACTCCATAAAATATCAGCTTCCCACAAGACACTACAGTCCGGAGGTAACCTTGCATTTCTAAGCCACGACCTGCAGCAGTTGTGACCGCGTCTCCAGTAGCCTTAGGTTATTCCAATTCCCCGTTGTTAGTGATACCAGCCAAACCCAATTCGTCAGCCGTTCTTGCCCATTTGATGACAAAATTGAAACCCGTATCTACGAGAAATTCTCCTCCAGCGGTGACACCCTCAGCCTCTTTATTCTCGGCGGCAGCTGCTAACAAAGTACCTGCCCTCAATGTCCCAGATAGATCGCGCTTGTTACAGAGTTTACTGGATTTATACAAGCAAGTACTGCCTCAATTTAGTCCGTTGCGAACCCCTCCACGACGCGTGATGCCTGTCATCAAGTTGATACTATAAAGACCTGGAGTAAACGATGGGCATCAGCGTTTTTGTACTCCGCAATAAACAAAGATGTCGGCTAAAACAAGTGCACACCACCACTACTGTCGTTCTTCTGTCCAAAATGGAACTGAAAAAGAAAAGGTCAGTCTCGCTGATTGGCCCAGCATCCAAAAAAATCGCTTGGGCAATCATAGGCGTCTACTTCAGAAACGACAGTCATCCAAGGAAAAAGAGGAGTAATTAAATGGGAGGATATTTTTGGCGACATAAAACAAAATGTCGTCAGCGATAGTCAAAGAGGTTGTCAAATTGACTGGTTACACACATTTCGACCTTCTCCGAAAAAATCAGATAAGAGTGTGTGTACCAAGTCATCGACGTCAGTGTATTTTTTGTGTGTGCTCTGAAACAAACAAAGATGTCACCCCCCTAGAAGCCATTCCTCATCTAACCCCAAACAAAAGAAAAGGAAAGGACATCCTGCTCGTTTAGCCAAACATTGGTACGTGTTGTCCGTCCTGTCCAAGGCCCATCCACCCATTCAAAAATACCTCATTCAAACGGCTTCCAAAGACGTCATCGATGCTGCCTGAATGTCTTGAAAGGAACTATACCTTTGTCTCTACATCAGAAAGAATGCTTAGCCAAGCATCGATGCGTTCTTCGCCAAATGGTCCAAAAGAAAATACCCATCCGTCAAAAGAAAAATATGTTGGTGCAACGCGGAGGATTTGTGCACCTGTTGTTAATACCCCTGGTGTAAGGAGTATTGGGAACAAGGATTACAAGACTCATGATGGGAGCTGCTTCACAAATGGGTCAAAGATAAAAAAGGATCAAGAAGATCAAAGGGACCTTTGGGGTCAAAAGATCTCAGATGTGAACTTTGGAATCTGATTTAAGGACGAAAACTGACTTTAGTGCCTTACAAACGATGGATGGAGTTACATCGTTGGCACGAACAAGGCACCCCGCATTTACCTCCCAATCCTCATTAGACCGAGATGTGCCAGTTACAACACGAATTGCAGTTGTTGATGGATCGCAGAGATCTGTCAGAAACAAAAATATCCCAACGGAACAGTCAAGTGTTGCAACGACTTCAACTCTTTCATTAGAAAGCTTTAGACGAAACAGCTCAACCGACTCCGAAAGATTTTAAGACCCTGATGAAAAGTCCATTACCACCACCACCCACAGTGACCAGGACTAAAAAAGGAGAAGAATGGATGCAATCTCCACCAGAAAAAGTACCCAAGCAAACACGGCCAACATCCAGAATTGGTTGGATTAAAAAAATGATGCCAATGCAAGATTCCCAATGAGTAGAATTTTATCCCGTCTCGTCTTTGACGTGCTCAGTCCCCAACACATTTAAAATCAAAAGACAGACAGAAGATTAACTCGATCCGAATAGCAGTCACTTGTATTTGAAAATCCAAATTCCTTATACGGGCAATAATCTTGTAGATGCACTGCTCGCACTCTCGATGAGCCACCTAGAAATTAGGAACGTAAATTACAGTCTCTTGCATGCATTCAAAATAAAAAAGACAACATTTCCTTAATTATTTTCAATTTTCTGTTCGGATTTGGATTTTTAAATGTAGCAATCATGTTCCAAATCTAGGATTTAGTGACAAATGTAACATCGTTTCTTTCATTGACAAACGTGCACCCTGGGGATTTTTACGCGTGTGAGATCTCTACAACTAGAGCACGATCTCAGAAGTTGGCGAGCACTTTTCTACTTTGTATCTTGCGTCATGCGATGTTGATGATAACATGTAGGCTGTCAAAAGTTCGCTTACAAGCCGATCAATGAAATCGTTCTTATCCTTCGGTAAGGCAGGGCTTAGAGGCTAAACAACACTGACATTTGTCTCTGCCCTGAATGTGTTTCTCCCGACCTTTAACCCCAAGGTCACATTTTTCACCATAATAATTATATCCGAGGAACCCGGTGATATTGATAATAGCATTGAAATATTATTCGTGATAATAGACATGAATGTATTTACCGTCTGGAAAATCGTTGTACGGAACACAAGAACTCCGCGCACCATTTGAGGGAACACTTTCACGTGCAGCGTGGAGCGGAGGGGTGGCGCAGTTTTCATATTCAGAAATGTCACAGATAATCTGTTTGGATAAGCCGGCATGCTGTAATGGGAGTTCTGCTTCTCTTCATTGTTTGACTTGGTCTCTTTTCTATTCTGCCGTTTCGTTCTTGTCGGAAAAATCCGTCCCACGACGATGGCTCAGAATAAGCACATCTGGCCTTGAGGGTTGTTAATTTTGACGATGATGCGCTTGGTGAATAAGTTGCCAAGTTCGTTCACCAGCAATACTTTTCTGCATCCGCTCCCTCTCGAAGGGGATATGTGGGTTATGTAACGTGTAGATTTGCAATCTGTGATGTGAAACTTGACGCAGGATTGTTGCAGCTAACTTTGGAAGGTATCAGTTCTGCCGTGCCGCTAAACTAGACTTCAAGCTGAAGTGATCTATGCAGAGTCTCAAACGATCTTCTTCTTTGGTTTTGCATTGTAGTTTTACTTTGGTTAACAAGAAATCCAACAAGTCGGTGATGAAACCTTCTGATGTCTCTAGCGATACATCCAGTGGCGTCGCTAGGGGGGTGCGGGGGGTGCGGACCGCACCGGGTGACACCATCTCAGAGGGGTGACACCATAATGAAAAATTGCAAATTTTACAGAGCACACACTGCTCGGTCTAGTCGGATTTCATAAGAGGATAACCGATCATAGTTAAATACATGACTAGCAGGCACAGCAGTGGCGTCGCTAGGGGGATGCGGGGGGTGCGGACTGCACCGGGTGACACCATCAGAGGGGTGACACCAAAATGACATTACTAAGGAGTCTGTATGGTCTGTTACGGAAGGAGGACCATGGGGTGACACCAACCCGAGTGACGCCACTGAATACATCGGACGTAATATCTTTAAACTTCCCCGTGAAAGTGGATGCCTTGGTTCTACATTTCTGAAGGAGCGTTTTTTAGTCTCTCGAATGTGATATTACTTTTAGGGTGCTACTGGCAGACATTGGTTAAAGGTATTCTTTCTCTTGTACTTGGCGCAGATTTGGAAGCTGTTGATTCAGGCTCACTCATGTCGTCTTTAAAATCGCTGGCATGGATTTGAACCATGCCTTCGTCACGGGTGCGAGGCGATATGTCATGTGGTGGCCTTTTATTTTCTTGTTCTTTCTTATTGAAATCATGTGACTGTTTTATCTTCATTGCAATATTACATGTGACTAGATTTTATACGCAGTGTCCAATGTACATACATACATACATACATACATACATACATACATACATACATACATACATACATACATACATAGGGCTAGTGTCCTAGAGTCAGAGAATTCATTCAGCTCTTAAACAGTCAAGAAGGAAGAGTAAGCAAAACTTACCCTACTGGTCAGATTTTCAACGTCCTTCTTCTCTCCTTTGCATATTCTTTGCTCTTCTTCCTCTTGTTTTCTTCTTTCCTCTTCTAGGTGTTGCTGTTGAAAAACAAAGGCTTGATTTGCTTCTTTCTGTTGTTGTAAAAATATTATCTAATTCTTTTTTCTGTCTCTGTCTACAAACGGCCCATATCACAACGCACGTTAGATTAGCAATTAGTGCTGGTAAGGTAAACTATGAACAGGAAGATAAAATGACGGCTTGTACTGGAACAACTACTGATAAGACATCGATTAGAGTAAACAGGTACAACATTTATACATGCATGCAAAAACGTAAGCTTTTTAACGTGACATGTCAACATCAGCTGTGTATGATGTATGGGAGTAGCAAAGTGCCACATTGTTATATGTATGCAAGCACGTAGTCATTCAATGACGAGGAAATCACCAGTTCACGATGTATGGGATTGATAGATATCATGATAGCACTTACTAATTCTTTCATTTCTTTCTTAATGGTTCCTTTGTCCCATATTGTCTCTCTACCTGTCTGTTTGCATATATGTCTGTCTCTCATACCCATTTCTCCACTCGTATACAAACATATACACATGCAAGCAAAAATCAATATGCTGTTCTATATATATTAGGTGTACGAGATATAGTTTAACTTAACATTCTAATGAAATAGCGCGAAATTTAAAATGTTTATTATAAATAGATAATGATATAACCTTTAATTTTTTTCATGTTTTTATTATTCGACAATCATAGTTACATTCTGCCATGTCTAAATTGTATTTGTGAACTTGTCTCTGAGGACAGCAAATCTGACAATATGGACTTGTATACACTATGAAAGCCTACTGCTAACCAAATTTGCAGAAATTATATTTTACACCGGTTGAACGAAAAGTTAACTGAAAACTGCCACACACTCTCACCCCCACCGACACCCCATATATATATATATATATATATATATATATATATATATATATATATATATATGGAATTTATTACTTTACCAATAATCGAGCTCTTATTGTAAACTCTTCATAAACAAATATCAATAGTAAACATATTATTTTCTTAATTAATGTACCTGTGCATGGATGGTTTATTCCAGAAGTACTTTCGATTAAGTTTTGTACGCAAGCTATTATAGCATGACATACTAAAACAAAATGGTATTCAACTTCAATGTCATGGTAGGCACATACTATGCAACATCTGTTACTTCTATCGATTTTCAGTGTCTTCATTTAAAAACAATTACGAATATTACGATATGAATATCATATATTTTTAAAATGTTGTTTGTATGTTGGGCTAGAGTCCGTCAGTGAAATGTAGCACAGAGGACAAATTTTGTGTTTGGTTCTGGATTGAATGAATAACCAGTGCATGGTACAGAGCACGGGGAGGTGTGCTCTGATCGTTGTACTCTAAGAATGATCAGAGCAGCTGTGTTTTGAACTTTGTGAAGTTTCTGGAGTAGATATTGAGATGAACCGGACAGAATTGAGTTACAATAGTCCAGTCTTGAAAGTACTAATGAACACACAAGTGTTTTAGTGGCATCATCTAAAAGATGTTTGCGAATTGAGCTGATGCGTCGCAGCTCAAGATATGCAGCCTTGCATATGTTCATGACATGTTGGTGCAATGTGAGAGTAATGTCCAGAGTAACACCTAGGTTTCGTACTGATTGTGTGAATTTAAGGTTGGTGTTGCTGGTATTTATTGTTTGAGGTAAAGGATGTGAATGAGAAAGTATTTGTGTTGTGATCAGAATGGCCTCAGTTTTATCATCATTCATCGGCAGCTTGTTACATGTCATCCATGATTTCACATCAGAAATGCATCTCTCTTCACCTTGGATGGTAGCATCAACTACAGTCGGGTGGCTAGATTTGTATATTTGGTTGTCATCAGCGTACAATTGGTGATAATCTATACACTGGGTGATAATCTATGACACTAGAGAGCGGCTAAGTGTATACGATGAAGAGAACAGATCCAAGAACAGACCCCAGTGGAGCACCACAACAGAGATCAAATGGGCTGGAGTGTATTGCATTTGCAGACACAAACTGTGTTATGTTGACCAAGTAGATCTTGAACGACAGTAAGGCTGTATCACGAATGCCAAATACATGCTGGTGACGGTGAAGTAATATGTCATGGTCTATTGTGTCAAAAGCTGCAGATAAATCAAGGAAGGTGAGGACTGTAATCTTTCCGCTTTCCAAAACAGAGAGAATGCCATTAACTACTTTTAGAAGAGTAGTTTCAGTATTGTTGCAAGGGCGATATGCAGATTGTACATTGCTAAAACGACTGTTTGAATTCAGATGAGATAAATGCTGGGATAGAACAACCTTTTCTAAGATTTTTTATATGAATGTGAGATTAGATATGCACAAGATATCACAGCTTGATGTTACATATAGAGAGCGGAAACTGTGTAAAGAAAAAAGTCGTATGACATCGTTTACTTCCGAATATATTGTTCTTGACATGAAATTATTGCTATTGTTCACAGGTTTGAGTATTTAGTTTATGTAATCTAAATCAAAGTTATTTGGATCATTTTCTGATCCATATTAAGGATTCATTGGTTCAAGAATGTATTTAAACATTGTACAATTTGGATATTTGTTTCTCGTCGGGTTATTCAAAATATCAGTTGGTAAGTAAAAAACAATGAACAACTAATTCAATGAACAAAGTCTGCATGTAAACAAACGGGGATTCATTCTTTAATTTAGTTAATATTCATGAATACATGAACGTGTCACAAATCTTAAGCAATAAGCCTTTCTTCCAGTTATATTAGCAATAATATTGTGTTCCTTAAAAAAATAAATAGATAGATAAATAAATAAATGTTTTTGTTTTTTCTTTCCACTCTTATTACTGGCAGAATTTAATGTATAATTTTTAAATTTTCTCTATGATTTTCAAACGTTTATTGAATTCTTATAAAAATAGTAAAATATCGGCTGGAAAATCTAAGCATAAAACTAATGTTATAAAACATGCATTTTAAATATTCAAATAATACTTGACACCATGTGCATTTGCCCATTTATTGTGTTCTACATCTTTATTACTGCGAGGATTTTTGCATGTTCCGTGACACATGAGATAGAGAAAACCAGACCTAGAGATTTGAACTAAGACATACCAATGGTTATCAACTCCATTAGTTTTGTTAAACTGTATGGAAATAAAATCACGCAATTCTGACGACCTTTATTCATCTATGCAAATATTCTACGTTTATTCTTAAACCCACACTTATATTTTGAGCTCTTCTTAAAATGTCTGCGTCAGATCCCGAAGAGAGATTAAATGACAGCATTATCATAATCTCTTAATGTCCTTGCAAAATAGGTACGACAAGCAGATGAACAACAATATCGCCAACGTAAAATTCTACAAAATCATAAGAATCTGCTGAAATGTTTTCAAATGTAAGACCCGAATGAAATGTTTACCTCTTCATTTCAGGACACAAAAGTGTCGGGGAAACGGGATCAGATGCTGTGATTATGATTGAGTTTCAAAAGTGCCCATTGTCATGTCAAAGGATAAAAATAGAATTCTACGGTATTAAAAGAGGAACTTCAAATAAGGCAATTATAGCATTTTATAATTTAGGTGACAAGTGTCGTGGCAATATCAATAACGAATATTGGCAGAGAATACTTAATTTAGACAGCAACTTTCCCAGAAACGTGACCTTTACCCTTCGAAATGTTTCCTTCCATGACACAGGAAAATATTATGCCAGTGACAACGGCCAAATATTAGGAGAAAGAATACTTCTTGTGAGCGGTAATTATCCTTCTTTTCCTCATTGAAACGCTAATGCTCTCCATGCCTTTTATTATATAACTTTTCTTCAAGTCATTGTCAAATTATCTCATTAATCATAATAATAGAAACAAGCACAATATTAGTAGACGTCGTAGTATTGGTATTATTATTATTATTATTGGAAAGAGGTTAGTGTTAGGACTGGTCGACCTGGTGTCAGGATAATGTGACTGGGTGGGACATCATGCTACATATGTCTGCGGCATCATGCCCCAGTACCAGACATAACTATAAACTGTCATACTGCAGACATCGTAGATATATGACTGAAATATTGTTAAGCTACATTAAAAATCCAAATCAGACAAACACACACACACGTTATTATTATTATTAAAACATTCGAGTTGATTGCTTGCTTAACTTTTAGTAAGATACAACGAAGTCGAGAATTTCATGGTTCATTAAACATTACATTTTATTTAATTTGCGTCAATTGCATAGACATTTATTACATGCTATACAAAACGCATCTTCTACTATTCAAATAATTACTCCTAGATGTAAAGTCCTCTTCAAATGGTCGACAGTTTAGGTACTAACACAAGTTTTTTCTTACTTACAAAGTCTGAACATCCTTGTCTTTTTCTATTGTGAGTCGAATAGGTCCAAATCCTAGAACAATAATTGGATGTAACCATAATGTAATCTCCCAGGTTGAGAAGGTTTTGGTGGATAAATATGCAGCAAGACCTGAGAGCAAAATGACCATCATAATGAAAGATAGGCGTTGAAGATAGCATTGTCAACTAATCATAAAATACAGTAAAACATTTCAAAACGTCAAGTGCCATGGGGTGGAAATTTCCATTTCAGTCTTAGTTTGGTTCAAATTATGAGCTTACCTGCTATTGAGAAATCCAAATTTGGAAGTA
This sequence comes from Sinohyriopsis cumingii, assembly GCA_028554795.2. Classification (NCBI taxonomy): domain Eukaryota; kingdom Metazoa; phylum Mollusca; class Bivalvia; order Unionida; family Unionidae; genus Sinohyriopsis; species Sinohyriopsis cumingii. The sequence continues at coordinate 84,231,609 of CM068831.1, forward strand.
GATAGAAAAAAAACGCAGTTGCGTACTTATCTCTCTCTCTGTTCTTCGATTGTAATTTTAGCGTTGGCATTAAGGTTTGAACACGATGCGCTGACACGAAGAGCGTTTATATATTGCGAACCAACACATATTAACGTTGTCAATATTTGTTTATGTAAGTAAATGGGCCTTTGTTCAAGGAACAGCAGGAAATTTGATTTTAAATTTAACATAGTCAAAACTGGATTAATCAAAGATTGAAGTTGATAGGGGTTTGCAGCTGAAAATGCTGATTAATTTTGATGGTCATCTTTCCGTTTAATTGTACATCTGTAATATTTATTCTCTCACAAATGAGTCAAATTGTAAATGTCATCTGTATGGCTGACACCATGCTTTCATTGTTTTAAGTTAATTAGTGGAAAACACTGATGGCTTAAATCGAGAACCAAGAATGTATTTAGCATGATACAAAGTAATAGAGTAGTTAAAGTATGACTTGTCAAGGTTGTATTGAGCCTGAACATTAGATTTTGTATGCCATATTTTCAACTTTTGAAGAAAACCAAAATAAAGAATATTGTCGTTCATTTTCATTAGCCTCGAAATATTGCTCACGTTGGTATTAGCGACGGGATGTCATCGAATCGGTGTGACATGAACATTTTATTTTAACCTATTTTAACATAATTTCGTTTCGTCTCTCTGTGAAATGCTATATGAAAGAAGCATTTATACTACACATTATTAGACTGAGTAACCCGGACCCTTACACTTCCATCGCTCTGCATTGGACAGAAGAAAAACAGAGCCCAGGGTACAATAAACACAGTCGAAAGAAAACAACTTTCGGGGCGCTAGACGGTACTGTAAATGTTCATTAAAGTACATGAAATTAATCAAGAATACAAAGTATGCTGATTCAAAAATTTAAGATAAATAAAATACAATTTATATTAGTAAGGAAGAATATTGTATGAACAATTCATTACGCATACAACCCATACATCTTTATGACGTCATAGTCAATATGAGGCTGTCAACACTTTCTCCAGGGATGACTCAAAATATACCCGTCTGAGGTATACAAGGGAGCATAGCGTGATATCCGCAAACTCGTTATGAAGAAACAGTATAAGCAGGTTGAGACTAATACAATAAGAAAGTATTTGGAAGCTCCTGTCACCAACATTTACTGTTAACATGACGTAACTGTGTGATGCAATAACAATATGACATCAAAGTCAAAGCAATTATGCCGCTGTTCCAATCTACTTTGCTGCCTTTACCGAAATATGTCTTGTTTCCATACAATAAATTAACGATGATAATAATTTGCAACGGTTTTAGTACCAAACTGAGAAATTATCTGCATATTAAAACGTTTACCTTATTTGGAAAATATTGTATTCCAATGTATCGCTCTCGTTTCAAAGACAGGTAGAATTCCTCTTCAGTGACTGGTCATCGTTGCAGTACGGCAATTACGTCAACATAAACTTCATGACACCGATTATATAGCTTGGTATTATCTTTATTTTTGGAGTGTATTATTCAGCATAAAAACATTAGTACCTTACTTTAAGAACATTTGTGCATTATTAACTACTTGATACATTTTTTAACCTTTAGGTCTTAGCTTCCTTAAACTACAAAGTGGCACATGTTATGCAGAAAACCTTTGATACAAGGTTCTAATATTCAAAAATGTACTTGTCCAACATTACATCAGTTACAACCGTTACAGCAGATGCGAGCTTTGATCTTTGGACTGGGGGCCCCGAGTGACCAAGTGGTCTAAAGCGCTGTCCGTTACGGATCACTGCCATCTCACCTCTGTCTGCGTGGGTTCGAGTCTCGGATTCAGCCAATGTGGGTATGTGAGAAAGCTTGCCAGTAGCTTCTCGTGGGTCGGTGGTTCTTTCTGGGGTTTTCCCGGGTTCTTCCTCCACCATTAATACTGGCCACCATATATAACCTATCGTGTGCTGAAAAATGGCGTTAAACCCTACAACAACAACAACAACAACAACAACATAATATGTGGACTGCTGGTTAAACCAAATAGTCAAAACAGAGTCTGAATAGGGATTTGATTAGAGGTGATACATAGAAGCAGCAGAGAGGGTGAACAGACCACTTAGGGGAATGGTCACCCTTGTGTTTGACCAAAAAAAATAGTGACCACTCATAGAGGTCAATTACCACGTCTACGATTATTGTTTGTCCCAAACAGAATTGTAGACGCCCCTCTCTGCTGCTATCAATATTGGGAATCATCATCTGAATCATGGGAATCTTCATCTGTTTCATGTTCATCTGAATCTTCAGAATTTGTTCTATGTTTCAAGTAATATTCAAGTTCTGATGGTGGTTTTTCTATTTTTGGATTTATGTTCTTTCTGTGTTTATAATATATCATCAAACTTCTGTATTCCTCTTTTGCTGATATTAATTAAATTATCATGTTATAATAAAATGATACATCCAGAATCTCATACTGCAAGAACAGCTCGAGAACGATTAGAAGCAATTAAAAAATTTCTTCCTGTCAAAGACTCATTTAGAAAAAATCTACAAGCGCAGCAAGAAGCAAAAGTTGAGTTTGAAGAAGACACTAAAAAACTATTTAAACCCGTCACTGCAGCAACTGAACAAGTTACAACTGTCATCAAAGAAGATCTTCTTCCGGTATCAAAACAAACTGCGGGTCAGGCTGAAAAAATAGCAAGAAGAACTAAACAGGCAAAGAAGATTTTACGAGATCTTCCAACTGGCATAGCCGGGAAAATAGCTGCGGCTCAGCCTCCACCTGTTGGTGAGGAAATACTTGAAGAAATTGGACAACTTCGTGCTGCGATAGGTGATATGAAAGATCGTGAATCAACAAAATCAGAAGAAGGGAAAATGATTATGCTGAGCAATAAATTTACTAGTGCGGGTATCAAGTTCATAAAAGAAATTGAGGATATTAATACGTTATCAAAACTTGCAGTAGAAAGTTTTAATAAAAAAGAAGAACTTTTAAGACCTGAACATAGTTCCACTCGTATTAGTGATCCTGAAATCTGGTATAAATGGATATATCGTATATATTACAATAAAGAAAGAGTTTACCCTAGTGATGAGGTATATAATGATTATCGCAGAAAAATAGACATGTATCTTGCACAAAAAGAACCAAAATCTCTCAGAACAATAAGTGAGGAAGAAGAAGAAGTATCACCCTCAAGACTATTTAAGAAAAGATCACCCTTAAGACTATTTAAGAAATCAGAAGAAGAAGGAGCTACTGGCAGTGGTCTGGGAAATAATTTTATTTGTCCTGATAATATCATCAATGACGTATCACGGTTAGAAGTTCTCATAGGAGGAAAACGAGCTGGAAATAATTCACCAGAAATAACCAATGAAGCAGCTGATATTTGTCGGCGACTATTTCAAGGTGGTATCATGAATATTGGCGTTTACCGAGAACTTATTGATGAGCTCGTTGATGACTAGTTGTTAGATAAATGGTAAATAAAATAAGATGATTGTGCATGATAATCATCGTAAACCCACACAGGTTAGAGCGGTAAACTCACGATTACCAATCTATAGTGTTATTTACGGAAATGGACTTGGTGATGTCATTCGGGGATTATTCACGAGGATAGCTCCAAAAGTAGCACCTGTTGCAAAACAATTATCGATGAAGGCTATTGATATTGTTCGTGATAAAGCTCCTGGTGCAATTGTCAATGTTGCTGGTAAGGCGTTCTTGGCGATCAAGGAAAGATTAGCACGATTATTGCGACGAAAACAACAACCACCGGTGAAACTGGCAAGTACTGAGGTGATGCCCGCGGACGTAAGTAAAATAATAAATCAGGCTGCAAATCAAAAACTAGCGGCGATATCTGAAGAAGCGGAAAAAAATATAACAGCAAATTTAATAGCAGGAAGTGGTCTTCGTCGACGATGATCATCATTTGGAAAAATGGTAACTATAATAAAAATGTTCAGGCGCGAATCAGACCCAGCATTTGATATGGAGGCACCTGTCCTTAAGTACGAGTCAGTACGTGATTATCAATTTTATTCTTATGACGCAAGACTACCAAATCAGCGAGGGAGAATCGAATTACAGGTTCATGATACAAGTAGATATTTCTTGCCCGCTGAGGCGTTTATTGAAGTAGAAGGTAGACTTGTAACGAATGTTGTAGCTAATACGCCATATGCTGCTAATTTACGTGTTGGTTTTGTCAACAACGGGATTATGGCGTTGTTTGATAGCGCCACATACATGATTGATGGAAAAAATATTGAATCAGTTCAGAAGGATGTTGATGTTGCTACAACAATAATTGGTCTGGCGAGATATTCTGACGACTTTACAAGATCAGCTGGTCCAACAATGATGTTTGCTAAGGATATTACCAACAACGCTGATCATATCAGGTATGCTAAAATACGGACACCACAAAATACTGCATCTGATCCACAACCGGTTGCTGATGGTCCTGAATACGCAGCCAGACCAGCTGCTGCTTTTGATATTGTAAAAGGTGATAGCACGACTTTCAACTTAGGATTTGCAACACGCCAAGCAGCGCTGTCAGGAGATGATAGAAATTTTTCATGTGCAATTCCATTATCTCACATCTTTGGATTCTGCAGAAATGTTAGAAAAGTCATCTTTGGAGCTAAACACACAATTGTGCTCGTAAGAAAAGGTGATGATAATGATGCAATCTGGCGAGGTGCTGGTGTTGCTGATGCTGGTAAAGTAAATATATCAAAACTTTCACTATGGATGCCAGTAATGACTCCATCTATTACTGAGGAACAAAAATTACTATCTTTTATGGATCAAGGCGGCAAATCATTGCTATCATGGTTAACAGTAACCACAGATGCTGCTCAAAGCAATATTAATGGTTTATTTACATGGCATATAGCATCACAACAGGGTGTTTCTGCACCACGACATATTTTTATTGCACTACAAGATAATGTTCGGACGAATAATCAACAACGTTCACATATGATATTTGATAACCTTGGAGTTAATGAAGTTTCCTTACGGATAAATGGACATCAAGAACCAGCCGAGGATATACAACTAAATTTTGATCAAAATCATGTAGCGCGCGCATATCATCGTTTAATGTCATTCATGGGACGTGATCAAAATATAGATACCGGGTTGCAAATATCACAACTAGATTTTACAGGTCTATATCCGATTTATTATTTTTCACTAGAACATCTTGATTTATCCAAACAATCTGTTGTTGATATACACTTTCGAGCTCATGTTACTAACCCTCCTCCTGATATACCCGGTCCACCAGTTGTTCCCGGCTTCTACAGAGCGATCGCGGTCATACTTAGCGACAAGGCCATGTTACTTGAAGGTGGTAGTGGTCGAATGAGGATCGTTGATGCACCGGTGGAAAATCTTTAATCGTGTTATTTAGAAAAATATTATTTATATAAAAATGTCGTATAGTCATGTTAATGTTACTCTGACCCCGGGTCAGGTAAAAAAGCTTCAATCAAAAACCGCCAACAAATGCGGAACTAAAATATCACTAAAACGAGATCATATTAGTGGTGGTCCAAACAAATTATCGCTGACAAATAATCAGATTAAACATTTCAATAAAGCCCTAGAATCAAAAACTGGAGTTCAATTCCATCTCTCCCCGAGCGCCATCAAAGACATGGTTAAAACGGGTGGTATATTTCCACTTCTTGCGGCCATTCCGGCATTAATAGCTGCAGCTGCTCCAGCCGTAGCAAAAGCGGCCGCGTTAGGTGCTGTTGGAACAGCCGCTGGAATGGCACTAAAGAAAGCAACAGGGCAAGGATACAAAAAAAAGGGGCGCGGTCTAAGATTACCGGGATCTCGTTGGGGGAGAGGCCTAAAGTTTCCAGGATCATTTCGTTAGACGTTCCAGCATCAAATTTTGATTTACTTGATGCTGCTAAAAAATTAAAAATATCCGCCTTTAGAGGTGTTTTTATGCGAGATCAATTACCGAAACAACCAAACAAACTAGAAACAGGTATTATTAATCTTGACAAACGTTCCGGACCTGGTACTCATTGGGTATCATACGCGGTTGACCCGCGTGGAATTGTTTATTTTGATTCGTACGGGTTAGCTCCACCTGTTGAATTTATCAAGTATGTCGCACCACTCCACGCAACAACTAGAGGTTCCAAAGTTTGGTATTCAACGCTACCCACACAAACAATGACAGATCCGCCAATATGCGGCCGTGAAGTAATTAATGTACTCGACGCTATATCAAAATCATCCAGGCCGCCACATAAAGTCGTGCACGATTATACAAGCAACCGATTTGTTGCGCGTAAAGCATTTTAAACAACGGATCTTATTATAATGGTTGACATCTACGGAAGATCTTCTACTACTAAGAAAATAAAATCCGACGTTGATCTGTCAAAGTATGCGACTAAAGATGACCTCGCTGATATTATGAACCTTGCTGGAGTTGACCCAGATGAAGTTATTATTTTTCAAGATCGATATGGTAAACTAAAAACCAGCAATATCAAATGCAATGATATAGTCCGGCGAGTACTTGGTGCAGTTACAGATAATATTCCCGTGTTTACTGATAGCGGCAAAATCAGAGATTCAAGTACGTCACTTAAAACCATCAGAGATGAAATTGCAAAAAGTGTTGCTAATCGCGTGAGAAACACCGGTGACACAATGACAGGTGAACTTAGCATGAACGGGAACAAAATAGTAGTTTTAAAAGATCCAACATCTGACGAAGACGCAGCAACAAAAAAATACGTCGATGTCAACTATGGCACCGTAGACGGTAAATTATCCACGTTACGGGCTGAGTATGACGTTCACGCAGGAGCTTTTGGAAGATTTCGAAGAAATTTTCAAAAAATCGATGATACCATAGATAAATTCTTCGGTACTCCACGCGCCATTGACATGAAACTCGTTGATATCAAAAGTAACCTAGACACGATCAAACAAACACAGCAAGACGTCGTAGCGGGAATTCCTGAGATTGTCAGCAAAACCAATTTGATTAAAATTCCAGCTGCAATAACTCCCGGGCATATCACAAACATCGTATGCACGGTATCATCGGGATTTGCAACATGGTCGCAGCAAAATAATACTATCAAATATACCGCAACAGTCACTGGCGTGTACAGGTTGTCTGTGTTCAGTGCTGCAAAATTTGAAATATTTACAACGTTTCCATGGCGTCATTCCACAGACAGGTTTTCCGGGGTTGTATCTGTTGTATTAAATAGCGGAACCGAAGAAATATTTATTCTGGAAGCAGATGATAAGAAATTAACCGCAACATCCTTCTGGTGGTGTTTGGAATTTGTAGCTGAAACACCTCAATTGGTTACTGTATAAAAATATATATGGACGGTGCACAATACAGATACAATCAAGCGCGTGAATGGCAGGCTGCGCTAAAAGATCAAGTTGATCAATATACAGTAAAAGTAAAAAAATATCGACGACGATTGGTTATCGTTGATGTGATTGTTTATTCAGTATCCGCTGTTGTTGCTGGAACCGGTGTAATATTATCAGCGTTGACAACGATGGCACCAGTAGCTGTAACTATCTGTATTTCAGCAGCAACAACTATTGCAGGTGTGCTTGGTATCATCACAAAAAAAATATGTACTTGTACGAACGAAAAATTATCCGATTACAAAATAAAATTACATACAGCGACGGTAGCATACTCGAAATTATCCTCGTTGTTATCAGCGAGTCTCAGTGATGGAATTATATCTGATTTCGAATTTTCAATGATAACCAAAATATACGATGAAGGTATTAAAGATACAAGTATCAATAATGACAGAATTAATCCAGCAGATCGTGACCAACACAACTCCGCCAAAGATAACGATGATCTCGGTAAGTTCAACTAATCCTGAATTTAGTGTTAATTTTCCTACTGCAATTCCAGTAAAAGAAATAGCACTAGCACAATTACGAGTATATTACAGCTGGCCAAATATCAGATCAAAATCATTTCATGATACACCAGCAAATAATTCGCTCGTATTTACTAACAACAACAAACCCGATGGAACACCTGACTGGGTTGTTGTTGGAATACCAACCGGCAGTTACCAGATTGAAGAGATCAGTGAGGAATTTGCGCGTAGAATAAAATCAATAACGGGAAAAGAATCAAAAATATCAATTAATGTTCATGAACCCACCCTGTCCTCGACGGTTGAAATAAACTCGCCTGATTATGCCGTTGATATTTATCAGTCCACGATAAGATCCGTACTAGGTTGGCCTGAAATATCACCATCGATAACACCGATACCACCAGAACCGAAAAAGTCTGATTATGTCACGGATAGACAATCATATCATGAAATTAATCCATCATACGGGGAACAACTACGTATTATAAAAAATAAATCAATGCTTCACAATTTTTCCTTCTTCGGTGAAATTGAGGCATGGTTTTTTAAAAATCCGGGAGAAACAGGACATTTTAAGGGTTTTTATCGAGAAGATATTATTGAATATTTTCAGGAAATCAATCAAGAGTGTAAAAAACAACTAGATCAACTAAATCAATATTTTAACGAACATATTTTTGACATATCAGCGTCATCGCGTGAAAAAATCATCACGCGTGTGGAAATATTAAATCAGCTTATATCAGATATGGAATATATTAATAACCAAATAGTTCAGGCGATGCTTAGTCTTTTAGAATCACCTAAAAATTCTGATGCATATAAATGGTTAGAAAAATATAAATTAACAGAAGCCGATGTACCAAATTATAAATTTCCCGGGTATAGTGTAACCGAGTTAAGAAAATCTATCAATGATGTCATTGATGAGTTTTTTCCTAAACTACTCGATGCATGGAGAAAATTAATTCCACCTCCAACTGTTCTTAGACATGATAATGATCCACATGGCGGCGGAAGACACGTATCTCCGCGGATCGTTAATATAACACCGACGGTCGCGGTCAATCTGGTTTGTGACGTAATCGATGGCAACTATCAAATAGATCTCGGAAGATCAAATCAAGCTCAACAAGGATACATCCTATACACGTTCTCACCACAAGTTCCCCCTGGAAATTTAATCGTGCAAGAACCAACTAATCCCGTGTATTTGCGGTGTCACAATAATATGTTAACACGAATCAATTTTAAACTCACAGACCACCTTAATCGCTTAATTGACATACGTGAAGAAGAGCTTGTAATAAATCTGTATGTAAAGTCCTAAGACTTCCGTCGTAAGGACTTCCGTCTTAAGGATTTCTGTCTAAGGACTTTTGTCGTAGATCTTCAGAATCAAATTCGATCAACTTAAAAAAATATTTTATTATTACTGGCACAAATTTGTGTTTGGTACAAATTAATCGGCCCAGGCAACTAAAAAAGCTAGTCGATGAAAGTAAAATTAAAATTTCTATCACAAAAAAAAATAATATTTATTAATTTTCCTGATTTTTACTGAAATTGTACAAATTACTTGATTTTGATTACCAACTACCCCCTCAGAAACATAAAAATGCACGAACTACTTGATTTTGACTACCAACTACCCCGTCAGAAACATAAAAATGCACGAACTACTTGATTTTGACTACCAACTACCCCGTCAAAATCAAGTAGTTCTAACCTTGTCAAATTGTTCCTAATAAATTTTATTTATTATAAATTAATTTTATTTATTAATAATATTATTTTTACTGAGATTTTTATTTTTTTTTTACTAAAATACAACGAAATTGCTCAATTTTCCTGATTTTGACTACCAACTACCCCGTCAGAAATCAAGTAGTTCGTGCATTTTTCTTTGATTTTGACTACCAACTACCCCGTCAGAATCAAGTAGTTCGTGCATTTTTCTTGATTTTAGTAAAAAAAAAATAAAATAATTCAGTAAAAATAATATTATTAATAAATAAAATTTATAATAAATAAAATTTATAATAAATAAAATTTATAATAAATAAAATTTATTAGGAACAAATTTGACAAGGTTAGAACTACTTGATTTTGACTACCAATACACGTGGTCAGCGTTGACATGGACCCCAGTTACCAAAACTTTCATTTTCATTATCACCAGTAACGAAGTTACCTTAGATCGTTTCACCAGTAACGAAGTTACCTTGGATCGTTTCACCAGTAACGAGGTTACTCTGGACCGTTTCACCAGTAACGAAGTTACCTTGGATCGTTTCACCAGTAACGAAGTTACCTTGGATCGTTTCACCAGTAACGAAGTTACTCTCTGACATAATTTTTCTTAATAGTCTTATGCGAGTACTAATCGTTTTCTTTGCCTCATACTCGTGGGATAATAACGACTTAATTCTTTCTACGGCGGTAGAAAGAGGAACGAACTCCTTCACATGATCATCTTCTACGGTAGCTAGCGACTGAAACATTGCCGATTGAATCCGTTTCATGAGACTGTATTCAGATGATAGTGTGTGTGTCCCCATGGTTTTACGTTCTTGTAAAATCTCAAAATCAGAAACTATTTTTTCAGGATTAAGTTCATCAGATATATTAATTCCATCTTTTTTTAATTTTTTAATAGCGACAATTACATCATTGATATTTTCATGGTTCATTATATAATATATGAATCTTTAAAATAAAAAAAATATCCCTGAACACCTATCGAGTGTTTAGCGAGTTCGTCGGGATGTTTCAAGGACAGCACAACCAAGAACTCATAGCTTGCCACCGCAATCTACCAAGTTCATTAGGCAAATATTCCCTCTACGAGAGCCCCTAACCCGCCAAACAACGGTCTAGAGGCCCAAGAGGGAGGACAGCACAGTCCTCATTAAACTCGTAGCTTGCCACCGCAATCTACCAAGTTTAGAGGATATACACATAACATATAACTAACTAAGGACAGCACAGTCCTCGTTAAACTCGTAGCTTGCCACCGCAATCTACCAAGTTTAGAGGATATACATATAACATATATACAATGAGATGGTTATATACAATGAATGAAGGGCCCCTATCGAGTGTATTAGCGAGCTCAGATTATGAATGAAACGGCACTAACTAAGGACAGCACAAGGACAGCACAGTCCTCATTAAACTCGTAGCTTGCCACCGCAATCTACCAAGCTTAGAGGATATACATATAACATATATACAATGAATGAAGAGCCCCTATCGAGTGTATTAGCGAGCTCAGATTATGAATGAAACAGCACTAACTAAGGACAGTACAAACATGTACGCTCAGCAAAATCCCACCCACAATAATTAATCCAGTGGGTGATACGAAAATATGTATCAACCACAAGTCAATATTGTGGTTGTGAATTTGCTGAGCGGAGGGGTTTTTGCGGTTCCCCCCACTATTATAAAAATCGCAATTATGCGCACCACCGACAAATTGTCAGCCATGGGGATTCGATCCTGGACCGCGAGCGTCACAGTCCAATACCATACTGATCGAGCTATCAAACATTGTTACGAACATATGTTTCGGAAGTTAATATATAGCAAAGGAACCAATATTTACAGTAAACAGCGGTTTCTGAATAATAACGGTTTCTGTATTTATAACAGTTTCTGTATTTGTAGCGGTTTCTGAATAATAACAGTTTCTGTATTTGTAGCGGTTTCTGAATAATAACAGTTTCTGTATTTATAACAGTTTCTGAATAATAGTTTCTGTATTTGTGGCGGTTTTCCTAAGTAGACTGAGAATCAATAAACAACAGTTTCTGTATTTGTAGCGGTTTTCCTAAGTAGACTGAGAATCAATAATACAGTGGCATTAATGCACCAGTCAAAGAACTTTCCAGAATGTAAGTTCAGTGAACACACAACTGCAGGTCGATTACAATGAGCAACGGTTTCTGTTTCACACACAGCTTCCTACGGATCAATAACATTATCATGTGTTGTATGATGGGGAAATATTTAAAAAACATAAATAATACTTCTACGAGTAATTAGTTACGATGTAATTAGTTACGATGTAATTAGTTAAACTGACTAATTACGATCATAAAAAACCAACCATCTACGAAGAAAACTATATATTACAAAGTAATCTCCCCTTATGTAATCAAAAATTCAGTAGTGTATGGAGGACCTACTGTGACATAAATTAAAAAATTAATTCAATGTGGTGATGATAGTTAATAATGTGGTGATGATAGTTAATAATGTGGTGATGATAGTTAATAATGTGGTGATGATAGTTAATAATGTGGTGCTGATAGTTATTGATACTTAAAGATAATTTTCTGCTTATATTTTTTCGAGAAGGTGGTTTTAAACATATTTTCTGCCACTCTTTGTACTGATTGCGGGTGAATATCAAAATATTTCGCAGCAGAAGATATTGAACGAAACATAATTTCTTTGCCAGTTTCTATGTTTGAGGAAATTACCGCCCTCTTTCCGATTGTCTTACATCTTCCTGTATTACCGCGTGTATTATTCTCGCTGTGAGAGATAGCTTGTAAATTGGATAAATTATTGTTTTGAGTGTCCCCGTCAATATGATCAATAACAAGACCATCATTGATCACTCCGAAGAAACATTCATACGTAAATCTATGACACAGATAATGTTTCTTTTCCCCCCCCGCATGTGAACATTAGATAACCAGCATTAGTAATATAACCAACTTGTTTCTTCAACTTGCAGTGTCTGATGATACCATTAATATTTGATTCATAGTTTGTTATGACAGGATGTGGGACAAATATATTTTGCTCCATTATAATAATATTATATGTTTAAATCATTGTTTGTCTGAAATCTTGATATATAATCCCTCACGGATTTTATAGCGTTTTCACCGCTATTATTTTTTTTGTCATAATATCTTTTGAGTTCTCTGAACCGTTTCCCGCCGCACTTCCCACATAATTCTGTCTTTCCTCGCACTCCAATACCACACCGTAGACATGGTATTGGTCCTAGACTTCCTCGTCGTATGTTTTGTGAGTGCATCCAACAAAATTCCTTTCTACAGGATTTGTTGCATCGATTTACTGAGCCGATCATCAACCATCTGCATTGGGACATTGTATATATATATATATAATTTTCTTTATTTAAATATTTGTTTTAATTATATGAACGAGTTTGAGAGATTATCCCAAACTAGGCCTGTTAAGTATAAATTCAACCTTGACAGATTATCTTCTGACTTGCCAGTACGAGATCTGGTTGATCCGAAAAATAAAAGTTTGATCTCGAAAATTCACGACGCCAAGAAAGAATTTTACACGGATGGTGCATCTCATACATGGTCAACGTTCAAGATTATACGAAACACTGACTTTGTCACGGACGCCACAATGAACGACAAACGAGCGGCAACTATCATTAACTACATCGCTGAATACGAGGGCAATCAAAAATATTTCTTCAGAGTAAAATTTATTGTATTAACAGAAACAGATAGTTGGATTATCCGTGACAAATATGATCCTGTCCTTGGTAATAATAAAACTATCATATTAAGTAAAAATTCCAGACCGGGTCTATTGACTGGTATTGATAAACCGTATTATGAGCGAGCATATCCTGTAACAGCAGTTATTTATGGAATCTATGAGATAAATAAAAAACCCAACGTTGATAAACTAGCGCCGATGAAATTTTCAAGGTTAAATTGTGTAGCTGAACGAGTAATAGAACACTTTACAAACGCGATGCGTGGAAATGGATTAACTGATTTAAGGCGTGAAAAAATAAACTCGTGGGCTGATTCAGTTAAGGATACCGGTGCTACAATAAAAGATGTTGCTGAGTTAGGAAAAATATTAAAATTTCCAATAACTGTGGCGACAATAACGGGAGAAGTACTGTACCAGTCGAAATATAAATCGAAAGGAGCTCCAATAAATATTATCGATCATAACGCGCACGCATGGACTAACGCGGTAACAATATTTCCACGTGATCGAACTGTTAGATTTTACCCCACAGATATGGCTGTGGCAGATAATTCTGTGGCAGATAGTATGTTTGATTTTATCAACGAAATAAGTAAAACCGATCCTGTATCGGTATGGTTATTCAAAAGTAATGAGGAGGGTGAATTTGATCAGTTTGTCAAACCGAACGGTGAAATATATCGAACAGAATCCCTCCATGACGAGATGAAAAATCTTGCGACGTTTTTACAGTGCAAGCACGCGGAAAATACTGACAAATTACTAACTAATTGTTTTACCGTTCCATCTGTTGCGGCTCATTTCGCCAGAGAACGAAATTCATGGAAACCAACACGATTTGATTTACTCGAGGACGTACGCGCAAGTTGCGTCGAATATGGACATGGCGGATTATGGAATACCAAATACAATTACAATGATGTTATTTCGGTTGATATGGTTGCATGTTATCCAGGAAGTTTTCTGGGATACGGAGATTGTTCTACGTACTTTGAAAGATTTGGTCACCCTACAAACGAGATGACGCGAGTGGCAATTAATGGACCATTACCTGATTTTGATCTGACTGGATTCGCCTGTATTGAATCGTTCGAGTTTAACGAAAATCTTCACAAGATTTGTTATGTTTGGTTTGGCAGACATTTTTGTGAAAAACGTTGGGCACCTATAGTTTTGTTACGATACATGCTAGATTGTACGATACTGACATCGTTGGTGGTCAGTGAGGCAATTATATCATATCATGCACAGACCAAAGTTTGGTTGCCCATGTCAGATTCTGAAGTTATTAGCGAGTTTAAGGATATTTCCGAAGATGATATTCCTAATAAACTCAAAACCGCAAAAGATCTCGGTAGAAAAATTATAGGTAAATTTACTCAAGGTGGTGCATATGATTATAAAAGACATCACGCACGATTAATTTTAGATGATGCCGAGTACGATTTTATAATCGCTGATACAACGGCGAAAAATACATTTGTAAATCGAGAGAGTGTTTATTTGTCCGACGGAACAAAATTAGGTACGATCGTTAGTTACATAAATGATGTATCCCCGCAATATACTCATCTAAGATCTTCCATGTTGGCTTATGTTTCTATAAATTTATTATCGATGATTAATAGATTTCCTGAGACCGCAGTCAGAGTCGCAACAGATTCGTTTTATATTTCAAGTAAATATTTAGAACCTGTTATGAAATTTACAAGTAATGATGAACGATGGGGTTCGTGGAGAATAAAAAAGGAACTATTACACAATTACACAGAATCAGCAGATGTTCCAGTGAGAGATTTTTATCGTGAGGGTAATAAAATATCAGAAATGTCGAAGGCACCATCGTTGAGTGATCCAATAACTAGATATAAGACAGTATATCTCAATGGACCTGGTGGATGCGGCAAAACAACTCGAACGATTAATGTTTTTAGAAATTCAGATATAATCGTGCTGACACCCACATATAGACTTGCACGTGAGATGAAACAGCGGCAAGTACAATCGTGCACGTATCATAGTTTCTTCCGATGGCGCGGAGATACATGGACTCCTGAACGGATGGGAGAAAAATATATACCTAAAATAATTATTTGGGATGAGATATGCACGGTGTCATTGGATACATTAAAAATGTTTCTTGATTGGTTGTTGACGAAAAATACCGCCATAATAATGTGTGGCGATCATGGTCAACCGCCGCCCTTTGTTGGACCATCTCCACATGATTGGTTAAAAAATTTCGTTGATTATTACGAAGAAATAGATGATGATCATAGAGCTCTTGATGCAAATTTGAGGGAGTTTAAAAAATTAATCAGATTACAATCAAACAAAATTCAGTGTGAAATAATACGTGGAGTGATCTCAGAGACATCAATGAGTGATTTTTTGAACTCATGGAGACCCACCGATTTGATCGTAGCAAGTAGAAAAATAATCAGAGACGCTTTACAACAACAGTTATTTCAACTACATAAAGAACAATATTCAGAATTACCCGTACCGTTGTGTTATAGACCATCAGATACACGAAAACAGAATATTAATGTTGATATTCCAGGACCCTTGACAGAGTCAAGGAAACAGAATCTCGTATTAAATGATATTGTCGCCGTTGATATCAGTGTGGTCGAAGATGCACTACGCGCTGACAAATCTCCATGGGTGTTGGGATACGCTATGACGATCCACTCGTCTCAGGGATTAACTATTTCTGATACACGAGTTTGGATTGTAGACGATCGCATCGAGTGGTTAAATTTAGTTTATTTAGCGGTATCGAGGGTCAGAAATATATCTCAATTACGTAGAATTATAATTCCTGAAATCGTTGATAAATTTAACATCATCGATGATGATATAATAAGAAAAGAATTAATCGGATACAAACAATCTGACAAAAAAAATAAACGTGACTTTGATCTTGATGTTGAATTTATTATTGAGTTAAAACAGCAGCAGAACAATCATTGCGCATGTTGTAATTGTATAATGTTATGGCGGTATTCGAGTAATGATTCAAGACAATTTACCGTAGATAGAAAAGATAATAGTCGCGGTCATACACGAGAAAATACCATGTTAACCTGTCTTGAGTGTAATCGACGTAGAGGCGCTAGTTAAGTGATCGAAATCACCGAAGTGATCGCGGTGGTAGTTGTGTATCCGCGGAAATTATTTGTAGTTGTTCACGTGTAAATCCACGTTGAGGAGCAGCAGAATCTAATCTGTAGATTGCAGGTCTGGAAACGCCTACGTTTCTTCCAGTGGATCTTGTCACGGTAGATATTTTGTGTGTGGTAACACTCCAAATAGGATCAGTTGCTCTCGCTTTACCACCTTCAAGTTCACCAGGCTCATATAAATATCTGACTGTGACATCACCTAATATTTTTTGTTTTCCAGCATCTTTTCGTTGTGTTGGTATATTTATTTTTGTGACCGCGCTAATGGGTTTCATGTTGGTTGTTCGTGTAATCTCATTATTTAATGCAGCTATCACGATTGGTAATCTTGCAACCCATTCGCGAGATCTTTTATCCTGAATAAATTCCCTCGCGTATTGATATCCAAATAACCGCTCAGCAAGTGTTCGATTAAATCGCTCAACAATTGCTTGATCACGGTGAATTGCAGTATGACCTCGTCGTATTTTGGTATTATGTTGTTTCATCAGCGATGATACTGGACCAAGAAATTCCTTGCCAGGATCAACCTGTAGTAGCTGCGGCCATCGTAGACCACCTTGTGGTCCAAGTCCTCGTTGATAAATTCGTTCAAACGCATCGGCTACTTCAGATGATGTTTTCGCTGATAGCGGCTCTGCTTCTTTATATCTACTTGCAACATCAACTACGGTTAGCGCGTACTTGTACGTTTTTCCACGCACAGTATCATGCGGTAAAAACAGAATATCAGCTTGATGAACTTCATTAGGAACACTGACATCGAAATACGCGTACTGAATTTGTTTAGGACGTGGTAGATAAATTTGCCATATTGCTTGTTTAGATAACCACGTTTTAGCAGTAGAATGTTTAACCGCCGCTGCATCAGCGAGTTTACCAATTGCTGCTTTGCCTCTCCAGTATCCTCTCGGTGAATAATAAATTGATTCCATTATTAATTACCAGCCCCAATCGCTAATTTACCTTTCATCGAGGATCTTACTAACCAATTAGCTAATGATTCTCTAATATTTTTATTTTTTATAGAATTTAATGAATGAATTAATTTTACATCTACAATATGCCTATCTTGTAGATTTTGACTTTTATAAGCTACATCATGAGCATGACAAGCTCGATCAATAGCGTTTACTGGTTCCTCGCCTGGTTTTGGTTGATCTTGATCATCGAGCCTGATACCAAGTCTGGTACCAGGACCGCAATAATTATATCCTGGTAGATGTTTTTCCCCACTGTATTTAGCCCATGGAGCACCTGGAAACTTTGACATCAAATTAGCAATATCACCACCGCGCTTATTAGGTAAAAATGAAAATTTCTTTCTACCGCATATAGAACATTTTCCACCGTACGCTATTTTTTTGTTTTTTGTTATAACCGTGGCTAAATCAATAGTTGGAGTTTTAACTTTACAGCGTAAACAATATAAATTCATGTTATAATATATATGGATATAATTGATTTTTCAGCAACTCGGCAACGAGAGCCAGTTAAGCATCATCCTGCGCTACCGAACTCCATCAGAATGATTATCATAGGACCATCTGGATCGGGTAAGACGCAATTATTACTTAATCTGATAATGAGATGGTTGAAATGGGATAAATTATATTTAGTAGCACCATCCGTTGATGATCAACGATGTTATGATGTACTTAAAGATTTCAATGAAAACGCGCGATTACTGGATGAGGATAATGATGTTATAGAGTTTATAACCGATATTGATGAAGCACCATCCGTAGATTCCATAGACGGATTTATTAATAATTTAGTTGTATACGACGATGTGATGCTAGATAAACAATCAAATCCAGCCAGAATATTTTCCCGAGGTAGACATAAA
Organism: Sinohyriopsis cumingii; assembly: GCA_028554795.2. NCBI lineage: Eukaryota > Metazoa > Mollusca > Bivalvia > Unionida > Unionidae > Sinohyriopsis > Sinohyriopsis cumingii. The sequence continues at coordinate 84,250,101 of CM068831.1, forward strand.
AATACAGATGTGATCTATGTTACTCAACGATATACACAAATTCCGAAGGTGATCAGAGACAACTGCAACATTTTAGTTGTGTTTAATGGCGTAGACACACACACGTTGCGAAATATTCATCAAACTTGGTGTGGTGGTGACATGGATATAATTAAATTCAAAAATTTCTTCTCACGAGCGCAAGCTACCCCGCATGGATTTATAACAATAAATTTACATGATCCAAGAACAAGATATCGTGTGGGTATTGATAAAATATTTGGGTAACAGTGGTGATGATAAAATTAAATTGAATTAAACAGATATCATTAATATAATGAACAACTGTGCGTGGCTGCGTCAAGGAACAACAGATAAATGCAACAAAAGGTGCCGTGGAGAATATTGCAAGAAACATAATTATCTTATAAAGAAAAACCCTCATGCTGGTCCACGAAGATGTGTTGGATGTAACAACGGCGTTAGAGGATTATATCAGATTTGCAAAAATTGCGGTGGAGATCGATATCGAAGTTTGATGAACTATTACAGAAAAAGAAAGAACATAAATCCCAAAATAGAAAAACCACCATCAGAACTTGAATATTACTTGAAACATAGAACAAATTCTGAAGATTCAGATGAACATGAAACAGATGAAGATTCCCATGATTCAGATGATGATTCCCAATATTGATATCAGCAGAGAGGGGCGTCTACAATTCTGTTTGGGACAAACAATAATCGTAGACGTGGTAATTGACCTCTATGAGTGGTCACTATTTTTTTTGGTCAAACACAAGGGTGACCATTCCCCTAAGTGGTCTGTTCACCCTCTCTGCTGCTATAGGTATCAACCCTAACTTCAAAACACTATCTTCAGAACCGCTCACATTTGCCAGAATAATCTTTCCGTATTCTGCTAGCCAGGAGACTGAAAGAAATTTCATTGTTAGTTTACCAAATTGATTTTCTTTTGCAGTATATGTCCATAAAAGCAATTAATTTTGTTGAAACGCATGATACACTGGATGAAATGTTTTTAATTTAGGTTGACCATCATTTCTTCAGTTTGTTAAAAAATATAATATACTGTTGATAGACCATCCACTACTTGGTTCTTTGTAGCTGGATTCCATATCTACAAATCTTGTATCACATTTTTAGAAATTACCCTATTTGCTTCAATATTACACCAAGGCTGCGTTGTTGCATCAAATCTGGACCTGGTATCTCTAAACGTGGGATAAACACGAATTGAATTGTCCAGAAAACTACATCTAAATTCAAAACAATCTATAAGTGTATGCAAGTATTGGACTTAAAGAATCTATAAATTCATACGAATTTCTAAACTTCCGACTCGACTCTCTTCAGACGAATCGTAGAACTCTCTGGATTTTGGGTCGCAACATGTCACTCTCGTCTTTGCTAGCAATCAACTACGTAGGTCTGATCACATGGACACACAAAGTTAGATTTAAAAATGAAAAGACTCTTCGAACTCAAAACAAAAACGTAATAACCAAATCATTACAATAAGCACTAAAGACTTCAAACATTGTTATTGAGATACACAGGCTTCAGTTGCGTGGAGGCGAACTATGTATGTAAGGAAATATCATTTGTATATAATGGGAGATGGATTGTTTCAGTAGAAAATACGAATAGAAAGGATAATTTGAGAATAAGGCTAAATGAAAAGATTTGAAGGTCTTGAGATCGGGATTGGCTCTCCCGGACAGGTATCAAACCAGTTGAATATGTCCCACTGAGGTATTACTCCTCTATTTGCTTACATTTAATCTGGCAAGAAGACATATTATTTCAAAATCTATATTTATCAATGTTTTGCCAAACGAACAGCAGTATAACGATCTCACGAACCAAGGTGATCTCGTTGTAATTTGAAATAGCCATATAGAGTCGTTTTAATAAGACATGTAGAGTGTGATGCAAACGAAATATGTAAATAATAGATTATTTACTATGAAATTGACGTCCTAAATGATGTACATTGCGTTGAGAAAATTACTCATTTACCAATTGCCAAGGTAATTTCTACTTCTTAAATCGAGATAAATTGTGATTGTTGATAGTTTTCAAATTGTAACATTTGTTGATAAACCCACCAATGTAATAATCCATGAATCTTTTTCATATTCAATGTGTGTTTTGTTCTTAGAATACATTAATATTTCAGATACAATTGAAAGGACCTGTGCCGTACAGCAGCACGTGGAATTAGTCTTTCTTAATCCATTATACGCTTCAAAGAAAGTGGCTGAAGTTCTGTTTTACTCTGGAAGATGGTTGTCTCCATCTAGGATATCGATATGTAACCCAGAAGCTGGTACCTGCGATCCTTTTAAATCGTATTACCGACGCTGGGAATGCATAATCAAGGGAAATACCATTTCGCTTACACATAAGTCAGTGCATTTCGAAGATTAAGGAATATATGCAGTCGTTGCCACAAACGGTGGAATCTTATATGATTCGGCTATTCTGAACATCACAGGTATGTGCATTTAGAACCTGTATAGGAGGGAAAAAAAATTATGAAATCTCTGTGTGCACGAATCATTGTCAGTAGATGAAGAGTGGAATTAATATACTCTTATCTTAGATATATGGTGTCTAAAAATCATATATATGTATATATTCTGGTGATAATATACTTAATTCTGAATCAGTCTACCAATGTTAAAGGTATGGACTCGTTTGAATTTAGGCAAATGAAAATCTGAGTTCGAAATAGACCGCATATCGTGTAAATGGATATTGGAAGCTATAAATAGGAGATCATTGATATATTGTGTAATCATGTAATGAAAAGATTTAATTCTCAAACTAGCTTTAATGAACTTTCTCCAGTAAGGAAAAAACTAACTACTGTAAATTAACAAACAAATATGAGGATGGATATCCTTTACTTGTAAGATTCTAAGAGATTCATTTTGGAGTTTAATTAACTAATTAAGATTCGTAGCAATGCATTTCCTACATTTCGAGCAACCATAATCCAACAAAGACACTATATAATATTATAAAACCATTTAGCATAGATTCCTGGACATATGAATACAGTCTACCTGTGCTATATCAGATTTTTCCAAGATATATGCCTATCAAGAATTACGCCTAAAAGTTATTTGATTTTCTATATCAATACACTTAACTCCCTGAATAAATATAGTGATATTGTCTAATTTATTTATTTATCGCCTTTGTTTCAAGTGTCATACAGTTAGATTTTCCTGTAGATTTATTTGCATTTTGTTGGTTTCGCACCACAGTAAAACATCAACGTCCTGCTGTGATCTTTTCAAGGGAATGGATTGTACGATTCATAGCATGTAAGGTTGTCATTGGCATAAATATCAGTTTCAGGGTCATTCATATGAAGTTTTAAATCATTAATGAAAAAGTCAAGGAGCAAATAGTCAAGACTAGAACCTTGAGGTCTTCCAAGCTAGACGTATTGTACGAAAGATGTTGGATGGACCATAGATACACAATGTTGTCTTCCTGTTGGGTAAGAATCAAACCAGACCAACGAATGATCGCCGATTTTGCATGCCTTGAGTTTTTCATCAATATGTCATGATTTTAAAAATTTAAATGGTTTTCAAAAGTCCAAGTAAGTTTCTTTCGATAATTGTTCCGTCATATATAGTTGCTAGCGATGCATCTCCCAACTTTGTGAGTGAGGTTTGGAATAAAGGCTTTTCTCTGAAACCTGGATATGAGTGTGTAATAATATATTTCTTTACAAATCAGGTAAGATTAAAGGCGATTGTTTTTCACAAATTTTAGGTAAGTTTTTTAAAGTTAATATAAGTTGATAATTATTTACTGACGATCAACCACCATGTCCTAAGAGTGCGAACAATTTGGCAATATTTCAGATTAGTTGGAAGTTTGAGTATCCTGTGTGAGATTTCATTATATAGATAGATGAGACAGAGGGAGATGATATGAACAAAGATAGACGAGGAAGAGAAAGAGAGAGATGAGAGTGACAGAGAAATTATGGATGAGATGAAATGAGATGGATGGGATGGGCTGAGATGGATGAAATGAAAATGAAATGAGACGAAACGGATGATATGAGAGGAAATGGATGAAAATGGGTGAGATGAGATAAGATAGATCGATAGGTGGATACATAGATTATTGAACACATATGTAAGGAATGTGGAATGAAATATGAGCTGGAATTTTTTAATGACGTGAAAATAGTAATTGGAGCGTTTGCATTTCCAATGGCTCTGTAGCAGCGTGCCTACCATTTCTTGACTCTAAATGGAAATCATGAACTTTTAAAACGTATCCATATTTTTCAGCAGTTAACTTTACGCTCAGTTAATCTTGACAATTAATGATTTTGTAACTTAAGCTATGAAATCTTCTGCTACATTTCTTTGTATTTTGTAATTGTGTCAGGTCTTCCTAGGTGGAACAGTGCCTCCAACATGTTTGTAAATTATAATAAATTCAGTTTTGATGAAGTAATGAGAAAGTATGTTTCTCAATTATGACAAGAATATCTAATAGTAAGAACTGTATAGTGAAATCTCTTTGGAACTATGACATTCATTTATATTCTCATATTATTAGTAGATGGAACAAATTACTCTTTAAATGTGCCATTTAATTTCATTCTTAACAATGCATGACACAATTAATTGTTGTAGATGTATCTGTATACTTGTATGTATGATATATATGTTCTTTTAATGTTTACAATGTTTTTACTTTATAATTATATTTTAATTTAGATGTATGGACTTTGTAATCTGAAATAAAGAATTCTTGTATCTTATCTTATGTATCAGTCTGTGGCAGAAATCATTCAGATTCAGGTCAGAAATTACGCATCATGACAGAAAACACGTAGTTTCATTACCTCCCTTTTGCTTTTAATCGGCGAAAGCCTATCTAAGACTGAAAGAAAAAGTGCAGTCTAATGTTGTATGTCAAGATTTGAATTTATAGAAGTAGGTTGTCAACTACGTAGGCAAATATTTCAGGTCGGTCAAAACGGTATCTTCTTGGTAATGTTCAACTGATAGCTGCATTATAGTGGTATTAGCCTTTTCAGATGGTTTCCATAAACTGTGCTTTGTAGCACCACCGATTGGATAGTGGTCCCTAACAGAAAATGTTGGAACGAATGTCGCAACTATAAATTTAGTATGCTAAGAAAACGTTTGGTCGATTAAGAGCATTGACGTGCCAATGACTCGGATAAGGGACTGTATCATTTAAGTGATACATATTTTTTGAAAAGCATTCCTTTTACTTTGCCGTTCACTCCTTAGGTCAACAATGAGATCACCCTTTAACAAAAAGTTTCTTGAGTTAGAAGCTGTTGAAAAATTAATTTTCAAATCCCTCAAAACCAAGACGATAATGAATTTGAAGGGCCATAGAAGGATGGACTTAGAAGGTAGTTGATATATTTTGGGATGCCGAATCGATTATTTTGTTTAATGTTTCTTTAATTATTTTCATATATATATATATATATATATATATATATATATATATATATATATATATATATATATATATATATATATAGTGCTGCAATCCTTACCTTCATAAGAACATATTTAAAGCTTTTTATATTTTCTTAGCAAATGAAAACTCAGAAAGTTTGACCACCATTGTTGCGACTGGTATGACATTCACAACTACTGAGCTAAGTAAGGAAATGACAGGGGAAGTCTTCGTCGGAAATACCGGGATTTTGCCCTCACAGGAAAGCACTGTTTCAACAGAGGCGACTAAAGGCAAGCATAGTAGGAACAAATAAATTCTGTAACCTGTTCAATAGCAATAATTTGTATTAAAAATATTTATAATAAATATGTTATTTTTCTTCTCTTTATTCCTTCTGTTGAATAAATTTCTTTTTCTTCTCTCTATCTCTCCAAAATCACATATTTTAGGTCGATTGCCAACATCAGTCATAATTTTTCTTGCACAAAACATTTCTTTACTTTCCAATAGAATTATGACTCAAAGGATTAAACCAACTTTACCTACTTCACATTGTTTGCTAGAAAGTCTTAAAATAACACACACATATGTGTGTGAGTGTGACGAAAGTATAAAGTATAAAGCTGATATGCACTGTAAGATATGAGTTTACAGTATACACTTAATTACATTCGACGCCATTGTTAAGTTAGTTTGAAGCAATGGAATGAACTATAGGCATTCCTTACAATTTATTATAACATGTGTGGTTAAAAATGTATACAATGGCGCTTGAAATATATGCAAATTCGATTGGATCATTTATCTACTCTACTTTAGAAATAGTAGTTCTTTTATCATGTGGCGAATCCCATATGTTAGAGCGAACAATGAAAACATTTTCTTTATTTCGTCAAATTGTTGAACACTCATTTGGAACGACACTTAAATTATGTTATTATAAAGAAATTAAAGTTATATCCCGTGAATTCTTCTGCTACTACTGGGGCAGAAGGCATGCTCTCTTTATGGATGCGACTGCGGTGAGACTGGGAGGGCTTGTGCGTATTATGATCAGGTACGTTCTATCGACAAAACACGCTTTATTAGAAATCGCTTTTTTCTTCAAATATGCCGCCCGATAATAACACATTAGGAGAATAGGTAAGAGGCGGAGATGCATCTCCTTATCCCGGACCCTTTCTAGTCCCCAAAGGTATATGACACAGCTTTAGATAACCTGACTAGATAAATAGACTCCATATGTCGGGGAGCGACTTCGGAAGGGAAAAGATTAACGTGCCGTGAAGCCGCACCCTTATAAAGCTATCGAACGACCCACCAAGGTAACCTTTAGCACCACGGCAGAAGGTCGAACCAGATCGAGTCGAATCTTTTAGGATGGAAGATCGTTGAAATAATAGCTGGAGAAGTGTGTTCGTCCCTCCATCACAGGGCATGGATAATAACAGCTTGAGAAAAGATTCATATGCATTATTTGTGGCGACTGTCCTAACTTCTGGAGCCGCCAAGCGGAGCAAATTCAGCTGTGTGGTATTGTTTTCTATATGCTGAACGAATAACTCAGTTTATCGTGGACGAACGTGTTAGTGTTGATTTTATCCTTTGTCTCTTTTAGGGATTAGAAGATATGAGATATCCCTCGACACAACGGTTCGATCTTCCTTAAGTACCACTTCAGAGCTCGAATGCGGTCCTGTAGATGGCCCCTGAGATGAAGAGCCCAGAGTTAACAGGAATAAAATTACCAAAATCTCAATCCCCATGAACAATTACCTCTTCTTGGCAATTAAAGCGAGACTGTCATGAATGCTACTGACCCATCTTTTCAGAACTACATGTAGACTTCTCCAGTTGATAGGGCATGTATTTGCTGATTCTGTCTGACCTTCCATAATATAGTGAGGTGGCAGGACTTGCATGATTAGTGAATCAGTGAAGCTGTTGAGAGCGGTTCAAATGGTGTCTTATTCAGCTAGGTTAGTAACCTTAATAGATTCCAATTCGGCAAGGATTCAACGTCATTGGAAGTATGTAACCATGTATGGAAAGAATATCGGATAGGTCTTTGATTTGTCCGATATCCTGTCTTCCATAATATCGCAGTGTACCAGTGATCGTGGAACAGTAGGTTTTAACAGACGAAGAGCCTTAGGAAGTTAATTACTGAAGTAAAGATGCCTGCAGTGTTATAGTGTGCACTTGTGCGTACCACCATGGGAATATATTAAATTGCCTTTGTACGACATTACGGTAGATGTCATCGCATTTCAGCGGTTTCTCCACCACCTATTCGGTTGTGAGAACTGTGAGTTCTTCGGGGCGTATTTTGATAAGATGATGGAATATCTTGATTTCATGGCGATTCTGTTCTGATATTAATGAGATCGTTGATTCAATATTCGCATCTGAGTCGATAATCAGGATGAGACGACAGCCCGATTCTTTTGCTTCCTGTATCACCTCAGGAACCAGGGTTGTTGGAGGGGAAGCGCATACATTTGGCAGTCCAATCTATAGACAAAGCATTGACAGTCCGGGTCTTTTAATCTGGGACTGGTGAAATAAAGATTTGGATTTTGGCATTCCACTTTGTCGATTATATATATATATATATATATATATATATATATATATATATATATATATATATATATATATATATATACCATTGGTCTATCCATTCGGTACGCTAACTAGTACAAACCGAAGGATGAAGAGATCATTCCATTTGTATTAGTTAAAGAACTTGCAGGACAACGAGTCCGCCAATATATTAGTTGGCCTAGCATATGTCGAGCTTGGAAGTGGATTTGTCTTTTAGTGCACCACTTTTAAAAATCCCAAGCACGAAAACAAATAAACAGCGACTAGGTTCCCCGTTGCCATTTGAGGTAAGTGGCCACAGTGAAGTTGGCGGACAAATGAGAAGTGTTGTGCAGATTGTGAAAGTTGGTCAAAAGGTCAAAGGTTCGGTCTTCCATTTGTACCATACAAACATTGTAATGGGAGCTCAAGAAGACAATCGAGAACTAAGATATCCTTTGCCACATAGAGCAAACTCAGCAGGCGAAGGAATTCTACAGCGTGTTGATTGTTCTGAATAATCAAGGAATCCAACCTTGTACTAACTATTCATCTCTCGGCCCTGAAGGAGATATACTATGTTTATTTCAATGTTGAGTTCCAGACTTATATTACCAAATTCTTGAAATGGTACTAGACGGGTGATGTTGTTGCTCACAAAGACAGTGAGAATGAGAAGTAAGGTAGTAAAGTATACCATCTGTTACTTCAAGATTTCACTCGTTTTCTGTTTTGTAGCCTTTAGCTTTTCTAGACAAATCACGGGAACTTCATGGAAGCCGTTTTAGTGAAGATCGGAAGTCACTCCTGTTGCAAGTACACACTGCTTGCGTAGTCTACATAATGGACTGCATTTAGAAACCGTTCTTGCATTCCATTGTGAACCAGATAGTGTAAAAGAGTTGGTTGAGTGCGCTTATGTTGACGACCAAGTAAAGAGTGTCGCGTTGGTAGCTGAAGGAACCGTGGGCAGGGGAGGAGATGCGCTGAACGTGATACCAAGTTCCCCGGAAACCACTTGTTGGGTTTATATGTCGTCATGGCAAATCTTCCTCATTCAGCAGCGAATGAATGGAGCCTTCCCTTTACCGGAATCTGTGATAAGAAGGGTGAATGTGATGTCAGTTGAGACTGGGAGAGTGTCGTGTAGAGAAACGCTTTAGAAAACGATCGCCATCCCTTTGCCTCTTGTCCACTTTAGTTCGGAGTGGGAGAAGGTAGCCTGTGTTCTGCCTATTGAAAGTTCGCCATATATATTCAATCCCACGTGGAGCCCACCACCATGACGTTTCGCAACAACTGTTGGGTATCCGAATGCAAAATTGGTGTGCCGGGCTTGCAGAACCGCCCACTACAATTAGAGGGAAGGCGTCTGCTAGAAAACGCTTCCATAGATGCTTGAAACTTGTATTTGACGATGTAAGCAGCTTAAAATGTCAACAACTTTTTCAGATTGTGGAAGCAAGCGAATGTATATTATTCCTTAGTAAATAATCACCTGATGTAGGAATTGTATAACAGACAAGTGTTGTAGATACATAAGGAGGACAATAATCCCATGGGAGTGAACGTAAAACATCATTCGTTTAGGTGTATAAGGCTGAGTATTCAGGCATCATAGTAAGAACTAAGAGCGACAACGGAATTTAAGAGCCAGTTTTTGTCGCTTTTTGATAAATGTAGCGAAGTCGATTTCTCTCGTTCAACTGCGAAATTGTTGGATAAGAATGTAGAGGATGGGGACTCACTACACTTGCAGCAAGTCATAGGTTATATATCGTTACTTCCATGCTGTCGCTAGGCAGGGGCTACATTTAGATGACAAAGGCTTGAGGACGAGTGAAGAGACAAAGCTTAGAAGCTGAGGCACCAAGTTGGATATCATACTCTGGAAGTGGGGGTTAGACTGATCCAAGATAGTTTCTGTACACAATGGACGTCGTCCGCAGGAAGTGCATTGGGGCACTATGCGGGTACGACTTATCCATAGGAGAGCCTGTATAAACTGGACGTCGTACGCAAGAAGTGGCTCAATGTACTATGTGGTTTATACTATCCAGGAGAGTGCCTAGACGAAACTGGTTGGCGTTAGCTAAAACGTTTTAATCGGATGGCTCGATTTGCGTATAAATACTAGTTCTCCTAAGGTATTATGGTCGTGTAACGGGACTAGTTCATGTGACTATTTGACTGTCAAACACAAATATGATAATGAATTATATATTGAAATATACGTTTTTGACAAGGTGGACCAAAGTCGTATCATTTAATATGTTTATATGTGCAACAAGTAGCCTTCCTTTCACTAAAATAAAAATAAACATTATGATTTGAGTAAACTAACTTTCATTTTAAAAGCTTTTACCTTTTCAGTAAGTAATCGTTTGTAATTAAATCGTTTTCTATATCTTTATATTTTAGACAAACATACACCAAAAATGATTTCTCGTAGTTTCCATAAAAACCAACGTGAATACGTTTACTGTTTATAATTTCAAATATCTGTCTGCACTGTATTAGGTTGTATATCGTTAAACGAATCTATTTTTGTTAACTGCACCACACATAAGATTAGCGCCTACTGAAGGAAGTTGTGGCAAATTTCTTCCTGAGAGACACAACACTAGTTAACCAGACCTGAAAGTATGTCAGGCAAGTTAGTCACTAAACAATTGAGGTCTTCTTCCGGACTATTATTAGAACAACTGAAAAGCTCATAAAGATAATACATATTGCATATTCATACGTAGCGATACTGAGTTTATTTTCGACATTCCATTTCTAGATCAGTCGATTGTAATAGACGGGGACTATTTTCTAAGTGGAGGTGTCGTGACAGGAATTGTTATTGTGACATTAACTTGCCAGTTTTTGTACAAAAGGTAATTTACATTATTTTCCTGGCTTGTATTAACACTATGCGTGACTATTATATTCATATGTATGTACAGTCATTGTGATGATGCAGCAATTTCCTCTCAATCTCTTTATCTATACCCATCAATATCTATCGTATTTACTGTAAATGTTCTGTGTCGAGCATCTAGCAGTCATAACAATTTGTATATCTGAACAGTTCAGTGTTTTTATGATTGTCTGATTTGCGTGTTTGAATTATTACAGAAAAGTAGCAAACAAAATGAAACTATTATCAAATCCTAAAATTTCTGCCATTTTGAGATTCCTTGATTGGCATCGTAGTTTGTTATATCAGCCCGTGTGTTCCATAATTTCCATTTTACTTTACAAAGTATGAGCTAAACATTGTCAGTTCATTATGCCATCGTTGTGTTTCACGATTACCAGTGTGGTATTCCATCCTCATTCGCGATTGCAGCTGTAATACAACATCGTTGTGGTCAAACATTTATAGTATTCTATTGTTGTGTTTTTGTTGTCACTGTTGTATGTCATATTGGTGGCTACCACTTCCACTGCAGTATGCCGCTGTTCATAGTACTGTTGCCTTTTTAATACTCCATCATATGTTCCATATTTGCCACTGTAGGATTCCATCTTTTTGTTTTATTATCTTGCTTCAACGAGAAGTATTTAAACTAAGACATTCATAATTCAAATACTTGACATTAACTTTCAACCAGCAGTCTAGTGGCTGTTAAACAGAGAAAGCAAAACGTATTCGACCAGCTTTGATTTATGAGGATTGTTTTGCAAGATTAAAATAACAGTTATTTCTATGCTTCGTGATTCAACAGTAAACTTCTACCCGAGATTCAGAATGTTTCGTTCCTATCCAACACCGATACGTAGTGAAAAATTCTTTTTCTCGCATGCCTTACTGAAAAATTTTGGATGAAGTAAAAATGACATTGTCATCACTAATATGGCTTTCACATAGCAAAATAAACATCGGATGAAAGTTCCGAGATTTAGATTGAGTGTAAAATGTTTACAATATAAAATTCAGTGTGCAATTCAAATGACGTTAAAAAACATATCAACACTCAAGGAAAAGTAGTTGAGAATGCTGAGATAATAACATTGCAGATCATCAAAATTGTGCAGTGATACAATTTCTAATATCTGCAATGATAATGTCAACTTTTCCCATAAGATTGATTGAAACAGACAAGCACAATACAAGCAATAATAATAAGAATATTAATTTTGTTATACAAAATAACACTTGCAAGAACGGCTTTTTTTGGTTCGAAATCGAACAATAAAGCTGTACATATAGTCAGGTATGTCAGTGCGAAATGTCATGTTTGCTGGACACTTGACTACAACGGCTGTTCATTTTAGTAGTTTAATGTGTTGCAATTAATGATTATCTTGAATAATCAAGTGGAAATTAGGAATTCTCCTACTTGGTGTGCAATAGAAGGTCCTATAGCAAAAAGCAAGGATTCAAATGCTGACAGACAAATGTATTAATCCGGTGATTGACAATGAAGATCACGATCACACACTTATAGGAATGAGAGAAAATATTGTCATGTTCAAATGCTTCGCCTGTTAATATGATACATATGCAATTTTAATATGTACATGATATGACGCTATTTAATTTGACCTGCTGTCATGTTAGAATCGTTACTGACAAAGGTGAAAATTAAGTGGTACAGTCCTTAGTAATTTAATGTGAAAATTTATTCTTTTTTTGTATACTTTTTATCACTATTGATTCCAGTTCCACCACCAGCCAATGGCAGCTCCACAAACAGAAGCAAACTTACCACTTTTCATCATGTTTGTGGGAAACAAGTGCTTGTGATTTGCAATATCTTAACATTAGCTCAGCTAAATATATGTTATCTTGAATTATCAACTTTTTTATCTTAAGGTGGCGTCTAAGAAGAGCAAACGGTGCAAGCAGTAGCGCATATGATGCTATCGACGCCCATTATTACTCCACTATCCGTAACCAGCATAAATGTGTGAATGAAAGTGGGACTTACACATGCTCCGTCCCGGAACAACATCAGAGTACTGCATTTGCAGAAAAGAAGTGACAATGACTCTGATATCTTCAGAGTTGACCAATTGGAACTAAAACAAATATCGGTATTCCGTACTGAATGTAAATTATTTTACAAATTTTGTATATTAACGCTTTACTACTAGAAATAAAATGATTGCTTAACTTGGTTGTATGTTACGTCCGATTTACATTACTCATAGGTTCATGCGCGATTGTCGTGTAAAAGGTGGCACAACGGGTACACAGAGGAAAACATCTTGCCTGCGGTATGCACTCTGATATATGTTATATATCCATGCAAGATGTTGTTGTTGTTGTTGTTGTTGTGGGGTTTAACGCCATTTTTCAGCACTTGATTGGCTATACATGGCGGCCAGTATTAATGGTGGAGGAAGAACCTGGGAAAACCCAGGAAAGAACCACCGACCCACGAGAAGCTACTGGCAAGCTTTCTCACATACCCACATTGGCTGAATCTTAGACTCGAACCGCCGCAGACAGAGGTGAGATGGCAGTGATCCGTAACGAAGAGCGCTTTAGACCACTCGGCCACTCGGGGCCCCCATGCAAGATGTAAGCGCAACATTTTGACAACATTGATTCACTGTCAAAAGGGTTATACCAATCTCTCATTATCTGCTAAGGTAAGATACAATCTTATATTTGTGCCAGAGTGGCAAGCCTAGATCATTCTTTCGCAATCAGTTTTGTGAATTTCAACAAAAATCAAAATATTATAACTTCTTCAAATAAAGCAATAACTAACAATTACTATGTTTGCCGTGCATTTTAAGTCTTTGTTCTGTTCTCATACACATAGTATATACTAACTTTCTGTTAAGCATCACATTGTTTTAACTGAACCCATGATGCCAAAATGGATATCAAAATAATTAAGGTATTAAGGAAGAGCTGCAGCTATTACAAATATGTCTAAATATTTACAGTCTGTATACAAAGCAGGTTTCATTCGAACTTTATCTAGTGCTAATAACTCCTGGATTTATTATATACGCTTTCCCAGTGAAAGCCATATCTTTAGGATGAGTAGCTGTGTCAATCCTTTAGAATCAGGCAGAAGGGTTAAAAGACCCCTTTAACAAGAACGAGTTGCTGTTCCTGATATCGATAGCTAAAAGTCAAAACGAGGCTATAACTGTTGGGTGAATGGTCTTTCTATTGACTTGGAAGTGATGATCGGCGTTGGAAAGTCCGAATAATAGTATGACATCGGGTACATGTATTTATAGTGTTGATAATTAAATATGAGCATTAATAATAATAATAATAATAATAATAATAATAATAAAAAGAAGAAGAAGAAGAGGAAGAAGCCTATTCCCTAATATGTTATTTTTTTCTATAAAAAAAAACAAAAACAAAAAAAACCCCCACACACATCCAAGCAAAGAAACATGTCTCCTATAAATTGGTCTCATACAAACAATTTGTTTTAGAACGTATTTTATATTGATTTACACTAAACGAATTTAAAGCAAGCTCTTTTTAAATTATACTAATATTTGTCAAATCATGTTTAGTGGTATATTCAGTTTAGCTATCAAAGCATGAATAGAGGTAAGTAGTTTAAATAAACTATAACTATTATAACGTGGGAAAACAATAACTCCCCTTGCAGATTAAGAAGGCAGCTACCGGTCCTCATTAGACTAATACCAATTTTAGTATTTAGTGAAATCTACCAGTCTCTGACTAACGGACAAATGTTAGTTTCAAACCCCGAGAAAAAAAATGTATACATAAACCCATTTTAGAACACTGGAACTAAGTCTGACAATTAGCTAAGCAATTTGAAATTAAAATAACATTATTATATTGGTTTGATATTTAAATTTAAATAACAATTCGAAAGTTTTGGTTGGTTTAATTAAAATAATATTATTCTATAGTTTGGTATTTTACTTTAAAAACATTATTTTATAACTTGTTGCTTAATTAAAATAACATTATTCTATAGTTTGGTATTTTAATTAAAATGAGCATTGTTCTATAATTTGGTTGTTTAATTAAAATAACATTATTCTATACTTTGTATACTTTCGTTTTAAAAAAAGAAACATTTATATATAGTTTAGGTATTTTAAATTAAAAATAACATTATTCAGAAGTTTTAGTCATTTATTTATCATGTTTGCAATTCACAAATAAGGTCTCTGTTCCTTGGAACTTTAATCTCAATGGCATGCCTTTCAGCGAAAAATGCAACTGCTCTTTCTTTTTGAAAATGTGTTTCGTTTATTCTAATAAATAGTCATGATTCCAATTTTTTATAAATGAAACAGGTTTTCTGCAATACGATTGGCTGTAAACGGTCACTTGATATTGATCTGGCATTGTTTACACATCGTTAAATTATCGGACTACTTTCGGTTTTTGTACTGTTTGCAATATAAATAAACATTGCAGACACATCATTGTGAAACGACTGTTTCATTTCTTAGATTTCTTATTCAGCAAATAAGTATTAATTATACTCTTTTTATACTTTTTCAAATATTCTTTGATTGAAATGCATAGTTCACAATTTTGCATTCGTCTGCTACATAGTACCGCAAAATGGCCGATTACGAGATTGATCCATTCCCTAGCACAGCACCCCATGAGCTCAGTCACCTTAGCCATACACAACAACAACAATAATAGCGTGGGAACTGGGCCAGTAAATTTTGAGGTCGCCGATCGAAATAAACCAGATTCGAGATATTATCTGAGGAGGACTTAAAAGCTATTGAAATATATCAATACTCAGAGGCTACTAAACGAAACACAAAATGGGGCATTGGCGTTTTCAATGGTAATTTTTTTAGTGTTAAATTTGTTTGCTTATTTATAAAAACGTGTGTGGGTGATGGTGGTAAGGTGAATATTACCATTTACACAAAAATTAAAACTTTAATCTCAATGGCAGCGAAAAATGCAACTGCTATTTCATTTTTGAAAATGTGTTCCGTTTACTCTGATAAACAGTCATAAATCTAATGGAAACTAACTTCTAATGTTTTTTTTTTAATATATCTTCAGTTCATTGAAAGTCCGCCTCTGATGCGGGAGGTCGTGAGTTCGATCCCCCGCCGAGTCATACCAAACACTAATAAAAATGGTACTAACAGCTACCTCGCTTGGCGCTCAGAATTAAGAGGTTAGTATTAGGACTGGTCGCCCTGGTGTCAGGTTAATGTTACTGGGTGGGACATCATACTACATGTCTGCGGCATGATGCCCCAGTGCTAGGCATCACTATAAACTGCCACACTGCAGACATCGTAGCGATATGACTGAAAAATTGTTAAAGTTAAGTTAAAAATCAAAATCACACACATTGGGCGTTTTCGGAGAGCCATAACAGATGGTGAAATGTTTCATGTCAATATCACACATACATCTATTATTTTAACTGCGAGGGGGTCCCTTTTCTTGCAAATAAGGTCGTAGGTATGCAATACATACATGGCCATTTTTCCACTGATACTATCACTGTGGAGATTTAAAATTCCTTTCAACTGTTTTCCGGCTAAGTACTGTAAATCCTATAGGCTATAATCGATATACTTTTCACATACTGACATCTTGATTGTTTGTAAATCTCCCAGCAGTGAGAGCCTTGTTTTTGGAATTGCGAGATTTTGCGAGGCAACTGAGAGCGTTATTTTCAGGTATTGTGAAACTGGTCCACTGGCCACTCATATTTGAGGATACTTACACACCCCTTAATTAGCATAGCATTTTCTTTAATAAAAGGTGTGGATATGGGGTCCTAAAAGTTAATCATGCCACTGACAGTGGAATTATATGTTGTGAACTTTTTATGCCAATAAACAAGAGCTGTTGAAATTTGAAGGATTTGGATTTGTATATATTATATAGTCTAGGACTACCCGTAACAGTGACCCACCGGGCTCTATCAGACAGCATCATGACCTTGAATGACTAGCAAGATCGAGGATTACATTTGGCTGGCCGAAATAAAATACTATAACTGCTTGAAATCATTGCATATTGGAATGTTCTTTCTTTAATACGGAAATAAGGTTATTAACCTAGATTTTTGGAAACTGCACAACATTATGCATTGTAAGCTAGTATAATGTAACACAAAGGAAGTCAAACTTATGAGACATGTAATTATATAGCGTGTGTGTACTTCAGATGTGCTGAACACGCTAAATTTTATTTAAATATTTTGTTATCAATGAACATGAATACATTTATTGTGAATACCCTTTTATCATTCTTATTAAATTCATAACACCAAATTTGAATTCATTTAGTGAATAATATAAATTGTGCATTAACTGTTAATCATCATATTTTAGTCATCACTTGGGGGAAATAGACTTATTTCCTTTTCTGCATCTATGAAGAATCGTGCTGGAAAGTAGCATATTGTTTGCAGTCAGTATGGTGATCGAATCAAAGAGAACTTTGGGATGCGGAATATTGGCAATATGAGGCAATCCGGTTATCTTGTTCGAATTTTCAGTTACAAAAGAAGAAGAAGAAGAAGAAGAAGAAGAAGAAGAAGAAACAGAAATAAACCGAAAGATCGAAAGTAGTAACTATTGGCTCCGATAAGCTAATAATGACAGAGAGTCGATACCATCGCATTTATCGAGATATATAATCCAAAAACACTGCTCAGAGAGACCCAACATAACAAAACACTAATATAACGTTTATACAGATCTTATGAACTAAACTAATGCGAATATAGCAACGGTCTTGGACTGCCGAGGGATGAAAGTATAATTTAAAACAGAATCTATCAAGCAATAATAATCAATTAAAAATAGCGTGACCTCGAACTTATGTATGGTGTGTCTGATTGTGTTAGACATATACGTATTCACCGGCAAATGATTATGAAATTACAGCAGGACTCCATATTAAGACGCTCATGGGAAATTATTTTATTTTCTGAACTGAAGCTTGATGCAAGTAAGGCCATGCCCCAAAACATTACCGCATTAATGTGTTATTCGTGTACAGTATTTACTGCATACAAGGACATATACTAATCCAATGAGTACATTTTTTTACAACAGGAATTGAAAACTGTTAAAAGTTTTCGTCTACTCCTTGTTGTATATTACCTTACCTTTAAAATGTCACCACTCAACCATGTAGTTTACTTTCTTTCATAGAAGCCCCGGGTGGCCGAGTGGTCTAAGGCGCTCGCCTTTGCCGATCACTATCATCTCACCTCTCTCTGCCTAGGTTCGAATCTTTGTCTCGGCCAATGTGGGTATGTAAGAAAGCTTGCAATTAGCTTCGCGTGGGTCAGTTGTTCTTACCGGTGTTTTTCAGAGTTCCTTATTCACTTATATCTACCATCAATAGCCTAGCATGCTCAACAACATCAACTACATTGTTTTATACTGAAGACACAGTATTGAAAGAAATGGCTGAATAAAAATCGTGTGCATTTGAATGCAATTTGCAAAGTGATTTAATAAAATTTTGTCAGTCGGTCGCAAGGGAAGCAACTCCAGCTGCCTAGTAGACTCTACAGTCTACAGTGTATAATTATCTTGAAAAGTATGGTATACTTTAGGTCTCACTGGACAGTTCATCTGGTGAATTTTCATCCGACAATGACCAATTACAGAAAAATGAGAATAATTTTACACTGAAGATACAAATAAAAACAAACTAATGATTTTTTTTTTTAGAAAGCATACATGTGAGATTTTGACTGCAGTAATCAGGTTAATTCCTGATGCAACTGGTGGATTTTATACTGAACCAACACTGCCACCAACTCCTAAATTTTACAGTCATTTTTGACAAGAAATAGCTATTTTGAATATTTTTCTGTGACAAGGCAGCTAAAAGAATCAGTATGTGCCTTATGCATGAATAAAGTTCACTAGTATTATAACAAATTAGCATACTTTTCATAACCCCTCAACCATCTAGATTTTTAGATATTTACCTCTGTAGCAGACACACATAAATACGTAAGCCAAGTCGGCAGCTCATTTGCAGCCCAAGTTACGTATTTGATCTCCAATGTTCATCTAACTGTGACAGGCAGTCACCAACAAGCCAACCTATTTCCAAGCCTAACTCAAAGTAAATCTAAACCACATTATAGATTTAGCTTACGTGTGAATTTATAAATGCTAGGCTTGTGAGAATTAGGTTCATGCCTTATACCTTAAAAATTAGGGGGGGGTTGTCAAAATACGAAACTATCCAGTGAGACCTTACGATATTAGTAGACACACGAGCTAATACTGGAGACTGATCTTTATAGACTAAATTGCTAAACAAATGAATTTGTATGATATACGGACATCTGGTTTTCTTATATGTTGTTAGCAAGTCTCTATATGGCCATGTATCCTTGCTGATTCACATAAATATCGGTATTCTAGCATGTATTAAACTGAATTAGGACCGGAAAAATTGCTCTCATGTGGATTATCATATTTTCTTAGGAAATTACTTGATAAATTTACATGCTCAGTGCATACGCTAAAAATAGAGACAGGTAGGCATAGCAGGATTGAGAGAAATAATTGGTATTGGGAACTATCCCGGAAAATAATGTTTGTTTGATAGAAGATGAATTCCATTTTGTTTGTATTTGTCCAGCTTATGAGCATATAAGCAATAAATATTTCAATGAAATTTATCATCTCTTTCCGTTTGTAGAAGATTTTGTTTTATCCCTAATGAGTCATAGTAATATATTAGTTATAAGAAATCGTTCTTACTACATCCATTTGGCTCTCGTCTTGGACAATCTTTGATAACTCAAACGAATATTGATTAATATACATAGAGGTAGAAACCAATTATTGGAAATTATGTGTGTGTGTATATATATATATATATATATATATATATATATATATATATATATATATATATATATATATGTATATATATATATATATATATATATATATATATATATATATATATATATATATATATATATATATTGTGATGTTTACCCCAACCCCTTGTATTATACATGTATTTATAAGTCTGTAAGTGGAGCCAGGTAAGCTTTGTTTTTCCAAGTGCCTAAGTTGGCTAATCCTCTTACGTAACCCAGTCTTTGTTTGAGCTCTTGAGTGGAAATCTGGCGGGAATCTTTGTACATGGGAACACGTGACGTAGACAACTTCAAAGAGCCGGAAGCCGACAATGGTAGGCTGGACAGTACATGGGGACACACAGACTGACATTTTTATGATTGACAGTTCGATCAAATGACCAGAGTCCGTCGCCATCCAATCGGGATGCGTTGTAGGTGGGACTTGATTCGAGAAGCTGGAATAAGACTTGTACAAGCCTGAAATTCGTCAGTTGGTGTTTAAGAGTCGCAGTGACACACACTCCGTTAGCCATTCGTAAAAATTGGCGGAATTTAGGAAATTCATGAAATAGCTTCGATCAGGAAGCTTTCGGGGGACGAAAGAATCTCAGAGAATTTCGGGGGACGAGAGAAGTTCAGAGAATTTCGGGTGACGGTGAGAGATACCGAGTGAATTTCGGGTGACCTCAAGGGATACCGTCAAGGGTTCCGGATACTAGAAGAGGAACCGGAAGTCAAGATAACGGCAAGGAACAAGGATAATAGAAGAGGAAGCGGAAGTGGAGATCACGAAAGGAGAGAAAGACAAGGGAACGAAGAGATTTAGATGAGTAGCACTCAAGAAGGGAAAAATCTCCTCACACTGTGAACTCAAATGATGATCAAAGGGATCATTGGGTGAAAGAGAGACATTGATTACTTTAAATTCTTTTAAATTTCCTTTATTAAATTGTTATTGTTTAAATTTCATCTTTGTATTTCTTTTAATTTAACTGTCGGCATTGCTGACTGGGGGCTCGTAGCCATAAATATATTTAGTCAATAAATAATATAGTGTCCAGAATTAACCTTCTGAATAAGGACCAGGGGAACTTCTCATAATTCGTTAAAGTCTATAAGAAGAACCCCACCCCTAGACAACCACTACACCCCCACAGTGGGCGCTTCGTCCGGGATATGAATTAGACATATATATTATTTTGGGACTTAAAGTTATTGGTAGAAGTATTAGTGAACAGTGTGAGATATTTTCCATTCTTTGTATTTGAAATTTTGTGATTTTCTCATCTTGTATTTTTATTGTCATATGTGCAGGCTTTGTAGATCTTCCATTCATAGCAGTACGTGTGAAGCAGATATCGAACAAATATCTTACCTGAACGAAACTAGTTGTTGTCGACAGGTAAGTATTTAAGCTGGTATTACAAATATCTGTATATTGTTTGAATTTTGAGACAAGGTATCACTTTACATTAGTATAATGGCTACCGAACGACAAATGATAAAGGAATACCGCGCCATGGGGTCGGAAGATCTTGGATACGAGGGAGATCGCCTGGCAACCTTTGTAGAAGAAAGGATCAAGGAATGGAAGGCCGAAAAAGCAGCGGAAAGAGAAGCCCAGAGAGAACTAGCCAAGATAGCAGCGGACCAAGAGTTAGCCAAGATAGCCGCGGACCGAGAAGCCCAGAGAGAACTAGCCAAGATAGCAGCGGACCGAGAAGCCCAGAGAGAACTAGCCAAGATAGCAGCGGACCAAGAGTTAGCCAAGATAGCAGCGGACCGAGACGCCCAGAAAGAGCTGGAGCTAGCCAGACTCGCTCACACTCTGGAGATGGAAAAGGTCAGAGTTGAAGCTAGGACCAACGGACGGGACGACGCCAGTACAAGCTCTGGAACAACCGGCCGACCTTTCATCGACCACCGGATAGTCCAGATCAACATGTCACGCTTCAATGATAGGGAGGAGGCTATTGACGATTTTCTCGTCCAGTTTGAGAAACTCGCACGCGCTCATCAGGTCCCTGAACAGCACTGGGCCATTAATGTCTCAGCCTTTTTGCAAGGTGCAGCTCGGGAAGTCTACCACGGCTTAACTGCAGAAGAGGCTGATGACTACACTGCCCTCAAGAAGGCGCTTCTCTGCCATTATCGGCTGACCGCCGAGACTTACCGGAAACTTTTCCGGGACTCGGTGAAAAAGGTAACAGAGACCCACTCTCAATTCCACAACCGTGTTCGAGGTTTATTTGAGAAGTGGATGAAAATGGCCGAAGTCGAACGCACGTACGAAGGGCTACGCGAGGTAATACTCAAGGAACATGTCCTGGGTACTTACCGTCGCGAGTTGACAGTTTTCTTAGCAGAAAGAGAACACCGGACGCTCGAAGAGATCGCTAACATGGCGGAGCGATACGAGCAGGCGCACTCGAAGAGTGGAGGTTCCGGGGTTGCTGACCGACCCCGACCCTCTGAGTCGCGTCGTATGGGGGAGGTTGAGCCGGCTGTCCGTAACCGTCAGGGCGACGGGAAGGTCGGAGGGGCACCTACAGGTAGGGCTGCCGCCTATCGACCTGGACAGGCCTCACCCACGAAACCAGGACTTGCAAGTCGGCGAGGGCCGCCGACATGTTTTAATTGCAAGCGCCTGGGGCATTTTGCCAGGGACTGTCCCAAGGGCAGGCAGACCCAGGTGAATGTCGTAGCTAAGAAGGAATGTGTGCCGGAAGCGAGTCGCAACCCAGCCAACCTTGCGGCCGCAACTGTCAATGGTGAAGGCGCCACCATCTTGTATGACACTGGGTGCAGCGTCCCCGCGCTTGTCGACAAGAAATATGTCAAGCCGGAGGACTATACAGGGGAGGTAATAGAAGTTCAGTACGCGAACTGCGCGCGTGACTCATTACCAGTAGCTGTCATTGACCTCGATTCACCATACGTGAAGGGGAAAATTGAAGCTGCTTGCTTGGAGGGGCTATCACATGACGTCATATTGGGTTGCCGTTATGTGTTACCCCAGCCGAACCCCGAAACCTGCACACCTATGCCAGTGAGTGCTGTTGAAACCAGGGCCATGAGTCGACAGCCGAAACAAAAGCCAATCCAAGTTACATCGACACCGGTTAGTAATGTTATTCCAGCGGAGTTAAGGAAGCTGCAACAGGAGGACGCAACTCTGGCGCAGTTGCACAAACACGCAGAAGCGGGAACAGAAAGGGAAACTCCGAACGGCGCGGTGAAGTTTGTCTACAAGAAGGGAATCTTGTATCGCCACGCCAGGAAACACAACGAACACTTCAAGCAAGTCGTCGTGCCAAAGGAAAAGCGTTGCGAAGTACTGAAACTTGCACACGAGAGTCTCATGGGTGGACACATGGGAATTGCTAAGACGCGTGACCGTCTTGTAAAAGAGTTTTACTGGCCAGGGGTCCAGGGAGACGTAAAACGGTTCTGTCTCTCCTGTGACAAATGCCAGAGAATGGCACCGAAAACGGATCAGCGACCCATCCCTTTGGGGAGTACGCCCCTTATCGATGAACCATTTAGACGTGTTGCCATGGATTTAATCGGACCGATAAAACCCGCGTCTGCGCACGGAAATCGATATATTTTAACGGTTGTCGATTATGCTACACGCTATCCGGAGGCCGTTGCGTTGCGTAACATTGACACGGAAACCGTCGCGGAAGCTCTGTTTGCGATCTGGTCAAGAGTCGGAGTGCCCGACGAGATCTTGACCGATCAAGGAACACAATTTATGAGTCGTGTGATGGCGGAGGTGAATCGTCTCATGTCGATTAAACACCTCACGACTACACCGTATCACCCCCAATGTAACGGATTGGTCGAACGGTTTAATGGGACCTTGAAAAACACGCTCAAGAAATTGTGCGAAGGCCGCCCCAAGGATTGGGACCGGTATATTCCGGCCATGCTTTTTGCATACCGGGAAGTACCGCAAGCGAGTTTGGGGTTCTCTCCCTTTGAACTCTTGTACGGGAGAACCGTACGCGGCCCAATCGCCGTACTGAGACAGCTGTGGACAGACGACCACGCTGTAGAGGAAGTACGCACTACCTACCAGTACGTCGCGGACTTGCGCAACAAACTGGAAGAGGTTTGTTCTCTCGCGCAAGAAAATCTCAAACGAGCTAGGGCGCAACAGGCGAAAAATTACAATAAGCGCGCAAAACCACGTCAGTTTGAGGTAGGGGACAAAGTGTTGTTGTTGTTGCCCCAGGAACACAACAAGTTGCAAGTTTCCTGGAGGGGTCCATACGTCGTCACCAAGAAGGTCGGAGGTCAAACCTACCGGATACAGCTACCGACGAAAGAGAAATTGTACCATGCCAATTTGCTCAAGAGGTACCGGGAAAGGGAGACCGCCAGCGATTTTGTTGTCGCAGCGATAGTCACCGAGGATATCGAAGGCGATACGGAAGGTGCTAACACTGTCCCGAGCTGTCCATTAACGAGGGCCGAGACTCCGTCGGACGTGGAGTGTGACCCCATGTTAACTGAAGGGCAGCGGAACGAGATAGAGACCTTGCTGGCCGGATATTCCGACGTGCTAACAGAAAAACCCGGGAGGACGACGCTTGTCGAGTTCGGGTTAAAGATGGTGGACGACCGACCAGTTCAGCGTAAACCCTACCCCTTGCCCCACGCGAAACGACAAGTTGTAAGGGAAGAAATCGAGCAGATGATTGCTCTGGGAGTAATCGAACCTGCCGACTCTCCGTACAGCTCACCAGTAGTCTTAGTGCAGAAGAAGGACGGCACCCATCGGTTCTGCGTCGACTACCGGAAGCTGAATCAGGTGACAGAATTTCAAGTTGAAATGCTACCTGACCCCGAACATATCTTCGCTTCGGTCTCGAAAGCGAAATATTTTTCCAAACTGGATTTGTCCAAGGGGTATTGGCAAATTCCGGTAAGGAAAGAAGACCGACCGAAGCTTGCTTTTGCTACTCCCGACGGGACATACCAATGGTTGGTGATGCCGTTCGGGGTACAAAACGCGCCCAGCGTCTTTACCAGAATGATGCGGAAGTTGTTGGAGCCCTTGCGCGATAGGGGTGTCCACAACTTCATGGATGACCTCTTGTTAGCTACAGAGACATGGGGTGAACACCTCGCTCTGTTAGCTGACGTTTTGGAGCGGCTACGTCAGGAGGGCTTGACAGCCCGCCCTTCCAAATGTCACCTTGGTTTCAGGACATTAGACTATTTAGGACATACCCTGAGCCAAGGCACGCTGTCTCCAGAGAAGTCGAAGGTGGAGCAGTTGAGAAACGCCGCACGCCCCACCACGAAAACGGAAGTGAGGTCATTCCTGGGACTGGCCGGATATTACCGGAGGTATGTCGCTAATTTCAGCGCGATTGCGGGCCCGTTGTCTGACCTAACCAAGAAACGGACCCCGAGTAAGTTCGTTTGGACAGATGCGTGTGAGCACGCATTCCAAACGCTAAAGGATAGACTTACATCCGACGCAGTTGTTCGTCTACCGGACTTGGATAAAGAATTCGTTCTGCGCACCGATGCATGCGACACGGGACTGGGAGCAGTACTGCTCCAGGAGCATGACAAGACGCTTTTTCCTGTCGCATACGGCAGCCGGAAGTTGTCTGCTGCCGAGAAGAATTACTCAGTATCGGAGAGGGAATGTCTCGGAATCGTGTTCGGCATATCACGGTTCGAGCGATACCTATATGGACGTAAGTTCATATTGGAGACCGACCACCAACCACTCGCCTATCTGGCGCAGGCAAAGTTGTCCAATGGTCGATTGATGCGATGGTCGCTGTTTTTACAGCAGTACCAGATGCAGATCAGATACGTGAAAGGATCTGAAAACGTAGGCGCAGATTTCATGAGTAGAAGCGCCGAAATGATATAGATCATTTGTTATATTTTCGTGTTCATACTCAGTTTAGCATTTAGTTCATTTTGCTGATTTTGTTCTTTATATCGTGTAACACTTTTGCTTTTTTAGTTTGAGTGAATAAAATCCTGATTTTATTCTCAAGCGTGGGGGGATGTGATGTTTACCCCAACCCCTTGTATTATACATGTATTTATAAGTCTGTAAGTGGAGCCAGGTAAGCTTTGTTTTTCCAAGTGCCTAAGTTGGCTAATCCTCTTACGTAACCCAGTCTTTGTTTGAGCTCTTGAGTGGAAATCTGGCGGGAATCTTTGTACATGGGAACACGTGACGTAGACAACTTCAAAGAGCCGGAAGCCGACAATGGTAGGCTGGACAGTACATGGGGACACACAGACTGACATTTTTATGATTGACAGTTCGATCAAATGACCAGAGTCCGTCGCCATCCAATCGGGATGCGTTGTAGGTGGGACTTGATTCGAGAAGCTG
Source organism: Sinohyriopsis cumingii (assembly GCA_028554795.2). Lineage (NCBI taxonomy): Eukaryota > Metazoa > Mollusca > Bivalvia > Unionida > Unionidae > Sinohyriopsis > Sinohyriopsis cumingii. Next base: position 84,276,351 of record CM068831.1, read on the forward strand.
GAATAAGACTTGTACAAGCCTGAAATTCGTCAGTTGGTGTTTAAGAGTCGCAGTGACACACACTCCGTTAGCCATTCGTAAAAATTGGCGGAATTTAGGAAATTCATGAAATAGCTTCGATCAGGAAGCTTTCGGGGGACGAAAGAATCTCAGAGAATTTCGGGGGACGAGAGAAGTTCAGAGAATTTCGGGTGACGGTGAGAGATACCGAGTGAATTTCGGGTGACCTCAAGGGATACCGTCAAGGGTTCCGGATACTAGAAGAGGAACCGGAAGTCAAGATAACGGCAAGGAACAAGGATAATAGAAGAGGAAGCGGAAGTGGAGATCACGAAAGGAGAGAAAGACAAGGGAACGAAGAGATTTAGATGAGTAGCACTCAAGAAGGGAAAAATCTCCTCACACTGTGAACTCAAATGATGATCAAAGGGATCATTGGGTGAAAGAGAGACATTGATTACTTTAAATTCTTTTAAATTTCCTTTATTAAATTGTTATTGTTTAAATTTCATCTTTGTATTTCTTTTAATTTAACTGTCGGCATTGCTGACTGGGGGCTCGTAGCCATAAATATATTTAGTCAATAAATAATATAGTGTCCAGAATTAACCTTCTGAATAAGGACCAGGGGAACTTCTCATAATTCGTTAAAGTCTATAAGAAGAACCCCACCCCTAGACAACCACTACACCCCCACATATATATATATATATATATATATATACTCATGATGAACACCATATTTAACTTCTTTAAACCATGGATCACATCATATTTACTTGTATTGCATTTTACAATATGGGCCGGTGGCCTAAATTATTGAATAAAGTATTATTATTATTATTATTATTATCACTGTTGATTCAGGCTGCATCTAACACCTGATTGGCCTTTGATCCCCCTCCCCCAATCCTCTTTCTTGTTGAAAAGGTTGGCATGTAAAGGCTGTGTACAACATTATATAATAATATCTAGCTTGATTATCGAATGATTCACATTAACCTGTCTAACTCTGACGGAGGCGTCAACATCAGCATTCTGGTCATGTTGGCAACAACAAGTGAATGGGTTTCTGATTAACCAGTTGGACTGGTTTCTTTCTTATGACTAAGTGTTTGTGTGTTGGATTTTTTAGTTAGCTTTCAACATTTTCAGTCATATTGCTACGATGTCGGCAGTGTGATAGTTGATAGTGATGCCTAGGACTGTGGCATCATGCCGCACATGTAGCATCATGTCTCGACCAGTCACATTATCCTGACACCAGTCCGACCAGTCCTAACACTAACGTCTTTATGCTGAGCGCCAAGCGAGTAGGCTGTTAGTACCATTGGTGTAAGTCTTTGATTTGAATCGGCCGAGACACACACACACACACACACACACACACACACACACACACATATATATATATATATATATATATATATATATATATATATATATATATATATATATATATATATATATATATATTCATGTCCTTCTTTTCTTCTTCAATTAGCATTTATATGTTTTGCTATAAAATATTATAACTAACTGTTTGTATCGGAAGGGATGATAGTTCCTCGCTAATATTAGCCATCATTTATAACAGCATGTGTGAAATTCCAAATTGAGAGAGACAGGATAGAACAAGGCAGTAGGCCGAGAACAAGCCTAGTTGCTGGAGAGAGAGAGAGAGAGAGAGGAGGAGAAAAGGAGACAAAAGGGGAAGAAGATAGGAAGAATCGGAGTACGGAGTACGCCGGAAGGAGGAAAGGAATTGGCGGAGTGAACACAGATGAGTAGAAACCAAGTACAGGGGAAAGCCATCTCACACTATAATCACGTGATGAAATATGTTGTTACATGGTCGAAAGGAAGAAGATTGGTTGAGAAATTAATATCGTTTAATTTGTATTAAATTGTTATTCTTTGAATTTCACCTTTGTATTCTTAATAATTTAATTGTCGGTATTGCTGAGTGGGGGCTCGGAGCTTTACCTCTCTCTATCACTAATTTCACTTCCTAAAAAAACGAGCCAGGGTGGGAATTCCACAGTAATTCAAATAGATATTGGGAGCATCCCACCCCAACGCAAAACAGTGGGTCACATAGAACTTCACATACACCATATATATTTTTTCCTTAGTTTGTTTCCACACTGATGCCGGAACACTAAGAAACAGGAGTTTACACAGAGTAATTATTTCGTATTGTATATCATTGTAATACTTAAAATTTACATTATTTGATTGTATGTGTATAAAAGTGCAGAGCTCCTGACACTTCCTAACCTTATATATATATATATATATATATATATATATATATATATATATATATATATATATATATATATATATATATATATATATAAAGTTAAAGTCTCCTGTAAAACGTCTGTTAGAATAATTTAAAATTATTAGATAAAATTTGCTTAGTGCATCTTTAAATCGCCCTTGGTAGGTATAGCAAAGTCAAACTGAATCTGACACGTTTCTTAACAGTAATAACATGTACACATTGACAGGTATTGTGATATAATTTTGTAATCGCCCTTTACTTTTCATTTATCTGTAACTATAAAATGTATGAAAATTTATTCGATATCATGTAGCATGCAGCTCTGAAATTTACATAAGTAAATAAATTATAGCAACTGACATTTTTGAATAGAGATCGTGGAATGTTAATGGCACTTAGAAGTGTGTTTCTGAGAATATGGAATGTGGTCAGTCAACGAACATTGACGCTAAGCTCACAATGAATTTGATTGCAATCACGACATTTTTTGCAAATGAGGTAAATTCAAATTCATGATGCATGTAGCGGTAGAGGACTACGCTATGTGGTCCCTCCGTACCAAATGGCAATATAGTGGCGTTAATACATTAACGGCTTTCAAGTTTAGCGGAAGACAACTTCAAAGATCGTATGTGCATTTTTGTTCAGGTAAGACATTAAATGTAAAATCATTTAGAACTAACATACCATGTTAAGCCTTTGGTTGCATTAAGATAGCTATCTGAAACCATATTTACACATTTCTCAACAAAAGATGTATAAATATTGATACAACCATTTTCTGTGTGTTAACTGTGATTGTATGACAATGTCATGTACAATTCTATTAGTGGTAAAATCGAACTGCTCTCGAAGAACCTGTGTTTCATGGAATGTTCCGCTGAGTAGGAAGAATATGTATTTGTGGAGTATTTCATAGTAAGTCACAAAAATGTTTAGTTTTAAATCTTATGATTCTTTTCAGAATTTACTCATGAATTGTAATAATACAAATAGCCTCGTTGAAATATTTTAGTAGCCAATTGTTTACCTTTTACTTGTGGTTCTAAAATAAACATTTTTATTTGAAATTAACAAGAATGAAGCAAACTATGTTAGTCACCTTTATGGGTTGCGTGATGACACACATCCGTTGCTTGTCGATCTACTTTGTTCTAGATCGACTACCATTGGCTGCCAAAGAAAAGACCAAGCTCAATATCTTGTCAACTGTAAAGAAAAGATCAATTTGTTAAACGAAAAAAAAAACCCACATTGCAAACTAAAATCCAGTCTTCCATGACCGACATGAGTTTACAAATCATGCTATGATATTCAACGTTGGCAGCATACCTCTATACAAATATATATATATATATATATATATATATATATATATATATATATATATATATATATATATATATATAGAGAGAGAGAGAGAGAGAGAGAGAGAGAGAGAGAGAGAGAGGGGGGGGGGAGGGAGAGAGAGAATACAAATCAATTGGCGAATAACAGTCCTTTGCAGCAAGGGATCACGTGTGTCAGGGATTGATTAAGACAAGTGCAATAAACTGACAACGAACAGTGCGAAACTAGTATTTAACTTTATAGCTGTTATTTGTTTATTTTGTGTGTGTTTTGTATTTGTCTTTGAAAAAGACTCCTAACGTCATCGAAACTCCACGCCTGCTTTACTTAAATCGGTACAACAGACCTGAACCAAACACCTAAATAAACACTGTGAACACATATCTTAAACGTCCTTAGTGAACTCGTATTTACGGGATTTTTGCATCACCGTGTAGCCTATTATCGCACCGGCCTAGTAGGAACTTGACCTGCTCCTTGTTTATACACCAATTCGCATCTGAGAAAATAACAAGGAGTGTGACCTACTTCTCTCTCTCTCTCTCTCTCTCTCTCTCTCTCTCTCTCTCTCTCTCTATATATATATATATATAATATACGGAATCAGATGGTTGCAGATTCCTAAGGTTGACTTTGGGAAAGTCACATAAGTCCCAATTCCTCGTCATTTATTTAATATTGCCGATAATGTGTTTCAAATATTTGATATGACCATATAAACCAAACGACCATCACCAGGAATAGCAACATCAACTATTGTTACGTCCGGTCATGAAGACGCAAATTAGATAAAGTGAACAAATATATTACATGCTAGTATGTATAGTACTGTGTAGTAACGGAATCGATACCCAGACCAAGCTGGATCGGTTACTGTGTTGTGGTCTCAGACAAGACACATTTTTTTCATTCGTCCCCGTCCCTTCCCCACAAAGTTTCCACGGCCAATTGGCTAACACTTTCCTTTCCAGTCGTTTCCTTTTCCTACCACCGTCCCCGAGTTGTTTTCTATCATTCTTTACTTTTCCCTTTTCCATTCGGTTCATAATCTTCCTGTCATGGTGTTCATGATTTTCTCCATACCATGTAATTTTATATTGAATAATGTAAAGAACTTGTTTCTTATCTTTTTGCATATATATTATGTTAATAGCAATTACATATGTTGAAACTAACTAAATTAAAAACAACAAAAGCGAGTTTAGCCCAACGAAGCTCGAAATGTTGCTGTGTGTCTGAGATGTACACCAAACATTTTATTATGTATAGCCCCACGATAATATTAAACATTCCAAATAATGAAAAGTCATTTTTTTCATATAGTGAAGAAAGGTCGGTAATTTTATTTGTTCTTCATAAAAGGTAGTTATGAGTGTATGTAAACAGTGGACTTACATAAATTAACGACGAACAGTTTACACCTTCCAATCATTCAAGGGAGACATTAGATTTATTGAAGCTAAGGAGTATGTAATCGAAGGAACAGATACATGACGGATATGAACCAAATGCTTTCCACATAACATTTTCAAACTCAAATATATCGCTGCTGATATAATTCCCAGTAAACACTTTATACAGGATGTTTACGTTACACAGCATGATAACAGTTACCATATTTACGGTAATATCTGAAATAAACTGCGTCATGTTTACATTGACATAACTTGTTTTACTTGCCCCTCCCTGTACATGATATTATGTATATAAAATGTCCATCGTCTGGTTGTGCTGTCAGTCTGCTTAACCACAAACTGAAGCTCACAGAGATCTCTATCGCATTGTGAAGTGTACGGGATCTTAAGTAAATCACAGTAAGTACATACGAGAGGTTGTTTTGCTTTGGTTTTGTGGGGTCTAGAGCATTTTTCATATGACTGGCTATGTATGGCTGGATATGGTGATCAATATATTTGGTGAAGAAAGAACTCAGGGAGTCCCTGTAAAGAATCACCGACTCACGCGAAGCTGCTGGCAAGCTTTCTCACATATCCACGACGTTAGTCGACTTGAGTTTCGAACTCAGGCGGAAAAAGGTAAGATGTCTGAGTTATATGTAATGGAAAGTGCTTTAAACCACCTGGGAACCCACATATGAGATTATAACCTGGTCTCCACAGTTTACTTTACAAATAATGTATTATAAAAATATTCTTAGCATGAATTCTAGAAACTATTATATATACCACGAGGATTTCATTAATTAGCGATACACCTCTGTCTCTGTGTGACTTTCTCTCTCTCTCTCCATAAAGGACACAAAATATTCAGAAAACTCTGGAGTGAGAGAGCAAAATAATTTGAGCTAGATGAAACTCTCGAACTTACATGAAGTACCCTACACAAATCCTGGGTAGTCGGAATGTTATGTGTACACATCCCCTTGGGTGTTATCTACAGTGTTTTTTGTCAACCTTCATAGATCTGATTGGATGACAAAGAAGCTGCACAGAAGCCCGATCGCAGAAAACTTCTTATCCCCTGGCAACACTTTCAGTGATATGACACTGATTGCAATTGCTCACGACCCCAAAAGGAGTTCCCAAACCAGTAGAGAAAAGGACTCTTATTGGATACGCCGCCTTAAAACATTGAAACCAAGTGGTTTAAACCAAGAAGACTAAATAAAGACAACCATGCACAAATACAATTATCTTCGCAGCTGACACATTTTCTTTTAAATAATTCTCTAAATTTGCCTAATAGCCTATGACTACTATAACAATAAAATATCCGGGATATAATTTGCGCTTACATAAATTTACAGAAAATAACATCTTATGGCTCAACAATTTCTAGGTCAATACACATATTTTCCAGGATCAGCAACAAGCTGAAATAAACTAGTTGAAACATAATAAAGTTAAAAGGTCGAATTCCTGTAGAAACAGCCATATAAAGTTTCGCAAACATAACCGTTTTTCTGTTTTATATGTTATCTTGTCTATGTTTTGTATTTGCCTTAGAAAAAGACTCATTAAAGAGTCGAAAGCGCTCAGGCTAGCTAGATACTAGTTTCGCACTGTTCTTTGTCAGTTTATTGCATTCATCTTAATCAATCCCTGATACACTTGCTGTAACCAGTGCACTTGAAAGGATTGTTATTCGCCATATGATTTGTATTCTTTACATACATACATATATATAAAACATGACTTGGGCAATAAGTAGCGACTTTTCTTCGTATTTTTAAAACGTCTTTTTGCCTGCAGATGTTGCATGTGTGTGATTAATTGACTCTTTCTCTCGGGGTTATATTCTTCTTTTATTTTTTATTTAGTAGGAAATGAAGAGTGCCGTTCTAATCATCCTTTTGGCATGCGCGATGTTCCAAACATCTTACTCGTGTGGCATTTGGAACCGAAACAAACCGTGTCAGTGCGCATGTGAGGATGCATCTGACTCGTGCAGTGCTTACTGTCGTACTATTACCGGTACTGGAGTACAGAAAGTTATTGAACAGAGGCGATGTTACGATAACTGTTACAACACCTTCAAGAATTGCTTGAATAGGTGCTAAAGGATGCTGGCTACGACGGTCCAGTAGAAGCCAGTGCTCATTAAACTACAGATGTTCGTTAGCTAGCTTCATCCTTCAAAAGTTTTGTAATCATCGTAGCTATGTATGGAAAACCTTCGAAGCGCGGAAATGCTATCAAAGATAAGATGAGACGATAACCGTTGTTTATTCAGTACCTGAGACACTTTAATTGATATTAGATGATAAATGCTCAGACACCATTCAAGACTATACAATGTACTATCTTACTGCAGTTGAATACTGGGTCCATAAATACACGAATGACCCATGATATCATAAACACGGCATAGAGATATTTTTCCATATTTTACAACAATGATTTTGAGTAATGTCCTACATATCTTCAATAACATTTTTCAACCTAAAGCAAAAATGTGGAAGTGCCAGAACCTTCCGTTGTCACGAGCAGCCATCTTGACTTTCTACAATGCTTTTGATCTGGCATATTTCCGGTTGTGATAGCACAGTTTCATAGTTTACAGGAAGTTGGATGCACAATTATAAAGTTGTTACTTTGTTGTTAAGTGTAAGGCAATGTTTACATTTTTGTACAAGGCATGATTTTCTATAAAAAAAATAAAACTATCACATCCATTCTGTTTCCAATAGTTAATGAAACATTTGAACCCATTACCAAGAAAGAGTATACTTATACCAGTATGATATTTTACATCATAGTTTCTTTTCTGTACCCAAAACAATATACTCTTTCGTTCTATTTGAATAGTAGATCGTAAATTAGAAAGATACATTATCTGTCTTGCTTCTTTTGCATTTTATGTAAGTATCTGTATTACTCTAATGAATGTTGATGAACGGTTCGTATTAACTTTTATAACTTAAAAATGTTGCAATTATAGCAAACACGTTTTTCCTTGCATGCAATTAAGAAATGCACTGCACCGAGCGTTTTAAAATTAAGTGCTAAATATATACATACCAAACTACATTAAGAAAATTAAAATGTATATTCAAGCTGCATGTTTCAGAAAAGTTAATAGCAAACTAGATATTCTTGTCATATGCAAATATGCAAGATCTTTGTAAAACTTTGATACAATTTCCTAATTCACTTACGTGGCAGAGATACCATTGCCATTCCGTTTTGTTTCTTTTTGAAGGTAATCCTAATTATCAAAGAAAAAATGTAACAGACTATGACGTGTAGTTAATTATTATCACGGAACAAAGTAAATAATGTTCCGAACAAAAATAGTATAGAAAAGAAGAAAGGTATCTCTCAAAGAAATAGGGAACGTACGTTTTTTATTATTATTTGATTGCCTGTCATGAAAAATTATATTTTATCTTATTCCCATACACCGTTCTCTGGCCCTTTAGTTACTACAAAGAAATATTGAGGTTATCCGCGCAAGTGCCTTGAGAGATAATTAGATGCGTATCACATGTCCGGTAATGACCTCATAGGATCTATAGCTACTACCCAACTCAGCTAACGACGAAGATTGCTGACGTGATTCAGATCATTTCTTTTCCCTTTTGCATCATGGACAATTGCGAGAACGACTTTCCCAACGTTTCTGTAAGCGTGAACATTTTACTGTATCGGTTTGAGTCTTTTTTGTAACACTAACAATGAAGAGGGTAGTGATGACACGGCGTCAGTTCTTCGAATGATGATGATATTTTGCTGAGTGAAGAAGGACGACTCGAGAACACAGAATGGTTTGTACCGATTTATAACATGCATTTAATATTTAAAAAATAAGCAACACGCACGTTATATTTCATAAAAGAAACTCGAACTTTGTCAACTCCTATGTTTTGGTGGACCCAAACTTCGATAATCCTCCCTTAATTGCCTGAAACTTTTAAAATATACCGATAGTGCGAATCATCAAATTAGATGCTCGTAAAGCTGTATTCTAGTGTTTACGTCTTGCTAAATAAAACACTTTCGATACTAGGTAGCAAAGGTTTCACAATTTATAAAAGCAATGCAATCCACATTTGGATTTTGTAAATTTAGAATTGTTGCATTGTTTCAGAGCACCAATTCTATAGTCTGACTACACCCCCGTTTGTTTGTACCCCTTGCCGATTTCAATAACGAAAACGTTTAATGTGATAAAAGATGCACAGAACTATGTGAACTGAATCATTGATTTATAATTTCTAACCTGACTGTGACGATAATGGCACTAATACTGGCATCCCCCGCACCTTTCATGTTTAACGGACTTTCCATGCTCTATCATGTCCGTCTATTATACTGAAACTTTATGTTAAGCATGAAACGCGCAGATGATGACGGTGTTGGGGCCCTTCTACTCACAGTCAGATTAGAAATTATAAATCAATGAATGAATCGACTAAGTTCTATGCACCTTTTATCGCATTTAAAATTACCATTTTCTAAATTTGTTTGGGGTTACAAACAAACGGACAATAGTGGAAATAATAACATGCTGTACACTATGATCACAGATATTTTTAGTTCATTATTTTAACATTTACTCCTTCACACAGTTAAGTACTAGGCCTTAATCCAGCACGGATTACCTGTTTACACTGGACATTACATTTATACATTAAAAATGGCTACTGTCAATCTACAATTGACATCAATCATCCCCGAGAAATTGTGACAGCAGCTTATACACAATAGCTTTGGTGTAGAAAAGGAGGATACAGCACATAACAGATATGCCACCAACATATTTAGTCAAAATCTTACCGAAGGTAGGGTCTAATTTGCAAGGCTTTACAACAGTCTCCGTCCATTTCTTGCTTTTTGGATAAACAACTCTCCACTGCTCCTGACCAGTCTTGGTCACTGCATGTGCATTGTTTAAATTTTCATTATAGTACAGGGCAGCTAGATGCAACCTGAAGAAATAAAAGCAACACCAAAACAAATAACAAAAAAGTCAGAATAAAATGATCAGTGATTCTTGCTAATTACTGAACGTGTTTTACAATTAGGGTAGGTAGGTAGATTTTTTTTTCAACTTATTTTAAGCATTATATATTGAACATAATGATTGATATCTAATATATTAAGCGTTTCAAAGTACTGGGCAAAACTGGCTCAATTTCATGCAATAATCAATTTCTGCAACAGTTTTTTTTTTATCACCATGGGGAAAAAAGTGCTAGGACCAGCTGACCGGAAACACATTGTCTCATTTTTACCTAATCTAATTGCATACTAGTTACTTTGCAAGCATGGATCAATAAAAGAAGTGTGTGCTCTTGGGTGCGAAGTGATTCACAACATTGTGGAACACTTATAAGCCATACATTTGATATAAATACGATAGCTTCTGGATGTCTCGGAATATTTGAGGACTGTGGATGACTTTATCCATACGTTTGTATGCCTTAGAGCCTAATCAAGATAACTGATTGCGTATATGACCAAGTGTATCAGTCTGTGCTTACAGTTTTGGTTAAAAAAGATGAAGATGTTTAGTTAAATCAAAGGCGTATTGCGAATTAAGCTCTTTAGAATAAGCCCACACTATAAATAGCACTGGGTTTCCCAATCATATGTATATAGATAAAATAAACAACACCAACATGTAGAATGTGTGATCGGTTTTGCTTTATTGCTTCATTAGACTGAGTTCAAACCGAATTCGGTATCATTGCTTACGTTATTAAATGTAATCTGTTTCTAAGTGATTCAATGATATAAACAATATGACATAAACAAGATGACGTCATATCTTACAATTTTAATCTAGTTGTCATATTCTGTTACGAATAATTGACATGGATATGTGCATATACAGCACAGATTAATGATATTTTAATACATGTAAATACATAAAACTGGATTTTATAAAAATATATATATATATATATATATATATATATATATATATATATATATATATATATATATATATATATATATACACACAATCTCTGATTAGACAAAATCTTAACTTCATAAAATTATGGCCAAATCTCATTCTCTGTTTGGTTATGCCTCACGTGTGCACACACAGCTAGTAACAGTAAGTGGATATTGAAATACAGCATTGTAAGCATATGTAAACTTTTCTATACACATTCTTGTTGAAAACATGCCTTCATTCAACCACTGTCTTTCTTCCAAAATGGCACCATGTTCACCTTTGCAAAACAAATGGTAGGATGGTGCTCGTGATTGTTTGCGATGTGGTTCATCAGTGATTCCGATTTGGCAACTTCAAGCTTACCATTGTCCTCACAACCCAGTAGGCATGGTTCACCGTAGACTTGATCCACGGCCGGATCAATTCACAGTCCTTCCTCTGCACTGGCTCCAGCTTCTTGGAGATGCCTGAAAATGACAAAGGAAGCATTCAAACAAAGGCATAATTTTGCATGAGAGCTGCATCAGTAAGAAAATGACAAAATGTTTTCAATTAAATTCAATGTAATTTGTGCAACAAATTATATATGTACTTTTTTCCAAGTGCCATACATCAAATTAGAATTTCATATCCTTTCGCTTCTCTCTAATATATTTCTGCACCATTCTATGCCGATCTCTAGCTAGGGCTTTAATGGTCAAACCATGATCATTAATGATGTGATTCAACCCTCTCTTCAGATCTATCATCTCCATTTGAGTGGACCCTCTTAAATAGAAAGAAAATGCACAATTTGCATAGTTGGTTAATTGTTTTTAACAGCACTTTGAAGGATACAAAAGGCAGGTGGCATTGGCTAGCCTTGCAGGTATTAAAATTTGCTGATCAATTTAAAAATGTATCGCTGACAATTTTAAAACAACAAGTCTAGTTCCCAGTAACCTAACAATCACTTGTGCTAACATTTAATTGATCTAATGCATTATCTTGAGGTAGTTTTTCAACTTGATAAAATTAGATACAGCTATGTTATCAAAGTATATACCATAATACCAAAGTGTAATATACTGGTAAAACATAACCCACCACCCCCAATCCACATTTTGTGCTAGCTATACAAAATTGAAATTTGGTATGCTATTGTAGTAATCAGTGTTAAAAAGATCTTGTGAATTCAGCCATTCTACTCAAAGTTAAATGATGTCGTTCTATCTCCCTCTTTCGTGTGCCAATTAAAAAGTTGTATTCATTATCATAATGGCATTCACATACGTTCTAATGCAACCATATATTGTACTTGTACTAGCTGGATGTCAAATACCTGTACTAGCTGGATGTCAAGTACTTTCTTGGCCTCCAAATCCATCAAAGTATAAGCCCCATATTTGACTGAAAACCCAGGGGAATCGCAACGAGCATCACCTCCACATATCATTTGCTTTCCAGTGCGCTCTTGAATTAAGGAAGCTTGTTGTTTCACCCATACCACTTCAACTGCAGTTACGATATAGTATGTTTGTAACTTCGTAAATGTACATTAACTGAAACTTTGCATATTCATTCCCTCAAATAGCAGCAAAGCTTTTGCACAATTGATACCCGATAAAAATATTGCCCCCCCAGTAAACATATTACTCCATGGCGTTCTTTCATCACAGGGCTGACTTTTAAATTCTGAAATGTGCCCATTGACAGAAATTGAATTTGTTGAGACCATTGTTCCTCGAGAAAATTTCACAAAAAGTCGGGGAGAGCAAACAACATGATCTACATACACTTATCAATTCTGCCAAAGCAAACTCAGACACCTGAAACTGTGGCTTATCTTCTGATTTTGCATCTTTATTAAGCTTATAGTTCATGCGTATCATCACCGTCCTCCTCCTCATCAGTATTTGAATGTGGTTCGTATCCTGAATCGTGGTATGTATCAGGGTCAATGTCATCCTCACTGCTTGGTTCAGTTTCATTATCTGAATCCTCTGTTGGTTTTAGGAGCTCACACTGAATTGCTATTGATCTTGTTACAGCTCGAACCTAATTCTGCGAGTCCTCTTGTGGGATCTAATTTAGCCAGAACCTTCACACTCCGTTTTCCTTCTTGTGGTTGGGCCTGAGGTCCTGGTGCGAAAGCTGGTATGCTGAGTTCAGCATCATACCTCTACCACATCACATGTACTTGCTGGTGTATGATGCACATAATTTGCATTGTAACTTTGCATTGTTTGTTGCAGAAGCTGCCCCCCCCCGAAAAAAACCACGAGTATTATTGACAAGAAAAAGCATTTGTAGTATCTATGTGGTATCTTCTAAACATTTGAGTAGTCACATGGCAGCAACTGATTCTTTACATTTATGGCCGCACATAAGAGGAAAAGGAAGTGGGGGCAGAGACACAAAGAAGTTTATCCCGTGTCATAACCTAAGACTCATATATCTCAGGTGATAGTGAAAAACACTTGAAATTTATATATTCCACTCTATTTTAAATGCATATTACTGTTACTCTAACGTTGGCATCATAAACAACTCTTTCCGAGATAAATATGTTCCAGGATTATATAGTGTATGCAACAATTCAATCTCCGCAGCACATGGGGTGGGGGTGTGGTGATAATGCTGGAGAAGCACGAGAACCTGAGTTGATCAAAGCTCTATTTTATGTGTGTGATTGTGATTTGGATTTTTTAAGGTAGCTTGAACAATTTTTCAGTCATATTGCTACGATGTATGCAGCGTGGCAGTTTATAGTGATGTCTAACACTGGGGCATCATGCCGCAGACACGTAGCATGTAAGCACTAATAAGCTGCCTGCTATCAAGCACAGTGAATCAATAGGATGCTGAGCAATGGCCGCAAAAGATCCTGTGACGTCACGTTATTTCAGCCTCGTTTCTACTCGACAAATATGCATATCGGAACGCTCGCGCAATTCATTCCCTATAATGTACTGTAAATCTTTTTTGGTGTAACTGGGTCGCCTCAACTAGTATTTAATTTATCTTGGGCAACAAATGAATAATATAACCACAGTTTTAACTGTATGTTCCCTGTTCCTTAAGTAAAATGGAAAAGTAATGTTTACGTGCTTGTCATGTTGCAATGTTGCAGTTGGTATCTGCCAAGGTACCGATTGTCTCGTGGTCATACATTCTGAAGGTAAAACAAATATTTTCCAAGTTTATAAAATCAAATGACAATTTCATATCGTTAAAAGATAGTTTACTTTCCCAGTTTAGGTACATAAATTTAAATATGGATGAAATAGATTTTTGTTTTCTGTTTTTCGAAGAAAAAAAAATATTTATCTTTTTCACTTTATGAAACACTATCAGATAATATACAGGAATACATCACTCTTTTGAGGAGCTGTTGATGGTTATGAATTGCAATTATGTTGCGTAATAAATATTCAACTCCTTTCCCATTACTGATATACAGAATATCATATCCTATTATATTACTACAATAGTAATACTGGCTTTGCACCCCTTATCTTTCATTTAGTATCATGTTTATTTGATTTATTGGAATATAATGAGCGTTATTAATTGACTTAAGTAGATCATGCTGCATTCAGCACCTGTAATTATCTTGTGTATAGCTTTCTTGATCAACATTAGGTCAACATTTTAAAGAGAAAAAAAAAGGTTCGTCAAAGAAAAGAAAAAGAAAACTAAGTCAGGAAAAGTAAAATATAGTAGATTCATTTCAAACAAACATTGGAATCACACAGTTCAGACAATCAAATTATATATATATATATATATATATATATATATATATATATATATATATATATATATATATATATATATATATGGTTTACCCATCTGTGGGTATTGACATGTACCCAATACTGGAGAAAGATACAAGCTTACAATGTCTTTACATACAATGTCTTTACATTACTCCACAATTTATACAACACAATGCATCTCATATTTGTGGCTTGTAAGGTTAATAATTTCCTCACTTAACTTTTTTGCACACACATATATTATTACATATATTATATTTCCTTTGGAGCTGTTACCTAGGATTGGAGAGAAGATTTTAGAAATATGTCTCCATAGATGGAGAAATAAGGTAATTTAGAATGTATTTCCAAACAGGATAAATGTATAGTTCATCTAATATTCTTATGGGTGTATTTTAGTCCAACTTCAATGATACCTGAAGCATTGCCATAGCCACGGCTTAAGGTTTTGTTTCTTATATTACAACCGCTTAAGCTGGTGTTTCAGTGTGTGAAAGCAGCTCTCATCTTTGATTGATGACTTGGATTTACGTCGCGTGCGCCCAAAAGGGCATGTCGATGCAGACGAATTTATATACAAATGCGGTAGCTAATGGAAACTCAGTCAACCAATGAAAACGCGTAACTTATTCCGCCTCGTGACGTAATTTCAATATCTCCAGACTGGAGAGTGTGGTACTAAAATGAGATGGCGAGTGTCTGTGTTTGTGTGTGTGTGTGTGTGATTATGATTTTTAACGTAGCTTTAACACTTTTTCAGTCATATCGCTACGATGTCTGCAGTGTAGCAGTTTATGGTGATGTCTAGCACTGGGGCATCATGCCGCAGACATATAGCATGATGTCCCACACAGTCACATATCCTGACACCATGCCGACCAGTCCTAACACTAACCTTTTAATGCTGAGCGCCTAGTGAGGCAGCTGTTGGTACCATTTTTGTATGTCTTTGGTATGATTCGGCCAGGGTTCGAACCCAGAGATGGCGAGTCGGAATGCAGCTGAGTTTATAAGAATTAAGCATGCTAATCAAATAATCATGAAAGAGATACATTAATATTTAACAGAGTATGCATCAAGGTAACTAAATTTAGTAATATCAAGACATGGCATGTTTAATGTATTTCAAAACGTACCACAAGCGTAGCTAGCTTCCATAGCGTGACAGCCTTCGGTTACGTGAGTAAATCTTCGTTCTTCTCCCCATCACGACACCTCGCGAGGGAAGGATGTATTTGCATGAATTTATTAGGAAATGAGAGTAGTGAAGTGGGGCACTATAGGGTCTATGGGAATTAGCATTAAAAACACCCCTGGGTCGATATAGGGTCTATGTAAATTTAACATGGAGAAAAATCGTGGGTCGATATAGGGTCTATGGGAATTAGCATTACAGACTTAACCTGGGTCTGTATAGGGTCTATGTAAATTTAACATTAATCACCCTGGGTCTGTATAGGGTCTATGTAAATTTAACATGGACAAAAAACCCCTGGGTCTGTATCGGGTCTATGTAAAATTGAAACAGGGAGGGTCTCTATTTTTTTTTAAAAAAAAACTAAATAAAAAAAGGGGTAGGCAATGGTAAGGCTATCTCTTTTCGAGATATATGGCTGGCCCTGAAAAGGGCCTTTGGTTTATGTTAATATGCCCTTAACATAAAGGGCATTTGCGACATCTTCTTGTCCTCAAACTTCGTCTTACAGCAGGGCCATACATCAGAGTTCTCTTGAGGCAACCTTGTCTCTCTATATAGACTCTTCTTATCCACAGGCTGCTGCTGGTCCTGTGGACAACGGTCCACTTGGATCGGACATACATGAGCATGTCCGTCCTGAACATCATTGTTGACACAAGGGTTGAAGATTCAACGTCTGTCCACATGTTGAGGCTCCGACAATAGGTGAATCAATGCAGTGAACTGCGCTTATTTATAGGGACAGAAAGGATTGAAACGGATTGAGTTCATTCACCAATCCGAACACGCGTTACAGAATTCAGTCAGCCCGCATCCAATCTGAAGAGAGCAGTCTGTGACGTCACGTAGTCTATATAGATTCGCTAGCGCTTGTGTGCAGTCAATCTATGCGACAGTGATTCAACATGACGGAAACTCAGAAAACGATCCAATGGGGTGCACCAACAGGGGAGACCGCCCAAGGGAACCCGGACTTACTTTCAGAAGAGGTGAATTGGGATTTTCTGGATTTTCTCTCCTCGCAAGAATTTGTTCCGGAACCTTCGTTACCTTCTTCATTACCGCAAGTGGAAAATTTTAGACAGAGACAGAAAGAAGAATTGGAGAAATTTATACAACGACAAAAGGAAGCGGAACAGGCTTTTCTCCTACAGCAACAGCAACAAGAAGAAGAGGTAAGAAAAAAACAACAGCAGCAACAGCAAGAAGAAGTAGCAGCAAAGAAACAAGAGGGTGAAAATCAAACGGTCACGGTACTGTTGGACATTTTAGCGGAGTTAAGAAGTCTGAAACAAATGTATCAGACTTCTTTATCACGACCGAAGAGAATACGACCTTCCCGAGCTAAACACGTCAACCCTGTGACTAAGCCTACCGTACCACCCTTAGTGATTTCAACCCAATCATTATCATCATCATCAACATTACGCAGTCCAGAAGTAGGCCTTGGCCGTGGCAAAGGCATAAGGCAGTTAAAGTTGATTGCTTAAACTCACCCCTACACCATATATAAAAAAGGCCCTTTTCAGGGCCACCCACATTTCTCGAAAAGAAATACAATTTCAATTTGCCAATAACTCAAAAAAACCCCACCCATTTTACCCTTATAGTACGTGTCTGTGTATGAGTGCGTGAGTGTAGCTTCTTATTTTAAAATCAAAACTCAAAGACACTTACCTTATATCATTCATTTATTCTTTTATCCATTGTTACAATCCAATTCACAATTCTCAACACAACACTTTAATTAAAAGTTCATTGACTTCTTCTGTCTCCTTGTTTAGTCTCTCTGTTTTTTGAATTTCTTCACTGTCACACTCTTTTCCTCTTCTTCCTCCTCACTTTCTTTCCTTCTTCTTTTCTTCTCCTGTTTCTTTTTCTTCACCTGTCTGCTTTCTTCCTCTGAAGAATCCCTCTCTTCCTCTGAAGAACCCCTCTCTTCTTCTGAAGAATCCCTCTTTTCTTCTGACTCCTCTTGTTTCTTTTTTGGGCAATCTGGAGACCAATGTCCTTTTTCTTTACAATAATAACAGGTATCTTGACTTTTGTCTTTTTTAGTCCCTGTTTTTGTTCTTTTTTGACGGTCTGGACACTCTGAAGACCAATGCCCTTTCTTCTGACAGATATAGCAAGTATCTTGACTTTTATCTCGAAAGGAAGGAGAGTAGTCCGTCGGCTGGTCTGAAGAGAATTTTCTAATGACCCCTCGCAAAGCTCTGACGAAACGTTCCATCTGGTTAGTCTCTTCCATCGTTGTGCTCGGCTTGAGAGTGAAATGAATAGTGAAAGGATAAGACACACACCCTTTTATATACGCTGGTCTGCTATGACTATAAAGTAGCTCATGGTGTTTGAACTTGAGTCATTTGACTTTTTGCTTTCAAGATGAAACGATCCCATTCGTTCGAGAAGAAAGAAGAAGAAAGTAAGAGGCAGAAACGCGATCTATCGCCTCGAACCAGGGCTGAAATCTTGGCACAGATTCATGCCAGTGATTTTGAAGAGGACATGAGTGAACCAGAATCCGAACCCTCTAAACCAAGTTCACCACCCTTAGTCAACCCTGAAAAATACTATTCCATTCGAGAGACGGAAAAGCGTTCCTCTAGAAAATTTAGAACCACGGCTTACAAATACACGGTGAAGTTTAAAGATTTCAAGTCCGAAGTACCGTTAGAGAAAGCAGAAGGGTTCATCACCGGAGTGTGGGATTCTCTGCTCACTGCACTCAAGCGACAATGTCAACCCAAAGAAGACGATCGCTTGAGACTTTCCATACAACACGACGGTTTGAAATCCCCTGTTTGGATCGAGTTTAGCACCCCTGCAGAATTGACCGCTTCCAAAGTCATGGACAAGATTCAACACGTGCAACAATCTAATGACCAGTTTGACATCACCGATGGAAAAGCCACATTGGACATGACCCACGTCTCTCCTCCTCAAGGGACCGGACGCAAAAAGATGTTATTGGTGAACGACCTTCGCAGCATTAAGCGTAGCCTTGTCCAAATTCACAATCCTCATGACCAGGTGTGTTTAGCCCGTGCCATCGTGGTGGGACGAACCTATGTCAACAAGAACGACACGGCAGAATGGAAAAGAGACTGGGAGAACATTCGACAATCGGACCGAGCCAAACAACGAAGTGAAGCAGAACTCCTGTTACGACAAGCTGGCATGTCCAAAGACACACCCTGTGGCATTCCTGAGATGCAAAAATTGCAAGATGCCCTAGCTCCACGATACACTTTGAAAGTGCACCCTCAAGAAGTGCGCGGGTCTCTGTTGTTTCGGAGGCAAGATTTTAAGGACGGAAAATACATTCACGTTTATCATCACGATGACCATTTCGATACCATTACCAGTATCACTGGATTCCTGGGATATGTTTATTATTGTGAGAAATGTGACTATGGTTATAATAATCGAGAGCAGCACAAACATTGTGGATGGAAATGCTCAGGATGTTTGGCCTCTCCACCCTGTCTGAGCGAAGAACCAGTGCCTTGTTCAACTTGTCTGCGCACGTTTGTCAGCCCTACCTGTTACCAACAACATTTGAAGACGCAAGGTTCACAGAAGAAATGCGCTTGTCAACTGCTGAGATTGTGCCCCGCGTGTGGACAAGGCATACGTACCAACAATGCCAAGGCACACGTATGTCGAGGAAAGAAAAAATGTCACATTTGTCACCACATCGTGGACTTGGAACACGAATGCTACGTGCAAAAATACCATCCCCCACCAGAGAAAGAGGACGGTCACAAGAAGAAAGGCAATTTCATCTTTTTCGATTTCGAATGCATGCAAGAGACTGGCATTCACATCCCTAATTTCTGCGTGGCTCATCGAGCGTGCGAGAAGTGCATTCAAGAACCTATCTTCAGTCATTGCCCTCACTGCAGCAAGATTCCCGGAGGGCGTGAAAAAATCTTTCGGGGACCAAACACGTTAGCCGATTTTGCCCAATGGGTTTTAGACCCCATCGACAAGACATGGAGCCAAGAGGACATCGAACGTTACGGAGATTGTCATCGCCATGCCACAGTGATGGCTCACAATTTCTCCGGATACGATGGACAGTTTCTTCTCAGATACTATACGGAACAAGGCACCGAGCGTCCTAAAGTGACTTTGAACGGGGCCAAAATCATTTTCATGCAAGTGGGACAAGTACAGTTTAAAGATTCGATGAGCTATTTGGCCATGCCTTTGAGTCGAATGCCTAAAACGTTTGGAATGACAGAAATGGCTAAAGGGTACTTTCCACACTTTTTCAATACGGAAGCCAATCAACACGCCGTTCTACCCCATTTGCCTGAGGCTCACTATTACGACCCCGACAACATGCGTACCGAACAACGAGAAGCTTTCTACGCTTGGTACCAGATTCACGCCTCGGACCCTTTCGACTTTCAGGAAGAAATGCTAAAGTATTGTCGTTCCGACGTGGACATTTTACGACGTTGCTGTGGAAAATTTCGAGAACTGTTCATGGAACACGGAGGGGTCGATCCTTTGAAAGAAGCTTGCACCATTGCCAAAGCGTGTTCCCTAGTGTATCGACAACGATTCATGCCTGAAAACACCGTGGCTGTCATCAGCCCTCAAACGACCCACTTTGTCAAACGTCAATACTCGGTCAAAGCCCTACGTTGGTTACATTACTTGTGCGACAAGGAAGACAAATGGATTCAGCATGCCCGCAACGGAGGGGGCGAAAAGACCATCGAAACGTATTCGGTCGATGGCTGGGACTTAGAAAACCCCAAGATCGTGTACGAGTTTAACGGTTGCTTATTTCACGGATGTCCTGTTTGTTACCCTGACCGTGGCACTAAAAATCAGTTTTTACAACGAACCATGGAAGACTTGTACCAGGACACTTGTCAGCGACGCCTAAAGTTAGAACAGCAAGGATACCAAGTGGTGGAAATGTGGGAACACGAGTACGATCACCGTATGAAAACCGATCCCGAGTTTAAACGCCTCGTGGAAAGTTACCAGTTCATGGACCCGCTGAACCCGAGGGATAGTTTGTACGGAGGAAGGACCAATGCCACCTGTTTGCTGTACCAAGCCGACGAAGAGAAAGGAGAAGAAATCAAATACTTGGACGTGTGTTCGCTGTATCCCTACGTGTGCAAATATTGTCGCTTTCCTGTAGGGCACCCGCAATTGCTGACGGAACACATCGACCTGAAAAACATTCGACAATACGAAGGCTTGATCAAGTGCAAAGTTTTGCCTCCCACGAACCTATACCATCCCGTCTTACCTCACCATTGTCAAGGCAAACTGATGTTTCCCTTGTGCCGTACTTGTGCCGAAACGTGCAACCAAGACCAGCCTTGTCATCACAGCCAGGAAGAACGGGCCTTGACGGGAACCTGGGTCAGCGTAGAATTGTTCAAAGCTCTGGACATGGGATACCAACTGTTAGAAGTGTACGAAATTTGCCACTTTCCCAAGACACAACAATACCACAAGGGTGACCCTACTCAGAAAGGCATTTTCGCAGACTACGTGGATGCCTTTTTGAAACTGAAGCAAGAAGCCAGCGGCTATCCTTCCTGGTGTCACACTCCCGAAGACCAAATACAATTCAAAGAGAAATACTACGAACAAGAAGGCATCCGTTTAGACCACATCGAGAAAAACGAAGGCAGGCGATCGTTTGCCAAAGTGATGTTAAATTGCTTGTGGGGTAAAATGGCACAACGACCGTGTTTACCCAAGACGCAATATTTGACAGAACCTTCCCGCTACTTCCAGATGATTCACGACAAAACCAAATACATGAAACACGTGGACGTCGTTCGAGAGAATTTGATCTTGGTCAATTACGAAGAAGATCTGGACTTTGTACAAGACGACCCTTTTGGAAACGTCATCATTGCGGCTTACGTGACAGCCCATGCTCGCTTAAAATTGTACGAAGCTTTAGAACTGTTAGGGGAACGCGTCCTGTACTTTGACACGGACAGTTGCATTTACATCCATCACCCGATTCAACATCACCCTAACATCGAAGGAGACCGTTTAGGAGCCTGGACAGACGAGCATCCCGACGACAAGATTCTAAGTTTCGTCAGTGGCGGTCCCAAAAATTACGGCTACGAATACCGGGACAAACAAGGAGAAGTGCACACGACGTGCAAAGTGAAAGGACTGACTCTGAATTATCGTACCAGCCGAGTGGTCAATTTTGGGGTATTGAAAGAAGCCTTGCAATCGGGAGAGGATGGAAACTTTAAAGTGACCACCTATCAACCGAACAAGATTGTACGTTTACCCACTCACCACATCGTCAGTCGACCCTTGGAAAAAGTCTATCAAATTGTATACCAGAAGCGAGTGCGACTTCCCAATCATTTCACCTTACCGTATGGACACGTCGGTATTGGTCTGTATATAAAAAAGGAACCCTAGGCAAGATCGATAGTTCATTGTGACTACCAAGACCGAGCGAACAAGATGAATACTTTGAAAGAGGCATCGTTCCAGTTTGGGGATTGTAAAAAAGTTGTATCTTCCTCTAGTGTGACTAATATTGGATGGATAAGACCCATGCATTGCGACGGAAAATGTCCGGAAGGAAACTGCGATTGTCCATGTGGTTACCATTGTAATTGCGTAACGGAGTTTGCAGACGAGTGCGATTGTGAGCCTTGCGATGGATACGATGCTGTACCTTGTGACCTGAGCGATGCCGTAAAGCATCATGGGAACTTTAGTGCCCCTACCCCTATCATGGAAAGTGATGCTGTGCGTGCCAAACCTGAGGGATGCGAAAGCGATGCCGCCCGTCCTCTTAGACATTTTACCGGGTTTAAAGGGGAATGTTCACCTTCACGTCTACCCCCCTACGGATGTCATCCAGCCCTGAGCAAACTCCTGTTCCTGTCACCCAACCCTCATCGAAACGAACCTGTGAAAAACGAATATTCGTTTCCTGTGCGTTTGTCGGAATACTGCGACTTTGAAAATCGTCTTCAATCGTTCAAAGGAAAATGGCCTAAGTATCTGGGAGGACCGACCCCCGAAGAATTAGCCAGAGCCGGATTTTTCTACTTGGGCGAAGGAGATAAAGTCAAGTGCTTCAGTTGCGGTGTGTCACTTCACCACTGGGAACCGCAAGATTCGGCCTACGTAGAACATGCTCGATGGTCACCGAATTGTCATTACTTACCCTTAGTGGGACCGAGACATTGAAGTAACTTCTTACCATAATAATCTGTTCATGGATACTTTACAAGAGAACATTTGTGCTTTGCCTGTGGAGTTGAGAGAACGCATTTATCGAGAACTGGTCAAAATACAAGTGAAACGTAAAGAACAATTGCATCCGTTACGTCACCGGTGTTTGAACCACTGGTACCTTCAGGCTATACAAGGACTGATTGAGTTGAAAGTGTTCCATTGGACAGACATTGATCAACGACCTCCTGGTTATAAAAAGGAATGGTTTGGTATGGACGATTCTATCTACTACATTGTAAACGTACTGCATCGAATTCCAGAGGAAGAGTTAACGAATTACCAACATCTTTCACGCAATGTCAACTTGGTGAAAGAGGAAACTTCTGAACGAATTGTAATGTGTAGATTAGTGGTGAAACGATTTAGATTTGACAATGAATTAAAACCATGTTTGTGCAAAGAGTACATTTCTTGTGTCAGACCAAAGAGAATTTAGTATAACCTATTCATGGATACTTTACAAGAGAACATTCGTGCTTTGCCTGTGGAGTTGAGAGAACGCACTTACCGAGAGCTGGTCAAAATACAAGTGAAACGTAAAGAACAATTGCATCCGTTACGTCACCAGATCTTTAACCACTGGTACCTGAAGGGTATAAGAGAACTGATTCGTCAGAAATTGTTTCAATGGTCAGACCTTGTTCAATACTTCCAGGCCCCCGATGATTCACGTGTTGATCATTTTGGTTACTTCGAGATTCACCTAGAGCAACCCATTGAGGAAGACGAGGTAAAGGATTACCAACATATTTTCCGTGGAATCTACTTAGCGGAAGAGGAAACTTCTAATCGAACTCTGACGTTTCGGTTACAGTATGCAAGATTTACATTCCCCACTGGAGAACGAAGATCACTGGCTAGAAAGTACGTGTATTCTTTTCGAAACAAAGAGACTATAAAAACAGGCAGCTATGCCACGACTTATGTCGTATGTAATCCAACAGATTCCGTGGAAGGAACTCAATGACCATATTCAAACCGTGGATCATTACCATCGATTATTACAAGAACTTTATCCATTCAATTTGGGACGACAAGTGGTGTGTGTCTTAGTGACTTGTTTTCTGGGATTTCGTTTACCAGCCGATTCTTTGTGGACTCTTTACGATCAGTACTTACCACCTCCATGGCCTTAAATGGTCACGAAAAACTCCTTTTGCTCAAAGCCTTGCGGTTTCATCTGGATACTTCTCGACCTCAACAGGAAAAAAAGATTCGTCAACTTTTAGCTACCCAAGACGTGTATGACGATGTGTGTGTAGCTTGTGACTTACACCCTCATTGGACAGATGTTCGTGACTGGAAAAAGGGGGGTTTTGAGGCTTGGACCCAAGAAGTGGCCCAGTATGCACAAGAGTTGTTCAAGGAAAAAAGTTACTTTTCAACCTGTGTTAGTGACGGTGCCAGAAGAACCCGTCACCGAGAACAACCACTCGCTTCAGGACAGGACTGTCATGGACATTCCTGAAAGGTCATTCCGGGAGGACACTTGTGTGACAATACCTCATGTAGAGACTGTAAGAACATTACACACTGTCCCTAGGACATCTTGGTTACCCAAAACATGTTGTACAGACACTTGTTTATATTCCACTTTGATCGCTTTGCTGTGTTTTATATTCCTGTACATCACTATTTGGGTTGTATGTATTTTTGTCTTTCGTGTTCATATTTGAAACATTCAATAAACGTGTTCTGAAAAAAGTATATAAACTCTTGTCTTGTTCGTTTTTCGTGTCACAAGTGACATTTCTCACACCATGGCTACCTCTACTGTCTCTGCTCCCTCTTCCTCTACTGTCAAAGTCATCGACGAACACTTAGATCGTGCCAGTTGGGAGGCTTTGTATCTTCGCCATCCCTTTAACATGCTCATTGCTGGACCTAGCGGTTCAGGCAAAACCGAATTCGTCAAACGTTTGATCGAACATAAACATCATTTGATCGATCGGCCCCCTCAACGGATGGTGTGGTGTTACAAAGAGTGGCAATCGGCGTACAGCCTTTTGCGAGAAAGTCAAGGCGATTCCATCGTGTTTGTGGAAGGCATTCCTAAAGAAGACGACGGCATCGTCTCTGACTCCCGTCAAACCCATTTGGTCATTTTCGACGACATGTTAGGAGAAGAAGAAGAAGAAATTAAATTGTGGTTCACGCGCAAAGGGCATCACCGTAATGCCAGTGTCGTTTACATCACCCAAAATTTGTTTCAACAAAGTAAAGCCCATCGCACCATCAGTCTCAATGCACATTACGTGGTCTTGTTTAAAAGCCCTCGAGATAAATCGCAAGTGCAAGTCTTAGCCAAACAGTTAGGAACGCCTTGGCTGACTCAGGCGTACGACGATGCCACTCAAACGCCACACGCCTATTTACTCGTCGATTTGAAACCTACCACTCCCGAGGATTTGCGATTTCGTACCCACTTGTTTCACCACTGGTGCCAAGACGGAGGGCCTGTCCTGTACACGTCTCCGTCCTCGACTTCATTTCACTCCCCATCAAAAAATCTATAAAAACCTCAGACCCTTTTTCGTCTGTCTCACACTCAGTGCGAACATGACGTCCCTTCAGTCGCATCTTCCCGTCAAATTGATTCGTGCCTTGTATGGCATCAGTCGAGAAAAAGATCCACAAACACGAGCTCGTGTCTTAGAAGCTAGTCTCAAAGAAGTCTTACGATGGTTTACAGTGACGGCACGTCAATTACTCCAAGGAATCATTCAGATTCCTCATCAAACCCAACGCTTTTTCGATCGAAACAAAGTCGCTTTGGTCCAACTGGCCGATCCCCGCATCGACACTCAAACCAAAAAACAAATCATTTTGAAACCTGGAGGGAGCGGTACTCTAGGAGGGGTCATCATTCGTTCACTCTTAAGATGGGATCCTAATGCCCCCAAAGTTATCCCCAAGATAAAAGTTCAACGAAGCCCCAAGAAGAAAAAGAAAAAGACCAGGTCCCCAAGAAGAATAACTTCTCCAGTGGCAGGACCCTCCTCTTACCAGACACCACCCCGGAAAAAGAAAAGAAGCCCCCAGAAAAAGAAACAGAGAAAAAGTCCCCAGAAAAAGAAAAGTCCACAGAAGAAAACTAGTCGCAAGAGAGGCACTTCGGCCAGGACGCAACCTTACACTCGCAAACCACGACCTGCCACAGCAGTGACTGCGTCTCCGGCATCCTCACGTTCATCCACTTCTCCGTTGATGACACCCAGAACTGAAGAGTACTTGGAGACGTTGATCACACCAAGAACATCTCCGTTGATGACCCCCAAAAGAACTTCCCCAGTGGCAGGACCCTCCAATTTAGTGGCAGTGGCTGCTGCTCACAAAGTACCTTCTCCCAAAATCAAAGTCCAAGAAAGATCGGGCATGTTACAAAGTTTACTGGATTTGTCCAAGCAAGAACTGGCTCGATTTAGTCCGTTGCGTACCCCTGCACGACGTGTCATGCCTGTCCTCAAACTGATAAAACGTAAAGACAATCAGTGGCGACGCGTTCCAGTATAAAAAGAGCCTGTGACCAAGTCGGGGTATCAGTGAACTTGTAAAAGATGTCACCTCCAAGAAGCCACAAAAGAAAGAGACAAAGGCAGACGCGTCATCCGACAAAGCGCTTAGCCAAGCATCGACATTACCCTAAGAAAAGACACAGTCGTTCCAAGAAAAAGAGGCGTCAACAAAGGGGAGGATTCCTTGGCGATTTTGGGAAAAACATTGTCACCTTTATGACAAAGCGATAGTCCCAAAAAAAAGATAAAAGGGTGTGCGTTAAGTCATCGACGTTAGTGTCTGTTCGGTGAATGTCCCGGAACCCACAAGCAAAAATGTCACCCTCCAGAAAACCCCAAGGAAAGAAAAGGAAAGGACTGCCACCACGTTTAGCTAAACATGGGGACATGTTATCTGTCCTGTCCAAAGCTTCTCCACCCCTACGAAAAAAACTCATTCAAACGGCCTCCAAAGAGGTCATCGATACCGTGTGCGAATGTTGTTTGAACGTTTTGAAAGGCACGATCCCTTTGTCCAAACACCAGAAACAATGCTTAGGCAAACATCGTCACGTTCTTCGCCAAATGGTTCAAAAGAAAATTCCCATTCGTCAAAAAAAGAAGATGTTGGTTCAACGTGGAGGCATTTTGCCTCTCTTGTTAGGCCCCATACTGAAAGGAGTCTTGGGAACCATGTTGGGAGGACTGATGGGAGCAAGATAAAAAGGCCTTCGAAAGTCCCAAGATCTCAGAATCGACCCCTGACAACCCCATGGAAGGACGAAAACTAGCTTTAGTGCCTTACAAACGATGGATGGAATACCATCGGTGGCAAGAACAACGCACCCCGCATTTACCTCCCAATCCCAATTTGAGCGAGATGTCCCAGTTACAACACGAATTGCAGTCCTTGATGGATCGTCAAGATTTGTCCGAAACAGAAAAATCGCAAAAGTACGGTCAACTCTTGCAAAGACTGCAACTCTTTCACCAGAAAGCTTTAGACGAAACAGCTTTACCCACTCTAAAAGATTTTAAGACCTTGATGAAAAGTCCAGCACCATCATCATCATTACCACCACTACCATCCCCAAGGGTCACCAGAGATGCTATCCCACAAAGACCTGAGGAAGAAGAGATGCGCGAAGTGTTTCAAACACCGTCAGCAGCTCACATTTCGAGTAAGATTGCAGCATCCTTGTTGACCCCGTCCCCTACACCCCAACGAGAAGAAATGAAAGCTTGGGTTAAAAAGATGATGTCCACGCCTCCTTCGACAGAAGTGAAAAAGAAAGAAGGGAAACCAGAAGCGAAAAAAGAAAAGAAGACCAAAGCCATTCCATTGCCACCACCACCACCACCACTACCTTCGACTTCTACTCCCGTAGCCCATCGGACACGTAAATCCGTTTCCAAACCACCCTTTCGACCCACCCAAAGTAGCATCACCGAAGAGTGGGTGACTTATTAACACGCCAACACAAAATAAAAAATGGAAAAAGTCTTAGCCAGCATTTACTACGATCCCTCACATCCTGCAGGTTACGCAGGAGTTCAAAATTTGTATCGTGCTGCCAAAACTCGACTGAAAAGTCTCCGTTTACCTCAAGTGCAACGATGGTTACAAGAACATGCTACCTACACTTTACACAAACCCATTCGACGCAAGTTTGCCAGAAGTCGCACCCGAGTGGAAGGCATCGATCATCAATGAAAAGCCGATTTAGCCGATGTCTCTCATTTGGCCAGCTACAATCGTGGCTACAAATATTTGTTTTGTGTCATCGACGTCTTTTCCAAGTTTGCCTGGGTCGTGCCCTTGACTTCCAAATCGAGCAGCGAGTTAGTGCGAGCCCTGCAACGGGTGTTGAAACAAAGCGGTCGTCACCCTCTTCGATGGCAAACGGACAAAGGCACCGAATTTCTGAACCAAGCTTTCCAAAAAGAATTAAAGAAACGTGACATTCATTTTTTTACCACCGAGAATCCCGAAACCAAAGCCAGCATCGTGGAACGTTTTCAACGCACTTTGAAAGAACGCATGTGGAAATATTTTACGCATCACCACACTCTGAAGTACATCGACATCTTACCGCACCTGGTGCAAGCGTACAACCAATCTTACCATCGAAGCATCGGACGTGCCCCGCAAGACGTGACTCCCGACAACGAAGTGCTGGTGTTCGAGCGCCTGTTCGGTACGTCCCCGACGAGGGCTGTCCCCGAGAAAAGTGGAGTGTTGACCGTAGGAGATTGGGTGCGCATTGGCAAAACCAAACGCACTTTCGACAAAGGTTACTTACCTAACTGGACGACCGAATTGTTTCGCGTCACTGGACGAGTGCATGGCCGTCATCCTGCCGTCTATAAATTGGAAGACATGAACGGAGAAGTGCTCAAAGGAACGTTTTATTTGCCCGAGTTACAACGTGTCACCAAAAAAGAAGACGACGTGTACGACATCGAAAGCATTCTCGAACGCAGAACCCGTAAAGTGGGCAAACGAAGTGTCAAAGAAGTCAAAGTACGTTGGAAAGGATATCCACCCAGTTTCGATTCTTGGATCGACGCTTCGCAAGTCATCGACTATAAAAGAAGAAGTGACCATCATGCCCTTTCACACAGCAGACGCAGCTACGTCGACCACTCCTTCTTCCCCTAGTTCTTCTGTGCAAGATTTACAAAAACAACCCTTGTGGGTGTGGTGTGGAGAACGTGTGCCTAAAACGCAAATCGTCTTTTTCTGCCAAATCTTCGTGGTGTACTGTGTCATCGGGGCAGCCATTGCCAATTTGAGTTTGCAACAAGGAGACAAACAATTGTGGACCATTTTATTGAGTAGTTGCATCGGTTACCTGCTTCCCAATCCCTCCCTGAAATTCTCCTCGAACGGGAACGTTGTGTCCAGTGCCAGTGCCAGTCACCACTCCAACCACAATCAGAACCCCATTTTGGGCGGAGACACGCCTCTGACGTCCATTAATAACCCCTCGGACAGCCACAGAACTCTGGAATTATGAGTCACCAAAACCAATTTTACTTAACCTTACCCAGTGACAGTTCCATGGAGGTGTTTCCCCACAACACGTTGTGCTGTTACACGGCCAAATTACCTCAGACCATCCCCTTAGATCACGAAGCCCATTGGGAAGTGGCTTTAGTGGAAATGATTCACCCGACCCAAGTCCTCAATGTCCTTCCCAATCAAAATGTTTTTGATGTGGAAGTTCATGACGAACAATTGCAACAGTACTTGGATACCTATGGCAAATATGACAAGAAAACCCCTGGCACAAAAAATCAAAAGTACACCACCTATCACTTGTTCATTCCCCCAGGGTATTATTTTAGTGGTCAACATTTGGTGAGCACCATTACCTCCAGGTTTAATGTCGTGTTTCTGAAAGCTTTGGAAAGTGTCAAAAAAAGTGTCACCATGGAATACCACAAAACAGCTCGTCGCTTCTTGATGAAATTTGACGGGAGTAAAATCCTGTCCATTTTATTTTGTCCTGAATTGTTTGACATGTTGGGCGGAGACATGGACATGAGAATGGCGATGATGAAGAAAAACGAATCACCCATCGTTTAAGACAACGAGTCTTTTAGCAAGTTATTTCGTGCCCCGGTAGAACTGAACCAAGGACTGAATTTGATGTTTGTGTACTCCGATGTGGTGGAGTATAACGTGGTGGGACACACCTCTGTACCGTTACTGCGTGTCATTCCTTTCAAAGTGGATTCTGCCACGAACGCTGACGAGGAAGGTGGAAACACTTATCACGTCCACCGCGAATTTGTCCATCCTCACTATTTGCCTGTCAGCAAGTCGTATTTGGACACGGTCAACATTACTATAAAAGGAGATTTGGGACAAAATATTCCATTCACCAAAGGAAAAGTCACGGTGAAACTCCATTTTCGAAAACGGTTCTCTCACGATTCGTAAGTAAGTCATGTATCCAGTGTACCGAGGGGTTGCTCGACAGCGAGGACACGGTTTAGGAGACATGCTGAAATCGGCCTTTCGTTCGGTGGCTCCGGTGTTGAAACCGATGGTGACACGCGGATTGCACGCCTTGAAAGATGCGGCACTGACGCAAGGCAAAGAATTTCTCCAAAATGTCATCATCGACAAACAAAACCCTAAAGAAGCCTTCATGAGGGCAGGCAAAAATGTCTTGCTGCAAACGGGTAAAGACATTTTGGGCCGACGAGACACACCTATAAATGCCCTGCACGCTACCGAGTCAGGCATTCAGCAAGGACAAGGCAGAAAGAGACGACGAAGAAAACACCCTTTCACCAGACTTCAAGCGAGAAAGGCCATGAAAAGAAGAACCGTTCGAGACTTAGACGTTTTCGATTATTGAGAAAGAGAAAAAAATGATGCACCGAGAGTCTTGCGCTCGTTCCAAGACGGAACTGGACCTGTTTGCCATGCCCCCCACCATGATGACCATGCAAGAGTCCCAGTGGGTGGAATTTCATCCCGTCTCCTCTTTGACGGAATCAGCTCCCATCGAGTTTGAAATCAAAGGACAACCCGAAGATTACATCGATCTGAATAGCAGTTACCTGTATTTGAAAGTGAAAGTGATCAAAACGGACAACACCAATCCAGGAGGCGATGCTAGAGTAGCTCCTGTCAACAATTTCATGCATTCCTTATTTAGCGAAGTGGACTTGTACTTGAATAACAAACTGGTCAGCAGCAGCATGGATACTTACCCATATCGTGCCTACTTGGAAAATCTCTTGACGTACGGAAAAGAAGCCAAGAATACTCATCTGGATGCTTGCGTGGTATGGAAACCTGACACAGCAGGTGTAGGCACGTTTAGCGACACAGTCCTGACAGAAGATGACAATCCTCACAATGTGGGGTTTAACGACCGTCGTAAGAAAATTCTGCAAGGGCGAAGTTTAGAACTGATGGATCGTTTGCATTTGGACATGTGGTTACAAGAAAAGTATTTGCTCAACGGGGTGGATATCCGTCTGAGACTGAATCGTAGCAGTGCCACTTTCCATTTGATGGCCCATGCCAACGAATACAAAACTATCATTCAAGAAGCCCGACTTTACGTGCGTCGTGTGGAAGTGTTACCTAAAGTGGGAAACGACGTCAGTCAGACGTTGAGCAGAACGACTGCCAAGTATCCGATACGACGCGTAGAAGTGAAAACGTTCACCATTCCTGCTGGACAGCGATCTATGATCGAAGATCATCTGTTTCAAGGACAGTTACCCAAACGTTTGATTGTTGGTATCGTCAGGAATTCAGCCTTCAACGGAACCCACGATCAAAATCCTTTTGAGTTTCAACATTACAATGTGTCCAAGATCGAAGTCAGTCGCGACGGCAAGACCTTGTGTACCCGACCCTTTGAGCCCAACTTTGGTGTCGCAAAGAATTATTTGAGATCGTACTTGTCCCTGTACGAAGCCACGGGGCAGTTAGGAACCAACACCAGTCACGGTATTTCGTACGACGATTATGCAGGAGGCTATGCTTTGTGGGGTTTTGATTTCACTCCAGACCAAGGCAGCGACGAGGGACATTTCCACCCTATAAAATCAGGCCAGATTCGTGTGGAACTTCAGTTTGCAAATCCACCTCCAGATCACACAGTGAACGTCATCCTGTATGCAGAATTTGACAATACCATAGAAATCAACAGTTTGAGAGAAGTTATTCTAGATTACTAGAAGTCATGGAAGACTGTTATCCCTCTTTACCTAGTGGAGAAACTTTGGACATGAAATGTGAGGAGACTGTGGAAGAAGAAGAAGTGATCATAATGAAGTCGAGATGGCCAGAACAAGAAGCACATTTAGTCTCCTGTTTTGCCAAACACTTGGTCGATAAAATGACGGAATTGATCAAGAAAAATTGCTATGGATGTCAAAACGATCATCCCAGTCAAATTCAACACGATAAATGCCTGATGTTAAGTCAAGAAGAAAAATTGGACGAGTATCTGGACGAAGCTTGGAGTCTCATCTCGAACAAAGACGTGTTGCACCAGTGGTATAAAGACTTGCGTGAACATTCTTGTCCACCATTAACCAGTCAAGAGATCCATCGTATCGAAGCTCTCCTAAATCAGAGTGAGGAAACAGAACGAATAACCGTTTATTCGTCAGACATTTTCAAGCAAAAAGTCAGGATCGAATTGACAACTTATTATTACCTGTGAAGAAGAAGAAAAAAACAACACAGAAAACAATGGATACCTGGGAACTTTATTACCTTTTGAACCACAGTTCGTATACGGCTTCTTGGAATCCTGTCGTCTGTGCTAAAGATGAACTCCCTCATCGCAAACCTAAAGACCATCAAGCTTACGTGATCAACACGGACGACAGTCATCTCCCAGGAACCCACTGGGTAGCCGTCTACTTTCCTCAAGAAGGATGTGTGGAATATTTCGATTCGTACGGATTGCCCCCTTTGGAAAACGATATCATTGACTTTATGAGAAGAAATGCTCAAACCACCCGATTCAATAATGTGAAATTACAAGGCACAGATTCCGTGGTGTGTGGACAGTACTGTGTGTATTTTCTGCATCATCGCAGCCTGGGCTATTCCTTAGAACATTTAGTGACTCATTTCGATCCTCGTTCTTCTGCTAGAAACGATGTGAAAGTAGATCGATGGTTTTGTGACCATTATGCTTATCTTTTGTCTCAAGCTAGGAAACGTAGTGTCCATCAATGGCCTAATGATTTCCAACAGTGGAAATCACAATTTCATTCACAACGTTGTCAGCCCTGTTTAAAGTAGATTGTCCATTGAGATAAAAATGTTTGTGATTTGAAAAAAATTGTTTGATGTTATAGTGTTGGATTATTGTTAAAAATGTTAGAGTTGTTGTTTAGTGTTAAGTGATTTTTGAATAAAAAATGTTGTGCTTTGAAAAAAATGTCTTTGTCTTTTGTTTAGCTATAAGAATGTTGGATTGATGCTCTTTCATTTCTTACTATCCCTCTCATGACACTCACTAAACGTTGCGACTCGAAAACCGTGTGGGGGATGTTTTCCTTCACGTCCGCGCTTTGACTTTAAGAACCGGGGTTGTTCCCAGTCTAACCATCCATTGTCGACTCATCCTCTTAAGAAGATGTGCTCCAAACTAGCTAAACTCAACGAAGCCTACGTGAATTTGCATAGGGTCAGACACAGTCTGATACCGAAGCCAGAAGAAATAGAGAATGTGAGAATGTTACAAATCACTGAAGACCTGATAGAAGAGCTCTTCAGAGAAGAAATGAACAGGGAAAAAGAAGAATGGACAGAGAAGTACAGACTTCAAAAACAGCAGCAACAGCAGCAGCAACAACAGCAGCAGCAACCTGAAGCTGACAGAGGCTTTGTCGATTGTCGTATCGACACTAAAGAGTTCTTCTTCTCTTTCCGAAGAAGCAGACCTATCGCCAGAAAGTCTATCCTCAGAGGACATCGCATTCTTAGAAACTAAAAAGAATGCCATAGCAAACAAAAAAAAACAGCCCTTTTCAGGGCTACCCAATACTCTAGAAAAGAAATAACGATCCATTTGCCAATGTGTGTAGGTAGAGTAGTGTGAAAATAAACACTGACTCTTTTCAAAAAATGTGAGGGTATGTGTTTGTGTATAGGATTGTGTGTTTGTGTGTTAGTAAATGATCAAGTAGGTTGGTGTGGATAGTAGATTAAAATGATATCTTTTCTTAGTGTTTGAGGTGTATATTTGGGGTTAGATTGGATTGATTTGAGTATGTGGATAGTCTATTGAAGTGATTTATAAAAAATTTTAAAATAATAATGGGTAGAATAAAAAGTGAGTGAGTGTTTCTTTTAGGTCCGCGCGTTGTTGTTTTTTTTTGGTCATGATCTAGGTAAGATGAATTTTATGTTATTAGGGGATGTTTTCCATCACGTCCGCGCTTTCAGTATAAATTGAAACCCGTTCGGCAGTCCAGCTACCCTTGTTGATTGATCAACACCAAAAAATGAACACGAGACTTGAGAAACTGTTGGAGCTTCATGTGCATCTGGAATATGCCAGGCGCATATTAAATGAACTGGCCGCGGAAGCCATTGTCGAGGAGGGAAGGATAAGAGAGGAGGAAAGAAGAAACAAAGAAGAGGAGGAGAGAAGATATAAAGAAGAAGAAGAAAGAAGATATAAAGAGGAAAGAAGAAACAAAGAAGAGGAGGAGAAGGAAAAGGAGAGAAGAAAAAATTTCAAAATCCCAGAGAGCGAAAATTGGGATTCTGAAGCGACATATCCTGCCTCTGCTCTCTCCCCCCAAAAGGTAAAAAGTAACTGGGGGATAAGATGCGTATGTGGCGCCAGGCCTGGAAGGTGCCACCATTAACCAGGTGCTCATGAAGTTCCAAACAAAACAGCCCTTTTCAGGGCTACCCAATACTCTAGAAAAGATATAACGATTAATTTGCCAATGTGTGTAGGTAGAGTAGTGTGTATATAAACACTAACTCTTTTTTAAAAAAATGTGAGGGTATGTGTTAGTGTGTTTGTGTTTGTAAGAGTAAAGGTATGTTTGTGCGAATAGTAGATTATGGGTTTCTTTATTGTTTCTTAGCAAATGTGGAGAGTATAGTTTGGGTTATATTATATGAAATGAAAAAGTAGGGGATGTTTTCCTTCACGTCCGCGCGTTGTTCGGTCATGATCTAGGTAAGATCCATTTTATGTTTTTAGGGGGATGTTTTCCTTCACGTACGCGCTTTAAGTATAAGAACCCACAGTATTCGTCGTTCAAACCATTCTGCAAAGAATAAAAAGAAGATGGCGTCAAACCAAATGGACAAAATACAAACCTTGCAAGACGTTTTAGACAACTTAGGAATAATGGAACAGATGCTAATAAGACTCGTTGAAGACCATTATTCCTATAGTCCCCATCGTGTGAAGATGGAAATTAATAACGTAAGGAAAGCAAAGGACAAGATTAGTGGTGTCATGAAAGAGATCAAGGAGGAGAAGGAGGATGAAGAGGAAAGAATAAGAATACGCAAATGGAACGAAAAAATTGAAAAAGAAGAAGAAAATGAAAAGAGGAAGAAAGAAGAGGAGGAAGAGAAGAAGAAAGAAGAGGAGGAGAAGAAAAAAAAGAAAGAGAAGAAGAGTGTAGGAGATAAAATAAGAACTTGGTGGAGGAAAAGAAGAAATTAGAAGAAGAAGAAGAAAACCCAAAGGCCCTTTTCAGGGCCAGCCATATATCTCGAAAAGAGATAGCCTTACCATTGCCTACCCCTTTTTTTATTTAGTTTTTTTTTAAAAAAAAATAGAGACCCTCCCTGTTTCAATTTTACATAGACCCGATACAGACCCAGGGGTTTTTTGTCCATGTTAAATTTACATAGACCCTATACAGACCCAGGGTGATTAATGTTAAATTTACATAGACCCTATACAGACCCAGGTTAAGTCTGTAATGCTAATTCCCATAGACCCTATATCGACCCACGATTTTTCTCCATGTTAAATTTACATAGACCCTATATCGACCCAGGGGTGTTTTTAATGCTAATTCCCATAGACCCTATAGTGCCCCACTTCACTACTAATGAGGTCATACGACTAAAATTTCGTTACACTTGCAATGGCTATAATGTGTATTTGCATATATTAGAATGCAATGAGCGTAAATTTATAGTCGCATGAACCTAGACTGAGTTAGGCATGTCTTCCTTAATCGTTATGACACAAGCAGTATGAATAATTACTACACCAATTATGTCGAAGATTACGGAATAGAATCTGACTGAGTTAGTTAGGGCATCAATTTTTATGACGCCAGAAATATGGATAATCACTTCATTAATTTTGTCGGAGATTACTGTTTAGAAATATATGAACACTTAGACGGTGTGTTACCATATGCATAGAAGGATAAGGTATTCCTACGTATCGTGTAAAACTACACGCTCATTAAGGAGATTTGGTGTGTGTGTGTGTGTGTGTGTGTGTGTGTGTGTGTCTGATTTAGATTTTTAACGTAGCTTTAACAATTTTCCAGTCATATCGCTACGATGTCTGCAGTGTGGCAGTTTATAGTGATGTCTAGCACTGGGGCATCATGTCGCAGACATGTAGCGTGATGTCCCACCCAGTCACATTATCCTGACACCAGGCCGACCAGTCCTAACACTAACCTCATAATGCTGAGCGCCAAACGAGGAAACTGTTAGTAACATTTTTGTAAGTCTTTGGTGTGACTCGGCGGGGGAGTGAACCCAAGACCTCCCGCATCTGAGGCGGACGCTGTAAAAACTAGGCTAATAGAACGGTCAGCTGACAGAATGTTTTACAACCACATCAAACATTTTTAGCAGTAAAACAGTTCCAACAAGCTGATGTTTCTTATTATGTGATACAATTCCGACTCTAAATTACTCAAGATATACTGTATTGTACTAGGTCAAATAATTTAATATCGGGTCACAAATACAATACAGTAAATGTGGAATTTCTATTCACCTGAATATATAGGAACTGAAATACTTAATATGGAAATTAACACACTTTCGGTGGAAACAATGTTTATATTTTCTCAAAATCGGCTTGACTAACCTAACCCGAATCAACTATGTGATATCGGGGAAGTTCAATCGGGGTTGAAAAATGATGATGGCTGTGTCAAATGTCTTATTGATTTGAAAAGTCAGCTGCTCTTTGAATTGTAATGTGTAAGCAACTCTGAAGGCTTTTAGTCATATAACTGCTAATTATTTATTTGGCTAGCGTCTGGGGCTAATTTGTTTACGCGAAGAAAAAATGAAAAATGCAACGTCCGATCCAGTATAAAAATTACTTCTTCTTCTATATTTCTAAAATATTTCGATTAAAATTAAAAAAATCCTTATCATAAACATAATCTCATATGACTGATGATTTAGGAGACTCGTTGAATAATGTTCACGTTTTGCTCGACAAAACTGGACACTATTCAACTAGTTTCATAAATTCAATTTTTAAACGTTACTCATTTGAGATCTCCTTTTTATCACATAGCATTCGCGTGTATTGCTATCATAACGCCATATTATACAAACCTTTACCCAATGTGTTGTGACACTTAAGCAGTCACATAGCGAGGTTAATGGGTAAGGTAAAGTCCTTGATGTTATGGTGTAAATAGAATCTTAAAATCCTTTTCATCTGATATGAAATTTACTGAACACTTTGAATAAATCAAGCCGATCGTGGCATATAATATTTTTTTAACTCATTTCGTAAATTTTATATAATATCCACTATTGATCACGTGACTGATGCGTTATTTAGTCTAACTCCTATAGTGGACATCTCTTTGCTAAGTTTTTCTTCACACTTTGCGCGTACATGCATCTATCTACTCAAACACACACACACACACACGCACACACACACACACACACAATTTATGGATATAGCATTTCTGGAATTTGTTTTGCTTTTGTCTTGATTGTCTTCTGGTGCTGCTTAGTTACCCAGATGTTCCATTAATTAAATGGTTTAATACTAGAAACGGTAGCTGCAAATGTTCTACAAAAGAACGTAATGAAAAAGCACAGAATCTCGAAGATTCTTGCTAGAATTTTGTACTTGTCATTCGAAACATATTTAACTATTTCTAATGCAAATGACAAGCTACCAGCGCGCAACTGGCGAACTTGCTGGGGAATACTTTGTTTGCTAAAAGTACATTCGAGACGGATACTAACGACACGCTGAATATTATAGTTTTTAAAAGTTCCGGTCTTTAAAATTCCCGGTTCCACCTTAATCTTAAAGTGGTCCTAGCCGGCGCGATTCAAAGTTGAATGCATTTCTTTCAAACCTTCCGTTACATTCGTCTCTGTAAATTCAGCCTGAAGTATCTGTCCAATATCAGGGATTGTATGACCTTTGTGCAACTCAAGTTTGCAGCGTTCAGCTTTCACCCAGTTTTTCTTCACCGGAGGGAAATGAGAACAATCAGTTCGAATGTCATCATTGTTTTACTCTTCGATGTGGTTGCCTAAGTTGTGGGCAGCAAGGGAAATTGCGTGACATTGTTCCTAAGATTCTCGACCTACTGCATGATGTTTTTGTAGCGCTTCCTATTTGTGACCTTAAGATCCAAAAATAAAAAATAAAAATAGAACAAAAAGAACTGGATTTGCTTTATGGGCCTTTTCTCTCTCTCTCGAAGCAGGTTTTGCTGACAATTAATTGGTTTCCTCTGCTGGTCATATTGGCAGAATAATGTCTTTACTTACGAATCTTTGTAGTGCCAGGAACATTTTGCATTATAATACTATAGGACTACTGCTCTTCTGCCTACATTAAAAAGTCATTCGCACCTTGTCCACGACGGAAACCTCGAGATGTTTTCGTCGTTCGTGGCATTTAATTTTCCAACTTGTCTGGATTCTCGTAGTCTGACTCATCTTCACCGTATGCCGCTGAAGTGTGATTTTTGTAAAAACAAATCCGTGGTTGGCCTGTAGTAAGTGTAGGGCAGTGATCGGTACTTTACAGGACCGAGAAAGTAACTTGAGATCGCTAGTTGTGTTTTCTTGCAATTTGAGATTTGGGGTCATTGGTGGGTTTCTCGCGCAGTCCTTGCGGTGCCTTCATTGGCTGGCTTTAAATAGCAGTTAGCATACTGCATCTATTTCATATACGCTAAACCAATACTTAGTTTTTTTCTGCTTTATAGATAAAACGGATATGCAATGTACTTTAGTTTTGTTAAAAACCTCTTGAAATAGTCATTTTGACCATCTTAAACTGATATTAAAGCAACGTCAAAAACATTTGCCAGTCTTGTGCTTTGTATAAACAATAGTATTGGACATTCTACCATAAATACATGGCCCACAAATATGAGTCTTCAGTAGCGTGTACTATCCTCACGAGAGACATGAATAGGAAGTGAAGCGATCATTGCTGATTTACTGAAGATGAATCCTTAGCTCAGCCCCAAGACAGTTCCTCTCACTGCGTCTCCTTTTCATCAAATCAAGCACTATTTTTTATTTGAGACCAATTATATATAAAAGCCTTTAAAATGAATTAAGATTCCATGCTGGTATGGTTGTTTCTTAAGGAGAAGACAGTATTAAAACAACATTCAAAACAATGACATTGGCAGAAATCTTGGGTGTCTGAAAGACTCGAGCATTGTTATGGCCAGCTGGTCATTTGGATGAAATTTAGGTCTTGCAACATTAACAAGAGAGGATGTGGAAATAAGTAAATTGAGGATTCCAAAGATGAATGGAAACCAAGCTTAGTTAACATGGGTATGCTAGCATCTTCTGATAAGTCAAAGTATTACAATAAGAGTAATCATTTTGTAAGAAAATATCTTAACTCGTTATAAATATTTCATAGAAAATGAAATCATAATCGTTTACAATTTGAAATTATCCATGTAAGCTCAGGGATTTAGCTGGACTCAAATAGTAAGGCGAACTGAAGTTGTGTTTACTGTCAAACTAGAACCAAGTATATAAAACAACCCGAACATGGTTTAGTCATGTTTGGAACTTATCTATAACACAAGTTACATGGGTCACGTATGCACATTTACTCGTTTTAAATTAAATATAAATTATTCTTTTAAAATTTAACATTCATTTCCTTTAACCAGAGTCTATCAATCCTGATTATTAAATGTACCTTACATTTCACGAAGAAACTTCCAGACGAAAGTTATCTATCGCTACGGACTTTTACAATGGTGGCTATGTAATAAACTTGGGTCAAATTAAGAGCGCGAAGAGTGGAATCGTCACAATTGAGGGTAGTACGAATTTGTTAATTAATATGCGTATCTTTCATTGTGACATTACAGCCCGTGACATTCAATCTGCAATGTACTGGATCACGCCTTTATGTTCATTTCGTCCTAAAATGTCTACGTTCTTTAACATTGATTTTGCCGTATGCATCTCTCCGGGCGTCTAAATAATGATCCTTTAAAGGGATATGGCTGTATACGAATCCAAACGACGTATATAATAATAAAATGACACAAAGCTATTTTTGCTCCTTTAAGAAGGGAAGTATAGAAGTGAGCCCAGGAAATCTTCAAATGAATCTGTTCTAAATCCCATTCTACTACTACTTTCATCAGCTGTACTAACGAGCGATAGGGGATGACACCCATAGGAAAACGTGTGGGGAACGCAAGCAAAATGATTACTCATTTCAATTTTTGTTCTTTCCTTTTCAACCTAAACATATTAGTTCCTATTACAGTAAAGATTCGTGTAGGTAATTAGTTTTAATATCATATCAACATAAAACAGACTATCGGAATAAAAAATAACTTTAAATTTGATACCTTATTTTCGTAATCCAGATTTGAATTTGTTTCAGAGCAGAAAAGAAACCTCTGTATAAAATACTATTATTACACACAGGCACGCACGCACGCACACACACACACACACACACACACACACACACACACACACACACACAAAGGCAAGTCTAAATAACTTCCAAAACATAAGTTGAAATCAATTTAGAAATTTAAAAAAATGCAACGCCTATTTGATCATAATTTTAGATAAGTACTAACGAAAATATAAGAGATTTGAAAGATTCTCTGTGATGTTTATGTTTTGGCTCTTTATATATATATTCACGTTAGTTTATAATGATAAAATCCAACATAAATTTGCAAGGTCCTTAAGAGCCGTTTGTAAATTAACCTGATTGGAACCGGGAGGTGTCCACAGATGTATGCGAACAAAAGCATTTAAAAATATGGTTACATTGAATGCTTCACCAATGGCAAGTCCTTCTGAAATGAAATGGACAATCCAGCTAAACAGCTTCCCAGTATTGTCTTTTTCTGCCATATCTTTGAGGTGTGTTGTGTCATCTGAGAAGCCATTATCATTTAGTTTGCCAAAAGGTAATAAGTACAATTAAAATACATTTTACTATAAATATACATCACAATGAAGTAATGGCTCGTTATTTATTTTACATGCACATATAAAGCATTTGTATATATACTCATTCATAATGAATTAATATATCACGTACTGATTAATTATTCACAGAGAGAGAGAGAGAGAGAGAGAGAGAGAGAAAATGAAAATGAAACAAATACAAACCTGTGGACTATAGAACAACAAACATGTAAAATAAGGATGGAAATCACAAAATACAAGTGTATGAATAGACTGCATAACTAGAGAAGATGACAGACAGATAGAGCACAAACTCATACATGTATATCTGTAGTACTGCATGCATACAATATACACTAGACAGACGGACAGACATGCACGTAGACACAAAGTTTGGCCAAATACGGATAGGTGGACTGAGAGTGTATTAAATGCACACAAAGCTGAATATAATATAATACATTTATTGGACTATTTTAACATCTAGTTTCATATGCATTTCATTGCGAAATATACATATTACATACCAATTGATATATTAAACATGCGAAAACATGCATGTCATTGAAATATTGGTGAGTTGTGATGTGCTGCAAAGGTTACGTGACAAGCAGCGTAAATATAACTCAGTCACAAGTAGGAATGCAAAGAATTTAAACTATAGGTACCATATACAATAAGACATTTGCTAAAAGTTATAATTTATAGGCTACTGCATTTGTATGGGACAATATAAACGAGTTTTTCGAATGGAAATACTGCACGACCTTGGGAGTGCAGTATATCCATCCGACAAAACGAGTTCATATTTCCCCATACAAATGCAGTAAGCTTTTTATTATACGCTAATTTTTTTATTCTACCTAATGCTTAATTATATTAACAAAATACACTACACGAAATAAAGTAACTGAATGTATGCCGCATTCCAAACTAAATACACAAGCGCATATTCATCATTACACAACAACAACATTATTACTGCGCACATAACTCAGCCCAGATATCATTTGAACTTAGTCGCGCGCTCGACACAACGTTCGAAAGAAAATGGCGTGTCTAGTTAAAATTGAAGTTTGGAGTCATATTGTGAATGAATGCACATTGCAAAAACTTTTCCATTTGATCTGGAATTAATAGATTTTGGTATGTGTTTAGATTCTACGAAATTTTGTGATTATGGATTGGATTTATATGTGACAATTCCACATGAAATACATGGGAATGAAGAAGCGAGGGAGAAGCGTGTTGACATCTGCAAATGTGTTTCTGTTTCTGTCACTGAATGTTTGAAATCTTAATGTGGGAAAATATGTAGTCTTTCAATTGTAATTATCCAAAAGACGCTATGGAATTTAATGTTTATTTCATTTTGAGTGCAGTAAGGAGGATGTAATTGCACTTATCATCGAAATTACAGTACAGTTTCGAAATGTGTAATCGGGATTGAGAACCTATGACATGGCTCATGTCATTCTCAATTACAGAACTAAGAAAGTACATTTTGAGGAAATTCAGGATGTAAAACTGAAGGTATATTTTTTTGCTATTCTTATCACCAGCTAAAAAAGACAGTATATGACTTGTCACTTGTATGTTATTTGTAAGGACCCTTTCTTGCGTCTGTTGTATACTGTAGCTAGCCTAAACCCAAAACATTGTATCAACAAATGTAACGCGGAATGTGCCAAAGCAGCTGATATGTGGCATTCCACGAAGCATCTGTTTAGTTCATTCAGAAACAAATTAAAACAACCACAACGTAAAGCGGCTCTTACGCGAGTGTACATGATTTGTTTACAAATCAAAAGTGCTGGCGTCTGCGTCCATTGTTTGTTTACAATAGAAAGTAGTTCCTTTTTGCACGTGAATGTAATATGCGTATTTGTACGCGAGTTAAGTATTGGGAAATACTGAACGATTCCGACAATGCAAAAGTTAACGGAGAAATAAATGAGCATATAATAATTGGCATTTATGGACATGAACATTGAAAGAGAGGTGAACAATAGGAAACAAAAGTATGTTCCCGCCTTCCAGCCACCATTATTGTGTTGTGCAAATAAGCTACACAAATATTAAATCAAAAGTCAATTAAATAGAAAACAATTATGTATATTTTCAAGTATCATGTTAATTCCATGAACTTCTGTCCTGTTGTGAATATTATCACCAAAGTATCAAAAGTGACAATTATATTAAAGTGTTTTCCTACCTAACAGTTCATAGCTAAAAATCTACATGTTGTGTAATTATGACAGGTCGGTCTGTATATTTAGTCCAAAATGGTTATGTATAGACGACGTTTAAGCAACTCATCCGTATACCGCATGCGTTAACTTGTTTCATGATGTGCGCGGGAATTAACTTAAAACATTTCCAATACGCAGTATAACGTGACAGTTTGCTTGATTTTCCTTTCTAGTGCAATATATGTGTCGACAGGATCTTCTTGCCCATTTACAAAAAGTGTCTGAGCGATTATCGAAAGACTTTTATAAAGCAGAATATGAGTTTTAAGTTTACACCTGATAACTATCCATTACACAGAGATTAATTTAAGATATATCAACACATCTTTGAACTATATAAATTTTCGCCGCTACTTTTTAAGGTGTTCGAGCTAAACTGTATCACATTATTACACAGTCACCCCAATTCAGCATGGCTAGCGATCGTCAAAGACCTGAATGCAAAATCAAAGAAAACACTATTTAATTCTGATGGCCTGTATATTTATCTGAAATATGAAACGAGAACCCTGAGGTAAATGAAATGATGGAATCGGTGTGCGTCTCATATTTGATTCAATCTTATTTCAACATGGTCAAATAAGGCCATTCTTGTGTCAGGAAATCAACAGAGGAAGCTGACGATTCGGCTGACTCATTTAAAACGTGCCTACATGACATAGATGTAAAAATATTGACACTCAGCGAAGAAATTCAGCAAGGGAAACAACGAAGAGGATTTAAAGGCAAAAAGGAGCTGCAGCGCGTTAAGAAGAGCTGAAGATGATGGATTAGCTGGCAAATCGAAGCACAAAAGAAAACGACAGAGAAACCATACAAGCTACACTCATGGGTGAGACCAATTATCCAATTAATTTTACGAACCTTGATATGATTCGGACAACGACCGCAGTAATCATCGTTTGGTAAGCATTTGGCCTCCTTTTGCCTTAGTGGTGAAACTGAGTGGCTATTGTAATTGGACTCTTCTTCAAATTGAAGTCGCAACAAAACGAAAAAGAAATAAAATAGGCAAACATAAATCATTCAT
This sequence comes from Sinohyriopsis cumingii, assembly GCA_028554795.2. Classification (NCBI taxonomy): domain Eukaryota; kingdom Metazoa; phylum Mollusca; class Bivalvia; order Unionida; family Unionidae; genus Sinohyriopsis; species Sinohyriopsis cumingii. The sequence continues at coordinate 84,321,277 of CM068831.1, forward strand.
GGTTATCAAGGATAGCGATAAAGTAACATTGCCACAGATTTTGCTACATACTTCTCTTCAGTTGGAATATGTTATTCAGGGTGTCAATTTGAATTAAGGTCCGACCTAGTATGAACCAATGGACTAATGGCCAAATTAAACCAATTTGGAATAACTGGACGCTTGTTCAACTGGATTGGCGATTTCCTCACGGGCCGGAAAATTACCACATGAATAGGCAACACCCATTCGGAAGAATTTTCACTTGAAAATGGAACACCGCAAGGCAGTGTAATAAGTCCCTTACTATTTAACCGAATGGTAAACGACCTTGACCTCAATGCAGCCTCCGCAAAAATAAACTTGTCACAATTTGCAGATGATAGTGGCATATGGAGGAATGGAAATCCTGCCAATAACACAGTAGTTAAAGAAATCCAGCAGAGCCTAGACAACATAGGGAGATGGGCGGACAAATGGGGTTTCAAAATATCTCATGAAAAAACTGTGGCAATCATATTCACCCCCAAACGAAATAACAACCTAGTCTATCCAAACTTCTACATACAAAATCAATTAATCAAATACGTAACAGTAGTAAAATTCCTAGGAATGTTCTTTGACAACCACCTCACATGGAAACAGCACATTGAACAACTCACCCAGAATTGTAACAAAGGTCTCAATTTACTCAGGAACATCACAGGGACTGACTGGGGATCCAACCAGGAAACCCTCCTCACGATATATAAAAGCCTAATTAGATCAAAACTGGATTACGGTTGCCAAGCGTATAACTTGGCTAAGCAGCCTTTACTACCAAAACTTGACACTATCCAGAGAAAAGCCTTACTATTATGCACAGGAACACTCCCCTCAACATCATTAGAAGAACTACAAACACTAACAGGAGAACTACCCTTAAAATTATGTAGGCAAGAACTGCTCCTCCGATACTCCATTCGATTAGATACCCATCCAGACAACCATCCCACCAAAATAGCTATAAATAAGTGTAAAGTTGTCTTCAAACCCAAAATCATACCTATCACACCAAGTGGCAAAGTAATCCTTGAACTAAGAGAAAAGATACCTCTACTAAAAAACAGGTAACAAACAATACAGACCAGAACAAATCACCATGGTTACAAAAACCACCAAGGATTAACATTGAAGCTACCAAATTAGGCAATAAAGAAGGACAAGAAAACTTACTAAAACCTGTACTGGTAAACAAAATCAACCAAAAATACCCGGACTATGTTAAAATATATACCGATGGATCAAAAACAAACAACCCACCAAGAACAGCAGCAGCAATAGTCATCCCTGAATTCAATATACAAACGGGATCCAGATTACCTGACTATTGCCCCATTTACACCTCTGAATTCTGGGCTATACTTGAATCACTACAATAGATCAAAGACACAACCAAATACCTAAAACAATCATTATAAGCGATTCCCTAAGCGTTATCAAATCGATCCAAAATCGCAATACACACTCTAGGGAACAATTCCTCGACAGAGCATGCCAATTAATTGACGAGATCACCACAGTACATCAATTAGTCGAGCTCATGTGGATACCGTCGCACATTGGAATCTCTGGCAACGAAACAGCAGACAAAGTTGCAAAAACCAAACTAGGAGTTCAAAACTCTATCAAGCTTAACTATAGCTCTACAGAAGCAATAAGCTTCGCACAAACATATATAGACCAAACATGGCAAGATTTTTGGAACTCCTCCACAAAAGGTAAAAAGCACCATGAAACCCCCCCAAAAACGTAGATAGGAACATACAGCTACCTAAGGGTACCTATTTAGAACAGAAAACCATAAACAGGATAATAACTGGAAAAACTAAACTAGCAAGCAGTTTTGGAAGGTTTATAGGACCCAAACCAGCAACCATTAACTGCTTTAACTGCCACACCACCGAAGATCTACACCACGTATTCAATATATGCCCAAAATATCAACCGAACGGAAAATATTTATCAAAAACCAAAAAGAGATTGGATCACCACACACATACCCAGAGTTACTTATGGACCCTAATAAAAATAAACAATCAGCATATAAAAATATAAATCAATTCATAGGCTCAGCAGGATAATAATTACTATCCCCACAAAACCAAAAGACCCAGTAACTAGCTAAATAAATTTAGAAGCCACCACATAAAACCCATAACATTTCATTCAATTTTATAAAAGTATTAATAAATAATTCACTTATGAAGCACCTATAAAAAACTAAGGAAACCGCAAAATCGGATGTCCTAGATGTCCTTAACGAACCGAGTAATCAGCTAGGATTCCGGTCCTAGATGTCCTTAACGAACCGTGTACTCGGCTAGGACTAAGGTCTCTTGCTAAATAAAGTATAAATAACATTCAATCTCTAAAAACATCAATTAATAAATAACTTAAAGAGGTAATATCTAATAACTTATAAATAAAATAACGTACGAAACACACCCTAAACACCTCGACTAGTAATACCATAATAACCTTGAAAATCTCTCTTCATACATGATATCTACTAAGAACCTCTATAAACAGCATAGAACATCCCCACTCCTTTTAGAACATTTTGAAGAAGAAAAAAATATTTTAAAAAATCGAAGAAAAAAAAAAAAAGAAACACCGGGCAAATGCAACAAGAAACCAGCGATGTAAAGCAAGCAGGACCGTTCCCGAGCTCTCGTTCCCACTAATGACAGCCAACCATTCAACTGTAGGGACCTTTATGGACCCACAGATTGAGGCCAAACTATCAGGGTTCCTTGAATCCATAAAAGCCTGGGGGAGGTGGCACCATCCCCTTCCCCAGGAACAACTAGCAGGCTGCGGTGCAGTCAGAAAAAAGTGGCACATGCACAATTGTGCGCACGCCACTATAATTAAACTCAACAACAACAACAAGGTTCACATTAGTTGCTGTTGCAGAGTTTGAAAAAAATTACCGGATGAGGCATTTTTCAGCAGATTTTGTTTTAGGACAAAATCATTTACTGCAATATCGTCTATGAATATAAGGAGCATGCCTTGGGCAAGCTGAATTAGGCGGATGAACAAAATGAATTTTCCCCCTTCGCAAATGTTTTTACAACTTTTGTAAACGAATGGAAAAGCGCCTCAGGTTCCTCAATTCCACCAAGGGTGGAAAGGACCACTTTCTGTTTAAAATAGCAACGATATCACTGGTCAACAGTGAAATCATTACTGACTTGAAAAGGCCCTAATCTGTAGTATTTTGGTGTGCCGAACACGAATATAACCGTGAAAAATTTGTATTGGCTCTCGTTTTGAAGATATTCATATACCTCATTTTCTATGTTTCACTGTGTAAATTTCTCCAGTAGGACTGCAGCAACATCCGGAATAATGATGTAACATTGCATAATACCATCATGCTCACATCATCCACAGCTGATTGCATCATTTTCTGATGCAATGCAATACTAATGCCATGCGGCTGCTGAAGTAAGTTGACGTCAGCAGTGTACTATACATGTGTAGGCCTATTATACTAATGCCAGGCGGCTGCTGAAGCTGACGTAAGCAGTATACTATATAAAGCCCAATCAGATAGGTTCAGCATTTAAAATATTTTAGACGTTGTGCGAGACAGTTCAAGCTACTGTTACATAAAACTTATTATTTTATCCATTTACGTACAATAAAGAACAGTAATGCCTCGAAAGTGTGTTAATACCGCGGACAATTTTTGCTATATTTGTGGGGAAGTGACATTTGCCAACCAGAAGAAAAGTATCAATTCTCAAGTGAAGAAGGCATATCATCTTTACTTCGGATGCAAGGTTGGTGACCAAGACAAGCCTTGGGCTCCGCATATATGCTGTGCTACATGTACAACACAGCTTTCACAGTGGTTGAATTGCAAAAGGTCATCAATGCCGTTTGCAGTCCCAATGGTGTGGAGAGAGCCAAGCAACCACCTAAATGACTGTTACTTCTGCTTGGTTCCTCCTCTTTCCGGCGGAATAACGAAGCGAAAGAAGTCGAGAATAGTCTACCCAAACATTCCGTCTGCATTGAGACCAGTTCCACATGGTGAGGGACTTCCTATTCCAGAACCTCCAGCAGAATATTCTCTTGATTCATCTGACGAAGACAAAGGTGAGTCGACCTGTTCTTCTCCTGGTCCATCAGCATGCAGTGATCCAGATTTTCACTGTGGTGCATCATCAACCCCACACAGAATAACACAGGAAGAACTAAATGACCTGATTCGTGATTTGGACTTATCAAAGAACAAGGCAGAATTGCCAGGATCAAGACTCCAACAATGGAATCTTCTAGAAGAAGATGTCACAATTACTGCATATCGAAAGCGCCACCAGCAATTGGAGCCTTTCTTCAGAAAGGAAAGTAATCTGATATTCTGTTCCGATATTGAGGGCCTCATGAATGCTTTAAAAATCACTCATGACCCACAAGAATGGAGACTATTTGTGGACTCTTCGAAACTGAGTCTCAAGGCTGTGCTTTTGCACAATGGAAACATTCTTCCATCTATTCCAGTAGCGTATGCTGTCCACATGAAAGAGACATACGATAACTTAAGGCAGCTACTGAATTCCATTGAGTATAACAAGTACAGCTGGCACCTCTGTGGTGATTTGAAGGTAGTTGCCCTTTTAATGGGACTGCAGCAAGGATATACAAAATACATGTGTTTCTTATGCGAGTGGGATAGCCGAGCAAGGGAAATGCACTACATGAGGAAGGAATGGACTCACAGGCAGAATGTAGCCATTGGAGAGAAGAATATCCAACAGCCAGCTCTGGTTGAGGCTCAGAAAATCTTGCTACCACCCCTTCACATCAAACTAGGTTTGATGAAGAACTTCGTGAAAGCCATTGACCGGACTTTGCCAGCATTCCGATACCTGCATGAAAAATTCCCTCGACTCAGCGAAGCAAAGATTAAAGAGGGAGTTTTTGTGGGTCCTCAGATTCGAGAGCTTTTCAAAGATGACCGGTTCAACAACTTGCTGGAAGGTGACGCGAAACAAGCATGGAATGCTTTTCGCCTAGTTTCTACAAACTTCCTCGGAAATGTTAGGGCAGAAAACTATAAGGAACTAGTAGAAGACATGTTGATGAAGTATAAGAAACTTGGCTGCAATATGTCTCTAAAGATTCACTTCCTTCATTCCCATTTGGATTTCTTTCCTAGCAACTGTGGTATTGTTAGTGATGAACACGGCGAACGTTTTCATCAAGATATCGCAACAATGGAACAAAGATACCAGGGAAAATGGTCCACTACAATGCTGGCTGACTACTGCTGGACACTCCTCAGAGATGCTCCCGAACAGCTGTACAAGAGACAGGCGAAGAAATCTAAGATGTAGTCAATGACTTGATTTTTTATAGCTAGGCTATTACAGTTGACCTTTTACTATTGGAATGCATTTCGTTATGTAAACATTAATTTCTTGCAGATTACAAAAAAACTAGAGCCAATTTTGCAATTTGACTGTCATATTCGTGTTCAGCACATAAAAATTGATAAGAATTGACTAATTTTATTTCAGTAACATGACTTTTGTAAAAATTTGTTGTCCAGTGTATTCTGAATCAAAAGATGGTATGGCCAGTATAAAAGGTCAGAATTGTTTTGCTTCTCACGTATGTACTGCTTGCTGGTTAAATTAGGTCAAAACGTCCTACTTTTAATATTGTCCTGCATGTTCAGATCGTCTCAAGTGACTATACAAGTATATTATCAGCGCAAGTCAGACTATATTGTGTTACATATTTCTTCCGACCTTTAACATTGTTACAACCTCTTGTCTCGTGTATAGCAGAGCCTCCTTAAATTATATCTTTCTGCCATAAGATTTACGTGCGTATTCCACATACAGCATTTCCTTCTCTGTCTTTGTGAAATTTTCTGCTATTTGTACATATCCATATCTGCAGACATAATGCAGAACTGTGTTATCCGTGTAAGCACTTAATCTCCATATACTATTGTGACTTAGCAATATCTTGACAATGTCTATGTATCCCTTTTGACAAGCATCATGTAATGGAGTTTTACCATACTTATCTAAGGCGTCAATCTTCGCCCTTTTTTGGCTAGAAACTTAACCGTATTAATTCGTTTCCGATAAACTGTAGCGTGCAAAGGGGTGAATCCTTGATTCTCCGCAATGTTTACCATTGCCCCTTTAGAGACAAGTAGCCGAACAGCATCCAGGTGACCAAAATTTGAAGCAACATACACCTGAGTTTGACCGAAACTATCTTTGATGTTGACCTCTCCACCCGTCTGTAACACAATGTCTGCGACATCAGTATGTCCATGTCTGGCTCTGTAATGTTGTGATGTGACTCCTCGTACGTCAGAACTTTTGTTCCCATTTTTGGTACTGCAGAAAGCTCTTTTATTCACCTGTTATATATCCTGCTTAAATATAATATTCACAATGCACGCGTGCCCGTTCAAAGAAGCACAATGAAGTGGAGTGTGACCTCGTCTATCCCTTTTCCTGGCCTTTGATCTATCGTGCTGGAGTAAAATGTTCACAATGAATGTATGTACGTTTATAGAAGCACAATGAAGTGGAGTTTGACCTCTTATATCCCTTTTGTCAACTGATGCACCCTTCTATAGCAAAATCTTTACGAACTATTTTCCATGCCTTTGCTTGATGATAAATGTAGTGGAGTTTGTTGTGGCTTACCCATTTTCATGAAGACATCAGCTCCACGAGTAATCAAATTTTCCGCTATATCCTCAAGTATGTTCTTAACTGATATTCCCAAAGGTGCAACTTTGTTACTTCCGTGACACTGATGTATGCACAACCCTTCTCTAGCAAAATTTGTACGATATTGCTCATACCATTGCCGAAGACAGATGGAGTGGCGTCTTCTCTAGCCTACTCATCTTGAGGAAGACATTAGCTCCATGATGAATGAATATCTCCGCTATGTCCTCGTGTATATTCATTGCTGCCTTCTCCAAAGAAGATACATTGTAAGCGCCAGTGACATTTATGCTTGCACCATGTTTCATGAGAAACATTACAAATATCCCTGTTTCCAGTTTTTGTTGCGATACAAAGTGCAGTGCACCCGTTTACCATCTCAGTTCCTCCATTTTTATCGACTTTCATTTCTTCGATAAAGATTCTCACAATATCGAAATAGTTTTGATAAACAGCCATGCAGAGACAATTACAATCAACTACCGTGCCCGATTGAATGATTTTTGTGACAAATGGCAACTTTCTGGAACGCAAGCCAAATAGCAGCGCCATTGTTTTCTGCGACGCTATGAATTCCTCATTCGATACCTCATCGAGGATTCCCAGATGGATTATCTGCTCGGCAAACTACACGTTGACAACATTTTCAATTTTTCTATAAGGCGAAAATAGATGAAAGCATAACGCATATGCAAAACTCGAAATGTGTTCGAACTGCTGTCTTTTGTAAATAAAAAGGCTAATAGGAGATGGCCCTGTTGAATCCAAAAATCTCATCAATTTTTCATCTTTACTTCACCCTTTCGACAAATGTTGCAATAAATGTCGTGTCTTTCAAAAAGTCATGTTCCAGCCAGCCGAAGGGTGTATCTGCATCAGAATAATCAGAATATCGGTGTTTTGCAAACGATTCAGTTGCATGTTGAATAAAATGATCGGTTAAACAGGAAAACAGCCACGGTTCCACCCTGTATTTCAACTCGTGACTTGCTCGTTCGGTGACACATAAGTACTCAACGAGGATTAAACTTTACATTCTTGAAATTCTATCAGTGGGTAGTTGCTCATCACGATCATCCCCACCATATATTTTACAGCAGCAAAGCCAGAGCCTTAAGAGCCATCTTCTTCTGAGTATGTAATGAATCATCAATGTACTAAATGGCCGGCGTAAGACTTTTCGAGGGACCTTGAGTTGATGCCGTGTACGGACGGTCTATCCAGTAAAGATCTCGGCCCGACAGACAACGCCAGCCATCCTCTAGTCACTTTTTGGCTTTTATTGTGCATTATTTGCAGTAAAGCAAACGGTTGAAACTCTTTCTTCTCTGTCACCAAACAATGTTTCCAGGCACTTCTCCAGCAAATTAAGTGGCTTCTTAAAAAAAAGAAACCTCTGGACATTGTCCTAATTATTAATAGTCATTGATTGCAAAAAATCGAGCACACTCTGGAAAAAACTGATAAAGACCTCTGATAAAAGTTTATTTCTGCCTAACACGTATTGCTCCAAGATTCTTGCCTTCTGCTCATCAGACAGATCAACAGATGACATCCTGTGGTAGAATTAAGGTTTGAACAATTCCGCACGTCTCAGTTTCGGTTGAAGTTTTCGAAAATGTGCTCTCGTAATGCAATAATGAATGATGTATTCTTCTCCCGTACCAAAACTCCATATTTTCAAAATAAAGCATCCATTTATTAACCAATTCTATATTTATTTTAATTTCTCCAAACACATTGTCAATGAAAATGACGTTAAATGAAAGAGGGTCGACTTGTTTCCAGTCATCGGGGGACCTGACTACCAACATCTCTGCGGACTACTGGTGTGCATCAAGACGGCAGCGGCAGTCATAGTTTTCCCTTCCCCAGGAGGATCACTGAGGACCAGAACATCTTTGTCTTTAAGAATATGTACAGCCTGGTGGAAAGCATTAGATTTTGTGAAATGTATCAACCGGTGCTTTGTCATGTCGGCTCAACCATACCATTGACGTTTCTGAAATTTTGAACGGATTATGCTAACTAATCACAAATAGATCTTCGGTATTGTCCTCAGAATATTAACAAGTATAAACATAATATATTTTTAAGTGCAAATACGTTGCTAAAAGAATATAAGAGTGGGAATGCTGTAATTCATTGCAAGATACTCTGAGACTGTCTTTGTTTACACGTTTTTCTTCCTGGAACCTGAAGAAGTAACTTAAAGCCATTTATCTTGCATTCTGCTAGCAATAGTGTCAGGAAGAGCTTGTATGGCTATCGTAATGAAGAATAATGAAAAGTATATTGCATAAAAATACAACAGAATAGTGAGAAAACTGAATGCTGATGAGGTACTACCGCTGGGTAAAACCCATTTAAATATTATTAAGCTGGGTGATTTCCAGAGTATTCTTATATACACAAAAAGTTACAATAGTACAGGTACATGTTCACCGCTTTTGGAAAAATATTAAAATTACATATACGATGGTGTGACATGTGTGTCTTAGAAGGTTACTAGCAATAATTTCTGAACATACATATCTCCCCCTCATTTATTATGGAATGTAGTTTCTCTCCCTACCCGTCTATCCCGCAAAAGAACCAACACAATATAGATGCATATTACTGATACATGATCAAATTTACTCATTTATGTTTAAAACATCGAATTTAGAGTATAAAAAATCACATCTCAAGAATATAAAACTGGTGATTTACACGTTACAAGAAACATATTTCACCGCAAACGAAAATTTAATTATTGTGGTTAATTAACGGCGGAGATTTAATATATAGGTGTAGCAGTAGAGCTTAAACTTGAGCGGTACCCCAGGACAAGACATTAACATCAACCTTTGATCTGATGATAACAAAATTGCAGCCTTCCTGTCATTTTGATTTGACTTGGAAATAAAGTGCATTGCTTGTCCCAGAATGTACATACACGATCATCGTCTCGAATAAAGTAACTTACTATAAAGATAATATTTATAGTGTCCTTTGCACCTTCGGATGTAAAGACTGATTGCATTTAAATCAAATAAAGTCTCTGTTTCATTTCGTGTCTATCCTTTCATATCAAACTTAATTCGGTTTTTTTTTCTTCTGGCATCAACAAATATTAAATATGTATGTTTTTTATTATGTACATTTTGAACTTTGTCCACCTTGACTAGCTGCATATCTTTAGTTAATGGTCGATTTCAGTAGCTTTACAGTATCTTCTGATTCATTAGAAATGAATGTATGGATGTTTTCCTTGTTTCATTTATTCTCTTTCCTCGTTTGTTTATTTACGTTTGTACACGTTTGCATTTTCGACGGAGCTTTTAACGTCTATCATCTTTTATATGACATGGAATGATGAGCTTAGGACACCTGAACACAATTTATCGTGTAGAACAAAGCAATCACTGTATATGGCATGTGGTCTAACACTTCCGGTTGAACACGTAGATATATTAATTGTATATTAAGCTAAAATGCTAGCCAGGACATGAAGGAAGAATTTGATCCACAAGACTTTGAATATTCATGATACTGGTAGCTACTATATGTAAGACATTATTTATGAATTGCAGAAAAAGGAAGCTGAAAACAATTGTCAAAACCTTTGTTGGTAAATGTAATTGCATTGCTGGAGTGGAATTGGCTGTTGGTGTTAGATTGCAACATTACAAGAAGTCTATTTGTTTAATAATGAATTGACTATGTCACCATAGCTAATACCTCATTTCGAAGAAGGCGAATGCGAACGATGTCTGCTTCTGGCGATGTATCTCCCTGTAATGGCGGGTCGTCCCAGTCTGTTTTTTGGAGGATTTAGACCAGATATTCCGAAGCAAGCATGTCATTAGGCTGATATCAAAATTCTCTGAAGATGCAGACGATCCTGACATCGGATAAAGTCTGTTCCACTGTATATTAGTTATTATTCCTCTCTCGTTTAAGTCCCCAAGATGTAATTTTCCTTTATAAAGTTTTTTCTGTAAACATGATGGCGGGAAATACTGATTAAACTAATACGGAAGAGCAATTTGTCCTCCATCAATTAACAAAGCTATGATTCTTGAGAAATTGACTTTTTCTGGCAATGGCGATACAATCTTACTGCTTGCCATTTCATATAGTGTTGTATTCTGAAAACATACGATAAGGTATAGATTGTTGACCTTTTATATAATTAGTATATGTAAAGGTAAGGCAATGGTGCGTGCTAGCAAAGTGTGGAAAATCACAATTTGTATTTACTAACATATTGCAAGGTGTAAATGACTGTTTTTGGTTCATTAGTAATAATGTTTAGCCGAGAGGAAAAACAGTTTTAAATGTTTGCGTACAGAATCGTGACGTCGGAGAAAACAACCCATTGGGTTGTTTTCTCCGACGTAACGATTCTGTACGCAAATACCCACAATGCATCGTGCACGTGCCTTGCGCCCACATTTTCAGTCTCTAACAAACCTTTATCAACACGAGTCATCACGTATATTCAAAATAATAATCTGATTTATTTATCAATAAGGATATTTACTTAATCGAAATGATACATAGATTATGCTTGAAATTATGTGCCCCATTGCACGAAAATAAAAATAAAAATGTATGTTCCCTGCCTGATATTGAAATACAGAAAAGTGAAGTTTAACCGTAATCGATCATATTGCTATCAAATAGAATTGCAGTTATTATTTTATATAAACAGGCAATATTATTTTTTTAAAAATATTTTGTATGATGTCGATAAGCTTGTCACCTTGAAAGAGTGTTTCAGGACAATGATCTTCGGGATACAATATTAGTTACGAATTAAATTTCATAGCATGTGTATTATGCCAGAACCTTTATGAACAAATACTTTTCGCGAAAACATGTGCTTGTGCCACAGCTGACAAACCAGTTTTAATAAGTACGGTCAGATATTATATTTGTGGTGTACATGATGGACGAAGGATGATATTTAATGTAAGCGATAACCGTTCAATGAAGTTTCATCTTCATTGTATTAAAACGAAACATGGCTTCACGGAGCATGACATTGTACCAAAAGTCTAAACCGCTTATTCTTGAAATGCTTTTAGATATATGAAATGATATATTAACGATTGGCTTTTTAACTTAAACTATAACAAAATGACTGATTTCAGCCCGTGTAAATTGAAAATCATATGTTTCTACTTGTTTGTGTATCCATTTGTTTATGCCACTCTTTATTGATGGATCTATTTGTTTATGAAAGAATAACAAGGATGGTTGAAATATCAATGTTTTACTTGAAGAGAAATGGGGAAAATCACCGTTTGATCTCGTGCAGTTGACATACCCGACATAATGTGATATATTATTATATCCTTACGCACAAAATGAGACTTGCTTTCATAATTATGTGCGAAGAACAATGTTGTTAGGTGCCGGTTTGAGAATCAAAATGGCGGATATGGAAGTACACACGTTTTGTGACGTGACTTGAAAACAACGCATAGCATGCCTGTTTATTATAATTTTATGATATATTTGTTCTTCGATTTGGTCGCATTTTTGTGTGGCTATACTTTGCTATTTGCAAATATTTCACATAAACGTTTTGCTGTCTGGGATTGAATACATACATACATACACACACACATACATACATACATACATACATACATACATACATACATACATACATACATACATACATACATACACACATACATACATACGTACATACATATGCCCACGCAAATATGCATGTTACCACTAGATTCAGCATTCACTAATTTTTATACAGTACATATTTTATTTACTCATTTGACTATATTTCCATTCTGTTATCGTTTAAAATGAGTAATAATTAGATAAATTTGGAGATGATATTTTAACAATTTAATTCATTAACACCTTTGAAATTAATTTATAGATGTGTCTGTCTAACTGCTACAGTTGTTTTCATTTTAATTTACTTAACAACTAAATAAACGAGATCATACATCCATCACTTCAAACATGCTTAATTTCATACATGGACATATCGGAGCTTATTTTAAAGTATAACTGTGAAATGCAAACATGGTATGAATCATTGAAAGATGTCTGCATATTTGCCATGAGTTATCAAAATATTTCCATGTACAACTGATTTATGCATGCTATTTTTCTGACATGTAATAGAACTTCATTTTTTACTTGGCAATCTTCATCGTTTATTTTGATATTTCGATTTTACCGAATCAGATGGGTTAATATCTCTGCACATAAAATAAACAAATGGATGGGGGTAAGGGATCACCTCTCTACATCATCTCTTGATTTCAAACCAAGGTGGACATTGTTCGTTTACAGTGAAACAAGATTTGATATTTGTATAGAAGAGATATATCCAGCCTTGAAAATCCTTGAAGGCTCTGTTATCATCACCTTGTCAAATAAATTACACAGTACTGCTAATCTAAACATTTGTGTCCACAAGTTCTGTATTATGATATCGCTAATGTTATGGCCATATTTTTTAATTGTATAGCACGATTCTTTTGGTCATCCACATTTTCAGTCTTCTTTAGTATCAATATATATATATATATATATATATATATATATATATATATATATATATATATATATATATATATATATAGTTTTTTTCCACACTGATGCCGGAAGACTAAGAAACACGAGTTTTTACACAGGTTAATTGTTTCCTATTGTATATAAATGTAATACTTAAAATTTATATTTTTACATTTTTATTACTTTTCTGGTGTTTTTTTTATACGTTCTTTGATTGTATGTGTATACCAGTGCATTGCTCCTGACACTTCCTAGCCTTTTTTCGGTACATATCATAGTAAAGTGTACTAAATGTATGGTGTAGCTTTCATAGTAATTTAAAATTATCGATAAAAGCTGTACACAGTGTAATTTTACAAATTCTTCCTTGGTCGACATAGTAAACTCAGACTGGATCTGACACGTTTCTTAACCATAATAACATGTACACATTGGTAGGTATCGTTATCTAACTAGATTTAAATCACCATTTACCTTTAATTTTATATATCAAGCTGGAAATGTATTACATTTATTCAATATCATGTAAGATGCAGGTCTGAAACTGACAGAAGTATGTACTTTATATTTACTGATATTGTTGAAAACAGATTGTGCAATGTTTATAGCACTTAAGAGTGTTTGTTTTGGAATACTGAATGTGTTCAGAGAACAATCATGCCGATGCCAATATGGCAAAATTAAAACAAAAGTTACAAATGTAACATTAAATTCAAAGGTCAATGTGTGTCTGTGTGTGTGTGTTCTTTCCTGGGTTTTCCCTGGATCTTTGTGTGCGTGTGTGTGCGTGTGTGTGTGTGTGTGTTTGTGTGTGTGTGTGAGAGAGAGAGAGAGAGAGACAGAGAGACAGAGAGAGACAGAGAGAGAGAGGCTTACCAAATACCCTGTCGCTTTCGTATACTTCAACAACTGCTTCGAAAACTAAACCGATCAGGCCTAACACTAGAATTTAAATGTGCAGGTATTTCAGTGATTGTTGAAATGTCGTGGTATGCTTTATTTTTGCCTCTATCATTTTATAAGGCTTTGTTCTTTGCAAATCTAGTTAATTTGTGGCAGATAGCTACGATTACCCGAGTCTCTTTCATAGACGATGTTCTGAATGGAAAATAACCGGGACGCAATGATGCACTCGATACGCACATAACCTTACCCTGGGGGTGGGGGTGGGGTGGGGGGAGGGCGAATGGTCTAAAGCGCTCTCCGTTACGGATCACTGCCATCTCACTTTAGTCTGCGTGGGTTCGAGCCTCGGATTCGGCCAATGTGGGTATGTGAGAAAGCTTGCCAGTAGCTTCTCGTGGGTCGGTGGTTCTTTCCTGGGTTTTCCCTGGATCTTCTTCCACCATTTATACTGACCGGCATGTATAGCCTATCTTGTGCTGTAAAATGGCGCTAAACCCTACAAAAACAACAATAACAACAACAACCTTTTCAGTATCATGCAAACAGATCTTATCTGCATTTAATAAATACATCTGAAACGAGGACAGGTGTAAGATGAAGTTGTTTGCATTTTCAACAAGAACAATGAAAGAATGTCGGCATACCTCAGTGCTGCATTCGTGTACTGCGATTGAAATTTCTTTACATGTGGTTTTAAGAAAATATTGCGCTTAGACAGCTGAGAGCAATAGTTGTTCCCATGTCTCCAGAAATAAACTTGAACCAGTCCAAGTTGTTCCCCTTTCTCCAGAAATAAACTTGAACTAATCCAAATTACACTAACTTGAGCTGTTATAAAAATATGGAAAATTAATTTTACCAGAGTAAAAGATACAAACTTTTGAAAAGTGCAATAATGAATTACAAAATTTGTGTAAAAGAGATATTATCTGTGCTCTTATTTCCAATGTACCTCATAAGTTCGAAGCTGGCAGTCTTTCCAGATATGTACATTTGAAAAAAGTTCAAGCTGTGCATTCTCTAACACAAATTAATCATTAATCATACAACAAAATAAAAGAAATCAAAGTTAGCTGAACTATACTTAAGACATAAAAGATCTTTTGTTTTAAATAATCAAGAAGATAAACTGAAGGAAAACGTGGGGAAAAATTCCCTTAGATTTAAATCCTGTTCAAAATACGAAACTGTAGAGCAGAACCAAGGAGCAAGCTTGACTGTTTGATTTTCTGGGGTTTAACGCCATTGTTCAACACATGACAGAGTATGCATGTCAGTCAGTATTTGTAAATATATTTATTTTTGTTCTTCATTTTAATTAATGAAGTATGGAATTTTTACAGTGAAGGATAACTGCACTCATATGATCTTCCGTTAATTTTTTCCATATTTGCATGTTTATGTGTTTTTTTATCGTTTATAAATATAATGGTCGGATTTATCGACGAAACTAGTATTCTCCTTATGCGGGTTCCGTCGCAGTCTCCTAAATATCTTAGTTATTAATCGTTGAGGAGTCCCACCACAGGGCCGAACTAAAATTCAGTTATGTAACTTATAAATAATTTTGCGTCAAATGCATAGCTTTCTAAAATCACAAGTACGTGAACAGTGGTTCATACATGTATTCCGCTATGTTTACGCTATTTTCATTAGGCTGGAAGTACCAATTGGTTCTCAGAACCTGGTCATGTGATTTTCAAGGGCATACTTTAGAACTATGGAACAATTGTTTGGTCTCAAATCAGCTGATGAAGTCAACGGTATTTTAACTTTCTAGGACCGTGTTGTGGAATATGAGACACGCAAAATATAGATGATATCGTAGTTACTTAATTTACCATTTCCTTCCATCTGAAGACAAAATATGCAAAAGCAAATCGTGTCTTATGGAGCGCTATTGTGCTATAAAAACTACATACATTAACATATACAGCAAACCAATTCTTACTTAAGTAGTAGAAAGTGATGTATGAATTATAATCTGAAAACCCAGTTTACAACTGTGCCCAGTTATGACAGTCAATACACTATCCATCCGTTTCAAAAAGTCACGTGGTAGATTTTCACCTAAATTCCCTACATACTTATCTAGCTACCAAGCTATCTACATAATTAGAAACATACATCTGTGTAAATGTTGTATTAGTTACGATACTGTTGATACGTTTTTCTATCTGATATTTGATAGAATATGATTCATAAGTATTTTTTGATGAACTAACTAGTTCATCTATGAAGGATATATATTTTTTTTGATTTTTCGTTTTTGTTTGCAGGAATATAGGGTATTCTTATGTCACTTGTTTAGGTTCGAATAAACAGTAACACAAGAAAGAGTGAATATCAACAAGCTTTGAAAAAATACAATAATTTATTTCCCTGGAAAAATTCTGCAAAAATGAAAAGTCAAATCCAAAAATAATTCAAGAATAATTCAAGAATAAAATAGTAGTCCTAATAATAAAATGTTCTACTGATTTCACGTTCGAATCCCGACGAAGAATCCAAGATGGAAGACGATGGCGTATGCCGCAATCTGTAGTACTGAAGCCTATAGTTCCTTGTAGAAACAAAAATTATCACTCCGGTTTCTGATAGCTGAATAAATTGTTTTTAAAGAAAAACGTTCTTGTTCCACAATATTACATGAGCACACGTATTTTCCAGAAAAATAACGGGGCCCCGAGTGGTCGAGTGGTCTAAAGCGCTCTCCGTTACGGATCACTGCCATCTCACCTCTGTCTGCGGCGGTTCGAGTCTCGGATTCAGCCAATGTGGATATGTGAGAAAGCTTGCCAGTAGCTTCTCGTGGGTCGGTGGTTCTTTCCTGGGTTTTCCCGGGTTCTTCCTCCACCATTAATACTGTCCACCATGTATAGCCTATCGTGTGCTGAAAAATGGCGTTAAGCCCCACAACAACAACAACAACCAGAAAATTAACAGAATGAATCCTTTTCAAGTCAAATCCTTATAAATGTGTTATTGATGGCTGACACAAAACCTCTTGACGTGCAACCTTGTGGCACGCGTGCCGTAGGTTGCCGACCACTGCTCATCATGGCCAGTTTAGATGACTTTTAATTTTGTAAACGAAAATAATCGACCCTAAGTGGGTTTTCATTTGATTGTTTGTTTGTAATTGTTACTTTCGTTTCTTTGTTTTATACTTAATATGGTTTACATGGTTTTATGTTACACTTATTTGTTAAAGTTATAATGCTTGTAGATGTATTTGGTTACTGAACTTGAAAGTTCTGTTCCTAGTTTGAATTCTGCCGCTAGCTGGATCGGGGTCGGTGTCGAAATCGAATTTATCCATGATCATTTTTCAGGGGAAACAACTGCTACTTATTGACAACTGATGGAAGCTGACGAACGGCTGAATTAATTTGATAGTGTGGCAAAATGAACGAACGCTTTCTATAGGAGAGAATATAAGAAAGTGCTGAATACCTGTCAACTATGTGTCCTTTTTAGGGTGTCAAGTGTCCTATATTTTTCAGATATACGTACAATTTCCCATTAAGTTTTATTGCAAAGTCAAAGATTTGGGTAAGCAAGAAATGCAAATATACTGTACTTTATAGTAATCGTAATTTCTTTTATTTATTTGTACCCCTACCGATTTTACAAACAAATATATATGTACACCGCCCTAACAAAACGGATAGTGTTACATAGCTAAAACATACCTTTTTAGTAACATATGGTATGAGTTTAGTGTTATAGGCTTTGATATGCAGTACATTAGGAAATTCGAAAAGGTAATATACCAGTTCATATGGAATGGGAAAATACACAAACTAAGTAAACAGACACTGCAAAGAGAAAACAAGAAAGGGGGGCTTAACATCCCTATTCTTGCTATCAAACAAACGGCAAACATCATTAACAGAATACAAAAATTACAAAACCTGGACGGAAGACCATGGAAAAACATATGTTTATTTCTTTGGATATATCTTAAATAATTTCCCAGAAATATATAAAAATAACAAACTAACAAAGAAACTCAAACCCCCAAACATCGCATATAAAATAAAAAACACAATCATAGAATACAGAATTAACAAAGAAATATGGAGCTTACAGGAAGAAAAAACATACGGATACTTACATAACATTTATACAAACCAACACAAAACACAAATAGAACATCTACACCCAGACCTAAACTGGAAACCAATCTGGGAGAAATGGGGTAAAATAAAAAACACCAACACTCAAACAAGATTATATCTATACCTACACGATGCATGGTGGACAGGAGAAAAAGCCTTCTTTAGGAAAATCGTCCCATCCATACCACAATGTATCTTATGCAACACTCAATACGATAGCAAACGACATCTAATTTTATATTGTCCAAATACAAAAACACAAAGGGATGCCATTAAACAGGAAATAAAAAATTCAATAGGGAATTTCCAGACAAAACAATTATTGTACACGGACAACATAGAGGATAAAAACTTATATGATGAGATAATTCAATACATAAATAATATCGTGCAAATTAGAAACGATAAAATATGGACTACCAAGCCATCCGAATAACATCCAACATGTACAAAGAACTAACACATACACACACGCATACATTAAAACAGTAGGCAGAAGGGGCAGCGGGCATAACTCTATTAAAGAGTTTATCCTAACGGAAACCCAAAACCCCATCCTGCGATCACAAACTAACCATAATCAGGACTGTCTACCATTATATATAAAATTCACCACCAAAACCATTTATCAACCAATTACGAAATTAAACAACACAGAAACAGTACACAGAGGAGGCGGTAGGCAAAAACCCTATTAAGGAGTTTATCCCAATGGAACCCCACCATCTCCAGCTGTGACTGTCTTATTTTGTGCAGATCCAATCCCTCCACCTATACATGTACGGTAAACCTGGCCATACTACAAAAACAACTATTTCATCCCGACTAGCGAATATAGCTATAGGCATATAACAGAAACAGATGTGAGGGCTAGAGAATTAACTCTCTTCAAGAGTTTATCCCAAGGGAATCTCAGTCAACACATCTGTAACTGATACCCCCTCCCCCCTAAACACAAAATAAACAAAGACCCACCAGAATATACAACGCTCGCTAAACAGATATGGCCTGCTGGATAAAGTCGAGGAAAGAGACTGTCTAAATAGAGTCCATGAAGGTCCTGTCTGTACAAAATCCCAACGAAAACAACAATACAATAACCTAACCAGCCCACACACATAATTTCTATCTATAGGAACCCAACAATAAGCAGATAAGTATGCACAACAACAAAGTAAACTGCGTACATGCATACACAAACACAAAAAACCACACAAAATAAAAATAAAACAAAACTAAAAAGTCCAATTCTTTAAAAGAATACATCTATTTTCATTTTTATATATAAGAAAAACAAACAAAAAAAGGAAGAAATTATAACTAAATATGATTAACCTCCTAAACAATACATCATATAATGAACCTGAATCCAAACTATCCCAGTAAAACCCTTTCTAGCTGATGTTCACACGAATCTTGGAACAATGACTACCAATGATCAATTACACCCCAGCCGGGATATCAATCAAACAATTCTCCAAGTACAGATAGACCTACACCACAGGGACTAAAACCAAGACTACCATGCCACTAGTGAAAACTAGATAGTTAACCCAAAACTCTTAAGATATGATCTAGATATTGCCAGTCTATACACAAAATCAAATGCAGTTACAACACAACACACACAAACAGCACCACACCGGACCTTAATGACTATGGCAAGTCACTCAAAAATAATAACGATAACGAAATGGGGATGGGAACGGAAACTTTTACCCTGAACATTCGTAAAGGGAAAACGAGTACGATCCTAAGTTTCATGCATGTCAGGTTCAAGGCAAGAAAACAATCACGAGCACTAGTGTTTGCAAGTATTGACCTGAGAATGGAAACCGACCTGCCTACCGAGTGGGAACGGAGTACAACTCAGAACCCGCATGCAGGGACAACTCGAGATATATGGCGAAACGAAACAAAGATCAACCCTGACGAAAAAAAGAGATAAATAAATAAATAAAAAACAAAAACAAAAAAAAAAAAAAGAAAAAAAAATATACAAATAAACTAAAAAAAATAATAAAATTAAAACTTTTATATAAAACGAAATGAATACAAAAAAAGCAATATCACATATGGAATCTACATATGGGAGGACGGGGGATACAAAAATCACAAACCATGACTTTCAGAAACGAAAAACAGGGTGACACCTCCAACTCTTTACCAGCATCTGCTGGAACGGAGTCATGGGGTGCCAACATAAGTGTTATCCCTAGATTCATATAGTAGGCTGAATTAATATTTAATACAAATAATAATATCACGCAGACAAGACGATGGGTGCCGTTTACCTGCGGACCTAGGTTCAAATCTCCGTAGAGTATGAATTAAACAATCTCTAACCTGTATGTTAGTATTATATATATATATATATATATATATATATATATATATATATATATATATATATATAACACTGTTTAACACTGAAATTTATTGTAGTAATCATTGATACAAAGACATGCAATTAAAGCACCTCAGAACCAATACACCTATCCACATTTATAATTAAAACCATAAATATTTCCACGATGGAACCACGATGAATTGTATCGTTTTGTTGTTGATAATGAGTAAAACGACATTAAACAATTCTGTCTCCAGCTGTTAATGCAATTCTAATCTTTTATAAACAATGGGTTTATGATGATGATGATAATGATAATGATGAGAAATGGATAATTGTCCATAGCTGTTACATTCTATCTTTCAGGTAGAACTTTCACGGCAGTTAAATTTGTTTTATGAAATTAACATGTATCAATTAAGTCTCTTTCTCTACAATGCTGTCAGGCATTTCTGTGCACCTAAGGTTTCTGACACCAATATTGAAGCAAAATGCAAACTGAATTTGACCGATTGACAAAAATAAAAAATAAAATACTGCAGTGCTTACCATTCGGAAATAGGCAATTGTCACCAGAATATTTTGTTTAAAAAAATACAGATTTTGGACACATTGGATACCAGCCCTGTGTTTTTGTGACTCACAATATGACGACCTTTTCTGGGCATAGCTTTGAAAAGATTATGTTTATAAATCGGGGTATGGAAATGAAATGCATTACTTTGGACTGTTTCTGTCAGCATTTCGGTTGAGTATTTATGTCAGGTTTATAGTTAGTTTTACAAAATTCAACGTAATAATGGCAATAAACGGCAGGATACTTTAAGTGAGCGTGTAAAAAATTAGTAAAGTTCAAGATTTTATAAAAAAAATAAGTTATTATATTGAAGAGAACCAACAATGAATAGGATATAATGTGTTTACAACATCACATTTATGGGAAAAAAATTACCTAAGAATTTAGAAACAGAGTATACACTGGGGAATTTCTTGAGAATCCCGTTCTAGCAGCAAGTTCACATTTTGGATAGCAGACAATTTTGTACATGTGGGACAGCTTCTTGCAAAATTGGAAACTTGGATTAAAATGCAGAATTGTTTTAAGGTATACATTTCCATCTTTTATATAATGTATTTATTTGTATGATTCTAAAAGATACATAGCAAATAGGATTTTCTTGGTTAACGGTTCAAGAAGGTCAGGGAGTGGGTCTTCCTGTTGACGTGTAGAAAGCACATTTATCATATGCAATTAAGGTAGAAATGTGGGATGTTTGTGTACACTTTATGGATATCACTTCCTCAATAAAAGGACAATTGTTCTTTCTTGATACAAGTTGGATATTTCACCAAAAGCAACCCATGATCCAATGTTTACAGGAATGTCATATCGTTGTGCAGAATTACCCTATGCGCAGAATTGGCTGATATGGTAGTATATATAATATGTATGTTGTATCTTTGATATACTTTGAGATTTATAAATTTTTCATTCAAAGGAAACAAGGCTTGCCAAGTTTCTTTTTGATGAAAATTTATGCTAGTGATGTATCATTGATACAGCATACATACTATACAAATATTTTATTTATATCACATGCTAATACATATATTTGGCCTTTGAACAGAAAGCAGAAAGGGATTGCAATGAAATTGTTTATCATGTTAAATTCATTTAGAAAACATTGATAATTTATTATTTTTATTGTTCTTTTCATACTCACTAATGGTTAATGAGTGAAAATGCATCATTAACGTATAGGCCTAGAATTAACAGCATGCAGTTCCAATGTTTATATATCTATATTATTGCACATGGGTGGATCACAATTTGATATACCAACAGTATACCAATGGTATATCAAATTGCTTTATACCAAAACTTTAAAAGCCATGTTATTTTTAGTGTATATATGACTATTAGGCTGGTAAATCTGTCTTGATGACAATATATTATGATGGCCTGTTAGAACAAAACTCTTTTTGATACAGATTACATTGAAAACTGTTGTTTATTTTAAGTAATTTTTATTTTCATTTACCCATTTTGATACTTTAAAACTGAAAATCAAGGCATATGAATGAGTAGCTAAATGACATTTCATCTTATCTTTGCCACTATCTAGCACAAAAATGTAGAGGAAAGGTTGAAAATATTGGGTGGGTATAAAATGTGAAAAGACCCTCATTTCATGAAAAGGACTGGTTCTTTTTGCACAAAGGACTTACCATCTCCTAAAAAAGGACTAAGGATGGTTTTACTAACAGTTTCAATCAGTATTTCTATTTCACAAACAAAATTAGTTTGTGTAGTAACTGATTTTAAACAGCATTTAATATAGCTTAGTTTTAATATAAAGTGTTAAAAATGGGTCCTTTTTGCAGACTGTGAAAAGGACCCAGTAGGCTTTTATGAACAGTTTCGATTAATATTTCTATTTCATGAATGATATTAGTATACTAACTCATTTTATATAGCATTTAATATTTCTTTGTAATATAAAGTGTTAAAAATGGGCCCTTTTCACAAAATGGGTCCTTTTCATAAAAAGAATTACTGTCTGCGAAAACTTCATAGTAAATTTTTACAGTTTCAATCAATATTTCTGTTTTTAATTCAGTATTACAGTAACCTCTAAAATTGTCACAAAATTGACATGAAGTCTGGTTCTTTTGTTTACAGATTTGCTTATTAACATTACAAATTATTTAGATTATCCAAAAAAAGAAGATTCATCAGTCAAACTAAATAAATGGGGTAGGGTCTTGGAATATACATTTGCTGTAAACTAAATAGACTTTAAAGTCAAATTTAAAAATTCCTGGTAACTTTTCAGATTTTTGTAATCTGTATTTAGTCTTTTTTGTCTTACTGAAAATCCTTACATTTCATTGGAAAGAAGCTGCATTTATTTTTTGTAAGTACCTACTACATAGAATATTTTGATAATAACTTATTGTTAATGATATATCAACAGTATCATTTCTCAAAACTTAAGATCTACAATAGAACGAAACTATAATCATTCTCCTAAATTGGATTAACAAAACAATTGCATACCAAATGTAACTTTAAGTTTTATTTTTTCACTATGACCAAAAAAAGCATTAGTGACACTTTTAAAATGATGAAATGGTACAGTATATAGTTCATAAGTATAAAGGTGAATATTTGTCGTATATTTATTTCATAAAAAAATTGTATGCATCGTGAGGTATTAAAATGTTTGTATACTGTTGTGGTTTTATTTTATTGTTTGAGGGATTTGTGCATTTGTTTTGTTTGCCCTTCCAATAGATTTCTGTGATCTCATTTTTTATTTTATTTCTTATTTGGTTAAACAAGAAGCTTTATGCATGAAAAAAAAAATGTATCATTTCAGATGAGTCAGTAATCAGTCTATGCAGTTTGATCTTTACAAAATTGCCAATTGAAAATTGTGTAAATTATTACAAGAACTTAAGATTTCGCTAAGAACTAAATTTCACATTGCTTTCTTTCAATCCATTATGTTATGCATTGGTATAATTTGGGTCATGGCCTACTGTATTATATCTGGAATCATAACAAAATGTGTTATTAGGAGGTAGGGCTATAGCTAACTATACATGTATGTACACAAATTTGGTAGATATATACTGCAGCAATTTAACACACTTAATAATTGTACCAGTACATGTTATTTCTTGTTAATAAAGGCTGTTTTTTGTGCAAATTTCCCACACTGAGAAGGTAGTTGCAGTACTGTCATGTAGATTCTAAGTACATGTATTTGTATAATTATTTTTCTTGTTTGAGGAATGTATTTTCATTAAACCTTTAATAATTGCAGTTGCATCTGTTGATAAATGAAGGGAAGATTTCCATTGGTCAGAACATAATCATGTGATCAGATCCAATTGCATTTATTTCTATATAAGCTGTAAGGAGAACTACTTTATACTAACTTCTGTAAATAGAGTGATGTGCAAAGTAACTAACATAAACACTGAACTGGAAAGCATAGGCACTGCATGCCTTTAAAACGAAATAGAAATGGTGGGTTTACATTTTATTTAGAAAATTGAATCAATTGATTTGACAGAATCTAATAACATATCTTTGTTGTTTTTCTGAATATAAATAATTCTTTATTTGAAAAGCTGGGAAACTCAAAATCTGCCGAAACATTGGGGCTACAGCACTTTCATTATAGGTCGTTACAAATGAATTTAAAACTATAGGTATGTGGATATAGGGATTGGGAGGAGGAGGGTTCAAAGAAAACATTATAAGAATTGGATTCACAGTCCTACATTGTAAAACACCGTTCTTGATGGTTATGATATGGGGTTGGTGGGAGATCGCTACACCCCCTCCCATCATAACTGTCAGTGTTGATGTCTTGTACTATTTGACTATTAGACCCCCATCACTATAACCATTAACCGATAGTCTTAATTTCATTTGTATTATTAGAAGCCCCTGTAGGTAACCTAAACTGTTAATCAACACAAAAATAGATTTAAAGATGCGAAAATTGGTTACTCACATGTGTGGACAATAATGATTCACAAGTCATAGTGAACTCATGATAGCATCAGATCCAAGAATCATTCACATGTCAAACAAAACAACACATCCTTTGCTTTATTATTGAACTTCTACTCAGAAAACATATGCCAATTTAGATAAAAGATTAAGACCATGCTGTGGAATGCTCAAAATCTTAGATCATCTACCATTGGTAGAATGTTTTGTTTAATATTGACGTAGCTATTATGTTGCAGATGGAGAATTCCCTGTTCTATAAATAGCTACATAGTAGATGCCTCAACAAAAGTTCATATACTTAAACAGGCTCTAAAACTAATAGGAAAAATGTTTTAAAAAACCCCAAAATAACAATAAAAAAATTAAATAAAATTAAGTGAAATAGAAATATTGATTGAAACTGTTAGTAAGATTATCCATGGTCCTTTTCACAGACAGTATGTCCTTTTTGCAAAAAAGAAGTCCTTTTTGCACTTTATGCTCTTTAGAAAACTTATAGCTGCCTCTAATCTTGTCACCTAGGTAAGTAGGCTTGGTTTCTATACCTAATGAGAAATTTGACTTCTGTTATTTTCTATTGGATTTTTATTAATCATTATATAGGTTCATTTTTAGCTGCACGCTTTTGCCAGTGATGTTTATTTTTCATTTGAATAGAGGACAAAATTACAAGAAACTGTGTTGATGTCTGACTCTACAATTAAGAATTCCCTGGGATTATGAATAACAAGAAATAGGTATCAGTATCTGCGATCCTGTTTTCTTTTTCTTTCTAAATGAACCCACTAGGGATGAATTTGCACACACCATCGCCATCTAAAAATCTAGTTGATCTTACCAATCCCACATGTTGAAGTTTGCTGTGAAGATATTCTGTTCAACAGCATATTATATGTCTACCGCTTATGTTTCAAATGAATTGCACCAATGCAGTCTTCTGTCAATAAAAGAATACATTTATTTCTTATGTTAATGATGAAATACAGGCACAGTATGGTTGACAAAATGTGTTCTGTGAATGAACTTCCTGGCCCCTTCAACAAATCCATTCTATAATAGTACAGTGCACGTGGAACCTCATAACAATATCAGATGGGTGATATAAGTTGAGCTTGGTAGTGGGTTTCCAGTCATCTTGTATGATATTGGTGGGCTTGTGAGAGGGTTTCTAATTGTCTTATATGATAGTTCTAGGATAAATTGAAGAAAATATAAAACATATCAGGCTTTTCTGTTTATTGTGAATTTTTTCAAGACTTAAGCAAATAATAAAAGATTTTTTTTCAGAGGTACAATTGCTCCAAAATGGGTAGTTCAAGCAGCACAAAGAAAGAAAACTCTCCAAATTCAAACAACAGTGCAGGTGGGTCTGGGTCATCAGAGAGTGATAAAAACAATAGTGGAAAAATTGGGGATAAGAAGGATGTAGCTGAAGATTCATTAAAAGCAGCTGACTCTTCCAAGTCTCCAAAGAAAATTTATACAAAAGGTATGACTGAAGATCCATTATCCCAGAAGAATGCTCCAAAGGATGCAACTAAAGATCCATCCAAGGGAGCTAATTCCTCCATGCCTTCCCAGAAAAATACACAAGGAACTGCGTCAGTTCAAAGTACATCAAAAGACATTTCAGAAAGTCAAAGATCAGCATTGAAACCTATAGTGGAACCAGGGAGGACAGCTGGATCTATTAATGTGAAAGAGTCAATTGTTCAGCCATCCATGGCTCCAGCAGCTACTGGAACAATTAATGTAAAAGAGCCAGTTGTTCAGCCATCCATGGCTCCAGCAGCTACTGGATCTATTAATGCGAAAGAGTCAGTTGTTCAGCCATCCATGGCTCCAGCAGCTACTGGATCTATTAATGCGAAAGAGTCAGTTGTTCAGCCATCCATGGCTCCAGCAGCTACTGGATCTATTAATGTGAAAGAGTCAATTGTTCAGCCATCCATTGCTCCTTCAGCTGCTGACAAGGATGAAAAGAATGAGGATAAGATATTGGAAGCACCAGCGGTGAAGGAGGATGACCATTTGATTCCTGATGATCCAGAGGATCAGATGAAGTTTGATATGGCCCTGGATTCAGCATGTCTTCTTTTGAAGCCAGATCATGTCATGAAGAAAATAACAAGAAATGTCACCAAACTAAGCTTACAGAGAGCTCTGCCCGTCAATTTTGATCTCACCCAGTTGCTTAATCAATTTGGTAACCTGAAGGTATAGGATATTAATGTAATAAAAATGTAATCTATGTATGTTTACTTTATATGCGAAGGTATTGAGTGATTCTTAGACCTTGTGCCAATATTTAGCCTGTTTTCTTACTTTCTATATGCAGGGATTTGATTGGATAGGGTTTTTCAGTTATTATATAAAAACATTACAAAATTTCTCATTTTTGCCAGTAATCTTTAAGTGGTAATTTAATGTTAGCACTGTTCAGGTATACTGCTTACAGAATGGGGCTTCAGTTACCTAAACTTGTATTGTTTGAATTCTAAAATTTCATTTGATTGAACAGTTTTCCTCAAAACATTTTTAATATAGAAATACAGACTTGATTCTGTTAATGCTTATAGGATGATACCATTCAGAAAACATAATGCAAGTTCACACTACAATTATTTTTTGTGAGACATACATCCCAATGCTTCCCTGTTTTGATCTCCATCCTGAAATTTGAGCATCTTGGTTGGATCCATGACGGTATGAACTGCCCCAGGGTTCAGTTGGGTATATGCATTTGTTTATAAAGGGGTTCAATCCAGGGGTTGGGTTGATCGTTATGATGAACCCAGGGGACAGTGTTAGTTGCATGTGTAATTCTTCTTTCAAGCTATTACTCATGAGTTAAGTTCATAGTATGGGAGGTGATTGTCAGAATGAACCCTCAGATCAGTTGTATGTGTAATTTCCCCATTGATATCAAGTAAGTGTGTATATGGTAATAGGATTGGGATTTTAGTAGTATTAGAATTATTAGGGTCCATTCTATTGAAAATTTAGGGGGCTGTTGCTTTGTCCATATGAAAACCTAGGGGAAGAGTTTCAATATCAGCTAGAGTTATCAAAGAAGGTAATGGGAAATGGTATTGCTTGAAAATATATTGTAATTTTGCATTCAGTTGATTTTATGGCACAATTAAAAAAAATAAGTATGAATTCCACAATCACATGTCCTTGAATAGGCCTCAAGCTATGACACAGGAGCTAAGTACCTTAGAGTAGGGATTGACCCAAGGACTGTAATAATTTGCATGTATAAATGTGTATATTAATGTTCGTTCATTGTGCAGATGGCTATAAAGTAGGGATCTTATTAGCTTCTTTGGTACAGGGACTAAGTTATTAGAGGGTAGGGAAAGACTATGGGATATCACCAAAGGGTCCTAATCTGATATATGATGACACATGGATAATTGATCACATATACCAATTTTTTGTTAAATTGAAGTACTATCAGCCCGAGCCATCCTAGCCCCACCCCAGGGGCTTGATCAAAATTTCAAAGTTTTACTTTCTTCTCTAGCCTTTCAGTACCAGTTTTCACTCAGTATGATGAAAAGAATGTAATCGTCCATTAAATGAAAATCGAACAAAATTCACAATTTATTTTATTTCCAGTGCTAATTACAACCCAATAAACATGGAAGTTCAATAATTCTAAAGTCATTTTTCAGCCCTTTCACAACCAAAATCAAGCAGTGGGTTAGACTGTGAGACATGAAGCATTAGAAGTGCAAAATCATTTTCTCTTCCTGATTGTGGTGAAGCCTGTTTATAAAGGATAGTATTTTATCATTTATGAATAGATGTCCATTTTGATTGAAATGAAATATGTATACAAGCTTAAAAAAGAAAATGTACAAGTGTCCCTGATTCAGACATATATGTTAAGACAGATTTCACTACATTTTAAACAACAGCAACCAAATATGGGTCACTTTCATGAGACAAAATGAATGTCTTGGAGTCTGTTCTACAATGTTTGATTGCAGGATCCAAGCTGATATCTTAAAAATCATGCTGAATATTAAAATGAATAAGTGAAAATAGCACATCATATTTTCATGCATACTCTTACTTCTTTATTAAATGTCTTCCTAATTTTTTTAGAAAGTACTCCTGTTTTTTTTGCAAATGGAGTAGAGAATGTGCCCCCTATATTTCCATTGAAAATCTAAAATTGAGTTATTTATACCTTTTGGCTAACATTAAAGCATCAGAAATTACTGCATTTTTTGTTGAAAATTATACTTTGGTACAAGCATATAAATGTTCTTGGATTCATGCAAAATGTATGTATGTATGTATTGTATGTATGTATGTACGTATGTATGCATGTATGTATTTTATGTATGTATGTATGTTTGTTATGTATGTATACATGCATTATGTATGCCTGCCTGCCTGAATTCCTGCATACATGCATGCATGTAAGTATATATGTATGTATGTATGTATGTATGTATGTATGTATGCATGCATGTCTTTGTATTTCCATCTTTTTACACATACCATATATGGTAGTGTATAAATTTACAGAATAAATTCATGTATATTTAATTATTTTATGTTCATACAGAACATTATTCAGTGATTCTTTAATTTCAAGGAATTGGATCTGTCACGTAATGATATGGGACCACAGGCATTTAGAGCTGTATGTCTAGCCATGTGCAGCAATGCAGCTATTGCCAGCCTGAACTTAGCAAGGAACAAATCTGATACAGACACCGCAGTAAGTATTTATCCAGATAATCAGTGTAACACATATTATAGAAGAGGCATAGCTTACTGTATTTAAGGATGTTACAATGTTATTGGTAATTTTATTGTTATATATTGGGTTGTACAGAAGACTTTTTAAACAGTCTCTCCCAAACAAACCACTAAACAGAATTTGGCCAAATTTTCAGTAAGCATCCTGGCCTATAAGCCTTTAATTTTTTATATACAAATGATGCCAGTCTGCTATCAAATATGAGCATTGTTACAAAATTGAACTGAGTTTAAATGACATCTTTTCACAAAATGCTCAGCAGATTTTTACCAAGTTTGACAAAATTATTCTGATTTATATTGCCTTCAAATTTATACCAGTTCACCCTTGGATATGGCCACCATTACCCAAAATATAAATTGCTTGAAATGTCATCTTTGCAAAGCTCTCCACAAAAATTTGACCAGAGTTGACAGAAAGCATTTTGTCAGGATGGGCTTGTGAGATTGTACAAATAATGCAAATCTGTCATTAAATATGGCTTCTTCAACAGAAGATGGAAAACATGTAATAACTTCTTTTTACAAAGTCTATTTTTGTAAATAATGTGATGGACAAGTATGGAACCCAACATATACATTATAGTGAGAGTATATGTAGTGTGATGGGCAGTTGTGGAACCCAACTTCTGTATTATAATGAGAGTAATAATGAGAGTATTATATTGAGGATATGCTTGTGTATTATAAAGGGGTACACATAGTATGATGGACACTTTTTAACCCCACATTTTGTGTTATAGTGATGGTAAACATAATGTGATGGGGACTTGTGGAACCCAACATGTGTATTATAAAGAGGGTACACATAGTATGATGGTCACTTTTACACCCCAACTTTTGTGTTATAGTGATGGTATGCATAATGTGATATGGACTTGTGGAACCCAACTTGTGTATTGTAAAGAGGGTACATATAGTATGCTGGGCACTTTTGGACACCAACTTTTGTGTTATAATGATGGTATACATAATGTGATGGGCTCTTATGTAACCCAACTTGTATATTAAAATGTAGTAGCCAACAAAAATAAGCTAATCAGTTATTGAAGTATTGTGTATGATCTCTTCCTTAAAACATAAGATTGGACCTTCAATTACTTTCTAATAACCATGGCATTAACACAGTGGCTGAAGAGTGGTAAAATTCAACTTACATTCAGTTTGGATAATGCCATCAATCCACATGTGAACCAAACATGTGACCAGCTGCCCTCTTGCTCAATGCATTGAACGTGCATTGTCAACATTTGATGTGTTTAGAACCCATCAAAGTGCAAGGATTAAAACTAAATTGAAAAATAATGGAATCACTCTTTTCTTTGAGCCTGTCTTTATGTATGAACCAACTTCAACAAATAGACTTTATTTAAAATCTCATCAAATGAGCCAGTTCAATCTGAATTGATAAAGAAAGATCAGACCTAATAACCCATGACTTTGAGAATGTTGGATTTGTGTTTAATTCAACAGGTTCAGGATTAGTTACCTGTAAGACAACATTTCTTTTGACAATAGTTTCATTTGTACAGTTGTATGAAGAAATGATTTGAATAAATATTAAATCTAATTTTTACTTAATAGTATCATTTACTATTCTTTCTTTCATTTACAGTAGTAGTAGTGTTTGAATACCTTACGCTTTTTCTCATTTCTCTCTGTCGTTACTTATCTCACAACATATGAATATAAGGCAATGAGCTAAATTACAGCTACTGGATACCCTAGATATAGATATTCACTGAAACAATAAAAAAATGCTTTATTATTAATTCATACAAGCTTTAAATTAAAAAAATGTGTCAAATCTAATTTTTTTTTTTACCAGAATGCAAAAATGAGATTGATTTGTGAAATAGCTAGTTAATTGATCTCTAGAAACAAAGCACAGTAAAAATAGGAAGAGGAGGGGTTTCTGTATCATATGTTGGGGCATCAAATTCAAGATACAAGGCAACAACGAAATCCAATGAAATTGGTATCCTCGAAAAATTAGTGATACTACAGTAGAACATCGATTTTAAAAGTTAATTTTTAATAGCCTTCATATAATGTTATAATGTTGTCTATAAATCCAACTGTTATTTTTATTGTATCTGCACTTTAGTTTTGCACCATCCACACTTACCAACTATTTTGCATGACTTGAATTTGGAGTAAGGAAGAAGCCTATTTATTTTGATGTCAAATGGTCATGGGTCGACATAAGTGTGACTGGAACAATAAAAATGGTTTCCACACAACAGCATTGTATTTAGTTCTACATTACAAACCTGAATCAAACTTTGTGGATGGCTTGCACTAGGGTCAAGAAAAAAGTATATTAATTTTTGGTCAAGGTCACTAGGCTGAAAATTTAAATATGATTTCTGCACAAAACTTAAGGTTTCAGCATTTATCCACTTTAAAATTGTGAATGGTTAACTCTTTGGATAAGGAAGAAATTTAATAATAATGAGGTCAAAAGATTAACAGTCATGGTTACTGTGGAAGAAAAAAAGAAAATGGTTTTCATTAACTTTAGTTTTAGACCACATACCTTAACCTAAGTTTGCGGAGGGCCTGCACTCAAGATAATGGATTTGCCCAATGATTTCGGGATCAAAATGTCAAAGGCCAGGTTTGCACCTAGGGCAACAATAAAGTTACACAGGTCATGTAGGCATTCAACACTGATTATTTGAGTAATTTTTAAATGGGTGTCATTTTATAGAATTCATTTATACGTACCTTTAAGTGGCAAGTATTCACTTCATTTGGATTCTTATGCACTCCAATGGAAGGTCATTATTTAGATGATCCGAGAAGAGCATATGGTAAAATCAGCGTTAATGTACGTATATATTTTTGGACAAAATGAACCTAAAGGTGTGATCCAGTATAATCCAGATTGAATGTTGTGTGCTGTGATGTCACAATGAACGCTACGTGTATTGATATACAAATTCGTACTACCCTATAGTGTGATGATTCAACTACAAGTGCCCTTTTCTTGACCCAAGTTTAGTACATGGCCACCATTGTAAAAGACCGTAGAGATTGATAATTTTCATTGGGAAGTTTCTTGATGACAATTAAGGTGCAGATCATTAAAAAATCAGGATTGAATAGACTTCGGTTAAAGAAAAGTAGTGTTTAAAAGAAGATTTTAAAAGAACAATGTATATTTAATTGAAAATGAGGAAATGTGCAGATATGACTTGTGTGACTTGTAATATAAGACAGATATTTAGATTTTGTGGTTAAAATGTCAGAGCTCAAGACCATTCTAAGTTTAATAAGAAATTAATGGTTTCTGCACAATAAAGATTTATTCAATCATCAATGATCTATGGAAGCTCCTGTACTCTTCCAGTGCCTACAAAGAGGACTATTAAACATATAGCAGGTGTATAATGTATCTGATAGTGCTATTGATTGAAGCGAGTTTATCATGCAGTATGATAATAATGCAGTAGAGAAATGTTAATTATTGAGACTCTGTATGAAATTAGATTTATATCAGCATAAAGTAATAAAAATACAAGTAAACTTTCCTTAATCTCAGCAAAGTTGGAACAAAGTGTTGGCTGTAATTAGCATTAGATAGACTTTTGTGGAATCAGAATATGTATGTGGCCAGTTTACAGAAGGTGCCAAGTTTAAAGAAGTTAAATTGCAAAAAGAATAAATTGCTGGTGCTTTAGTATATATCTAAGACTGTAAAGTTCGGGATGTAAGTATTTGACTTTTGACTGTCTTAAAGAAAAAAAATCATCTTTTTGTGTACATGTTTTCTGTGCTTTCATCAGTCCATCCATACATTTACTTGTCATGTAACCTGAACACATTTTGATTGAGAGATAATATTTGGTCTGATCTTTTAGGAGGATGAGTAGATGACATCAAAGGTTTTGGATTCAGTGGATACCCAGAGGAAGACAGGGTGGGGTCAAAGGTCAAATTTTCATCATTAATGTGAATTCTTCTTGTTAACTGAACTTTTCATTAAAAAATCATGCACCTTTAAATAATTTAGAGTAGACGATTTTTTAGTTTTTTATAACATTTTTAATGGGCAACTAACCTTTTACTTTTTGGGGATTTATTTTCTGTAGGAAAGTATTGGGATGATGCTGCAAAGGAACAAAACACTTATCTTTTTGGATGTGTCCAGTAATTATCTGGGTAAAGATTTCTTCTCCCGTAATGTTGGACCAGCATTGAAAGTCAACAATACTTTAAGGACATTAAGGTTTGCTGCCACTCTCAGTGATTAAGTCTCTGTCTTTCTCCCTGTTTCTGTCTCTCAGGCCTTACAATAGTAATTTTAGCTTGTAGTCAATTCTTTTTTACCATGATCTTTCAAAAGGAAATTTGTAATGTGACATTAGGTGTGCATTATTAAGTACAGTGTTACCCAGCTATAGCATGCTCTGTTATAACATGAATTCGGATCTAACATGGTTATGGCTCCCAAAACTTCAAATACATATATTTGTCTCATACACGAAAAAAGAAAAAAAAAACATGTATAAATTTTATTCTAGGATCGCACAGGGCTTTGCCAATGTTGCAAACTTCGATTTTTTCATTATTGGCAGCAAATTATACCATCTGGCGATTTTTTTTTTATTGGCAACATTGTTGGCTGTTTAAATTTGCATTTACAAGCATTGGTTTGGAGTGGAGAAATTCAGATGGTCCCATGAATGGAAGCTACAAACTGGATATAAAATGCACTGAAATTTATCCATTGTTCCATAAACAAATTCCTTGTTCATATTGACAAACCATGTAAACAGTGAAGTGTTATATCATAATCAGCTGATCTTGAAATCAAGCATGAGTACTATATATTGTGAGATATATGCTTTTTTGTTGTTGACATTTCTGGTAACGGAGATCAACTGGACGAGGCATTATCACATAATCTATCTTTCGTCTGATTTTTGGCCGCTCACTAGTAATTAATATATTCATACAAACTGAAATTTGTATGTGGATGGTAAGTAAAATTCCTCTTCTTTTCACTCAGAATTAAATCCTTCAGAACACTCACATTTTCTGTAATAATCCCTGTCATCAGACCAGAACACCTGCATCTCTTTCATCTGTTGACCCTTTGTTAAATTTTTGACGCGTATGTGGAAGGCAGCATCACGCTGCTGCCACAAATGTAAAAAAACCCAAAGCATCTTACTTATTGGCTTTAATCAATAGGCAAGGAGGAACAGTAACTAGAATAGACCAAACGACGGGCAATGCCTTTTTAAAAATGTACCTAGATAAAATAGTTTGCTGAAAATTTCAAAGGAAACATTATCTTTGAAGCACTGATTGTTATGAAAACGTACTCAGCAAATGGAGAAAAAAAAAATCAGTCTCAATCATGAAATACAATTATTTGATGTTGCTGCCACAATAAGAAATGGGCACTTGTTTAGTTCTCCAAAGCTATCCTTTAGCAGTGACTTCAATAATGCATGCACCCTTCATCAAAGAAAGCCGACTAAAATCTTCAATAAAAACAAAGAACTTTTCTTCAAAGGAAGTCAGTACCAAATTTAAATAAAATTAATGGAATCTGATGGATTTTTGCATTTTTCAACATGACTGGGACACGTTAACTGTGCCATCAAAGTTTCCTTTTTGCTGAAAAAAAGTTTATGCTTACGAACGCTACCAACGGTGGCTTAAAAACGCAAACTAACTTTTACCGACTTGGGACATACTGAAAAGTAAACGTGCTTCATCATTCATTATGTGATTGTGCTATGTTTTTTCCACTGAATTCAGAGCAGTATGACCTGTGACAAAATTACTGAATATTTTAAATCTGTGTGTGCATATTTTGTTGGTGGAGTCACTTGTATTGTGGATTCAATGTATATGATGAGATCCACACTCGCCAACCACTTCAAACAGGTGTGACAGCTATGGCTTTAATTAGAAACCAGATCCCTGCTTAATATAAATAAACAATACATCAGAGAGTCTGTTTGGATTAATAAAATTCATTGGCATTGTGCAACAGGACAAACCGTTATCCCCGAGGCATTATATACCAAGGTTAAAACATAGCATTGTTCTACAGGTAGTAAACCTCTTTGTAGACGATAACTATTGATTGTGGGTGCTAAATGATCGGTACATTGCGTGCTCTTTTAACGAAATCCAGATGGATACCTTTGATTTCCGAACACACAAGAAATCCCACAATTTATATTATGAACAATTATCACCTAGACACCTTGAAATCTTCGTACACACACACACACACACACAAAGACGGTTTTAACGCATTACTCTTGACATGTGGTAAAGCTGCTTTACACGCATGCGTGGGTAATTCAAATCTGTAGTCAAAAGCCGATGAATAAACGTGGTCTGTTCTAACAAGGACTTATACTTTAAAAAAAGGTAAGTGTTCTAAAGGATTTAACGCGGCTGATCACAGTGATCATTAAAAGTTGGATTATACCTACCATCTGTGTACAAAGGTCATTCTAAATAAATTTATTAATTAATAGCGTGCGGTCAGATCATTCGCAGCTACATCGGTGCGGACGCATCAGACCGAGTAGTGCATTGCACGGTTAGCCTCTATCGCCATATAAAATATTAAAGAAATGGGGATAACAATTAGTTGGTCTATGGTTGTACATGTCATTCATGTGCTAACGGGTACCCGGGTACCCGTTAAATTTCGCAACGGGTACCCGGGTTGGTTTTTCGTGATTTTTGACAGCCCTAATCTTAATGTTGTCCCTGCAAATACATGATATATATAATTTTACTACCACTTGACAAAATGGTATCCATGACCATACACACCTTGTAATGGGAAGCATGTTATTATGAAGACCCTATAGTGAGGGAGTCCATGACCATGCTCACCATATTATGGGAAGTTTGTTATTATGAAGGCCTTATAGTGAGGGAGTCCATGACCATGCTCACCTTATTATGGGAAGTGTGTTATTATGGAGGGACTTATAGTGAGGGGTCCATAACCATAATTACCTTACATCATTAACCATATTATTATGAAGGGCCTCATAATAAGAGAGTGTTTATGTCACTTTCTTATGGCGGTTGCATTTCATTATTAATGTTAAAATCTGTTTATTTATCTTGGTGTTAAATTTCTAAAAGCCACAATTTATCACATATTAACCTTTATTAACATCATAATGATTAGTCAAACAGTCCCTATACATACTGGGGCCCCGAGTGGCTGAGTGGTCTAAAGCGCTTACCGTTACAGGTCATTGCCATCTCACCTCTGTCTGCATGGGTTCAAGAAATGTGAGATGTAGGTATTTGAGAAAGCTTGCAGGTAGCTTCTTGTGGGTCGGTAGTTCTTTCCGGGGGTTTTCTGGGTTCTTCCTCCACCATTGCTACTGGTAGCCATGTATAGCCTATCTTGTGCTGAAAAATAGTGTTAAACCCTACAACAACAACAACCTATCCATACCATATCACTTAGCATTGTCACAGTGAAAGATTATAGAGGCATGTTGTCGCAGAATTGAAACCAAGTGGGTTTTTGGACTAAATGAACAAGACAAACACAATGTGGGAAAGATGGAAAATTTATAAATGAATTAATAATGATAAATATATGATGTAAAAATACAATGATTCTCTCACGCTCTCAACATTCACATGTCAAAAATAATAAAAATGTATTAAATCAAAATGAAGTACAGATCCAAGAACCCTCATGGACAGCACATACACTTCAAACAGTATTTTACACAATAAGAGATTCACATAATTTCGAACAAAAATTCTATTAAGATTCAAAATAATCTTAACACAACTAAGATTCACAATAATCTTACCACAACTAAGATTCACAATAATGTTACCACAACTAAGATTCACAATAATCTTACCACAACTAAGATTCACAATAATCTTAACCACAACAAAGGTTCACAATAATCTTACGAATATAAACAAACAAAAAAAATGCAATGGAACAACAATTGATCCAATCGTATGCTGCTAGACCCCTTGTACAGTCGCACGATTCCTTGGGTTGGTCCACACTCTTATCGACCGCTCACACCCTTTATGAATCCACTACAAGTACAGTCATATGTTACACGTACAGACAGCATTCAGCACTTTTTCAATTTCGCTACGTCTACGTCTGTGGCACAGACATACGTACATACATACATACGTATCGACAGCACATAGCATTAATTGTTCTGGAAACTCCAGATGGCTCTAAGCAACTTTAGATGACTTCGGACAGCTTCAGACCACTCTAGTCATATTCACAGTCACATTGACAATCACATTTCATAGACACAATCACAGCTACAAACACGGTCAGCTACAATAACAGTCAGCCACCATAACAGTCAGCTACAAACACAGTCAGCTATGAACACAAGTCAGAATCAGCTTCAAACACAGTCAGCTACGAACACAAGTCAGAATCAGCTACAATAAAACCAAATTGGACATAATAATAGTTTCTGTATAATCTCTAGATATATGATAATACTTTAAATCTGTGTTGTAATAAACACATTATTACGCGATAAGACATTACAAACTGAATAAGCTTCGCATATCAAATAAAAATGTAAATTTAACACTTACCCCTATGGCTGGAGAACAATGGAGAGTGTATACTCCTTGACATGATCCAAAAACGACCAGTGTGGTTTTTAGAAATTGGTCTTACTTAAATCCATAGGAGAGTGAGTACAAGTCAGGGTAGAATACCCATGCATATCATGTTAGTCATGATACCTGTCACAAGTAATCTCTGTGGCTAAGTACATGTTAATACAGTCACTTACCTGGAAAAACACATTCATCCTAGATAACGTTGTATGCATGTACAACGAGAAATAGTCGAATTGTTTAAAGACAAAACCAAGTTATTTCTTTGCCTAATTCTGTGACACATGTAAAGTTCCTAATATATTGCAAATAATATTCCTAATGATTTGATGTGTAATTTATGATACCTGTTGAGTAATACAATATTCCACTTGCTGCAGGCATTACAGATAATATCTGCATTAGTCATTTACTCAACTTGCCAAGATCAAAAGACTATTGGCTGATCTGAGTGCCATGTGATGAATAGGAATTCAGAAAAAGCCATAATTATGTAGCTTTCATGGTCAACCATGAACCAAAACTTTGCCCTCCATTACAGACAAATTTAAATATTGAATGACCCCTGATCCAAGTGAAAAGAGATGTATCTCCCATCTCTTCTCCAAGATGAACTTTTTTCTTAACAGATAGCATTAATGCACTAGCAAATAGATGAAGCTATCAAACGAAACTTGTTAAACTGGCTCAAAAGGCAACTTTCTGCTGTGATAGGATAGCTACTTTTCCCACTGCCCCGTTGTCTAATTGCTTTGACCCTGGACTTTAACAATACAAACTACATCACTTTGGAACAGGATGATATTGATACCTTTATCAAAACAATGCTGTCTCCATGAAGTAAGCATTTTGTTTGCATAAACTGTGCAGACACAGCAGATACATGATAGTGATTGCTTAAGGTAGGTAGAAACCATTGTTTTGTAAGGAGATATCTTACCTCATGCATAAATGTATTTGGATTTGGTTTTAACCCTCTCTCCCAAAAATTAATAATTTGTTTTCACAATTTTATTAACATTCCATTAATCCTTCAAACCGTATTCTAGAAAAGACGGCTTCTACGCAACTACGACATAAGAGTACACTTGTCCTAGACTTGCATGCACTTTCCTAACAGTATTATGTTCTATTTATAGCAGCTGTCCTATTTCCAAGAAACATGTTGGTTTCTACTTAAACTTTTGACCTTGGTTTCTGTTTTTCTGGTATAGCAGCTGTATGGGTTAGTTAGGAGAGAACAGACTGGATTTCTATTTTTTAATCTTTTCTTGCAGATTCTTTGTTCTAATTCATATCTGGGTACAGAACCAGTCTGTAGATATTTGGTGCTAACAGTCAAGTCAGATTTATTCTAGTTGATGAGTGTGTTAGAGCAAAAATGTTTTTCAAATAATTTCACCGATGGATTAGAACAAGACAAATAACCAGTTCAAAGATGAATACATACAATCGTCAATCGAATGTATACTATGCATGAATTATTTATCTTCTCATCTCACACAAATTTTAAATCGGTCATCAGAAACAATTCCTGTTATTTATTTACTACTTAGTTTTTATTATTTCATTTAATAAAATATAATATACAGTTTTTAGATTAAATTTACTGATGAACTTAAAATCCAACTGGTCAGATGGACTTTCTACTCAAGTTTTCCCCTTGTCCACTGTGAAATTAGCTAGCATTGGACCAGTGGCTGCTGGTAGTTTTGCATTTTGCTTCTCTTGTTTTTTACACAATTTGTATCATAATTATTACAATTGTTGAAGCATTTTTCTAAAACAAGTGAATATCAGATATATTTCATTGAGTGGTGAATAAGCCACGTTTGAAAATACTAAAGGTTTTCACCCACAAGATAAAATATATCCATTATTCACTTTCAGCAAGCAAAATTTCTTTTTATTTTATGCTCAAACTTACTGGCTAGCAAGATGTATTGTATAACATATAGAAGTAGCATATTTCTTATTGGATCCTGCATGATATATGTGGTTTACTATTTATATTCTACTGTGTTTTGTGATTATTCACACAGAAAATATAAAGTTACATAATTCTCCATCCCAATTTAAAAGTAAAGAGCACAATAAGAAAAAATATAAAGTTTGCTACTTGGATTTGGACTGAAGTTGACATTAATAGGAGGCAGCCATCAATACCACTCAGCCACACAAGCATATAAAAATAACTTTTTACAGCTATTTTGTTATAGATGCAGCATTGAAATTTTTTATTGTAATTCACTGCAGTGAATTATCACAATTAATTGTACTTGAAAAATCAAGTTATTCACGGCCTAGCATAAATAATATTTAATAAGAGATTTAGCAACCACATAATTTTATATCTAGTGTATTCCATTGTTAATAGCATTGCAATACACTTAGGTAAAATGTTATTTCATATTGATTTTGTCATATGTAATCATGTCATTTCAGTTGGCACAGTAGTTGCTGATTTTACTAAAGCAGGCATCCTTAATTAATTTTTTCCAGAGCAGAGGGTATTGGTTCTACTGATGTGCGTTTACTTCTGGAAGGTTTGAAGGAGAATAAGACACTGTGTGAGCTCGACTTAAGTAATAATGAGGTCACAGACAAGACAGGCTTTGGGCAGGGGATCAGCGAATGGTTGAAGGTGAGCTTTGACAAGACTTTTCTTTGACAGAAAATCTCATTATATTTAAACAGTTAGTTTACAATTATTTATAGGATGGCAGTTTTAGTAGATCTTATGGCCTTTGCAAGCCACAAATATCCAATGTAAAATTATCCATGTGTGAAGAAAATATGAACCGTATTCAGTCAGAAATATAGCCACAAAGTTAGCTAACCAAGAAAATGTTTTTTTTGGAGAGCATAACAATGTATTGTATATGATAAGATGAAAATTTGATACCCATGACTGAGGAAAATAATAGGATCCACTGCACATTGGTTACAATTTATTGCTACAGTTGTTTCCTTTCTTGGTGTGTCACTTTCTTTATATCTTTATATCATTCAGGCATAAATATTAATGATACATGAATATTACAGTTAATGATAATAATATAATAATATCCCTTGTTCTGAAACATGGGGATAATACATTTTATAAATCCTGCCTTATGTTCTAACCTCAAATTTAACAAAATAGCCTGTGTTATGAAGCCAGACTCATTATTAGAGTGATACACCAAAATGCAAGTGCATTTCATTGGTTACATTTTCAGAAGATATACCCAAATTCACAGTCCTTACATCAGTTTTTTTATCCTTGACCAGTCATGAACTGATGAAATGCCCTTGCTCAGAACTGTTCTACGGTATTTGTGATTCTGTCTCTTCAACAATGTTTGATTTTCAGTCCTTTTTTATTTGTTTGTGAATAAATACATTATGTATGCATATTCTGCTGAATATATTGTGTATTTAATTATTTATTTAACTTTGGTTTAAAATTCCAATTTGCATTGATGAAATCCATTTCAATTTCATACTGCTTTAACCACTGGCATGTTTCAGGTATAATGAATGTGTAATTAGATATCAATATTAACCTGCTGTATTTTTTTATCATTTTAACAAATAAAACATAAAAAATATATAATAAACTTAGCCAGTATTGGAAGAATCTTTTGTATATGATCTCCAGGTATGAAGTGGGATGTCATTCAAATTGCTTATGCAGACTTGCTGATATTTTAGATGGAAGTTTTAGTAGTGATTTGCCATGAAATTTTTCATGTTCACTTTCTAAATAATTGAAATTAGTTTGTGAACTGCCTGAATACCAGCTTGTTTCTGTCATATAAATCCAATTCAATACTGAATCTTTTGTTTGATAAATCGAAGTCAGTTGGAACGATTTTTTGCTAAATATATGATGATCATGAAGGGCAGAAGATCCCTTAAAGATTGTTCATGTTTATTTATTTTCTTATACTGTATATTGTTTAAAATGCTAAATGGTTTGGTCACTAAGTAATATGTAACTGTTAATATTATCTTTGTTGGGAAAATTGGGATTTTTTCAGTGGATCTTATAACTGTACTATTTTTATGTAGAAATTACTTATTTTATTTGCACATTTGTGGATATGTTATGATTGGTCGTGCGTGTTCTTGTGTCTCTCTGTTTGTCTGTTACTCATTTCACATAGCAATCTGAATTCCCATCTACAAGTAAATGATAATGAAAGTCTGATTATGGTTGCAGCTCCCAGGCTATGGGGTGTTGGAGTCAAAGGTTATATATTCATAGGTAATACAGACTCTTTCTTGTTACCAATCTTCACCAATTAAGGGCAGGTTATCACATATTTTGGTATAATGTGTTATGAGGATTAGGAGATAACTCAGATTCTGGATGTAGCCTCTTAGATTATGAAGGTATGAGGTCAAAGGGTACATTTTCATATGAGGTCAAAGGTTACATTTTCATAGGTAATATAGGCTTTTTCTTGTAAATGAATGTTCCAATGTGTGTTTACAAACACTCTTTAATCTGTAATTTACATAAAATTAATACAGATTAAAATTTTAACAAAATATGTTGGTACTGAAAAATGAGTCTATCAGTTTTACATTTAGATTTAAGGCAGTAACTTTCACTTTACTTTTAGATTTTTGCAGTCATCTCACATTTAAATATATTGCCTTTAATTGTGAAGAAAACAGCTGTGCATTCACTGTTTTTAAATGGGTGTCAGTTTTTTGGATTTTGCAATTTTTACAAACTACAAAACTTAAGTAAGAAATGTAGTGAACAATAAACTGGAACAATGTGACTTTTTTCTGAGAAAAAAATCTTCATTACTGATGAGAATATAGTTTCTTCAAATTCCCAAACCTGAAACCCATGAAAGAATTAACAGTATTAAATTAATCTGGATGAGTTCTCTATTTGCAGAAGCCAGACTGTGTTGTAACATCACTAGCTCTCAGTCGATGCAGAATTACAGAGGCGGGTCTCCATGCAATAGAGGAGGGGCTGTCTCAGAACAAGTCACTCTTGCAGCTGAACCTAACTGGAAATGAGGTGCTAGTTGTAATACATCTTGAACTGTAGAGTATTCAAGATATTAACACAGTG
Source organism: Sinohyriopsis cumingii (assembly GCA_028554795.2). Taxonomy (NCBI): domain Eukaryota; kingdom Metazoa; phylum Mollusca; class Bivalvia; order Unionida; family Unionidae; genus Sinohyriopsis; species Sinohyriopsis cumingii. Next base: position 84,364,967 of record CM068831.1, read on the forward strand.
ATGAATGCAAACAGCATATCAGTTGCTGACCTTAGGAGTGACTGAATAAAGAATGCTGTGAACGGTTCTAACATCTGTGTTATACTATCATCATTTGCATCATTTTTCTTCTTAGCTCTGATCTTCCCTCTCAACATCATTTTAAAACTTTCGTCCAGAAACAAAAGCATTGTACATTGATTGTCAGTATAGTATACAGTACATTCTGTCATGAGAGACCACTCCTTGTGCCAACAAAAAACTGTCTCTCAATACATCTGGTATCTCATAATAGGTTTTTGTAATGGACTAGTTTTCAAGGACAAAATAAAACACTGTTTAGGAAGATAAATACCCACATTCACTGTACATAAGGTAATTTTTAAAATCATATTTCTTGTGAAAATGCTGCATGCATTCATCTTAAAATTATATTTTAAGATCACATGTACTTGGATATGAATTGCAAAGAAACTAAGGCTGTTTTGATTCATCCAGTCTGTAAGTAACTTCACTCCAATTAATTATATTAATTTTTTCCTCGTGTTAGAAAAATTTTCTTTTTCGTTTGATTTTCTGCCATTGAGATCAAGGTATTAATATTATCAGTGATTAGTTGTAATAACAACTGTAACAGTTTTTGCAGACATGGAATATATGTTCCAATGAATGAAATTAAAAGACAGTGAACTGTATAGCTAAAATGAAATAGCAGTCAGTTTTTATAATATATGCTTCTCAAAAACTACAAAAAGATCTTTTTTGCAAGCAGAGCAGTTTATTTAAGTGGTTATGTATTTTGATGTTGGATCCATTAAAAAATTTCAGTGCAAGCTAATAGGATAAATTGATATTCTTTTGTTTCTCAGACAACTGATCAATGTCATATATTAGAGAAAAACCCAGTGGTACATTTGCAGCAATGATGATAAAAATGTCTTCATTGTAAATTTTAAGGTTTGTTATTAAAGGTTTGTGCTATATGTTTTGCAAGTTAAACTTAGCAGAAATACACTACTAGGAATACTCAGAATGTTTTCTGAAAGGGTTGGGTGAATGGGTCAGATCAAGATTAGAAAGAAAAATAAAATTTTTCTACAACATGATGAGCATATCCTGTGTTTTATTGTATTTTCTAGTTTCTCAGTTTTAGAGAATTTTTTGTAAATTTTGCTTTTTAGTACCCCAATGTAGTGGCATCTAGTGCTTTGATTGTCTTTTTGTGTGTGCATATTTGTCTTTGGACAGCTTTGATTAAGAATTTTTCTGCACTTTTAGTTCAGTAAGTGTGTACACAGTTTGCTTCTTATTTGGAATATAATATCATCGCTTTCTGCCCCAGGGTGTATTCATTCAGTCAAGAATTATAATAGGCAGACATTTTGGTTAAAGTTTTTAAAAAATATATATTTCCACAACCCCTTCACCAATTCACTTTACATTTGTTGTTGTTGTTGTTGTAGGGTGTAACGCCATTTTTCAGCACAAGATAGGCTATACATGGCGGACAGTATTAATGGTGAGGAAGAACCTGGAAACCCCCCGGAAAGAACCATCGACCCATGAGAAGCTACTGGCAAGCTTTCTCACATAACCACATTAACTGAAACCGAGACTCGAACCGACGCAGAGGTGAGATGGCAGTGATTCATAACAGTGAGCGCTTTAGACCCCTCGGCCACTCGGGGCCCCACTTTACATTTGAAATATAACATCATCCCATGCATTGCTTGTCTTCATACCACTCATATCCCAGCACGGGGTCATGGGGTCAAGTGTTATGAGGATACCACTTTGTTAAGGTTTTGGGTTCAAGTTTTTCCAGCATTTATAATTCAGTAGCCTTTTACCAGATTCACTTCATATTTAGAACCTAAGTATCATCACATACTTCCCTTTTCCCAAGAACATTCATGCCCAGCTTTCAGCCCTTGGTTGGACAGTGGAGTCGAGAAATATAACAGAAGATATGTTTTGGGACTTGTATTACCATATCCAGTACATAACCATAATATAACATTACACACAGACCTTATTAATCTTGAAAGTTTTTATTCAATCTCAGATGTTTTCATTAACTTTTATGGCAAATGTGTAAAATTACATGACCCTGAGGTCTGCTTGTGTTGTCCCCAGATTTATTTCCCTTGATGGGTGAAGATGTAGGATAACTTTCGCTTATCATTTTTCTTCAAGTATTTAATGTTGCCTCTCTCTGTTCACTTGATAACTTTATCATCCCATGCTTTTTTTTCTATTTCACTGTCACCATGGGACCTACAATACAAACACTTTTTGATTTATAATAAATCAAAAGTAATTTTGTTATTATTATTGTTGTTCTTGTTATTATTATTATTATCATTATTATCATTATTATTTTAAAAATGAAGCCATTACATTTGTACCTGTTACCTTGTACCATTAATGCTCTAGGATTATATATTTAGATTGGGCCTTGAGTAAAAATTCTGTTACTTTTTGTCATAGTTTTTTTATATGCAATTTACTCCCTATTTAGAATAGATAACAATATCATATAGTTCCCATACTTCATGCCCTTAGGTCATGTCTCAGGGTGTGGCCATAGGGTTATGGCCTTTAATATATCAACTGGATATCTCAGGAATATGTGTTTCTTTAGATGCTATTTTATTTTCAGTCATATTCATTCTGGGTGTGTTATTTCCTTATGTCCATGGTTAAATTCTTTTCCCTCAAGTCAGAGAAGTTTTGGAAATTAGGTAGTTAAATAGAGAGAGTGACACAGATAATTGTTCTGTGTAAAATGGTTCTTAGCAGTGTTTTTAACCTTAATTTTTTTAAATTACCTTGTATTCAGTTTTATATAGGCAGGATTGTGCTGATGTGCCCATTAATAGTACGTAAAGTATTTGATGATTTTGCTGTCAATATTCACTAAAACTTCTGTTATGTTTTCAGTTTGAAAGTCTTTCACGTCTACTGTGCTTTGTTGTCACTGCAGTGAAACACGCCTCCCTACAGACCCTAATTCTAGATGAGGTGGTGGTCAAAAGTCAGGATGTTAACACTGGTAAAGTAATCCAGATTTCTGTAAATATAACCCTCAAAGACACACATGTGTAAAGAACAGAATTTTATTAAGAACAACATATTTGCAATCCATGATGGAAACAAGGCAGACTCTAGTAATGTCAATCAAGTTTGACATCGCTATAATCAAATGCAGTAATCTACATGGTTAAAGTGGGCAAATTATATATTTGGATGAAAGAATAAAGATGTTTACTAAGTTGCATAACTACTTCAGGATAGTGTGAAATGAAAGTGGGTCAGATAGGATCATGCTCAACACAAGATCCTTATTCAGTATAATTGGGCTGATCCAGATTTATCCCATACTAAATCATTGTTGAAATTTTGTCAAAGATACAGTCCGTTGGCCTAGTGGCCAAGTGGCTAGAGCATCTGTCTCAGATGCTGGAGGACACAGTTTGGAACCCCAGCTAAGTCATGCCAAAGACTTATAAAAATGATATTAACAGCTGCCTTGCTTGGCACTTCACATTAAGTGGTTAGTGTTAGGACTGGTCGGCGTGGTGTCAGGATAATGTGACTTGGTGGGACATGATGCTATTTGTCTGTGGCATAATGCCCCAGTGCTAGACATCACTATAAACTGCAACACTGCAGACATCTTTGTGATATGACTGACATTTTTTTAAAGTTATGATCACACACCACTCAAAGATATAGATTCACAACTGCATGACGTGAGCCCACTCTGAATGTTTACAGAAAGTATTCAGTTTGCTTAATGAAGAAAAGGAATTCCTCAAATATTGGAAAATCCTCAAGTTTTTTACAGAGAAACAGCAAGTATTTTCAGATGAAATCAAGATATAAGGACATTATTTCAGCCATTTGTGTCTTTTAAATGAGCATTGCAAAATTATCTTTTCAGATATAACAGTAAGAAAGATATATAAAATCTAAAACTGAGGAAGGTAAGAGTTAGCCTTTAATAACCAGAGAATAAAAACTGTGTGAGTTGTAATTTAGTTTGTCTTGTCTTGCACTAAATTTCCAATATAAAATTTCATTGATGCATCACTTGTTAATTTATCTGTCTTTTTGTCTATACAGAGGTTTCCCCATGTGAATCAATATCCAGTCTCAAGATTCTTAGTCTTGGAAGCTGCAACCTTTGTAACCAGTTTTTTACAAACATGGTTAAGTTTTGTAAATGGAAACTACTACATCTGATTGATTTAGATTTAACCAACAATGAAAGTCTAACACCAGTGTGCATTGAGAGCATCATCAACCTAACATCAGGTAAGGCATTAATTTCCAAGAGTATTTAGTTTATATTTTTTCCTTGTAAAGAACGCAAATAAAGTAAAATATTGCATCTTGATTTGTTCTCTCAGCCTGTCTCGTAAATCCAAATGTCCTATGGAACATGAATATGTTAGTCCAAAATCTCGTTAGCAAAAAACATATGATAACAAAAAGATTATATTGTTTGGCATGTTTCTATTTAGTTTTTAGTTAATTTGAGTTTTTTTTCTTCATATTTTATTCTTTTTTTTTACATACTCCATCTTGGTAAAACATTTTTTATGGAACCTTCTTAGCACCATTTAGTAGAAAGTACTTGACCTAGGCAAGTCAAATTGATTCACACATTTATGTGCATATACAGATGATCTAATTAGATTGTTGTGCCACTTTGTCACATTTTTTGACTCATTGGACTTGGATTTTTCTTCTTTTCTAGCTCTCCTGTAGGAGATCCTGTCATCTGTAGCCCCACTGTCTGCAAGCCCAATAAAAAAGGGGTTTCTGCTGTTTCTACAGTATCTATATATATATATATATATATATATATATATATATATATATATATATATATATACCACCAGCAAACAAGCCCTCATGTATACTAAATTAACTTTGAGATGTTTTTCACTTTCTTTTATCCAGATGGTACAACTCCAAGCTCTCTCAGAAGACTGACCTTCAGCATGAATGAGTCAGAGTTGCTTATTAATCAACTGTCCTCTGGAAAATGTCCTGCTTTGCAGTATCTGAATCTACGGCGATCTCACATGACTCCTGGAGCTGTGGGACATCTTTCTCAGCTTTTGATACAGGAAAACAGTTGTCTTACCAGTCTCATACTGGATGGACTGAAGATTGCAAACACTGCTGCTTTGTCTGTTCTCTTAGGTAATCACCTTTATAAATTTCTTTAGCTTTTACTTTTGTTGGGTTTGATGACCAGCCATTTTAAAATCAGTTACTTTTGAGCCTCAGGACAATGCATAGATCATGTTATTTTCAGATTTATTTGATTCTATTAGCTGTAGAAGTTGTACAAATTATAATCTCTTGATCTTTTATTTCCACACACATTTTAGTGACATTGGGTACCCTGTTTACTTGATAAAGCCTTTTAAAATTTAAAAGTTTTAAGCAATGAAGCCTGTTTATTTCTCCATCAAATACTTACACAATCACATTAACATTAGAAATTACTTCTGCTACCTCCTTTATCCAGCCATTCCATAGACTTGAAAAAGTATGTGTCTCTGTACTTGTAGAGACAAAGGGAAGTAACTCTTACATAGTACCTCCCTTACCCAACTAGATGGCACTTCGTTTACAGGATATCACCAGTTTTAACTTTTGCTGAAAGCTGTCGGCAGGATTTTTATCGTTTTCTGTTAGCCATTTTTTTTTTTGTGGTACAGTAAGTCAGACATCTATACTGTGCATTATACTTTTGTTTATTTTGGTGAAATTTCAAATATTTTGTGTGAATTTACCGCTTCATCTTGGCATCCGTCCGTCTACGAGAGACGATGGCATAGCTCCAAAGTACGCTTTTGCTTATCCTTCTTTTTAGCTCTCTTTTCAGCTTGCTTTATTCTTCTCTTTTCCTCTGCGTTTTGAACTCCCTGCCTGACAGCTAGACGCCAGCTGGAACGGTTGTTTGCACAGCTCTCCCAGTCGTTGACATTGATGTTTGCTGTCTTCATATCCTTCTTGCAAACATCTTTGTAGCGCAGATGTGGTCGTCCAGTTGGTCGTGCACCTTCTGCTAACTCCCCATATAACAGGTCCTTGGGAATGCGACCTGGGTCCATTCTCTTGACATGGCCAAGCCAGCGAAGGCGCCTCTCGCTGAGTATGGAGAACATGCTGTTCATGTTGGCGCGTTCTAGAACCTCTGTGTTGGGTACTTTGTCCTGCCACTGGATGTGCAGAATGCGCCGCAGACATCTCAGGTGGAAGCTGTTGAGTTTCCTCTCGTGTCCTGCATAGGTGGTCCATGTTGGTCAGAATCAATGGAGAGTGAGCTGGAGATGTTAGACCCGAGGTATGTGAAGTTCTCGACAACTTCCAAATTGTACCCATCGATGGAGACAGAGGGAGGGGAGTCTGTGTCCTGTGCCATGACATTCGTTTTCTTCAAACTGATGGTCAGTCCAAATTCCTTACATGCATGGGAGAGGCAGCATACCAGCTGCTGAAGTCCATCTTCCGTGTGTGATGTCAAGGCTGCATCGTTGGCAAAGAGCAATTCACGGATGAGTACCTCTGTGACTTTAGTCTTAGCACGGAGACGGGCGACGTTGAACAGCTTGCCGTCAGCCCTGGTATGGATGTACACTCCCTCGCTGCAGTCCTTGAATGCGTACTGGAGAAGCATGGAGAAGAAGATGGCAAAGAGCGTCGGTGCAAGGACACAGCCTTGTTTGACTCCACTAATGACTGGGAATGCTTCAGATGTTGCGCCATTGAAGCACACTGTGCTGTGCATGTTCTCGTGGAATGACATAATGACAGCAAGCAGACGTGGGGGGCAGCCGATCTTCTGCAGGAGTCTGAAGAGTCCACTCCGACTAACCATGTCAAATGCCTTCGTCAGGTCTATGAAGGCAATGTAGAGGGGCATCCGCTGCTCGCGACACTTTTCCTGCAGCTGACGTAGTGAGAAGATCATGTCTACAGTTGACCTGCCGGCTCGAAATCCACACTGGGATTCTGGGTAGATGTGGGAGGCTAGGATCTGCAAGCGCGCCAAGGCAACACGGGCAAAGGCCTTTCCGACGATGCTGAGGAGGGAGATGCCCCGATAGTTGTTGCAGTTGCTACGGTCTCCTTTGTTTTTGTACAAAGTGACGATGTTGGCGTCACGCATGTCCTGTGGGATGTATCCCTGTTCCCAGCAAAGGCAGAGGAGTGTGTGTAGGGGCTGGAGCAGTGCTGGTTTTCCGATCTTGAGGACTTCAGGCGGAATGCCGTCGCTTCCAGGAGCCTTCCCACAGGCAAGGCAATTGATGTCTTTTCCGAGCTCTTCCAGGGTGGGCTGTGTGTCTAGCTCCTCCATGACAGGCAGGTCTGGAATGGCGTCCAGGGCAGTTCCAGTGACATTGTTTTGGGTTGCATATAGCTCGAGATAGTGCTCAACCCATCGCTGCAGTTGTTTCCCCTGGTCTGTGATGACTTCGCCCGTCTTGGACTTGAGGGGGGCGGTCTTGTAGCTGGGGGGGGCCTGTCACCTTTTTGATACCCTCATACATTCCTCTTGTATCCCCGGTGTCAGCAGCTGTCTGTATACTGTTGCAAAGGTTCAGCCAGTAGGTGTTGGCACAGCGGCGGGCGGTCTTCTGGGCGTTATTCCTTGCAATCCTTAGGGCTTGTAGTGTTCTGGGGCTAGGTGCAGCCTTGTATGCCAGGAGGGCTTTCCTCTTTGCCTCAGTCACGGGCTCCATCTCCTCCCAGTTTGCCTCATACCAGTCGACATTCTTTCGCTCCCTCTTCCCGTAAGCTGTGATGGCTGAATTGTACACAGAGTCACGGATATGGGACCACTTGGAATCAATGGTGTCATCAGGTGTCACTTTGGTGAGGGCTTCCTTCAGTTTGCTGATGAACTGCTGTGTTTTCTCTGGGTTGCTTGCACAGCAGGTGTTGATACGTGGGTGACCCTTCTTCTTGGCGTGGTGCAGCTTCTTGGGTAATATTCGCACCTTGCTGGCCACGAGGGAATGGTCCGTGTCACAATCGGCACTGTGGTAGCTGCGGGTAAGGAGGACACTGGCCAGTTCTGCACGCCTGGTGATGACGAGGTCTAGCTGGTGCCAGTGGCGTGAACGTGGGTGTCTCCACGACACCTGGTGGATCTCCTTGCATTTGAAGAAAGTGTTGGTCACACATAGGCTGTGGGAGCAGCACATCTCCAGCAGTCGCTGACCATTCTCGTTGATCTTGCCCCTTCCGTAAAAGCCGAGACAGGTGGACCAGGCCTCATGGTCAGCTCCCACTCTAGCATTGAAGTCTCCTAGTAAGTAAAGGCTTTCATTATTGGGGATACTGGATATTGCCTGATCCAGAGCCTCATAAAACTTGTCTTTCTCCTCGTAGGTGGAGTAGAGGGTTGGGGCGTACACACTGAAGATGTTGACCGGGCCTAAGGATGTTGACAGCCGGAGGGCAAGGATTCTCTCAGTACCTGATGATGGAGGTTCAATGAAGGCGATTAGCGTGTTCTTGACAGCAAAGCCTACACCATGCTGCCTAGGTTCATCCAAGGGCTTCCCCTGCCAAAAGAATGTGTAATTGGCTTCCCTGATGGTGCTGCTGTCAGCCAGTCGGGTCTCCTGGAGGCAGGCAATGTCGATGTTCAGTCGGGAGAGTTCTCTGTCAATGACAGCAGTCTTCCATGCATCGTCGATCTGCTGTAGGTGAGTGGTCAATCCAGGACACATGGTCCTGATGTTCCAGGTTGCAAAACGAAGAGTTGGAGTCTTTTTATTTCTTCTTTTAGTCTTTCCTGGTGCAGAGTTTTGTGGCCCACTTGTCGAGATGGTTCACTAAGCTCCACGCACCCAGTGAAGCAGGCAGGCCATGGCGGGCAGCACCTTACTGAGTGGGGGCTGCCTAGCTTGAGGCGGGTGGTAGCTGTCCAGTGAGACCTGATGATCTCTCCCACCGTCAGAAGTAACCCCTGGCGCCAAGCTCTACGCCAATCGAGCTTTGACTTAGAACCGGTAAACTGCTACTTCTCGTGTTGTGCCGACGCCGTACGACGACGCTGGAGTGTCCTCTCCAGTGGAGCTATGAAGCCTGGGCAGGGTGGTATGGAGAATCAGCTGTTGCCCATGCAGCAGATCCCCCTTCTCCACGCAGCTGGTGTGCCCAAGGGAACGACGAATGCCGATACAGCTTGGCACCAACGGCGTCGCAGGAGTTGCCGGAATGACGTTGAAGTCAATGTCATACCGCCTTAGGTGGCGCTCACCAATTAGTTTGAACTTTTGAGAGAGTGACGTAGGTAAGGTGAAGTTGTTTGCATTTGTAAGATGCACAATGGTGATAATGTTGGCATACCTCTATGTTACTTTTATGTAATGTGGCTGACATTTCTTTGGATACTGTACTTGTGGAAATTGTACATGATCTAAGCACATGGTAGAACAAAATGGATGCTCCCCTGTGCTTGACAAATTAACCAGAATTAATCAAAAGTACACTAACTTTAGCAATTATTAAAATAGGGAAAACGAATTTTGCTGAAGTAGACAATAGCATTTACTGAAAGTGCAATGAACCAAGTACAAAATATCTGAAAAGTAAAAAAAGTTATCGGCTCTTTTTTCTACAATTTACCTCTGAAGTCCAGGAAGTGAAAATGACCATGCGGAGCTAGCAGTTTTTTTAAACGAGCACATCTTAAGTGAGCCCAAGCTGTATACTCTAGAACCCATAGTACACCCATCAATCATATATCAAAATAAAGGGAATTAAAAGTTCTTTTAACAGCACCTAAGATATACAAAGTCTTTATTATATAGCCTGTATAACCAGTGAAGAAATCATGGGAAATTCTTTTTCCTTAAAATTCTAACCCTATGCAAAATACGAAACTGTAGAGCGCCACCTTAGGGACTCCATCTCCGGATTTTCTGTCGGGGTTTACTCCCTTAGCCTTTCCCATGAGTGGGTATAGCCACAAGGCAGCAGAGGTTTGGAATCGGAGTTTTCCTTCTCCTAGATGAGCTACCATCCAAGGTTTACGAGTCCCATCTACCTGAAGCAACTGGTTTTAAGGTGCCAGTGGGCTGCCTTCACCCCTTCTCCTGTTAGTAGAAAACATGGTCTGCCGGGCTTCAAATCTAAGCCACTCGTGAAGGCCAGGAGCTGGATTTTAGTTGACAGAGGCAGTAAGAGATGCAGGCCGTATGGGGCATTTTGGAGGATTGGGGCGCTTGTCTCCCATTCCCACCCCGGGCAATGTCAACCTTAGACCACAACCGCATCATATGACGTGCTTATATTGGTAACACCATATTACAGCTATGCAATACCACAGTACAGCCGTTCTTATTTATAGGTTCACCTATACATACATATTATCACTCTATTCTGATATATTTGTAATATATTTATAATACCAATATATTTTTAATTGTCATTTTGTTCTTTCCTGTTATTTTGATTGGTAACTATTATTTTCTTCTTCCAATTATATGTTCCTGTTTAATATGTAGCAGTCATTTTCTCACATTGTATTTACACTTACTTTGTCTTTTTTTCTTTATATTTTCATATAGTCTGCAACAAGATTGCTATTAAATGTAACAAATGCAGGTGTTTTGTGTTGGTAGAACGTAGTCTTGCCTTGTCTACACTAAATGTTAATTGACTGTTCTGGCCATCATAATTCTTATGGTGAATTCTTTACCACTCCGGCCATTGACCAAGCCATTGAGACATCTGGCCAACAAAGTGACAACAGTAATATATTTGAATTCCTGTCTGTCATCAGAACTATCTAACACTGTTGTTTGCAGTTTTCCTGTCATGTCACTTATTTTTATGACTAACATGATCTTTTTCGATCCAGTGCATTTGAAATAACTTATTTACCATGTGATTTCCCCCTCCACTTATTTATTCTCCTAATATCAATGTGATTTTGGTAACGTCTTTGAAAGAGGAAGGAATTTTTATAGTAAATTATGTTTCTTTGAAAATACTTACCCACTCACATTGCTATGAATCCCTCTCAAAATGTGAGCATCCTGTCTCAGACAGTGCTCAAGTCACAACTGACAATATATGTTAATGTAGCATCACCTAGTGGTGTAAGGGGAGGTACTCTATAAGAGTTATTCCCCTTTGTCTATGGCAGTATAGACAGATAGACTTTTAAAGGTCTATGCCTCAATGACAAAGAATCTTTTTTCCTTTTCACCATTATGTACATTTTTTTCCACTTAATTCATTTTACTATGCTATATTAACAGGATCAGTGGCATTGTATAGAAATATATATTCTGTACAAATTTAATGTTCCATCGTTGAAATGGCATTTGGTACTCTGTCTGAGTTTCCAATTTGAATACACAAGCTGAAATTATTTTCCACATGTATAAAACTGATTTAAAATTGATCAAAACTATTGTAAATAAATTTTGCTCTGGTGGTTCAGAGTTACTTTGTCTAAGGTCTTTCTATTAAGTTTTGAACTAAGGCATAATTTCAGCAGTGTGTATCTTGGTGAAGTGTAGTGTTTTCTTTCTCTTCTTGCAACAATTTTGAACTCTTACAAGAGTATTTTATGAATACAAAACTACATGATTGTTCTGAGTTTAGTAGGAATTGTTTTATATTGTGTAGGAACATGTTTAGGTTTGACACTTTTGACACATTTTCATACTATATTAAAACCATTTCATCTCTCTCTCTCTGTGAATAATCTTTTGTTGATTGCTTTGAAGATAATTGTTTGATAAAATTAAAGCACAATTGTTAGAAAAGATGTAAATGTTAATTTACCTTTAGTAAATGGTTCTCCTGATGGTGTGGTATGAAGGTTATAATTACATAAATTAACTGGAAGCCAGTGATTAAAATTATGTTTAGACAGATTTGTATTATTATGGGCTGATACAGTTTGTCTTGATGTGTTTGCTTTCAAATGCACAATTCAGTATAACTTAGGAGATAGATCATAAACACAATTGGTGAGCTAAAGAGATTTGGAAGGTAAAGTACAGCTAACTCTTTTTCTTCACCTTGGCAAGGTCTGCAACATTGAGCACAGATTGAAAGGATGAAAGCACTAAGATTAACTCCAAAGTCAAAATCCACACAGAAGATATCTCATAAACATACTCCTAATACTCTGTAATTGATTAACTGGACAAACTGAAGGGAAAAAAAAACAGAACAAGAGCTGTTATATGTAGTCTGGTATTATATATATATATATATATATATATATATTGTGCTAAGAAAATCTGATAACCCAATGCCCAGAGCCCCTTTAATTTTAGATCGGGCCTGTCCTACATTCTAAGTGAGGTACCCATCAGGCTTGTAAAAAATGTATAGTTTGCCTGAGGAAACTTTGATCTCGTTGATGAAATGTGTAAATTTATTTTCAAGATGTTGACATACATGCCATAACACGATACAATCTAAAACAGTTTACCACAGTCCTACATGAAATTGAGATCTCATTTTAATCAGATGGACGCTTTGCTAAAAATATGATTTTGTACTTCCAAACCCCGACACGATCATGTTTTGAGAAAACAATTTTCAGTAATCTTATAAAGAAATAAAAAAAAAGCAATAAAAATCAACAACAAAAAAACTTTCAGTCTATGCCTGTTACATGTAGTATGTATAAACAGTAATCTGTAATGATTGGAACTGATATAAAATTATCCCTTGGGCAGTATAAATAGCGGCAATTTAAGGAGAAAAGGTCAGGTATAAAATCAAAGTTTCACATTAACTGGTTGACAATAGCTATTGAGATGTGTTGAAGGTTGCAGTGGGTGAACCCATTGTGCTAATCTGTATTGGTAGGATCAGGAAGTGGAACAACCCATTATAGGTACATCACCGAGATGATGGATGAGTGTACAAGAACAAAAATTATATTATTGCCTTGAATGAGAATGTTCGAGCCGGTATGTTTTATATTTTTCACAAATTTACGAACAGCGGCAACATTTCTTTGAAGTCAGATTTTACTGCATATATAGAATGCAAGCATGATCATTTCAGTTATGGGAATCGTGTTCAATTGTAATTCATTTTTATTAAGTTTACATTCAAATTGTAGCCATTGCAATGTTGTGTGACGATATTAAAAAGAAGGGGAAATTATGGGCTTGTGAAAATTGGATTCTGGCATACCTGACAACTTTTCAAAAGTCAAGTAGGGGATATAACAACTAAAATAGTGAGATTTGGAACTAAAATGGGAGGTTTTTACATTGCATTTTTTAAGCACTGGCTTCAATAAATATTGACTAAACTTCCAGGTCCAGTAAGGGTGAAATTCTCAAAGGACGCTCCAGAGGCACCCACAGAAATGTTTGGGGGGAGGGACACGTATTGGTCAGCCATGAACTTTAATGGATGTAGGTCAGAACATGTTTAAAGGTCAAATTGGGGGAGGTGAATATTGCCCCCAGCCTCTTGCCCCAATGTGCAAGCGCTAATGGGACGTGCCATTTCTCCCTGTGACATGCTTTGTTTTCCCCCAGGACAAGCCCCTCTTTTCATTTTCTGGTCAGCTGTGGCTAAACTGCATAATAGCTAAAGGTTAGACGTAAGTACACAAACATCAGGCCTGTGTGACTAATTAACAGTTAATCATTATCATTGCGTTTATTGTGTGAAAAGGACTGCCCTTCAGACATACTTTAAAGAAACCATGTTCTACAGTGTGTTTATATAAGTGCCAGCAATTGATTGACACATGAACGATGCCCTATTTTGTTGTAACTTATGCCTAGGACTTCATTTTGTCTGTTCAAATCTGCAGTCACAAGTTACCTTACATGTGGCAACTGTTTTTCCCACATTTTATGTCCCACCATATTTCCTTAGGTTCAACTCTTAAGGCATGTAACACCATTTACTAAATAAAATATTTACTCAGAAATAGTTCTTTGGGGGCACATATATTGTGTGGTATATTTTGTTTTATTCCTTATTTTAATTTAAGCATGGTAATTAAAGTTTACATGTATGGTAGAGGAATGCCAGTTGTTGACCGGCTGAGAATCTTTGGCGGAAATGTAGATGCAATTTTGTTTGCAGAGAAAATTAGGCAGCATTCACAGTGATCATTCATGAGATTGAAACTAATCGGTGACATTTTTTAAAAATATTTTTATTTTGTTATTATAGTACTGTTGTAGGGGTTGAAAAAATCTGAAATTTACATGAATAATGTTTAATCTTAACGTTCTGTTTACTGAAGAAAAAACTTTGTAGTGGGATATTAATTATTTTGTCACATTTGTATTCACAAGTAATAAAATAAAATATGGCATCTGTGAATTGCATACGATATATCTATTTATGTATGGGTTTTTCTTCTGAGAAATGAAAATTGACATATAATGTAATAATCAGGATTTCTCTTGAAAAAAATTGGGAGATATTATGAGATCGGGAGGTTGGTGTGGAAATACACCAAAAATCATGAGGATTTTCTCCTGTCTTGAGAGTTGACAGATTTGAACTCTCTGGGCTTGTGGAATTTTAGTAAGGGCTTGTGAGTTTATTTAAATCACCAGCCTGGGTCCTGTTCCTTACAAAAATTTCTTTGAGCACTATATATATATATATATATATATATATATATATATATATATATATATATAAAGCAATAACTGACACTCCATTTACACAGACTCATTTACAAGGAATCATCCAAACAGAAAATGTATATAATATTCAGCTAAATATTGCTAATTAGTAAGAAAGATTATAATCTTACATGCACCAGTAAGAAGTAAAATATCCATAATATATATGCACAGTTATAAACCCACAAAATTAACTTCAAGATATTACCAGCACAGTTATTTAAACAAACACTGCTGCATCAAAACCAAATATTGGGTTCAGTAGCAATCACTGCAACCTGTGTGAGTCACTATTGTTTCTTTGCATAAATTCTGTCATTCTCTTCATTCTTTGTATATACGTTTCACTCTGTCCAGGTATATTGTTTCAATCTGTCTAGTAGGTATATTTGTTTGATCTTTCCTTTGTTTACTTGACTTTCTTCTGTAATGACATTGTTCTATGCTGTAGTAACTATCTATGTCCAGCAAGAGCAATATAATCCTAAAATTTCCTATTCAAATCTTCATTCAATTTCCTAATTTGTTGAAACAAGCCAAATTTGTTTTTTATAATTGTGATGAATACAAAACAAGTCTTCATGGAAATTGGGCCTGTGTCAGTGACACATTGTTAAAGACAGACAATGTGAGAGGTTAGAGCATCATCAGCCCATATTTCATGTTAACAAATTCAGTTCATCACTTTAGAGGACAGCATTCTGAAACATTTTGACATAAAAAAGAGGAAGGTTGGATGTTGAAAATTAAACTGACTCATAATATAAGCTATAAAGAGAAAATGGCACACACATTCTCCAATTTAACCCAATTTATGGACTGGGTCCATTTATGGGGTTAAATTGAATACTGCCTGTTCACATTTCTTCATATCTAACTTATGTTATGCTCTTTTGTTTTTGTTGCAGCAAATGCTAAGGAGAGCAAGTTGAATACTCTAAGTCTAGGAGGATGCTCATTGGATGACAATGACCTTTCACCTTTAAATGGAGCCCTGAAAAATAACCTGCAGCTACAGATGCTGAAGTTGTCAGCCAATAGGATCACAGATGTGGGTGCTGCCTCATTAGTTGATGCATTATTGAAGCACAAGTCTCACCCACTGGCAGTCCTTGACCTTTCTAATAATGAGGTACAAATTCTTTATGTTTAAAAACCTCCATATAGTTACTGCTATAATCACATTTGTTCTCTCTATGTATCAGGCAGTATTAATGAGCAGAACAAATACCTGAAGCAAACTACATTTAGAATCTTATAAAGTTAGAAATGTCTAGAATTTTATTTTCTCAGTTGTAAGTCATTCTTTTCATCTGGTCTATATCATAGTAAGTGAGAGACGTAGCAGTCACATTTTTGCCACCAGTGGTCAGGCAGCATTAACAGTTTGTTAAGATGTTGGTTGAAGCTAATCATATGCATGTATTTCTAAACCCTTTGAGAAATCTTCGTCATACTTGGCGGGGATCATTATGAAATTAAGACAATGACGAAACATTTATTTGACCTTATAACCCATTTACACTAGGTCACAGTCATAGAATATTGACTAAAAGTTTTTTATATATATATATATGAAATGCATTATTATAAAACTAAGACAATACAGTGACATGTACCTGCCTCTTTGATCCTGGGTCCAAATCACAGTTTTAGAAACTTTGTCCTAAGATTTTGGTTACAGTGTTTTTCATTTGCTTATATTTACTAATCCTTTTTATCAACAGTTTCTGTCATAAAGGGATGGATTATGATAAAAGCTTTTGCCTATTTGATCCTGTGGTAAATGTCATGTTGAAGGCTTGGTACAAAAAAGTTTTCTTTCGCTTTTGTAAAGCCCTTGATAGATTTTCTTAATATTTGGGTGACTTATTATGAATTAATTCTGTTACATGCACCTTTGATTGCAGGGTCAAGATCACACTCACAAAAGACATGTTTTGGGGGTTGGATTAAAGTTGCTTAGTTTGCTAACATTACCTAAGTCCCTTTTTATGGATTTGTTTTTGTTATAGAGCTAAGACAATTTATTCTGTGACACACTTTTTTATTTTTATTTTGATCAAAATCACATCTTTTACAGCAATGCATTGGTTACACTTGCTCAGTAAATTCTTTTACAGCCAGATGTTAAAATGAAGGTCACACATAGCATAAATAATAAATGTATTAACTCAATAAATAAAAAGTAATTTGAACAGGTGACAAGATCACATACCATGGCACCTCTGACCTTGTGTGGAGTTTCACACCAGTAATGTCAATGAAAGCAAGAAAGATTACACATCTTTAGAGTAACAATAGAATTAACTTATCTGGAGCAAAGCCAATTACCTAATAAGAGATATAGACAAAAACATCATTTCGTCCCAGTTACTGTGTTTTTTAACACCTCAGATAAACTATTTAAGTCGGAATCCATTGTGCTATGGTGAGAAGATCTCTCATCCTGACATTATGTAGGTTTTTACAAGAGAAAAGCAGATACATATCTCCATCGCAAACTCATGCACATCAGGGTAAAAAAACACAGACTGCTTTATAAGCGAGGGTGCAAGTTATTGAGGGACCTCCAAAAAGCCTGCTAAACATCCAGAGAGCCATGGGGTTGGAGGGGGGGGTGCCTGGGCTGTTTAATGACTGATTCCTCATTTTATGATCACTTCAAGAATAATTGTCAATAAAGTGCTTTTTATGCTGAAGTTGTTTGTTATTCTCTATGAATTACATTTATTTTCAAAATGACACACATCTGAAAGATCAATTACTTGGTTCTAACTGGTTTCAACAACCAACACAGAACACACAAAATAATGTATGATTCATCATGGCTTCTTGCTCTGTTGACTAGTCTGGTTCCTGGAGTGATGTATAATAGATAATAGTATTTTGTGAAACAATGAGTCTACAAAGCAGGTTACCAGATTAACTGTTGTTACACTACCAAACAAGATACATTTTATCAAAAACATGCAACATTTATTTTGAGAGACAATCATCTACGTTGAAACTCGATTTTTGTATTGTTCAATCAAAATAGGTAGCATTTTGGGTTGCCAGAGAGTGGAACATGATATGCAATCTGACATAAAAATATTAAACATTTATGTTATGAATGTTCAAAAATTTGTAATTCATCATATAATTTTCTTTCAGCTGACAAATGCAACAGCGCTAAAGCTCAGCTTCCTTTTTACAACCAAAAATCATACAACGAAACTCCACAGTCTGAACCTCTCTGCTAATATCATTAGTAAGTTTATCTATCAAATTTATTGCAGAAGTAACAAACGAATCTTTCTATTAAATATGTATAAAATCTAAATGGTTTTGATTTGTTTGCCTTAAAATTGCATGATTGTACATTTTCTTGATTTTGATAGTTGTCAGACTTCATTATAATAGAATTGCAAATTGCAAGGAAAAAGTTGTTTGATTTGTGCTGCATTTATTAAACTTTTGAACATTAAATACAATTTGTATCCACCTAACTAAAGTATAGAAAGTGCAGGGGAATGTAGCAATAGTAATGTCATTCTGTCTTTATGTCCATCCATTCATCTATGTGAACAATCATAGAGAAGGTGGTTTTCAGAAAATAATTTTGGTTGATGTTGGGGTGGAAGGGATAGGTCTTCTCAGATTCCAAATGTGCCTAGTGATTTGATGGCTGCTTTGTCTGCAGTCAAGGAGCTAAAAATGTGATTTTATTTCAGCTTGACAAATCAAGTTTCCTTGGCCTACTAATTTTCATCAAGCTTGATGTCACTTATGCAAGGGTTGCTCTTTGGGTTTTTTCTACTGAATAAATGAAGTTTCAGATATCCAATTAGCGTTATATTTCACATGCAGAGATAACTCTTTCGAGTCACAGGTCTAGATGTTAAAGGTTGAGTTCATTGGAGCTAAAATTGTCATTATGGGTTCCACATCATAAGTTCCTGCACCCAATTTTGCCAGCTTCATAGTTGCATTGCACTCGAGGCAATGCACTTCCTAGTGAGTCTTTGATTAATAGAGCAAAGGTCAATTTCATTGGATGTGGAATTGCTGGTCAGAATCAGCCATTCTTCTGATGGTTGTTTTGATCCCCCAGGTGTGTAATTCATGAGGATATAGCTACTGCTTGGCATATCAATTTTTGTTTTGGTGTGGTATAACTCAAACCATTCCAGGTTTCTCAGTGAAACTTGTACACATTTAGTACTCATATTGAACTGTTGAACTCTATAGTGCCAATTTTAGTTAATGTTTTTATCTATTTTATGCCCATCTGTCCATATTCCACCCATTTAGTTCTCTAGCATAACTCTCAAAAACGTTTCAGGGTATCTCAGTGAAACTTGGTACTTGTACTGGGCATGTGGTCCAGATAGGCTATTTGCAACAGTTTTTCAGTCTCATTATATTTTGCAGTTACTATTCCATTTTTCTTTCCATTCTCCGTCGATTATCCACATAAATTGTTCATTTGTGGAGCATAATTCTAAAATCATTCAGGGTATAATTGAAACTTTGAACATATAGGACTAAGAGTCAGCTAGTCTGGGTAATATGCATTTTCTAGGCTCAGTTCTTCATTTTAAATATTTTTATACCTTTGCTCATTTTTCTGTATATCCATCCATCCACATGTTTGTCTTCAAAACCATCTAAGTTACCTCTATGAAATTTTTTATACTTATTAGACTATGTACCTTTTAATATTCACAATTTTCATTTTGAGTAATTTATAATATTTTCATTCAATTGTCTTATCATCCATTCATCATGAATGCTTTATTTCTGGAGTACAACTTCAGACCTTTAAATATATCTCTGTGAATCTTGGTACATGTGCTTGGCTTGTGAATTAAGTGTATATTTGTCTTTTGATATTCATAGTTATTTAGTTCCAATGTTTTTGTCCATTTGTCCATCCATCCATCCTTTATCCACACTTTGTTTCCATGGCAGGAGTTCATAACAATTTAAAATATCTCATTACAATTTGGTACCCAAATCAGACTAGTGATGTAGATGTGCCTTTTGCTATTCACAATTCTTCAGTTTCATAATTAATGTTTTGGTTCATTTGTCTCTTCAGTATTTGTCCATCAGTAACACTTTCATTTTGGAAACAAAACTCTGTCACTTTCCTGCATACTTTATATGTATAAACTTATTATTGTGTCACATGACTCACATTTTGGCAGGGCAAAGCTGTAGATAATTTCATCATTGTGACTTGAGTCTTTGATGTAGTTTCAGTAGTAGTTCTACATAAGTGGGAAACCAGGAGAATATGTCATCTCTAGATGGCTCTTTTGTTCATTTTGGACATCTTAATTAATGAAATATTGCCCATGTCCAACAATTTATTTTTCAGAATCATGTTTATTTGAGTATACAGGAAATGAATTTTATTCAGGGTAATTGCTTATATTTAATGCTACTTATGTTTACGTGTTGTCATATTACATCATATGTATGAAATTTAATTTACCCATCTCATAGTGCTGATATACTTTATCACAAATATTCAGTATGTTATGCCATATCGTACTTTATATACTTACATGAATCAAGTTCAACTACAAACAACATAGACCCTGATATGCCATTGCATAATGTTCCAGGGGATCTGAGTATGTTTTGTTTGTTCTTGTGATTACTCCTAATAAACTGCATAGACCTAGATCTGCTGACACTTTATAAATTGGCAGTTCTAGGTCTATGCAGTTTGCAATTGGATCTGACTAACATACAAGTATAAACAGTAGTACAAAATGTTGGTGACATCTGAATGAAGCTCGTAGCACTGAATGCTTTTAAATTAATAGTTAACTTACTCAACATTAGTATAATTTGGCATATTATGTAGAATCTTTTATTATTTTTTTCAGTGATTTCTCCAGGATTTTCATCCACTGGGGAAATTCCCCCACTTACACAGTTTTTAAGAGGACAATTTTTATTTGAGAACATTATTCATCAATAGACCTTTTTGGCATGTTTCAGCAAATGTGTGATAACTAGCTTTAAGTGATTAGAGATAAAACTTGTTACTTTTTTTTGTCATTATGGGCACAGTGACATCAGTTGTGTAAGATGACTTTAGCCCTATGTTATATGCATTACAGCTGCATGTAGTAACACAGATTTTACCACTGAATACTGAAAACTGCAAGCCAGTCATTGTAACACCTCACCAATATGCAGTTGGTAAGACCCCTATTGATAATTAATGAAAGATCTCATTGCTTATTTGGAAAAAGTCACAGAGCGAGTGCTTGATTATGACAGTTGATCTAGAAATCAAGCACTTGTATAATCATATTGAACTTTGTTAATATTAATGAATCTTAATAGCTTCCTCATGCTCATGGTATATTGACTGTATGCAATTTTTGTTCACTATTTACCTTTTTGTGTGATCTCTTTTAATTGGGTATTGTTGATTCATGTACATGTCTTAATTGGGTATTACTGATCCATGTACATGTCTTAATTGGGTATTATTGATCCATACACATGTCTTAATTGGGTAGTATTGATCCATACACATCTCCTAATTGGGTATTATTGATTCATGCATGTTTCTTAATTGGGTATTATTGATTCATGCACATGTCTTAATTGGGTATTATTGATTCGTGCATGTTTCTTAATAGGGTATTATTGATTCATGCACATTTTTCTGCATTCAGAGAAGGACGGTCTGCTTAGTATTTTCTCTGCTTTGGGAGGAAAAAGTCCACTTCAGACTCTTTACCTGAGTCAACAGAGGGATTCACTTGAAGAGGCAGAGATGGTTGAAATTTTCCATAAATTGGCAGCCATGCTAGGTAAGACTTTTATCTTGGAAAATACTATGTCATCTCAATTACTAATCAGTTGGGCATATAATGATACTTTTAGTCTGTCCATTGGTCTGTCCATCTATTTATTACCACATCTGTTATCATGTCCATATAGTAACTATGTGCAACATTATTCTTGGCTTCACTGGGGTCTTTGAGAGACAGGTCAGAGGTAAAATGTTCCATTTCAATTCCACAGAAATTTTGAAAAAGGTTTTAAACAACCTTTATTTTTGTGACCATAGCAGAAAGAGACATCATATATATATATATATATATATATATATATAAGATTTGGAATATGACCTCTGAAGTTACAATCTAGAGATTAGATTTAAATGTGTGTGTGTGATAAAGGGTAGGAGATATGCAGTAGTGAGCCATCTAAGTTGATAAAGAATTTGGTATTTGCAGTGTCTTTCAGTTTTAATCTTTACACTGAATGTGGAAGGTGGACTATGTGTTTTTAGGTACTATGATATTTGAAGAGAGGTGATCAGTAAATAAATTTTCAAAAGAATTAGGAAAGTTGTCACAAGCGTATAGTCTCAGTAGCAATTATTGGTCTAAAACAAATAAAATACGTTTTGAAAGTCCATTACCTCAAAAGAATTTTTGGGACATCAGTTATTTTAAATTTTAAACCAATCTGTAGGATGACATTTTCGAGAAAAAAGTTGTTAATTTTATGTGTTTCAGTGACAAAAGAAGATAATTAGAAATGAATGTAAATTGATTGTTGAAAGAAAATTGTAACCTATGTCAGGTATTTATTCACTGCATTTCTTGAGAAGGTCTCTGCTACGTACTCATTGAACAGTATTGATTGCTGTGTGTCACTTCATGGATGGCATAATTTTATGAGGAACTTAGTTTGAACTATGGTACTTATAATTCAAAACAATGAAAACAAAGAAGTTACAGTTATTGATGAGGCAAATTATTTAATATTAAATAAACAAACTTAGCAGAATAGTTTTCCTACTCAATTTCACACGTTGTAATAAAAGCATACTCATGTGACTAAATACAAACACTCTTTCGGAAATTTGAATTCGTCTCTGTAGCTTGTTTCTGCATCTGAACACTCCAAATTGTGAAAATTGTTTTGCCCATAAAGCATGATCCATGTTATGTCCTTCTACTTTAAACTTCACTTTATTTCTGAAATTTTTTGCCATTATCATTATGTTTATAAGTAAATATGTGCCTAAACACTTGTGTTATAATATTATACTTATCATTATTTCTTCAACTTAACATTTTTATTTTATCTCAGGTTTCATGGTGCAAAAAGAAGGGGACAAGATCAAGGTTGGCTGTTGTGATCTTCCCAACTTACCTGAGAGACTGAGGGTACAGCTTAATGGTCTTGGAGGACATACAGGTAAAATATATTTATGCATCCAATCTGGTCATTACCCTCTCTTACCTATACGTCAGGTTAAAAAAATTCAAGATTGTATTTTTATTTCATGATTCCTTCGTCAAATTGTTACCTTTTTCTGTAAATTAACTACATTATTTATACAAAAATACAGTTGTATTCACTGTTAATTCAAATTTCATGCTTTTTAGAGTCATCATGTAATGATGGCAATTTTCTTACTCCTCATCTCAACATATGTATCATGACCCCGTATTGTGCCTTTTACAGTTATATTAGTTAACTCAAATAAAACAAGTTTTAGAAGGCATAAATACTTTTATATATGTGAATAATACGTCACACCATTATTCCCACTCTTTCTAAAGTATTGGGAGTATTGTGATTTGCTCTGACCATCATCTTTCCATCTATAACTACTTAACCTCCTAAACTACTGGGTATAATTTATCAAATGTGGTACATTGGTTATCCTTCTGCCACAAGGGTTTGTTTTTTAGGCTTCATAATTTGGGGTCCCTGAGAGGGGGGAATATGTCAGATATATAAGAACTGCTATTACAGTGACATTTTAAAAATATTCTTGGATGATTTTTTTGTACATGAGTTTGTAGAAGAATACATACTATATATGTAACTGAGTTTTTTTATGGCTGGTGTCACAGTTCAAAGGAGATGTGATATCAGCATCAAGAGGAGGGGGAAGTGGCAGACATGTAATAAAATGCAGGGGATTTGGTATGGTAGCCATCTTAATAGCTTTAGGTGCATGACACATGTATGAATAGCTTAACAGGATTATAAAAAAGGTCAGGGTCACATTAATTAACAAATGAAATATTCTTCATCTTCTGAGAAATGATTCTTAGTTAATATGTACAATTAAAGCTCCTATAAAGTTCTCCTAATGGACTTTATTAATTGATTTTAATGAGCAGGTGCCTCTCCAATGCAGATAAATTCAGAACCTGAGCTTTTAAAACATTGTGGCTGCTATATAAAGGTATATATGTCTATATTTGTGCTGCAAATTTGACTACAAGAAGTCTTAATTTTAAACTTTAAATTATTAGATAATGTACCTTGTCATCTATTTAGGATTTGATATTTGTTGAAGCTTTCACTTAATTTTCACCATTATTGCCTGAAACTTATTTCATATTTTCAGGTGAAATTGGTAAGATGCTGGACAGCCCTAGAATATTGACAGATTACACACAGGATAGGCTGCCCACTCTCTCTTTGGCACATGTGATGGAAATCTGTGCTTTTCTCAAGGGCCTAAGTAAGTTTAATGAAGTAAAGGACCACCGAGAAACACACTGATGGGGAATAGCTCTGAAAGCCCATTTCTCCATCAAATACATTAGCTTACCTGATTACATTAACATTAGGATTACACTCTGCTGCAATCAAATACAACCCTCTCTGAAAGAGAAAAACATTTTTATTGCATAAGACAAAGGGAAGCAGCTCTAGCAGGTTAACTCCCTTCATGTTTGTTAGTTGGCCACTGGTATACTAGGATGTAACCTGTTTCCAACTTATATTTAATGCTGTAAAGATAGACATCTGGAATCCAATTTATTCTGTATTTAGATCCAACTATCACTATTTGATTTCATTGATGTAGCAAGTCAAAATGTTTTACATTGTGCATACAACATTTTTGTGAATTCAATGCCAGTGAATTGATTCATATTTTTGCATCTATCATACCCATTCATTATTGTCACATGTGATTTGAATTGTTAATGTGTACTTGAATGCATGACATTTTGTAGTACACTCGTTTCAATGTCCAAGGTCCAGCTAAGACATGGGATTGATCTAAACTGGATCATTCATTTTTTTCTTCACTGTTTCAGGATGTAAGTATGTTCATTTTTCAGTGTGACACTATGATTGCATGATCAGTGTTGACATGTCCAACACTTATTTGAATATACCGATTTATATGACATCATGTAAATATCTTAGCTGTGCATACTGTTGAGGTAGGTGGGGTAGTAAACCATTTCCATGTCCTTCCATTATGCCCTGTCTAAGGCCTTGGATTGTCACTAAGAGTTTAACACATCATCCATAGAGACAGTGTTACTCCTGGTTGACATTAAAGTAAGTTTGGTTTTGGTTCACAACATGAACCACCTTATTTGATGGATCATCTGTGATGAGAAGTCAGACCTTATCCCATTGCAACACTTTGTCCCTCAAGGTATAAAACCCATAAGGCATATTAATTAGGCGTTTTCATCCCAATTGCATCAAAAGTATCATTCATACTTTGGAGAAAGCATCAACCAAGACATCCTCAACAGAGCAGCATTCCTGTACATCATACTACAAAAACATTTGGTAAGATGGGTTACTTTCATGACATGAGCAACCTCTTTAGCAATTCAAGGTAGATAATTAATGTAGAGAAGTCATATTTTATCCCTTCCTAACATAAGTCCATCTAGATCTGTAACTCTGTATGCATGTTAACTTGGCATCTTTCTCCAAAATGCATCAGAAGTATTATAGCTGATTTGTCAGAGAAAGCATCAGACAAGATGTTCTTTACATAAGGAAGTATTTTACAGTTCCTCAGTCAACTCATTGTGGTGGTGAATCTGTTAAAATGCCAGTTGATCAGGTTAGGAGCACACTTTCTACTGGAATTTGTGATGGTCATGTTGTTGTTGTAGGGTTTAATGCCATTTTTCAGCACACGATAGGCCATATATGGCGGCCAGTATCGTTGGTGGAGGAAGAACCCGGGAAAACCCCGGAAAGAACCACCGACCCACGAGAAGCTACTGGCAAGCTTTCTCACATACCCACATTGGCTGAATCCGAGACTCGAACCCACGCAGACAGAGGTGAGATGGCAGTGGTCCGTAACGGACAGCGCTTTAGACCACTCGGCCACTCGGGGCCCCTGTGATGGTCAGTGGTAAGCAGATGCTTCAAAAGAAGACTCTTTGTATCATACACTTGAAAATGAAAGCCATTCTCAATGCCACTCATACTTTAGTAGAATACATCTGAGGAAACACATTCATGATAATGTCATTATTAAGGAGAGGAGCTGTCCCTCCTTGAAACTTCCATTATAACTGTGCCATATGGGGTTATGGAATGCATGACCATTTTCTGGATCCAGAATCATGGGTCATTGATACTCTTTAAGTCCTCTCAGAAGTAATGTTGGCGTACTCCTTCCCTCCAGCACTCTTGTTTAAGAAGATAATTCAGAATATTGCTAACTAAAATGAAACTTTTTTTATTCAAACAAATTTGGATCAACAATCAACTCAATTTATTGACAGACATACCCAGAGAAGTCATAGCCACCTCCACATCTCTCAAGCATTTGAGATTGCCACTATTCCATCCATGCCTGTCTCTATTCAGGGTTGTCATTATTGGAAAGGAGTTTGGATTTTCAATCATGAAGGGCCACAGATGTTTCAGATCCTCCACTCTCCACTTTCACAAGATATGAGAGAAATCAGGTGTTGCCAAAGCAACATTATGACACTACTTTCAGCACCTGTTCCCCAGCAGTTAAGAAGACAAGAAGTTAGCCTTATTGCAATCAAGGATATTGATTCATGGTTTCAGACATGTTCAGACTTCATGGAAGAGACAATAATCCAGGCCTCAAATATGATGTCTTAATTTGGGATATAGTAGAGTCAGCTGACTGGCACACTCAGTCTACCTTCTCTACCTTCCGTTTGTGACATGGCCTTGTTAAGTAGAGAACTGAATCTCACTGGGATAGTGGCAGCTGCACAGGCTGACCTTACTCCATTCATGATACCAAAGCCTTAACCCAGGCATGAATTGGACCCTCTCAGTGGATTAGCCTTCAAAACCGAGACAGTTGTCAAGTTTGGAATCCCATAATGTTGTCCCGTGGAATCTACTAGGTGACATAGGTAGAGGTAGAATAATCAGCATTTCTACCTCCTCTTACCTACCCTCCTAATTTTGATTTACTAATAGTGTTGATAAAATTATATTTAAGCTACATTATTTACCCTCATAAAACATGTTTGCTTACAAAACATTTGTTCAGCAGGTATATTTTATTTTAAAGAAACACTATCTAAATTTTTTAACCACTACATAGTTTCTTACTAATTTCAATTCTACAAAAACATCCCATACTCATGTCCACATGATACATCCAGTTGCTGTATCTGTTTGTTTCATCATGTTCATATATGTGGTAGGAGGAAACAATATCAGGATGATTTGAAGAATGCTTTCCTTAAGTTATCAGATATATTCAACTAAAACACATCTTGTATACTGAATCCTGTAATCAAAAGTGGTAAATGATGTCAGCAAATGAAACAGTCACAAGTTGAGCAGTCATCTGTTTAATAAGCGAAGGTGATAGATATGGGAAAAAGCTGAGTTTATAATTGTCTTAGTTATTGTAAACTCATTATACAAGTTTATGAAGGCAAGGCAAGTGAAGGATATATTTTTTCAGTAATTCGCATAAATTTAATACTATTTTCTTTATAAAAATGCATACTATTTTGAAAAAAGTAGCCTTACTTTATCCCTGCTTTTTGAAAAAAACCCTGATAATGCTAATTTCTAAGTTACATGAGACATTTACCAGGCATTTTTCATAATTGAAATCTGCTTTTCTTCAAGTTTTGACATTGATGAGGGAAATGTTTATTTTAAAGTGCAAGAATTGAGAAAAAGAAATCTTTCAGATTTCTGAAATGTATTTTTTATTAAATTAACACAAAACTCTAGTCCTTTACCAAAGACGTTTTCTCCCAAGAACAGGTCTGTAGCACTGTAAAATATAGTGTACTCACTTTATTTTCAGACACTGGAATTTGTGTATGGTCAGAGAAAGAGTGGAATATGATAACTGGAGCCAACAAGGCAGCTTCAGATGTACCTTCATGGCTACAGGTAGACTTAACATAATGTAAACATGATAAAATGTTACACTCATTTTTGCATTACCATATTTAAATTTTTTGTTGTGACTAACTTTTGCAGTGGTTGATTTGCTGCATTTTATTTTACATACTAACCTTGTTGTCTGTTTACTAGAGTTGAAGTTTAAATATTTTAAATCATCCATTTTATGAGTAAATTGCATCTAAATTACATGTACTACATGTTTACGGCCACTTCTGTTTGTGTGTTTTTCCTTTGTGTTTTGATTGTTAATGTTAGTTTGTTTAGTATTCACTGCAATGTAATCAAACAACTTATCATGGTCATGAAAATGATAAAAGATCAATTGATTCTTCAAGTATACATTTTATGATGAACTTTATGGAATGGTTTTCTCTTCCCAACCTGAGATATACCTTTTCTATCAGCTACATCAGTTATAAATGCTATCATATATCAACATCATTGGATTTGTTATGATAATGATATTGCCAAAAATATAGATTAGCAGTGCCATACAGATTTGAGATTCACTCGCCTACCCCACCCATGATCTAGCCTGTGTAAATTTATTGCCAATTAACTAATAAAGATAAGAATGTTTGCCATAATTAGCTGTGCTCAAGCATTAGTATGTTTCAAGTGATTCATGTTTGTCAGATATAAATAGTAACAGTCTTTAGGCACTGGCCACTGGAAAATTTTGGAATGTTCTGCAAGCTCTAACCTTGGCCTTGACAAGGTACCTTTCTTTACTGCACTTTGTAGGGAAATAGTATAAATATCATGATATTATAGGAATGATATTGCATAAAGTGTTGTGATAAAACTTAGGCTCATGTTAGTAACATTAATAGCGGACCATTGAAATTGAATACAGGAAACTTTAATGTCAAGAATTTATTTTGATTCTTAGCATGATGAGTAAAATGATATAGTTCTTACCCACATATATTTTGCAGGTTTCAGTTGAAAATGGTTGATGCAGAACTCAGATGCATTACTCATTTTTCTTTGTAGCATTTTTTTCAACCTAAAATCAGCATTTTGTTTATGAAAATTTGACATCTAAAATGTTATTCTCACTCAATATTTAAATGGTTTTATCCCCACTTGGGTCCTGTTGTGTCCAGTTTACATATATATACCTTAAATTCCAGTGTAATGTTTTGATAGTACTGTATCCCCATAGTTTACTTGTCTAAGCCTTAAATACCAGGGCTGTTTTGGTGTTACTCAGTACAATAATGTGCTTTATTTTCAAGCCTGTCATGGACTTGATATCAAGCATCATATAATCATGACATTTTCAAAGGACACTCAGTTCTTGATGTCTCAATGATGTACCCCTTTCTTTTCATTATCTGTATTGGCCTATAAAACCTGTACTAGAATAACATAAACAATTTGTCTAAATCTAAGCTTAAATGAACTGTTTGATATCATCATTGAATGGTCAATTACCTCTGAAGGTATTATAGTGATGGTCAGTTGACCTTCTGAAACTGAAGATATTATAGTGTGATTGTAATGAGAGTTTTCTTGTGAGAACACATGAAAAATGTGGCATCATTTGTATATTATTATGTATACTGAGTACATGTGTTAACAGAACTACTTAGCCTTGTAGTTTATTTGATTAACGGCACTTCTCTTCAACATGTTACTTACATATGGTAGGGTTTTTGTGTGCATGTAGATTCTTTCATGATGCATTTTCGAGCTCTAACACTCATGTAAAGCTTTAGAATAAAATGTTTTAATATAGCTAAACTTCACCATAAGTTTGCATCATCAAACTCTAGACTCTAGATACATTAGACTTCAGAGTTCAGTATTATTTATTTGTAATGATATGGACTTATGGAAATATATGCAGAAGTTTTGCAGATAATTCAGTTCTCTACATTTCATTTTTCAAACAATTGCTTTACTTGGATTTCTTTTGTTAAAAGTTTACCATTTGTTTGTCTTAGGAAGGAAATAACTCTTGCAAACATAGTTCTTGCTCTGAATTGGAAAATTACCCAAGTTCTTTCTTTCATTGTAGTAAGCAATAATTTAGTTTTTACATGTAAGTTAAATAATATAAAATTAATTATCATTTGGACATCTAAAATATCAAGTTTATGTGTATAGTTGTGTATATGCTTGTATATGTGTCTGATTCTAGAATCATCAGTTAATAATTAGTAAATTGAATAACAAACAATTTGTATGAAGAGGCATTAGCAAATTTGGGAAATCCCTAGATTGAATTTGAGACTTTCATAAAATGGCAGGGAATTATCAAGTTTAGGGAGATGAGAATCCTGGATTCTTAATCCAAAAATTCTGCCTAGAGTTCTGAATTTGATGATTGGTTGGTCATTATGATGACCTTCATAGTGGATGTGTTATATCATTGCTTCAATCAAAGTGTGACTGACAAGTGACATTGGTTCAACTGAAACAAAATGGCAGACACAGGATTATCAAGTTTAGTTTTAGTATATGAACTGAATCAAGATGGCACATGAGATGGTCATCTTTGTTTTGACTCCATTGTTCTGTGCAAGAACAGAATCATGTTCTGGTTGACTCATTCCTGGTCTGAGTGACAAAACAGATCCCGGATCTGTATCAAAAGACTGACAAACTTTACATAAAATCACTGCATTTGCTATTACTAGTAGCACGTTAATCAATACTTAATAGAAGGTAGACATACTTGGAGATAATCCAGTTTATTTAATTAATTTTAGCTGAGTAAGAGTAGGGATTTGGGTGTTTATCTCAGCAACCTTCCTGGCAACACGACCACTCAGAAGATTGAGGCAATTCTAGAAATGGAAGCAGATTGCAGTTTGGAGGAAGTCTGCTTTATGAAGGTATTCATTGTGAGATACTACATACAAGTGTGAAAATATTTTTATCAATTATATGAAGATTCTGTGCTTTAGAAAAATGAAATTTTTGTTGTTATTCACAGAAAAAAGTGTACAGTAAACTGTCATCACTGTAACCTGGCTTTCATGTTACAAATTGGCCATCTGTATATAATTTCCATAAAGTGTGGTCTCAACAGTGACCGATTGATCAAGGTTTTGCAGTATGGGTACATGATTGTTATTTTTTATTTCCTTTAGAATCCATTGTTAATTTAAAATGATGACTATATTCAATATAAACCATATTATTCAAATTATAAGTTCAAAGTTGATGATAAGCCTTTCTCCCAACCTTTTAATAATTTCTGAAACTTTTATATCAGATAGTCTTATTTAATGAAAAGCCTATTTGAGCTAATTGTGAAAGAAATACTATGATTTCTGATTTCTGTTCACAGCAATCTGCCTATGAAATACCAAGTCAAACACTGTAAGGGTTGATCATTGGGCCAAGATCTGTAAAGCCCTGGTCTTGACACAGTGTAGCTTTTGGAAAATATTTGTTATTATTCTTTATAAGTTGAATAACAAAGCCATGTCCTGTCATTATCTCATTCATCAATATTTGTAAAACAAAATGAATCTTTTTAAGCAAGCATGTCACAAAGCTAAGTTGCTTAGAATCCTAAATTTTGTGTCCATTTTGCAGGATCCAGTGACTAGAAGTATCAATGGCACTGGCTGGCTCCTGCTTTCTGATGAGACCTCAGTTCAGAAAGCTGTGGACTTCTTCAACAGTGGAGAGGTGGGTCTGTCCATTGGACTGTCTTTCCCTTTGGTATTGTATTTGTGCTTAAGCCTTTTCCATATTGTCCCTAGCTTTATATATGTTTCTTTTTTTTTCTAAAATCCAAGATAACTGCTTGAAAGCTAAAGCATTATAATAATGTAGTAACAATGTGCTAATCCATTTCTTTTAGCTCCACTAGTCAAAGATGACCTGTTTTGTTTTTTTTACCATCCATTAAAACAAGTTTGTTATTGCAACTCCTCCTAAAATTAATTTTTTTACATGAAATGTCACATAGTTAACTTGTTGGTTGTAAATGAAAACCTTGCTGATTGAATATCCAATATAGCCACTGTAGGGTCATCCTTAAAATCTTGTTATTGTTACTCCAACTGAATCAATGATCAAAAATCAACATGGGTTTTTCTCAAAAAGACTTGTTATGATGTCTTGTTTGTGATAAAATAAAATTCTTTTAATATGATATCCTCTTGGAAAGCCTGTTATAACTACTTCTTTTGACCAGTAGACTTGTAGGTCTTAACTGAAGATGGTACTACTTGGATGTCAGACATGGCTGATGTGGCAACCATCTTAAAAATCATATTGCTACACCTAAATCATTTTAACATGGGGTTTCCACTATGGCAGCCATCTTTAAAAGTTAGCTTAATCTGCTTCTCCTGAATGGAAATTCATATTGACATTGAGATTTTCACCAGAAGACTAAGGTTATCTAGCTGGTCCTAATTAAAAATGGTGCTGATTTGATATCCAGTATGACAACTATGGCAGCCATCTTCAAAATCATGTTACTGCTACTCAAGAAAACTTGTGTCTGGTTGGTCCTGAGTGAAAATTGTGCTGTGCAGATATCCAATATGACTTCCATTGTGGCCATCCTGAAACGATTAGTGTCCCTATTTCACCTTAACAGATGGTCATATCAATATCGAGTTTTCTTAAAATCTTTTATTATTGTGTCTAATGTTTCCTTAATGATAATGAACATGATCTAATGTTCAGTATCTCCACAATGTTGAAAATATGTTAAAGCTACTTCTTATGAATGGAAATTTGTATTGACATGGGGTCTTCATCAGAAGACTTCTTATGATATATGGCTGGTTCTAAAAGAAATGGGCATCAGTCTAATCTCCAATATGACCATCATGATAGCAGCCATCTTGAAAATCTTGCCTTTGCTACTTCTCATGAATGGGGAGTCATGTTGATTTGAGGTTTCACTAGAAGACTTTTAATGATGTCTAGTTAGTCCTAAATGAAAATGGTGTTAATTTTACTTCCATTATGGCTGCCACAGTGGCTACTTTTGAAAATCTTATTACTCCTCAGCATTTAAACAGAAGAAATGGTCTTGTCCTGAATTCATAGAGTATTTTGGGGGGCCAGTAGAGTATTAGTCTCTTGTTTGGTACATTTTGCACACATGAAACAAGATGCTTGACATGTTCAGTTTAAACATACATGGGACCAATCTTTGAGGAACTCTTATTTGGTACATCCTGTAGACGTGAAACAAAATGCTTGTTCTGTTTAAACATACATGGGACCAGTGGAAGGTGTTTTGAAGATAAAAAATTATATAAGGTTCATTGGTTACTCTGACTTTAATGACAGATGGTTCAAAATTCTTAATTGAATCCGTTGTAATGATGAATGCTCAAAGTAAAAAATACCTTCAATGGTTCCTATATATAAAAATTACACCCATTACAGAAATATTTGGCACTGAAGGTAAACAACACCTGTCTGACTTCTACTATAGACTTGGAAATACTGCTTCTGGTGTCTAATACTCCTACTGACAAAGTAAATAAGGTATCATTGATTTCCTCTTCCAAGTAGAATTCATTCTTTCATAATGTGATGTTCAGTTCACTACTTGGGCAATATTTTCATTGTTTTTTTAAACATATTTTGGGATGAAGGTTTTATTATGCTGTCAGTGAGTTAATAAAGTCAGCTTTGAGAATTGAGAACAAAAAGGTTAAGTAATGCAAATAATTTTTTTTCTTAAATATATTCTATCTTAAATTTTTATTACATCAGAAATTTGCATTTGCCATTTCAGGCAAAAGTGTTTGGACAAGCATTTATGATCAGTCAGATTAAAGTCAAGGTAGATAATGAGGCAAACAGTCAGGCTGCAGAAAAAGCAAGGTGAGCTAATTATTTCATATCTTAATTTGCCAGTATACATTGGAACTTGCAAAAAGTAACTGAGCCTTCGCAAATTACTTCTTTCTAATTTGTGCTGGATCTATATGTTTTATTATTTGTTTGGTTTACTGAAAATTTTGGCTTATTATGAACATCTGTCAGGATTAATGGTCTCATGTGTTCATCACTGTTTTGTAAATTGTAATATCTTCACATCATTATATACTTTTTTCCCCCCTTTTCATAGAAAGCGGGATATTAAATTTGGTCTTTTTGTTTGTCCCTCCATCCATCTGTCAGACTTTCATTTCCTACACAACAATCCACTAATATGTATTGGTTTTCAACCTAATTTGTTGTCAACCTTGGTATTGATGAGAATGTGATAGCTTTAAATTGTCTGCATTCTTTGTCATCATTAGGCAGAGTTAAGCCCTTGTTCAGCAGACCCACCCACCTAGTATTTCTGCTCAATAAATTTCTATCATTATTATTAACTGTCAACCAAACTTTGCAGCCAGCTTTGTAAAGTCTTGGTTTAGTTTGATTGTCTCTATTTGTTGGCATGGTTAATAGCCCCTGATTTTCAAATCTACCCACTTTCATTTCTGCACATTAACTCTCTTAATTTTCATCAGATGTAATTGGTTTCATAATTCTTATAATGCCTCAGCTGAATTTGATAGTCAGTCTTCTATGTCATTATTTATCAGAGTTGTAATCCCTGATCGGCCTCCTTCAGTTACAGATATCCAGATCAGCAGAATAAGATCTGTGCATTATCCTATATGCCATAATAGGTGACTGAACAGAGGTAACCTGTTCACCATGGGTTGTATCCCATGCTGTTGGTGGAGAGGCTGTCCATAGTCAAATGGATCAGGTATAATTGAAACATTGACTTGGATGAGAAAACTTGTCTAAGTGAAGGAACTGGCCAAGAATTCTATGTTGAGATCCAAAAACTGATTAAGCTATCACCATTTGTGATAGTTAAAACACTTCAGGGCTTGGTTAAAAAGCCACGAAATTGAGGTGTACTGTGTGCAAAGTGTATCAGCAATGCTTAACCTGACAATCTACTTCATTCAATGCAGTTTGTGGAGATACCCATTAAGGTATTTCAGTACAAGTCTCTCGGTTTATTCAAGATGTTTTCTTTGATCTAGAGATTTAGATGACTGCAGT
This sequence comes from Sinohyriopsis cumingii, assembly GCA_028554795.2. Taxonomy (NCBI): domain Eukaryota; kingdom Metazoa; phylum Mollusca; class Bivalvia; order Unionida; family Unionidae; genus Sinohyriopsis; species Sinohyriopsis cumingii. The sequence continues at coordinate 84,399,814 of CM068831.1, forward strand.
GAGACTGAGATGCAGGAAAATCATTGCTCTTGCAGTGTTGCTTAAAAGGAAAAAAATCAACAGTTACCATAATGGCAAGTTGATTCCTACAAACACTTACATTCTGATATTCAACTGTACCAGTTGCTGTATCAATCAAGACCAGTTTGTTGAACATTCCTGTTGACCCTTTCATTCCCAATCTTTTGCAATGTTTCAGCATTCTGAAATATGGCTACCACAAATATAGCTAGAAGAGTAAACCAATCTGTCCCTGATACAGGCAGGAGGGTCACAAAGGATTGTCTTGCTCAGATAAAATCTTTTGTGCAGGTTGCTTGGGAAAAAAATGTCATACTCTAGGCTGCAGCAAGTGATACTCGCTAAGGAGATCCAACATGGGGAGAATGAAAAACACATGAGCTTTCATGAGGCCAGGTATAAGCTACAGCTTCACTTAACTCAGCTGGTAAATCCTACAACAGTACAGCTAAATTAAAGAAAAAACATGCCACTGATACTGTTTGCACCCAAAGGACATTACATGGCCAGATGGTCAGAGTAAATTCACAGTCTTAATGCCATTAAGACTATCATTGTAGCTACCCAGACTGTACACAGCTGAAAACAAACTACATAACTCAAATAATCAGCAGGGCAATGTAGCAATTAAGAAACCTAATACTGCATATGAACAACCTCCCAAATCAAGCCCATAAAAAGAACATCAAACCATTGGTCCCATAAGATTCCCAACTCTACAACCAAGAAACCAGTTTGATCCATCCCAACAAAATAACTGTAGACCTCTGGTACCAAAGGGAATGCAGGCTTTAAACCAAATAAAGAGACGAGTAAAGAATCTACTAGACTTCCAAAAGGATCTCAAGATCCTATCAAGCTCTTTAATAATTTGGGGAGTTTAAAATAGTGTAGACACTGTAAAGCCCTATATATCTCAGAGAAAGTGTGCAGAAGTATCATCATTTTCACCACTTTCATTAATATGTCTGACAACTTGATATCATGGAATTATCAAGGCTTAAAGACAAATATTAATCAAATGGGTCACCTACTTAAAGAAAATGATCCAATATCTGTTTGCCTTCAACATAACCTTTCTAAAAGAAGAATAAAATTACGGCTTTAATCTTAATAGCTTAACAATGTTAACAGCTTTTCAAGAAAAATACTGATACTGCTGCACACTTGAAATTCTTTAATATCTATTAAAGTGCCAGAAACATTTGTCGTTCATGTTATCACATGCAAAGTGAATGTTTTATTGCATTTCATTGATTCAGTCCTACAAATTATTTTAATATTTATTTGGTGTTTTGTGGCTTTTAATAAAAAATTTACAAATATTGATAATAAAAAAAATATAACCCAATGTGATTTCCTTCTGACACACTTCATATTTAATTACTAGAAGCAAATAAGACCATGATCTTAAAAACTTATGAAAAATTAAATAATTGATCAAGGCTGATCAAATGGTGTATCTCAAACATGCAACCTTTTTTTCACATGTCAAGTGCCTTAAACACAGCTCTTTTAGGTGTGAATCACAATGCTTTTAAAGTTATGACTTCACGAACGGGACACCAGGATTGTTATGACAACCCAAGAATCAATGAACCCTCACAACACCAAGTACTACTTCAAAGGTTGGACTGAACAATTTCTGATTTGTAAATCAGGTCCTAGATTCTGGGGCAGAAAATCATCCAGGTGACAATGCTTGTCATATACATGGCTTGCCCTTTTATGCTGTAAAAGTGATTCCTTTTTAATTATCATGAAAAGGAGACAAGTGACACCAGTATTCATTGTACCTGTTATTTACTCTTTCTTTCTCCTCTGCAGTTTCAATATGGGCTTGTGAATTTGCATTTACAATCTGATATGCATCAACGACCCATTTGAGCAATGTCAGACTCACGTTTTAATTGCCTTATTTTCAGAACTCTTTGATGGTATTCTTTCTTACTTTCAATGAATCAGTATAAAGCTAATACATTTCTGAAACATGCTTGCTCTGAACCATTTGATTCAAGGTCATGAGCTCTGCAACAGTCCTTTGATCATTGGCTCAACATGAAGGTTGTGGCCTTCTTATTTTATGTCTAGATTCAGAATTTCTTCAACTGTCATTCCAGATTCATATCCTTGGTAGTTGGCATCTCTGCCTTTGGTTTAAAAAAATTTGCTGCTGTTTCAGCAGCCTTTTTAATTCTGGTACTTGTGCTATTGGAGCAGGCATCATCATCAACATTTGTGTTCATTCTATATGTATTTATTAGGTTCATTACCATTAATATCGTCATTACTTTATATTCCTTTTGCATAGCTGCCAAGTTTCCTGTTTTTCCCATTTTTATGTATATTTAAATTAATTATTTTTTGTTAGTTTTAAAATATTTTTTATTCTATTACATGTGATTGTAATGTAATATTGTTTACTGGAGTTAATTTTTTTAGAATTAAGTTCAGTTCTGTTTGATTTTATTGATTTTCTTAATTTTTTTATTTTATTGATGTAAATATCTAATAATAGAAACACTGTATCTAGTTGCTGACCTTAAAACTGGTGGCAGTTTTGGTAATAAAAAAAAGAGTTAGAATCAGTAAGTTGAGTCAAGATCATATCTAGACTATGTGACGTGAGGCACATGTTAATTTGTAAGCAAACTTAAATTTTTCCTTGAAAGGTGAACTCTTGACCCTCATCCAGGAGTCTGTTTTGCATTTTAGTTAGTCTTACAACTGATGTTATGATAAGAATTCTATCAGTCATTCCTTAACACTTGAGATGTCAAGTTGTTTTATGTTGTGTCCAGTTTGGAGCTGAATTTTTATTTTCTTCTAATTATTGAATTCAAGTGATTGTTTTCCCTGGAAATACAAACATGCTCAAAATTAATTCTTGGACAAAGACATTTACTGAAATTTCTACAGAATTCAAAAACTGGAGTAAAATATTTTCTGTGATTCAACAAGAGACTTTTGACAATCAGTACAATGCTGACAATTGCATGTGTCCATCTTGGATTTTCATCGAGATTTGAAATGTGATTCACTTAGAACTTTTCATTGATAGTATATGTGATTTTTTATTCTTGGATTACAATTTGGATTTAATTTGCAATACTGTAAGTTCCGTTTTCTTATTTGTTTTTTACTTTGTAGTCTAGGGAAATAAATTATTTGTTACATTTTACAAAGCTGGTTGTCTTCACTCTTTTCTGTTACTTATTTTAAGAGCATAGACTCGTAACACCATATTTGTTCCATATTTTCGACCTGAATACAATTGTACTTTTTTCTTGTCAATAATCAGTTTTTTAATTTAAAAAAATTTAAATAAAAAATTTCCATGCAATTTTATGTTTAGATCGGTCACCTAGTTCCATTCAGAGAGTAAATGTGTCACATGCATATAGATATATAGAGTTTTATAATATGATTGGTTCATTCGAAACTGAGGCTACCATGTGGTCCTTAACCACCATATTGGATTGCACAGTGCAGTTACCGCTTTCAGTGTGTCTCAGCTTTATAGTATTCAACTTTTAGTCATGTTGAAAAGGAAAGCAGAAGAGTCATAATTTTCTCCAGTAAAGAAATGAAAACAAAACTGGAAGGACAATTATGCTGTTATGTTTAGAGTCATGAAACCATTTCGTAATTGAGGAAACTTTGCATTTTGTAAATTGTGTAATTGTGATGTAACTATTGTCCATGTAGGTGCTCATGAAATAAAGCAGGATTAAAAAAAGATAATAAACATCAGCTTGCTGCTTCATCATCAAAAACACGTACAACTTTTATAAATACCAGAGAGAACCTTGATGTAATTATATCAGAAGTTCATTTTACTTTAAAAAATAAACAGTGAATCATCATCTTTTAGTTGCTAGTATTGCTGGAAATTTACTTACACACTTTTTCAAGACTTTAAATTTGCAAAGGATTACTTGTGTGCTGGAATGAAAACTGTTTAGTAAAAAAATTGCACAGAATTCAGATCATTGAAAGATGGTACATTGGAATTAATAATGATTGAAAAAACACGGTGTGAAAGAGACTCCTATAAACAGCTTGTGTCTGAGAGTTAGTATGTAGCAATCTTGCATCCTCTGCATGGCTACCTAAATGGAACAGAGTGCCTGTTCAGAAGGTGCAAGAGTGCAACACATGCATCTTTTGCATTAAATAATTACATAATTTATTGTCCTACTTTACTGATGGTTGTTGATGTTTATAAATAGTTATATATGCATTAAAGTTTTAAGAATCAATATTTGTTCCTGAAAATCAATATTTTTGCCATAATCAGTCGGTATTTTTGTATTCTGGGCTTGGCAGCTATGCTTTTATTAAAATTTGTCTTGATCACCACAGGAAGGAAGTTGAAGAGAGGCTAAAGCAACGCCGGCAAGAAGACCAAGCCCATCAACTCCTAATACAGCGCAATACCGAGGAATCATGGAAGCGTCATGCATATAGACTTGCTCACCCAGCCTATGCTGATGGCAGAATATGGTGAACATATATCATGCAGTGATCATGACTTATATTTCATACATAAAGATTTAGGTATGCTTGTAATCAAAGGTCTATTTGAGAGAGAGAGAGAGAGAGAGAGTAACATTTAAATTTTGTTAACATGTTTTATGTAGCACCTCTGGATTTCTTGTAGGCTAGATTGGGAAAGAACTGAATACTGTGTGTTAATATTAAAGTCACAGTCCATGTTGCATTTTATTTATAACATATCATATGCATGATGCATGATTTACATAAACTCCACACAAGACCAATCACAGTATTGTATTTGAACTTTCGCTTATTCCAGAAATCCTAACAAGTATTAGTCCTTGTAGGCCAAAAGCAGATCACAGTTGAATTGAAAGGAAACATGGATAGAGATTTAGTGTGGCAAGAAAGTTTGCTTCAAAAACATTCTTTTGGTTTGGCTTGACGAGGTGTAAAGCTATACATGGCAGCCATTTTTGGCAGACAATATTGTATACATGGCAGCCATTATAGCTGGTCAGTGAAGAACCTGGGAAGAACCACTGACTCAGTCAGAAGCTACAGGCAAGCTTTCTCACACATCCACATTGCCTGAACCAAGACTCAAGCCCACATGGGCAGAGGTGAGATGTGAGTGATTTGTGAAGGCAAGTGCTTATAACACTCAGACACCTGGGACCCTTGACACAATGAACTATTTAGAGATATTCTGACATTTTCACGTTAATTGCAGATTTCATGACTGCAATCTGGCATTGTTAAATAAATGGAAGACATGCTAGATTATGACAATTTAGATTTAAATATTCCCTTAAGCTTGAGTTCCATTTTCTGAACTTCATGTACATTATGAAGTAAAATAATAGAGAGTGACAATTTTCATGGACAGCACTTCCCCTTCACTGAATTACAGTGACTACATGTAAAAGTTTGGAAATGGAAACCAGGAATAAGAGTGATAATCCATCAAGATATCCATTCTTTTTTCAGTGGCATAGTTTTAATGGTGATTTGTTTTTTACCTAGATTTGGAACTTTTCTTACCATATCCATTCAGCAACAAATCATTTTGACTTAAAAAAATAAGTCTGCATTAGTCTAGAATGAAATTGCTGAGGAATTAATTTATGGCAGGAGTGTGTGGTGTTTTACAATTAAACTGCTTTCTGAGAAAAATGCAGGATGTAAACATTCCTAATTAGAGTCAGGAAACTATTGCAGGAGTTCAGTATTCTGTAATTTAACTTAGTTTTGTGGTTGTTACTGATATTATTGTTGTGGGATTAGTATGATGATGGGAGTTGGATTCAAAGGTACTGGTTTCAAAACTGTATATTTTTATACCTGTAAGTTCAGGCATGAAGACTTAAACTAGTCCTTCCTTAAGACTTAGTCTCAACTCAAAATTCAGGCCTTCAAATCCAAAACCTCTCAAGCTTAGTTTTCAGACTGATCAGTCACAATTGGTCCTACTTTTGAAACTCATTTCTAATTGAATTAGCATTAAAAATTAATATCTGACGCAAGCACAGTTTTTTATCAGCAGGCCGAAAACATTATTGGGAATTTCAATATGAAAATGTTACTCCAGACTTGGAAATATTTCTCATATTTGGCAAATGCAGCCTTTTGATGGGTCAGAGTGATTTTTACTAAGATTTGATTGGTCAGAGTGATTTTGAGTAAGATTTAATTGGCCCAACTAATTTTGAGTAAGATTTGTGGTCAAATAAAGAGTTATTATGGCAGTGCCAAATTTCTCGTTTGTTAATTTCAAGTCGCTGATCAATCAGACATACAAATTTTTAGTTGAGTCTGATTTTCGGTACAAGAATGTTAGGTCATTGTAGGCCATGGCCTTCAGATTTATGCGATTGCATGGTCATCTTAGACCCTGGCATTTACAGCTGAGTTAAAATGGTTCCAATTGATGTTCTTCATGCTTTGCTGCTTTGATACAAAAAAAGACAAGACATTAAAAGGCATTGTGTAGATTTATGTCATTACTTCTTTTGCATACTCTCTGTTGTATGATTAGAAGTATTAAAGGAAATTTTACATAAATCTTCATAGTGGTTTGAAATAATTTGATTTGCTGATACACATATGAAATTCTTCATTAACTGCACAAAAACATTATTGTTAAAAGATTCTGTGATACTGTTATATTGTTTGTTAAGTTTTTATTGTCTAGAAGTCAAAGATTCTATAATGCTAAGTGACTTTTCCATTCATATGGAATGAATATCCATTATTTATGATGCTGTTAGTTTTTGTTTCTAGTACATGATCTTATCATTGTTGAATTTTATATTTTGCTCATTCATAAGTTATATAAATGTTTGTCAGTAAAACTTGTCACTTGTGTTTCATAATTAAATCTGACATTGTACATGGTGCATTTTTTCTCATTGTTTTTCAGCAAATAAAAAACTTTCACATCATTCATCAGTGAATTGAATTTGCCCAATCTATTTGCTAAGCCCGAATCCATAAAACTTAGTAAAAGCTTCAAACTTTATGCACAAACCTTATAAATAGTGTAATAACCTATTTTCAGCTTTGAAACAATTAAGAAATTACTCTAAAATGTAATAGAGTAATAAACATTGCAAGAGGAAGGGCAAATGTTTTATGTGATCACAAAAGCTAAACATTTTATCCAATTTATTCAAATTTATAATTGTTAATAGAAGGGAAGAAAATAGTATTTACTTGTGTATAAGGAGTCCAACACTACCAGCTGGTGCAACTGTGGCTCCCTTACATTTTATGGTAATGTTAAATATAATGGGATGCATGACTATAGAGGGTTTCACGGTTGCAACAGAGTTACTGATAGTAGCACCTAAAATTACCAATTACCTCCCTTAGCTTCAATGTGCATGCCCACAAAAAATTTCCAGTTCTGGATAGTTCACTGTTCTACACTTGGTTAACGAAACATAAAGTCAACAAAGGAAGCAATCTTATCTGTACTACATACAGATCATTATGGTTAAACCAATGAATCATATATATATATGTCAAACATCTTTTGTTCATACTAGGAGAATAATTATCGACGTTAAATCAGATAATTAGATTCAGTGTCCGTACTTACATTACCTGGTTTATCAGATAATCAAATAATATTTACTTTCCATACTTAAATGATATCAAATAATTAAATTAAATACACTGTCCATACCTGATAATATAGATTAATTATCCATAATTTCAGATACATTTGTAGGAACATTTCGCTTTGCTTTCTGATTTTAAACATTTATTGCACATTTTTGGCTATATAACTTTAATGAAAACAATCTCAACAATATGCATTTTTCATATGTTGATATATCCTATTTTCGCAGATACTTTCGCAAGGCTAATAGTTTGTTTATAACACGAGTTAAGAAAGTTATAACACAAGTTCAGTAAGAAAATTATAACACGAATTTGATACATCAGCTTAATTTTTTTTAATGGAACACAGTATTTTAATGTATTCAGAGGAACTTAACAAAGCAATAATTACATTAGCTATCATAACGATAAAGGAGTGTAATTAATGCAGACATAATATTTATTCATATTTGGGTGTAAATATTGTACAATATTCAGATTAAATAACATGCCCAATGACGTTTTTATTTGTTTCATTTTCTTTCTGACTTTTGAAACATCAAATATCGGATGGTACATGCAATAACTTTCAGCATGATTTTTCTTTGCTTATGCTGACATGTAATAACTCTCAAATTTGCTGGGGTCTTTAGACAACATTTCTGATTGCCATCAGCAAATTCATCTAGAGCAGCCTTCTTAAAATTAGTTTAATTCTGTTGAACTTTCCTTGCATCAAATATGTAAGTTTTAAAGATCCAATTGTTTCACAGATTTGTAATAAAAGAACCTTAAGAAGTTATATTTTTTTCTTGTTGTTGTTCAACCTCCATTAACTGCTATGATTGAAGCTGTAAAAAAAATAAACATATTTTTATTATTCTTCAAGCGAGATAAATTGCAAGAACTTTTACACAGCGATACGCTTTCGCACAATCAAATAATACAAACTACAGCAAAAGTTAGTAATGGAAAGATAATGAAGTTCTGAAATGGGCAGAGAATATTTATTTGAAAGCTGGGTGCAGTGCAAGTTAGTGAGAGAAAAAAAAAGATGTAAAAACAATTGATAAAATATTGACAGAATTTCTTTGAGATATCGATCCTGCTTGCCTAATGTGAGCAGTCGGTCACATTTTCTTGATCTACATCTGCCATCTTAATTGATTAAACTATCTGGATGTGAGTTGTACCGAGATGCCCTCTGGTGTTTTCAAGGGGAGATACTAACCGTGAAACCCCCTATATTCCTGTTATTACTGACATTTTGGACTGCCTACACTGTCAGTAACAAAACCCAGTTTCTCACACAAGTACTGTTTCTTGCAAGATCCACTATAAAATGTTTATGTTGTATGAAGGACCATGGTATACTGAGGTGTAATATAGTGAGATACTACTGTATGCTTAAAATTACAGACAGCATAGACTCAGATATACTATCCCATAATATGAGCAAATCAAGGTCTTTGTTGTTTATTTTATTAATACTATATTGCATTATGCAGAGTCCAAAATGGGTGTAGACTGGTTACAGTAGGGCACATATTGTGCAAGTAAGATATACTTATAAAATGAATGCAATAGCAGACTGCAAGAGTTGGATCTGCCATTGCATAATGCACTGGCAGATTTGGGTCTATGCAGCTTGTTAGGAGTCATCAGCAGAATACACAATATAGACCTGATCTGGTGGCACATTATGCAGCATTAGATCAAGGTCTTGTTGTTTGCAACAGGGCTTAGAAGCGATTGAATATATACAGTATGTGGTATACATGATAAATAAATACAGCAATAAGTATTGTATATTGTCCTGTGGTCATGAAATAATTTTAAAACATATATAATTGCTCATCTTTTCTGCCAGTTACAAATTATTTCTAGTTAAAATTTTTAATCTGTTTTAAATTATATTTAATGTTTATGTATTGTGAAAAGTTATTAAATAAAGTTGGTTTTGAACTTTAAAGGATTATTTACATGATTTTTGTCTCAAATATGTTTACTGTCAATGAACAAGTTATATGTGTTTAGTAAAGGTTGATTATACAGGCACCAGTGAATATGACTTCTAACTAGTCCATACATACTGTAACTTCTTTTCTTCGTATTGTGATGTTTCTTTGGACTTACGGTAAAGTAAGTGAAACCATCAATTCTTGCAAACACAGCAATTTATTTCTTTAAGTTACAAAGTGAAAATTTAAGAGGAACTTTCAGTATTGTGAATTAAATCCCATATAATCCTAAATGTTTATCACGAGTACAAAAGTATAGAATGTTCCAGATGAATTCCAGTAGTCTTGAATGTCTTGATGTATCACTATGATATAATGCAGAATGTCTTTAAATGAGTCATCAATGATCCCAAAGTAGTGTTTTAGTCCAAAAAGTCAACGAGCACCTTGTAATTCTGATGAATAATTTAAACAAGCAATACTGCAAGTTCAATGAAACATTGCAGATGATCACAAGCTATTCAACACTATTTAGTAAGAAGGGCTTGAACATTAACATTATCATTAAAGGAACATGCATCTCTTTGATTTTCCTAACTTCAAAATGAATTAGGTTGTTCCACATAATGTACTGTACCAATGCAAATTAACCTAATGGACTCTCCCTCCAAAGTTGAAAGGGCGTAACATAACACCACCCTAGTCATAGTTATCCAGTTAAGTAGTGATATAGTGGTTGTTTATCTCTGACCTCCTTTCCTTTTAATTACCCGTATAACAATCGACCCTTTAAACTGCCCCGACTATACTTTTACATGAGCACTCAGCAGGACTGTTTACTGTGTACACATGTTATTGGAAATCAGTGTGGGGATTAAGAAAGATCTATCTATATATGTCTCTGTTTCCTATATTTTATTGTTGCTAAGAATACTGAAAATCTTGTTGGAGGGGTTGGGTGTAAGAACTCATATTTCATGTGACCCGTGTTATGGCACGTATGCCATTTATCCAGGTGATCATATTTTTCTGTAGAAAATCTATTTTTCTAGAAAGACAGTAATTAATTTCTGGCTGTAATATGATGAGGCAAACAAAATTTCTGCAAGTAGCAGCTGAAATGATTTTTAAACACATGGTCATTTGAAACTCAAAGCTGGGAAATACATGTGTTACATGCTGTCACTGATTATAAAGAGATATTGATTTTTTTCATCATTACTTGTTACACATTTAACAATTATCTTGAAAAATGTTTTTACAGCAATTTTTTGAGATGTTTATCATACTTTAGTTGTCAGTGAATTTTATGAATTTTCTCTAAACTTGTGATGATTCAATAATTTAAGATAATCCATTCTGTTTCATGCATGCAAGCCCTTCAGACCTTTGTTTGCGGTTATGGAAAGGCTGTATGAAGGTCATGGTTAAAATTCTTTAGTTTGTTAGACTTATTAAACACCGTCATACTTCTAATGAATCAGTACGAAGCTAGATAATTCATTAAAAATCCAAATTACACACACTCATTACGTGACACATTCCCTCTGACATAAATGTCAAGGTTACAATAATAAAACGAATACATTAATGTTTTAAATAAAGTTATTTTATTTTTATTTCCCAAAATCTATAGATGAATGTTCTTTATATTTCATTGATTGATTCATGCGAGTACTTCATACTTCGGATAAATCATTATAAAATCCCAATTATTAATTATGCAACATACTTGTTCAACCTTCTGCCCTTAAAATCATCATCACATATTTTACGCAACGCTTTGATTGTGGGCTCAAAATGCAGGCCACGGTCTTCTTCTTTGAAGCTTTATGCTCTTTCAGACGGGTGGGTGGGTGGGCATAAACATTAATCAACTTTGGTCTATCAGTGCACAGACCTATAAACGTTTTAGTATCCACGATTTTTATTGGATTTTAACAAGCGTTCCATAAGGCATCATTCAAATAAATGCTTTTATAGAGTTTCTTAATCATCACCCTTTACTACTAATTGTATACCGAACGGCTATACTTGCTGTGTCTTTTTTATGTATGTACATTATTACATATTGATTTAATCTTACTGGTCTGAACTGGCGTTCGATATAGAATTTCAGTCCGTGAATCCGTATCGCACAACCAGCCTCTGTGTCTGTGTGTGATTTGGATTTTTTTAACATAGCTTTAAAAAAATTTACTTAAGTACTTTGCCTCTGAAATTTTGTACTTAAAGTTTGAAAAAGCTAGATATAGTAAGAGAGCCTCAGTGAGTCATGCCAAGAACGAAGGCAATCAATGGTTAGAAATTCCTTAATGTTCGGAGAAAACTTTACTCCATTTTTAATTCCAAAAGATATTCCACGATATAATTTGTATACAGTGACAAATTTACCCAAAATCCATTTCATCTTTACCGTCTCAAAATATGGTCCGAGGAGCAAGTTTAATTGGAGGGACTTTCAAGTTGTCTCTCAATATTACTGATAAATCGAATTTGTTTATTAAATCTGAGGATAAACTATCAAACATCAGGAACATAAAGGTAGACGTATTACAGAGAGCAGCAGCTGCGTTGATTGTAACTGAAATTTAGAAGATTTACATATTGTAACAACTTTGCTGTGGCATTTTTATCACTGGGGTACACTCAGGGAAGTGTATGTGTGCTTACTTTTAAATTCTGTTCAGTTTGAAAATAAAGAAAAGAAAAAGGAAGAATATTAAGCTTTTTCCTATTACATTATATCCAGATGAATATTAAAAATCTAGTCCGCATGTTAGAAAGGGACCGAATCTTCGATTTCTTGAAAGATATGTTATCATTTGCAATTCAAAGCGTCACTAAGATTTTGTATTAAACGAAAATTTAACAATTTAGATTTCAAAAGTATTGTAAATTAATGAGCTTTTTGTATATAAAAATAGCCAGATGTATTTAATTTTCAAATTCGCCGTGAAATTTGGTTGGAAGCATTGTATCAATAAAGAATGTAGAGCGCAAAGATCACGTACTTGTTTAAAACCTATGTTCCATTTAGAAGTAATGACAAATACCACTTGCCTGTGGCTGCAGTTTAAATTCATTAACATATCCATATAACATTTTCAAAATTTCGAAGCTAAAGAGTAAATAAACAAAACTACATGTGCGCTTTGTTCTGAGTGGGCGGAGATAACGTGTTTCATATGGCGTAGGAATATGAAGAGGACGTCAGACCGAGACGTATGTTCCATCAAAACGAGTTTCAACGCTCAGAAAATCCCCATGTATATTAACGGGGCTAAATCTCTATATATACTAAGCATTTGCGTCATCAGTCTGTCTGCATTGCAGATAAGGGTTTACTCCTTAGCTATGAAATTTTTAAAATGTTGTATGGGACATAGTGCACAGTGTATATCTTGGCCTAGCCCCGGTTATGTACATGCGAAATTTTCATAGGCGATTACAATATCTTTCATAAAACGCCAAATGCCTAATTCATTTTTTAAAAGTAAACGTTAAAAAACATTAAAGATTGTTTGAATAGAAATGAGATATATAATAAACACGGAGCCATATAAATGTTTGTTCCGAGTCTACGGAAAGAACTGACACGGCGTAGGAACATTCTTAATCATACATGTGTGAAGATTATGGCATCAATATCATGTGCTTGATGGAAACCAAAGTTTCTTCATTGATTTTTCTGAGCAAGATATAAGATGCGTTTGACGCTCAAGGCATTTTTACAAAGTTTTTTTTTTTAATAAAAAAAGTGATAGCCTCAAATTACTTGCAATATCATTTAAACAATTCTACAGCCAATCTTCTCTTTCTTGTCAAATTTACCATCAATCATCATCTAATTAAGTCCTTTGATGATGCTTAAGTGTGTGTGTGTGTGTGTGTGTGTGTGTGTGTGTGTCAGTTTATAGTGATGTCTAGCACTGGGCATCATGCTGCAAAGACGTAGCATGATGTCCCACCCAGTCATACTATCCTGACACCTGGCCGACCAGTCCTAATGTTATGAAAAAAAAGTTTTTGGTATCATAACCTTCTTCTCATTTCTTGCTATGAGAAGGGATTAATCATCAGTTAATAAATGTCTTTGCCCATGGTTAGAGAGAGAGATCCGCGCTCTCTTGAAAGAGGGTGCCACTCAAAACGGTGTAAATACGGCTACATCTTGGGGAAATTGGCAAGCGGAGGTACGGGATGCTGTAACGACACAAGCCTTTTTGAGTTTCTGACGAAAGAACTCTTTATTGAAATACTCAATATATAAAATTAAATTCAAATATCAATCTAAATAAACTTAAATTACGGATATAAGATATACATATAAAACTACGATATCCCATACACTAACCAACATCACACATTTGTATAATTTCTGCCTTTTAGAATATAATACAGATAATTAAATATCGAATAAATTCACGATAGCTTAAGAATCTAAAATTCAGTATTTCAGACTAATACCGCAATCATTTAGTAGAAATATATTTTACTGAATTTAATATAAAATGTCAGCATATTAAACTCTATTATTTAAAGAGCATTTTATTAACTATTACTGAGTATGAAGTTGGTAGCAAACGTTCCTTTTTTTACTATAATCAATAATATAATTGCAAGTAAATATAAGTTCTTCAAACAATTAAACTTTCCAATACAATATATTATAGAATAGTAAAGAATGTTAAAATAATCTGATGTTGCAACGTACTGATGTTGTTAGATTAACATCTTAACACTAAGAAATCATTATACTATATGAAAAATTGTACATAGACGATAATCTTACCTGTAACGACACAAGCCTCTTTGAGTTTTTGACGAGTGAACTGTCGTGTCCGTGGATTGACACTGTTTATATCAGTTTCTTAGGACAAATATGGTTACACGTCTAGTTTTAGTCTAGTGCGCCAGAATCTCAAAGTGAGGCTTCATATTTTCTTACAGACTATCGTCTGGGTCTCTGTATGTCATTAGGTAGACAATTACACCATGTCAGCGCGTGGAGCTTATAGCTTAGTCAGAAATTTTAAGCTTCCACAATGCGGTAACATACACAACTTAGCGAGTGTAGTTTTTGCTGACTTATGATACAAGGGAAATGTATAGAGAGTTTTGCCTTTGCTCAGAAGGGCGCAATCTTTATTAAATAGTATATAATTGTAATACCAAAATAAATGGATTTAATCTTAATATATTTTAATAAAATTACTTTCAATATAATTTAATAAAAAATAATTTTAATACAATTTAGAGAAAATTTCAATCTTATTACTTGCACTAAAAATTCTGTCCTAATACTAACACTAGCCTCTTATTGCTGAGTGCCTATCGAGGCAGCTGTTAGTACCATAGTCAGCTTGTGATGTTTGACTGAACTAGTAGATAATTATCGCATAGTATGGTAATCGTCAATCATACCTCGATATACATGTACATTCAATTGTGGCTTTAAAAATATTTTTAAAAATTTGGTTACTCTTCTTGTATATATTTTGTATGCAAGATTGTTATTTAGTAAGAAATGATAAAGACATAAGTATTACAATGGAGACAGTCTCCATCAAATGGCAGAGAACAGTCATCAACTGTTGGTGTATATTTTTCTTTTTATTTCAAAATGCCTTCAGTAGATTAATAGGCTAAAAGTGAATTTTTTTTTACCACAAACTGATCCCAAAACCATAAACATCTCACATTTGATTTCCCTTTCACTGCAAAACACAAAATGTTCCATACCATATTTTTGATGTAAACGTTTGTAATAATCATAACGATGTGCGTGTGCTTATATATATTACAAAATTACAGACGCCACCAATAACAGAGGCGCAAACAAATGACAGACAAAAATCATAACACAATAATTTTTTTTAATGGCACCTGACTTATTAAAACAAAATGAAGTAAAAACTGTAGTTACATGGTTAATTTAGAAGATATAAATATCCGTTTCATTTACAGTATTTTGCATGTGTTGTTAGAAACTATATACATATGTATAATTCATGAGGGTGATTTGAATCTAGGAATGGTGTTGTCAAAGGGATGAAATGCATTCAATATTGACTTCATTATTTATTATAGGTGTGTATTTGGCGCTTTGGGTGCCCGAGTGGTATAAAAGGCTCGCAAAGGATCACAACCATTTCGTGTCTGTCTTCCTGGGTTCGAGTCTTAGGCTTGACCAGCGTGGTTCGCTCAAAAAGCTCCCAGCAGCTTTCCGTGGGTCGGTAGTTCTTGCCATTGTTTTCCCGCATTCTTCCTCTGCCATTTATTATACTGGCCGCCAAATGCAGCCTATCTTGCGCTGAGAAATGGCGTTAAACCCAAGCAACAAAAACAACATAGGTGTGTAATCCCAGTTAAACAATACCATATTTTAATAAAACGTGCATCATCGTTAAAACGAGTACAGAATATATGAAATTAAGTTTATGTAATATAAAGGGATCATATACACCAGTGGTTCCCAACCTCAAAGTCGTGATCCAAATTAGTGTCGCGAGGACCTCCTAGAGAGTCACCATGTTGCCATGATGTTTTTCGAGGGTGGCAAAACTTACCAAAATGAGGAAAACAAATCGTGATGCTCAGAAACAAAATATGTTTATGGTTGAGGACAAAACAGTGTTGGGAAACATTGATCTGCTCTATTATTTGTCTATAAAAGTATGATTAAGCTTATTCCCCAAGAATTCGGAAAGTGGCTGTTGGGTAACAAAACACAAAACATTTTCCAGTAACACTGTAAAAGTGAGTGCTTTCTAGTATTTCATTGCTAACTGGATCAGAAAGGCATTCGTTTTATTATTTTCCAATGACGAAAGAGCACAGTAAAAAAATCATATCAATAGTATTTACATCAATATTTCACTGTACATAAATATTTTGAAATGTAAAAGTCAATTTCCAGGGATATAATTGGTCTGTATTTCTGACTCCAACACACATCCTGTATCTATAAATCATCAAGTGTATTTTATAAAGCTTGGGAATATCTTCTTTTCATTCTATATAGTTCTTGTATAAAACTAGGTTTTACAAAAAATATTCACACTGAATTTGATAACACAAAATTCAGCATTTACCAGTCCTTTCGCAGGTGCACATCTGATGTGTTTTTATTTTAATTTTATTTTATAGGATTGTCTATAAATCTAGACAAAAATTATCAAGCCATTTTAATATGCAAGTATGATTCTTCCTCCGCACAATTCCTTTAACATAATTTTAATACTTATACAAGGAATTGAGGAATGAATAATTGATTTTGTTTATGTTTCTTTTTTAATTTCAGTAATACGTGTCTGTAGGGAGGCCATTCGTCCGGTTTATATCAGACAGTCTACTTATCTGTAGGTAGGCCATTCATCCGGTTTATATCGGACAGTGTGGCTTTCAGCTGGTCTATACCCTTGTTGACATAGTTATTTTGTGTGCAAAAAGAGTGTCCATTATTTTAAAGTCCCGTCAGTGATCATCATATTTGTATGTGTAGTCATTTCGTCTTTGTATTAACTTTTAAATAGGATCGACTAAGAAGATCGTGCTATTATTGAGGACAACATAATTCGAAAAAGATGAAAGACAGGGCAATTTTCCTCGTCAGATTGCAAAGTTTAAGACTGTGAAATTGAATTATATTATAAATAAATATTTTAAAAATATGATGAAATAATACTGTTTGTTCACATGCAAAAGTTTTGTATTTTCAACCAAAAAGTCTAACTTGGCTGATCAAAGTGACTGAGGGTAGTTAGCATGTGGCCGGTTGGTTCACCTCCAAAATTAGCTTTCTGCAATGGAATCAATGACCTTTCAGTCAAACCATTTTTCTGTGTTGAATAATATGTGCACATTTAGCTTCAGCAAAGCCAAGGCTTTTTATTTGAATCAAATTTTTGAATTTCAGTTTCTTCGTGAACTTAATCTGTGTAGTTGAGTCGCCCATTGATGAAGTTTCCGAGAGCACATGGATCATCAGAACGATAGAGTTGCACACACAATTCCCGGAAATAGTCAATGTCCACTTTCTTTTCATGATTCTGTAAAACATGAAGATATAACTGTAAACATGCCAAAGACAAAACCTTAAACTAAAGACGTATTATGGTACCCAATGATTTCTCATTTTAGGGACCGACCATTTAAATTTCGGGAAGTGGGGGGGGGGGGATTCTTTTCAAACCATATGTTTTCAATCAGATCTTTTTAGCTAGCATAATGGATAAAATAAGTTCTCATTCTTCAAAAGCTTAGCAAAAAAATGTTTAAAGCTATTGGCAGCGTCGGACACATTTTTTAAAAATAAATCCCATTATCCCCCACCCATATTTCAATGGTCGGTCCTTAAAGGAACACGACGTATAGTCAAAAAGCTGCCAATATGAATGTTTTCACAGAGTTATTACTTTCTTTGTGCTACTATGCAGCTTTGAACTTTATTTGAATAAGGATTTCATATCGTGTCATATTTCATATATGTTGTATTCAAAGTCATTTTTTACTGTGTGAGGAAAAACGTGTGTGCATATACTTCTTAGCGTGTATCGATTCATATAGCCTGCATAATCAATGTCAAGGTCACCAGCATCATTACTGTTGTATAAACAATCCGAAGTAGACTATGGAATTTCATGGGCACCTGTATCATCAATTTACTAAATAGCCTGCGCAAGACGAGCCAATATTAAGGTCAACTGAGAGATGTCTTTTCTACTTAAGAGTAGATGCATCAGATATAGAAAAGTGCCCGTATCACTGATTGCAGAACAGGTTAGTCCACATAACACAAACGTGCTCTAGCGGGAGCAAGCAGTAACGCGGTCATTCATGGAGAAGGATATCGGAGAACATTAACATCTCCACCAAACTTTGATGGATGACAGCCAACCATTGCCCATACAGGACCCCGATATCGATCACGGAACACGAGCAGATTTTTGTGTTTCATTAAAATCTAAGAGCTAAAAATGACTAGGGAGAAAGTGGGCGCTTCATAATTACCTCAGAAAACATAAGGAAAGCATTTCTGGCGTCCTTTGAAGGTACCCCAAATTCTGACATGACATATTCATATTCTTCAATATCTATTTCTCCATCTCCTGTAATTGATACAACATTTTTGTTAAGTTTCTATTTCTCCATCTCCTGTAATTGATACAACATTGTTGCTAAGTTTCTATTTCTCCATCTCCTGTAATTGATACAACATTGTTGCTAAATTTATATCTAGTCAAATAAAAGTTTCTTAATAAAGAATATCCCTTGAATAAATATCATCTGAATTTTCAATGATTAATTTGTGATTGATGACAATAATATTAATGTTAAATATTAATATTATTAATTTTAATAATCATGGGAAGTATTTTTAAGGTACTTGCTTCCTTCCGTTGTGTTGACAAAATACAAACTCCATGCATTGTAAAAAAATTCTACTCAAACTTTAGATTGTTTGTCAGAGTCTGTATTTATTTTAATTTTGCTTTTTAAATTTACTTTATGTCAATTTCTTTGCACTTAAAATATTTGTTTCCACAAATTTAAATTTACACATTGTGGATATCGCTTATTAGAGGGAGCTTGTTTGTGTGATAAAGGACGCAAGGGGACAACTCATACTTTTGTGTGAAGAAAGATAAAAATAACCAGATTTTCGTTTGTAATACGCATATGCCCTACTGACTCTTTGCAGAAATATATATTTCCCAAAAGCTCCAAAACTGATTTTTAAATGAAATGAAAAGTTTATAACATAGCATGAAAATCAGGATCATCTATTTTTACCTACAAACTTGTCGTCCAAAGTGATAAATCTGTCTCGTATGTTTCGTTTTCCTAAATCATGCTGACATTGGTTTCGTCAATGTGCATAAAGTTATACTGAAAATCTGCTCTAACGGCCGCAAAATCTAACCGTGTCATATGCGAATAAAATGAAGCCTATTATATTTAATTTGTCTATCTCAAGTTGTTTTTCATTTATCGGGCTAGTTTAAATCCAAACAGTTAAAAACGTGTGGGAAAAATAATAAAATAATGCTGTAATCGTCAAAAATTAATCAGATCATCGCATATAAATATGATTTGTCTTTCGCAAGCGGTCTTTCTAAAAGTTTAAAAATGTGTAAAAAAATATATATATTAAAAACGATGAGACAGTTACTGTCGTATTCTGAAATTATAATCAGGTTATCTATATACGGATATAAATATGCTAGCAAGTTAAATTTTATTTGTCTATATTGCGTTGTTTTCTGCAATCTTGCAAGCGACTTTCTTAGAACTCACGGACATACAGACTTAGATATATAGCTAAAGCAAGAAGACTCTGCTGGAAGCAGTGTGGGCAAGTACATATCAAATTGAAGGAAGAACGAATAGACAGAAAGCAACAGAATATAAGCACAAAGAGATAGACGGGAAGCCAGCGATAAAGAGAGACTGATGAACTGACCTGTTCTGTCCAGCAAGTCGAACTTGTACTCAATGTATTTCTCCAACCAGTCCGGAATATTCTTTGTGCCGTCGGTGTTTTCCTTGGTGGCCTGCAGTAGACTCCTCTTGTTGAAGTTCTCCCACATATTCAGCTGGAAAACGTAATCATTATATGCCACAACAATTAATTAAAATGTACAATTGAAGAGTATGCTTCAGTGTAAGTTCTATTTAAATTATACGTAAGCAAATGCATACTATGCAGTTTACATACTTTCACTGACTGCAGCACTTCATGAAATGGTGGATTTTGTTTAAAGGAAAAGCTCCTGAAATATCTCATTGTCGCCATACTGTCATCAAAACGCCGTTTACAGTAATCAGTTTTTGAAGGACTTCTCCAATACTAAAATGTAATTATCTTATTTCGTAATTACTAGTCCTTTACTTTGATTTGTATTGCAAATATATGATGGCTCCCCAATATATCAAAGTAGTCAAAGCATCATGTCAAATTCCTTTGCAGTGGTAAATGTAATTTTTGTAAATGTGTCATTGGCGTTCGTGTTTAAGGAGTAAATAACTATTAAGATTAATACAATACCAATAAAACCTACCCATTCTTCCTGTGTGATTATTCCATCGAAGTCTGCGTCCCCATCCTCATCTAATTTTGTCCAAATTTGAATGAACAGCTCGTTTATCTTCTTGTATTTATCTGTCCCCGGCTTCCAGCCACTCATTTCACAGATTCTCTAGAAGATACAACTCAGCTTTTTCCAAAGTTTTATATAAACTTCGACCATGCTCATTCGCATAAGACAATCGTTACAAATGCATCAAAGATAATACATACATGTATTTTAGCGCTTGTACAAGAAAACAACAAAATAAATCATATTTCAGCAAAATTATTGCAACTGAAGTTTTTTTTTGAGGGAATTACTTCCAGACAAAGTTACACTACATTTCCCACGTTTAAGTCCAGCATGATTAACCAGTTTACTGTGTAACCATGGTCTACTGCTGACACCAACCTTCAGCTGAAAGTGATTCCATTAGCTATAGGAGACCATATAAAAAGACGTGGACATGTGGGAAAATTCTCGTTTAATTTAATGAAGATCTAAATAAGGAAGAACCTGTTTAATGGGAGCATGTAAATAAAGTGAATTTGATACATTATGTCATCCTAAAACTCACTTTACTGTAAGTTGGATTCCTGTCTTAATTGTACTTAAGATACTTCATTTTGAGATAGATTCCTTTTACAGCTATAATATAAGAAAGAGTGACATCACAGGCTTCTTCAATACCCGTGAAATCAATGTCCGCCATATAATGTATTCTGGCCACCATGACTGCCGACCTCTTTGATATACATCTGACAGGATTTCAACACTGTACAAACGAACAAGTCCTGAAAAACAGCGTTATCAAGCATATGTGTCAGCAATTGTTTACCCAATGATCGATCCGGTCGAAGGCAGCGTCACTGGGGGTTGACCGAACATATATATCAACAGTGACTTTAATTTAAAAATTATATCAATACACCATATTCAGTATCGTTATTAATAGATGATGGTAAACCTCAGTGGGCAACAGTTCATCTGCGCGGTGGCCAGGCTGGCGACTGGTACCATAGACAAAAATAACTTATTTCAGTTTCTATACATCCTATATAATTAACAATAAATAAGTGACCCTACCATATGGCCGACGATAACAACGTCTAACAGTGGTCATTGGGGAAACTCCAAAATTGGGCTACAGTTGCCTTGGAAGCTGATTGATAGAAGCTATAGTGACATGTTAAACATTTTCTAACAGTATTGATAGAAATTATGGTGACATTTAAGGCAGCTTCCAATAGTATTTATAGAAATCTTGAAGACATTTAAACAGCTTCCATTAGTACTTATAGAAATCATGAAGACATTTAAACAGCTTCCACTAACATTTATAGAAATTAATAGTGACATTTAAAACAGTTTCCAACATTATTTATAGAAATCATGGAAACATTTAAACAACTTCCAATTGTATTTATAGAAATCGTGGTGACATTTAAACAGTTTCTACTAGTATTTATAGAAATCATGAAGACATTTAAGCAGCTACTACTAGTAATGATAGAAATTATTGGTGACATTTAAAGCAGCTTCCATTAGTACTGATAGAAATTAATGCTAACATTTAAAACAGCTTCCAATAGTATTTATAGAAATCATGAAGACATTTAAATAGCTTCCACAAGTACATGTATTTATAGAAATCATGGAGACATTTAAACAGCTTCCACTAGTATTTATAGAAATCATGAAGACATTTAAACAGTTTCCAACAGTATTTATAGAAATCATGGATACATTTAAACAGTTTCCACTAGTATTTATAGAAATCATGAAGACATTTAAGCAGCTACTACTAGTAATGATAGAAATTCGTGGTGACATTTAAAGCAGCTTCCATTTGTATTTATAGAAATTAATGCTAACATTTAAAACAGCTTCCAATAGTATTTATAGAAGTCATGGAGACATTTAAACAGCTTCCATTAGTATTGATATAAATCATGGTGACATTTAAAGCAGCACCCAATAACATCGATAGTAATTATGGTGATATTTACAGCAGCTTCCACAGAATTGATATCATTCATGGCGACATGAAATACAGCTTCATTTAATATTGATATTACAACCGTTTCTATGCTCATAAAGAATTACCATTTCCATGTTTTAGAGCTTTCCTCTCTATGAATTAAATTTATAAAACATTTACGCTCTCGTTCATAATTACTTCACTTTGTATATCTTTAGGATGTCAATTAATATTGTAATTCTACTCATTAATTTCAGATCAATAAAATGTAATATCGATTGCAAATGCACTAATAAACCATGTGCTTTTTGTTTCTAACATAAAAAGGGAATCAGGGGATGGTATTGATGGAATACATCGAATACGGTAACATTGGCTTTTAATTGCGTATGTTTTTCAAACGATACACAATGTCCGTTTGCCCATTGTTAATGGATAAAGTTTTAGACACGAAACACACAGGTGCTTTACCTTCTTTGCTAACTGAAAATCTTTCACTTCCAGCTTTCCATCTTTGTTCAGATCTGCGATAAAAGGACGGAAAGGTTCAATCAAGATAGATCACCTGATGAAATATTTACAGAACAGATATGGAGGTGGTTCAGCGATCATTTTTAGCTATAATGTATCCGTGTCCTTCAAGCCTGACACCAGAGAGTGGCATGCGCTACGACGCAGCTGTTGAAATGCAACACAGAAGACTCCAACATTATAACGATGGGCGAAAAGTGACAAGAAGAAACTTATATATCGATATGACCTTGCCATACATGTAACTTAATGAGGAAATAATTTACTCTTCTCCTTTTCGACGCTTTCCATATCTATAAAAACCCGTGAGTTTCCAAATTTATATGAATAAATACGTAGATAAGCCGACAAGCCATTTCTCTCAAACATTTTTAAATGACAGCTGCTTTTCCGTAGATAAAATAGTATGTTTGCGTACATAGCTTTGATGGACAAGCCACATCATAAAACTGATATAAGCTACAATTTTCTTTATTTCTAAACGAAGGAATTGTTAAGGACCCTGAAAAAATGCAGCAAACCAATTGTTTGAATTTACATTCATTGTGATGTATTTAAAATTTTCACTTCGTATTCATAGACAACACACACACACACACACACACACACACACACACAACTTACCGAAAAACGTGTGGAATTCATGAAGTAGTTTCCGCTTTTGAAATTCAGAGAGCTGGGAATTACATTGACCCATTATGGCTCGAAAAATTCTCCACCTTCCCCTCACGAAAAAGGTTACTGAAAGAACAGACAATCACATTTCAGGGAATTAAAAAATAAATCAGCTTGTGAATAGAGTGATGCGGGTTCGACTTCCACTGACCCTAGATCTGGTCGGATGTCGTGGTGAATCTCTTAGGAAGACACTTTTACCCTCTCCAGCATATAACATATCATGTATCGATCTGATCGAGAGACGCTGATCATCCAAATCAATCAATAAAAAATACAAAAATTGCAACTTAATTGCGAATTATGAAACTCAGTCTTTCAAAATCTTCTACAGAACCATTTTTGTTAACGTACTTTACAGTTAAAAGTTTGCACAGGGTCATTACGTTTAAGTAACAACCAGTCTTAAAAGGCTCACAAAATTTTGATTTTGTATTTTACACCTCAGACATTCAAAATAGCCTTTATTAAATGATATTATATAGTCATAAACCATTTTTTAAATAATAGAAATCAGTGTGGGTTATACAGCGCGGGCGGCGCGTGTGTGTGTGTGTAGTTACAGCATTACTCTTAATGCAATGTCTGTGTATTGGCTGCCTAAAAATTCAAAGGACAAAAGCTGCTTTATAAATATCATTTAGCAACTACCGAGATGATTCAGCCTCTTCGGTATTCGTAATGAAGAAGCTTTCACATGCGGTTAACTTGTGATGAGTCATTAGTGTCATTAATATAGTATGTTGATGTACTTCCAAGGGTGAGGGTGGAGAGATAATGTTAAACAAATGAGTTCATCGTAGAACTAATTTTACAGAAGACGAAATATGTTTCATTTGGCTGCTTTCGCAACCGTACATCTCGTTACCTCCTCTCTTCGCTTATGCTTATATGGAGAAAGACGGCAAAAGAAAACGAAAGAAAGAAAGAAAGCGAAAAGAAAACAGAGATAGAAATTACTTAAATTACTTCTATCTTTAACATTTTAATTAACAAACTTATTGAAAGCTCAGAGAATAAAAAGCCAAGTGAAAAACAAGAAAATGGGGAAACAACACGTGCCGTATTATGTTAATACATATGTGCTGCATGACTACAAACCATACTCTTGAACATTAATGGGTGTGGGGATGGTAGCCTAGGTTGATTACATTCCACTAGTATCTATGATAATTGCAGTTTTCGTCACCTAGTAACCGATGCAACAGCTACTATTCATGTTCACTGTTGTTTTAGGCTGGCTGTCTATTCATATTCTACAAAAGAAAATGATTTGAAGACCGATAAAACTAGATGTAAAGTAAGTTTATATCATCTAAGATATAGGGTTGTGAATGCACATTACTGTACCAGTAAAACAGCTGTTTCCATGTACTGCATTGTACCATGAACTGAGAGGGACAAAGCGATCAGAGTAACCTCTGCTCGAGGACGCTTAATTTGGTCGACAACACTCAACAATGTTTTCTTTTGGTTTGGTACTTTACAGCACAGCAATTCAGTTAGGTTGTTTTGTGCACAGGCAGTTGGATAAAGCTTATCAATGTAACCCACGTTTACACAAAAGACTTGTTCATGAAATATAAGAGCACCTGGGGGTAGGTGTAGTAGCTTAAGTGGTTCAGGTGAAAATAAAAAATAAGGCTTCACGCCAAGTTAAATACAACAATTACATGAGACCGGAATGTATGGTGTGGTAGCCTACATTTTTGATGTGAAAAAATAAAGGTTTACCGCCAAGTTAAATACAATAATTATATGAGACCGGAATGTATGTTGTGGTAGCCTACAATTTTTAGGTGAAAAAATAATGGTTTACTACAAATTAAATACAGCAATTATACGAGACCTGAATGCATGTTGTGGTAGCCTAGATGGCTGAGGTGAACAAATTAAAGACTTGCCGCAAAGTTAAATACAACAGATTTATGCGTATCTGGAGACAGGTGTGATAGCCTAGATAGTTGAGGTGATCAAATTAAAGGTTAACATCAAAGTTAAAAATAACCTACTATCTTATCATCCCATTAACAGCTTTGTATTTCATTCAACATATGGTCGAAGAATTAAAACCAAAGAGCATAGTAATTTGTCGTTAGGTATTGATTACTGAACTCTTCATTTCTAATGGACCGATTGTTACGTTACCTGAATGTTCGTCAATAACAATATAGTGATCATATACAATTTGCTGGGGGGGGGGAGGGGGCAGGGGGGTACATATGTCCCCGGGCGCCAAGGTACAGGGGCGCCAAAATGAGGCTTACAACGTTACATTATATTAAGTAAACAAGGGTAATATTCAAAAATGTGATTAAACGGGGAGGGGGCTGGGGCGCCAATTTTATTGTTCGTCCCCGGGCGCAAAATATCATAGCTACGCCTCTGATTTGCTATCAGCAAACATTTACCGAAGTGGGTTTATACATACATACATACATATAGTAAGTAGGTCGTAAAATCCCTGCTCATACGTAGACCGAATTCAATACGTTACGTGATTTTCTGCTTGGCTTATTGAGCATGTCCCCACAGCATGCAACACCCGATTTATAATTTACATATATTGGTCCTTTTGATAGAGTATTTCGCACATCACATCGGTTTTATAAATCGAAATCAAGTGTCGATCTGAATTTATGATAGGTGTAGACGGAGAGAATATATATATATATATATATATATATATATATATATATATATATATATATATATATATATATATATATGAAACATTGAATATATATTTCTTCTTTATCATACAAAGCAATATCGGTCTTGAAATGATTCATTATTTTTTTATAGCGCCACTTAGAAAGACATATAAATATTTATGATAGAAATCTACCAATATAATGATAGTTCCCCATAAGTAGGTTTTAAAATTTGATAGGAATATTTACAAGTGCATGCAACAAATTAAACATTCAAACTGTATGACTGCATTTGCGAGATTTTTGTTATGTAAAATGGCCCTGGCCGCTTAAAGAATTCTTCAGGAAAACAGTAATCGGCTATGATGTATATTGGCCTTGAAGAAATTTCAAGAAAACAGTAATCATTTTAGATGTAAATTGCCCTTGATGAAGTCTTCAAGAAAACAGTAATCATCTTAGATGTAAATTGCCCTTGAAGAAGTCTTCAAGAAAACAGTTATCAACTATGATGTGTATGGCACTTGAAGAAGTCTTTAGGAAAGCAGTATCATTAGACAAAAGTATAATTCAAGACTCAAACTGTTGTTACTTGACAATGAGACAGGCATGGATACTATATTGACAAAAAGTATGAAAACGTCATAAATATATATACAGAGAATAATCAGTTTCATTGCAAAACACACAAATACCGCCCCAAAATATACAAGATCCAAATAGCTTATGTTATTTTTACAAACCTCTTTCCATATAAACAGCTGGGGACAACTTTAGCTTTACAAATGTACTTGTCATTATACCAAAATTTTTAATTCTCTTCTAATTACCAATCGTCATGTTTACATTTTATTAGAAAAGGAACTGTAGGGATTTAATAATTATTTTTTTAATCTTATTAATGCTAAACATACTACAGCAATCAACTATGATGCAAATTACCCTTGAAGAAGTCTTAAGACTCAAAGGTTGCTATGCTTGGGTGCCGAGTCCATGATTTTCATACCTACTGTGCTTTCCAGGTATCCCACACCTATTCCATGCAACATACACCAAACTGATGTGAAACTGACAAGAATAATATATTCCAATCATACATGTTTGACTTTTCCCTAACAGATCAATAACACCTGTAACTATTAATTACCAGCAGTCATACCACGTGATATTATATGGAACCGATTTCTGCGTTAATGAAAGATGTCACAATGAAACCAACTGATATATAACTATAAATTGCTGAGTCATGCGACATCAATTTCAGTGAAAACAGGTGGGTTCAGACAGTGTTAGCCATTTAATGCGTAAACACATATCAGATTATGACATGATCATACATTTGCATGAAGTTCACAATTTTGTACTAGAAAAAAAGTCTGCCACCGAATGATAATGCTTTATATCTCTCTAAAAGAGACAAAAAAGTATATTGAACATTTTCTTGATGTTGCCGTACTTATTACATTACCGATTATAATAAGTAGAACATACAAGATAGACTCTGATCTGCAGGAGCATTATGCATTATGCAACGGCAGATACGGGTCTGTCTTGTTTGCATTTGGATCTGACTTCTATGAGAGTATCTACACGGTTCTTGAAACGACTGATGATACCAGTTACAGCAGTAGGGACATATTAAGATTTGTTTTATTTATTGCTGCTGTACAAGTGAATATGCAATGTGATTGCTTCCCTTTTGTTATCGTAATCTAGTGCGCAAGAGCGTAATAAATGCTGTTGGATCACACGCAAATTGTAAATAATTATTTCGGCATAGCCACGACCCCTACCCCTGAGTGAGCTCGGGGGGGGGGGGGAGGACTTGCTGGGACGAAAAACTGATTTGTCGAGATGTCTTCGCTAGCTACTAGTGTTGGAAACTTCAGGGACTAGTACTAATACTTGTTTAAAAACTAGTCATAATATCTCACGCAAACCTTTCAAGTCAAAAAACAATACTAGTCGCGTAAAGCATTTGGGAAGATGATTAGTAGGGCTGGTCTAAAAGTACTATTTCCCTGGCCAACCACGCAATACAAACGGAAGTATTTTATTTTCAATAAATATGGTCCAAAGAGTATACAGCTTGCGGCTGGTGTTCATTTCCAACACAAAAAGACAGGTGCGCATAGTTGAAACTGGGAGCCAGAAAAGTATATGGGAAAAATAGCGTGATTCTATGTTCGTGATGTGATGCGGTATGTATGTGTGTGTGTGTGTGTGTGTGTGTGTGTGTGTGTGTGTGTATGCATGCATGCATGCATGCACGTACGTGTGTGTGTGTGTTATTGCCATAATGGGAATATGGTGTTGGTGTGTGGAGATAATGGGCTACGGAGGTGACATTATGACAAGAGACTTAAAAATAATAGAAAGAAAGGCCATGATCAGTTTTGTGCCATGCGGGCTCAGTTTTTATTTTTGTATTTTACAGGATTATGGATAATATGGTATTCATATTAAGTGGTATCTATATTTCCCTAGCTGGAACGAAACGTTCTATAAAGGATATATTCCCAAATGTAAATATAACAACGCAATGAACCCCTTAATGGCTGGCGGAGCTCGGCAATCAGCAAAACGGCAAGTTCCGGCTCCCATGCGCAACGTTGACCATCGTGCTCCATTTTCTAGGCGCAATAGTGAGCATCCTGTTTTGCCTCATGCAGCCCAGGCTCCTAGAAACATGGCTGAGGCTCCAACCAAGTGGCCTGTTATGCAGGATGTAAACGCCTTCAAGTATGATCGGCTTAATTATGAGTGGCCTATCCCATGCTGGACACCTGCTTTGGTCCCTGTCATCATTTACAGAGTGGCAGGGAATAGTCGATTAGATCGTGAAACACCGAAGCACCACGGTACCAGAAAAAACAGATGTTCGAATCTTCGGTAGAAAGCTCTGAAGGATAGTTTAGATAAAAAAAAAGTCAAGCTCGCCATTGTTAAGGTCACAACGAACTCCGCAACAGTAATCATGCGTAAAGGCGTGATGGAACAGTTCGTGGCCCGAACCAGTGCCAGAATACTATGATGCATTGAAAGTACACCAGCAAACGGTATGGATGCCATTTTGTGCGTTGCGAAACACTCTAAGTGTGTCACAATATTACATGTCTCCAGGCCATAGCTACATTCCAGTGCAAAACTGCTTTCCACCCAGGTCGGTTATCATTTTGAAAACAGATACAATACTGTCGGCTCGATATCCCACTAATGATGATGAAGACCAGACAGCCAAGTACACCAATACGTTGGTGAGCTCAACTTCGGAAGCATTAACCTTTCGTTGGTAAGTTGGAGCGCCGCAAACAGGAAATCTCAGTTAGATTCTTTGTCTGGGAAAAAGATCCCCTACCCGCTAAAGCTGCATGAGATCGACCTGCTGTTGATTACTTAAGACTTTAATAACTACTTTGTGATAATGGAAATAACCCTAATGGTATAAATCCACAAGAAGACCAGGTGTAGAAAGCGAATCTGCCGCCCATGCCTTAAACTGGGATTATCTTTTGAAAGCTCACATTAAATAGTTCCGTGTTCTCTCAAAGCAAAACGCTTGACCTTACCGGAACAAGGCAAGAACATCCTCGATGAGATGAACATGCCACTAGAAAGTACAGATGATGATCTGGACAAAGCAACACGCAGAGTATCAGGTTCAATATCATTTCTGCTACATAGTAATCCACTGCACTGGAGTCTATAAGGTACCATTGCTATACTGCTTCGAAGAGATATTTTAGTATTTTCCTTGTGGCATTCGAGCACTGGATTGAAACGATCCTGGAGGTCTTCCGAAACTTTGGATAATGGTCATGGACGGGGACGACAGGAGACACATGTAGGCAGCAAAGAGCTGCAAGATTTGTGGCGAATGGTTGGAGTTAGACGATGAAAGGCCACTGCCATATTACAGGCAAGTACCTTGGCACGGACCAAAAAGCATGTAACCTCAGCCTGCTCATCTACACAGGAAACAGGTGTCAGATGCATTGCATAACCTGCGCTTATAGGAAATCGCTCGGTCATGCAGGCTAACGGAACAGACTAGATAGAAAAGATCAGCACCATTTCAACCGTGAAGGCAAACTAGCGTTCTCGCTGAGGAATAATAGTTTAATCCACACCCTTCAGTCTTTGAACATCAGCTTCGACAAGCTGGAAGAGCAACTAACCAAGGCTGGCAAGGAGGTTGTTTATGCTACAGCACAATACATGGAGCACAATACTGACCTTCGTGCCCAAAAGGATGTCTACCCGTACAAATGCACGTTAATCTGGAAGCGGTTTTGATGAAACTCAGTTGTGGCCAATTCAGCCGATCGGAAATAGAAGAGAAAAAGTACAAGCACACTAAATGTGCATGGAATTCGTTTAAGTGTCAGAATAAAGGAGATTACAATAACCTCTACCTGAGGAATTGCGTGTTTATCCTGGTTGAAGTGTTTGAAGCATTTCAGGGCACTTAGTTGCAAAACGAAAGACTCAACCCAGCCCATTACTAAAGCTCTCCGAAACTGAGCTGGAACGCCTTCCTGAATAAGAATGGCGTTATGTTCGAGCTGTTTATAGACATCAAAGTGCCATTTTCTTTGGCGAGAACTGCATCCGTGGCGGCATTTTGCTGGTGGGTTGGTGTCACGCTAAATAGGAAAACCCGATGTACCCAGTCTACGAGAGAAAAAAGCTAAAGAGCTGGATAACCTACTTTGATACCAGTAACCTATATAACATGGTTATGGAGCATAGTCTGCCAACTGGCAGTTTTAAGTGGGTCGACCCACCAGATCTCGAAACAAAGGCTACATACGTGAAGCAGACCTTGACTACTCTTTGGAACTCAATAATGAACACAGCGAGTAGCCGCTTATCCCAAACAGACCGTGCGTACCAGTGAGCTAGCTGAGAGACTATTAGCAAAGTTTAGTGAATAAAATGGGGATGGGGATTGGATCTCAGAGCGCGCGAAAATGGTTCTCAGCATGCGAGAAAAGCAGCCTTATATCGTCCATTATCAAAACTACAAACAATACACCAGTCTAGGGATGAGAATCACTAAGGTCCACTGGGCACTGGAATTCGAACAAAGTGCGTTGATAGCGACATAATCCAGCTTAACGATGATCACAGGAACAAGGACAAGACTGTCTCTGTGAAGACCTTTTTCAAGCTGAAGAGTCTTTAAAAAAAAACATGGAAACCCAAGAATGTGGGTCCGAGCGTATCTTGTGATGTCAGAAGGTGAGGAAGACAAGCTATATAGAACGGTTGCGAACCCGACGTTTAAGACACGGAAAATCGTGTTAGCAGTAACCTTCTGTTTATCTATTTAGCAAAGATTCAGTTTAGGCACAATGGCGCAAACTACGTTAGAAATTATATCCTGGATCTAAGCAAGCTCCAAATGTATAACTTACCCTACAACCGCCTCAAAGCAAGGCATGGTGAAATGGCGAATCTGTTAGACAGGTACGAATAGCATGCTCCTGAGAATGGAAACCAAAGATATATGTTGGGTCGTGAGAGAGGACTCCTCCCTCTACCATGCCAATTACTATCCTGCCGGATATCCTTTGCTAAGTAGAGCCAATGGCTGTCCTAAAGCACGACCTACAGTACAAATTCTATCTAGGTCCCCTTAAAGATCGTAAGGTATTTGATCATTAGATGACCACCACGCGCAGTGACCACCTCAAAACCAGGTTGCACCTCACAAACTAACTGAGCCTGAGCCCGCTGGCTACGACCGAGTCTGCACTTGGGCAAATGGCTTCTACCATACAACGAGAGAGCAATACTACCAGTTGGAGACTAAATCAACGAGCTATTTGACCTGTACCCAGAATGCCCTCAGATGGTAGCCTAGTACCGACAAGCACAGTCTGTTGTTCTTCACGAAGGATGATTGTTTGTAGAGAATATATATATATATATATATATATATATATATATATATATATATATATATATATATGGCTCGCTTGGGATATAATAAACTTATCAGCCAGACCATTTTTTATCTCAGCATGCTTTTTATCTCAGCAGAGGGAAACATTTGTGGCTCAATGCTCAAAAGGAGCTTGCCGAAAATTTCATTTTTAAGAATCACATTGGGCGTCGCCTTAATTACGTTGTTATCTCTCCGCGTATCCTTGAAAAAGGCTTCATCTTTGCAGTGGAAGAAGGTGTCCACAAAGTCTGCTCACTGATATGTCGAGCAACAGCGTTGTAAGTTGTGTTATGGCTCAAACGCTGATGCCGACATGGGGTCCTACATTGATCAGCTTAGTTATGGCAGTTTCGATGGACGTCGTTAAGAAATGAAAACTCATAAAGCAGAAACTGAGTGGTGATTTGCTCCACCTATTCAACGAGCACATAATGCATTGGATCTACATCATGATCCACAGGGTTGACAAAAAAATACATTCTCGTCTTATTAAGCCGTATACCAATGACATGTAGTACATATTGTTGAAGGCGTCTAAGGTGTTTAAAATAGCAAATCAGTTAAAGTGGCCTTAAATGTTGATTTGAGTAGTTTGTATGCAAGCATGTTATTGACGCAGACGTGGCTGAAGCGTCTAAGGTGCTTATAATGGCGAATCAGTTAAAGTGGCCTTAAATGTTGATTTGAGCAGTTTGTATGCAAACATGTTATTGACGCAGACGTGGCTGAAGCGTCTAAGGTGCTTATAATGGCGAATCAGTTAAAGTGGCCATAAATGTTGATTTGAGCATCGTTGGCAAACACGTTATTGCCGCAGACTTGGCTGCTCAGTATTATGGCACAGTCTGTCTGTAAGATACCAAAAACATTGGTGCATGCTGCCTGTCAGTAGTGGGTAATCCTAACTGCCCCCGAGTAAAGAGTACATTACGTAGCTGACGTAAACGGGTCACATTTTATGTTGAGCTATGTATCCAAGATAATATACACATGCATGCTTTTCACGGTTGCTGCCTTGTCTTTGTTTTCTCGGTTTGCAGAGTTACCTGTCCGCTTGCATTTCCGATGCACCTCACTGACTAGTGTAGCATTGACTTTATACAATGACCAGGGCCAATTAGTTAATCTAGAACGTATCAACAACGATCTCTGCCAACTCCGCGTCCTTAATAGACTACATCCTCGTTATCTTTGGGATCTATACTCACTGTTGGTACCGTGCTTGCCTGTATATTCCCTTTGACACTTTGTCGATAAGGGGGTTGTAGAAGTATTCAGTATGGCAAGGTAAATAGGCGCCTCGCGTCACAACCTCAAATAGAATTACTCTCGCATTCGTGCCTTTCTCTTGCGTGTTTTAGTTGATGTTCCACGTGTTGTTGCTCATTCGTACCATTATCCTACGCTGACGCAGTACTCTGGTGGTATACAACATAATCAATTTTTACGTATACTCCTGACAGATGATGCGTGTGAACTCGTTCACAACCTCGAACTCCAGAGAGATATTTATTGCTGAATGCGAAGTTAGCTCCATTGTTAGTACTCGGACTACCCTGGTGTTCTTGTTGAACGTCATCTCAAAGTGAGGCGGTCTGAAAACCTGGACTGGTTGTACGGCATGTGATCGTTTAGTAGCTTGACTTCGAGCGGCACGAAGAAGCGGCTTCCAAATGTGTTGTCCATAGATATATCTGGCTAGGTGGTGGCCATGGCATTTGCAGTCTCAACACTTATCTGGCTAGATGGTGGCCATGGCATTTGCAGTCTCAACACTTATGCAGGCGATGTTAAAGTTTTAGGTACTAAGTAGACAGCTTTTTCCCCGTTTTTTTCCCATCAGTCGGAGATCCTTTTAGACACAGTAGAAATCGGCATCGTTATGGTGTCCAATTTGCTTCCTTCGAGTTTTATACTGATTCATTTTGACGATGGTTACCGCACGGATTTGCAATATCGTGCGGCTGGAGTCAAAAAGTTATGTTATGCTGCCAGTTAGAGCAATTGTGAATGCTAGCTTGGCGGTTCCGGGCACAATATGATTGTTGCTACTCAGGTCAGAAGCTCTGGTAGTACGGTGTTCGTTTATTAATCACAACACTTGTGTTTTGAGTTCCCCCTTACACAAAGCGCGAGGCGAGAGAGCGAAATAGGTCGAATTTGAATATGTATTAAAACATGCACGCGGTGGCATTCGAGGATACGTGTTCTTTCAGCAAAAAGCGTTCACGGTTGTTTACATAATATCAATACAAAGGAGAAGACTGAAATGACCTTAAAATGAAAAAACGTAACCCTTCTGAGGCCTAAAAGCCTGACAAAGAGGAAACTATATCTACCACGTACGTCAATGAAACAGAAGAGCTTCAAACAGAAATGCCTTCTTATCTCCCTTCAAGAATGCTCTCAAAACTCACTTATTTTGACTCCAAGAACAAACTTAAAGACCTAATAATGTCTCCTACCTTAAATATTCTCATCATCTTTTTTATGTTTTCTAATTTCATTGTGTTTGTTTTTGTAATCATATCATTATATGTTTTTTATCTTATTGATGTTGTCTAATGTTGTAAAGCTCTTAGAGCTTATAAACATTAGGCGCTATACAAAGTCATTATTATTATTATTATTATTATTATTATTATTATTATTATTATTATTATTTTCTAGGTGCCACCTGGGCAGGAGCAAGAAGATATATCCACAAGGGAACTAAAACAGCATCTGGTCGCTTCCGATGCACATAGTAAAACAGAGGGGTTTACTGGAACGCGCCGCATGGGATTAGAATTTATAGCATAGATGGATAGCATCCTCGCAATAAAATGGGATAACAAGATGATTAATTTAATGTACAAAGCGGACGGAACCCTTCATTTGTCTAATCCACGCTACAAAGGCAAATATATGCAGTTTTCGTCCAAGGTTTGAACTTGCATATAGAGAACAAAACTGCTCGCTGTTGTTCAAGAAGTGATATCAGCCAACCTAGGTACAATGACAGATATCGATGTAATCGCTGCGACGGGATCAGAAACCAGAGAGCTAAAAAAAAATCGTTGGCACAGGAAGCTGACAGCCTCCCAAATACAAGATCATGGGCCTCAAATGGGTGCTGCAAAGGTTTGTTACAGAGCGTATGTTTGGTCTCTATTAGCTTATACGTAAAACGCATAATATCTAATAAGACAGTTGAAACGGACAATGTCGTCCGCCTTTTCTCTCTCTCCGTTGTATTGAAATTCGTGACGTCACAACATGGTAGGCCTATTTCAGTTTTGACCAGAATTTCCCCTGAAGAAATATCTGTGACTTAGTTGTGATGCACAGCAAGACATAAATATTGACCTCTTTCGCAAATATTACGTAGCATTCGAAGAATCTTTCATGAGATGTTTCATTGCGTATGTAATAAAGACCGTCGTGACTGAATTAGATTACTTCATCGCGTTACAAAGCCGGATGATGAAACCGTGGGACAATCATAAATAAAACTCAAACTTTGAAAAATGGGGCCAAATGTCACACATTTTCATTACATTGCCCTACCTGTTAGAGAGCTGGAAAATATTACTAGTTTAACTTTCATGAGATATATCATCTGTTTACATTAAGTTTCTTAATGTCTGCCACCTATATTTACTTCTGAATGCCCCGCCATATGACCGTTGTACGTAACAATGAAAGACTTAATACTTCTGTCAATTATCATATGAACAAGAGTTTGTTTAATCTTACATTTTATATAATATTCTATATTATTTTGGTTCTAAATCTTCAATGGCCAAAGTCTTCTAGAAGGATTTTGCTGTATTCTCACCCGACAAACTCTTATTAAAAGTGACAGCAACAATAAAAAATAAAACGCACTAGGTATTGTAATCGTCTAGTGATAGGTATGTATGTATGTATGTATGTATGTATGTATGTATGTATGTATGTATGTATGTATGTATGTACATGTGTGTATGCATGCATGTATGCCTGTACGTATGTACGTGTGTGTATGCTGGGATTGATGAAAATTATGAATATTTCACTTACTCGCCTCCTTCTCCCCCCCCTCTCTCTCTCTCATATAAATATGTGTGTATGTATGTATATATAACAACAGAGAACTGCTTTTCCGGATGAGTATTTTACGCTTTTGATGAATAAGTCAAGTGAACCCATTTCATTTATTTAAGGAGAAGCATACGCAGGCATATAAACTTTTCACTGGACATAGACAAAACAAAAATTCTTATTCTAGATAGAAAATACTAAATTAATTGAGTCAAGTATGACTAAACTGCAATATGTATACCATCTACAAAGACCCTACCTTCTAATATATCCGTCCTTTAGTCATCAAATAATTACATTTATGTGAAGCCTTCATTAAGTTTAAAATACACCCACCCATCCTCGGATTTGACAATGTCAAAACAAACATAACATATATGTATCACATATTCGTATGAAACTTACCGGACCCAAAAAAATTTCTGAAATCGCCCATTTCTTTTTTATTCCCGGTGTTTCGATTCCTGGCTGCATACAGACATTTAAACCGTAAGCACATTATTCTCCGATTGCAGTTGAATGATGAGAGTACGCGAGTGAAGTGTAATAAACAATGACAAATGAGCGTTGAGACCTTTGACACGGCTTTGTTGTAACTCCGGTGGTACATGCAAGGTTAGTTTTTGCCTATGAACTTTACCTATTTGTAGTCAGCTTTAAATCGGATTACTAATTTTCGCTAATTGGTGCGCCTTATAGTGAAATTATTTAACTTGTTTGGGTTTGTTTTGGTTTGATAAACAACCTTTATTGAAAGATTTATCGAGATACCTGATAATAATAATAATCTTTATTTAACGTGGTGTTTTTATTTTCAGAGAGTAAGATATGTTATCAGCTTTTTTCGACATCAACATTTGTAACAAGCTGAGGCATTAGTACGTCGGTACTTAGATTCGAACTAGCGACCCACCTGATAAGGGTAGGACGCTCTACCAGATTAGTTCTCACTTAAACTTGAGCAACAGTTCTTGAAAGCATAGCAACAGTTCTTGAAAGCATAGGACCAAACAAAGGAAAATGTAAAATAAAGAGTCGCATTATGGAGCCCTATCTTCTTACACCTCGCCCACCCCAACATGAGGAGGCATGGAATCATAACTATCGTCTGTTATATAGTTATTTTAGAGGGTTTTGCGATCGAAAACTTTTATTTATCTACGCAGATGGACTCTAATATGCACGGCACGTCTCAAATGTTTCAAAATGTAAAGAAAGAAAGAAAGAAAGAAAGAAAGAAAAGAAAGAAAGAAAGAAAGAAAGAAAGAATGGAAGAAAGATAAAAACTCTAAACAAAGGCAGTATTAATGTAAGTTCAAGTGATAGGTCAATTATACATCAGAAACAAGTCATGGCTGAAAATCATGACCATAACCAGGGTCGGCTTAAGGCTATGTTGTTGACAAAGGCTAAAGGAGGGAAGGTCACTCAGATGTTACTTCAACGACAATGACATCATCGTTATTGCAGTGTTATTTTTGGCCTCCCGCCTGTCCGTCCCAGCATATATAGCTGGTTAGAACATTAGAGGAGTCCCCTCGTAACTTTCACGATACTCTAACGTTTAGTAAGATACGTTATATACGAGTCGAGGTTGTTCTACAATTCCTCAAATTTGTCATACTTTTTAGGGTAAGGAGTGTCCGATTCCATACTCACATTCCTTAAGGTAAAATTCCCATTGGTCTGCTTGCTTTCCTCTTCCTTCCCTCTTAAGTTTCAAAAGGTTGTGACCTTGCTACTAGGTCTTTTGGTTTTCGTTCTAAATCTTAAAACATTGCTTTATGTGTTAGTGTCTACGATAATATTTTGAGTCATAGGGTCGAATTTCTAACGTTGTCATTGCCTTTTACCCTAACATGTTTTTAATGACTACATGTATGCATTCACTCTTTCCTCTCTTTCAGAGGCCCTGAAGCCAGATGTAGTCAAGTTTTATTTTTTTCCCCCTTTGTTTCCTCAATCTGCTTTACCCTCTGAGCCCACAAATACCATCCTGTAAATACCATTCTATCTTCTGTTTCTCTCGTTCTTCATTTATTCTTCTTTTTAACTTTGTTGTTTTACAGGTGTTATCTATGTGTTGGAATCCGACGTTGATCTTAAAGGTCCTATTTGGATTGTTTCTATTTGGCAAAATTTTCTCTTTATTTTTAATCACCTTTTTGGGGCAATTCTTTTCCTTCGGTTGTTGGGTGAAGCGGCGGTATTGTATTTTTATTTCCTTGTTCTATTTCCTGTGTTACCAAACTGTTTGTTGCAATCCCTTGTTGCATTAGTAAATCGTTCCTGTTTTGCAGCTCAGCAGTTGTGGTCATCTTGGGGATTACGTTTGGGAAATTAGTCAACTAGGTTCTATGCAGCTCTCCCGGTTGCGTAATATCGTGATCTCTTTCTTTCTCTGTCACACAGTTTCTCAAGGTATGTCCAGGGGTATCCCATACTCTACATTTTTGGTGATAAGTGCAACCTTTATACCACGTTTTGTGAGACAACCATGAATGTAGAAGAAGGTAATGATCTTAAGGCATTGATCCTTATCTAAATATAGAATCCATATTACATTCCTGATCTATAGCCTTGACACATGACCCATCTAACACTGGGTACTTTGATCTTCATAATTTCTCTTCAAAATGAGTGACTGTATCATCAATTGGTATTACATGTGGAATGTGTCTTTTTGTTTAAAGGTATATCTCTTCTGTTTTCTTATTTATTTGTCTTATAATATGTGCTGGTTCTCTTACAATAATGTCTAAACCCAGCACTTGAGTTTCTCACATTTCAGAATAGGTTTGCTCCCTTTCTGTGTCGGTATGTAGACTTAATTATTAGTTTACATAATTCTGGCCTCTATCTCTTCTTTATCACTTTAAACAAAGAGAGCTACTAAAGTCTGCGTCATTTCTGGCCTTCTTTCTGGCGATATTCCCGATTATTAATTATTGGGTCCCTTTAGGATACTTGCATTCCAAAACCAGTCATTCGTTTGTCTGGAATCTCCTTGTACTAAAATATCTTTCTAGTAGCGGCTCATTATTGTACTGTAATGTCAATGTAGTCAAACCCTCTTAAAGTTCCCGCTGTACGATGCGCATGTATTTGTAAGCAATGCTCAGTATTCCGTGAAATTCAATGTTTAATCCAAAATTACTATGAAATTATTTGCTCTAAGATTATGTGGCCTTAATGATTGTGACAATCCTATGGTTAATATTTGGCAGCGAATTTGTTTCCTGGGAGCCTTTCCACCAGTAGATTTACGCGCAGTCTTTTGTACGGGCCATTGCTCTTTTTTAACAAGTGGCTCTTCGCAACAACTATTCTTGTCAAGAAATAGTATCAGATTTATTTAAATCGTATTGAAATACGCAGCACACGAGGTTCAATGTTAGTATCTCACTCTGCATGCGCGGATATAAGTCGATAACGATACCACTGTAGGAGAGGTCATGTGTGTGTGTGTGTGTGTGTGTGTGTGTCTGTGTGTGCGCGCGCGTTTGATTGGGATTTTTAACATAGCTTTAACAATTTGTTCAGTCATATCGCTACGATGTCTGCAGTGTGGCAGTTTATAGTGATGCCTAGCACGGGGTCATCGTGCTTCAGACATGTAGCATGATGTCCCACCCAGTCACATTATCCTGACACCAGGTCAACCAGTCCTGACACTAACCTCTCAATGCTGAGCGCCTAGCAAGGCAGCTGTTAGTACCATTTTTAAAAGTCGTTGTTATGACTCGGCCGGGGTTCGAACCCGCGCCATCTCTCATCAGAGGTGGACGCTTTAGCCAGAAGGCCACCGAATCTGTACAGAGGCAATTTAACATATAATGACAGCAGTAAAACTATCAATACTCTTTGAATACGACCAAGTACGAATTTAAATATATAATTGGAAAGAACGAATATAAATTACAATAAATGGAACACAACCTAATCGATAGGAAACTCATTCTTTACAATAATGAGACTATGGCACTTTTCTCTTCCGGAAAAAAATGGAAAGAACAATATACACATCGAGTAAAGATAATAAGAAATTACGAAAGTTTGACAAAATAATATCAACTATTTAACTGAGTTTCTTTAAACGCCAACATTCTCGGAACTCAATAATTCTTTAACTCTGGTATTTGGGCTGCTATAGGAGTATTTTTGTTGTAGTTCCATTCTGTGTTCTCTGAAACAGCTGCATTCAACGAGATAATGAAATTCATCACCTACGCAGAATTGCAAGTTAACAGTCATTACTTGTTCGAAATTTTATTATATTTGTCTTTTGATTATTGTTATCTATAGTTATATTAGTAATGTTCCAATTCTAATTCCCTTTTTAAAATTGTATATGTACCAACTTTTGTTGACTTTAATGGATGTTTGCCATGTCGATATAAACTGTAAGTCTTTCCTTACAGATTGTCTCTTACCAGTATTGTTTACGAATATTTTGATCAATGCAAATGAATTGAAACCCAGTTTCCTGTTAGATGTCATGAATGCCCTCTATCCTTTTACTTCTGCCAAGGCCATTGTAATAAACCTGTATGACTATCATATTCATAATATAAGATAATTTTGTTTGTTTAACATTGATGAGATATACCCAGCAGCCACTCATTCTCCATGATTCCTAGTTTCCAATAAATAAATACCATTCTTCGCAGGGCCCAATATTAAATGATTATAATTTCTGGCAATTTCAAGACCCGAGTCTCCTAATTTGAACTTTGCTTTGTGTCTATTTCTCCATTCCTTCATCATCATCTTTATTTCCTTCCATGGAAGATTACATGATATAAGAATAAATCATCTGAATACAATCAATAAAAAAAAAAAAAAATTCTATATTGGAATACAAATTCTTACACAATATCAATCAACAAAGTGTTCGTCAACTCATAAGTTGCAAGTTTCAGTACCTTATTTACAGAAGATAGCTGCACACTGCATGACAAAGTATGCTGCATACAGGACGAATAGCTTGGAGTTTTCTTTGTCGATTACTCCTGATGGTAACCTTTTACCTAAAAGATATTGTAGTTGCAGCTCATCTTCTGCATTAAATAACGTAATGTGCAGGCTCAGGGCAAATTTATCAGTAAGGAAATCCCAGAAAGAATTTCGAAAGTTCGACATATAAGGACAACTAACACAACAATGAAGTATCAAGTCTGTATAAACATTCCCACATCTAATACACATATCAAGCTGTGTTTGTGGAACAGCAGCCCATAGTTTAGCTACATATGTAAATACCTTAGTGTGTTGTCTAGTTTTAGCCCACTGCCACACTGAGGCAGGTCGTAAGTATTCGTGTATCGAAGAGAATCTATCAAAATCTGCTTGATTAGACATACGAACTCTCCAGAGGCTATTTTCAAGACCAACAATTTTTGACCTTACAATTTCTTTCCAATTATGTTTATCTGGAATTTCAGAATAATGTAAATAATCAGTTAGATACCCGAGCAAGTCAAACTTCTTTGAGGTATAATATAAATTTGAAATTAACCCGCAGCTTGACATGCATCCGCTCAGAATGAAGTGAAATAACGCAACGTTAAACACACGTTTAGTATGTACATTGTTAGGCATCAAACACAATCTGTGTAAAAACATCAATTTTCTTCTATCAATTTCGGACTGCGCTGATGTCCATCCTAGCATTCCCAGGGCAATGTCTGATCTTGT
This sequence comes from Sinohyriopsis cumingii, assembly GCA_028554795.2. NCBI lineage: Eukaryota > Metazoa > Mollusca > Bivalvia > Unionida > Unionidae > Sinohyriopsis > Sinohyriopsis cumingii. Next base: position 84,442,035 of record CM068831.1, read on the forward strand.
ATGTATTGGAAAACCTTGTAAATGTTTGGCAAAATACCTCAGAGTTTTATCCAATAAAGCGAGGTCACTTTTTGAAATGTTACACCATAATTCACTTCCATAAAACATTGAAGGGAAAATTACCTTTTTAATTACATTTGCAGCAACCAAAGGATTTAAACCATTCGGTTTAATGCCAATACCAAACAGACCGTGAAAAGATTTTTTCCCTTTCTTGCATGCATCGAGTATTGCGTCATGCGACGTCAGCTTTGAGTTAATCCGGTGACCCAGGTGTGTTGCCGAATCGGTGACCGGCAAACATGACGGGCCAAGATACCATTTCATATTGATAAAATTCTTGTATTGGGGTCCGAAAATGATAATGTATGACTTTGTAACACTAAGCTCGAATCGCCACTTATTACTGTAGTCGTATGCTATATCTAACAGCTTTTGTAGATTGCTAGGATATATAGCCAAAAGTGAAATATCATCAGCTAGGGTTGGATTTCCCACAGCTAAGGATCCAATCTTTGCTCCAAATCCACTATTTTCTAACTGTAGCAGCAAGTCATTTATAAATATTGTGTACATCAAGGTTGACAAAACACCCCCTTGTCTCACTCCTTGGCCAATTGAGAACCAATCTGAAAATTGCCCATTTACAAGAACTTTACTCTGTAAATTTGTATACATGTTAAAAAATATCAAAAGGGATTTACCCGTAATTCCCAACGTGAATAATTTAAAAAGCAGTCCTTCGTGCCACACGGTATCAAATGCCTTTTTTGTATCAAGAAAAGCAGCAAAAACCCGTGAACCCATGTTTACATTATATTGTACTGATTGCAACAGCACAAAACTCGCTGTTGTGCAGCCTAAACCTTTTTGGTAACCATGTTGTTGTGAACTGGGTATACTAGAATTAGTATCTTTGAGCCAAGTTACCAAACGTTCATGAATAATTTTCTCAAAGGTTTTGTAGATAACAGGCAGTAAAGTAACAGGCCTGTAACTTTCGAGGGAGTTCTTTGATTTTCTGTTACCTTTGTACAGTGGTATTACTAACCCTTTTTTGCAATCTACAGGTATGTAAGATTGATCAATCATCCGAGTAAATAAAATTGTCATACACTCGATGAGGTAGTCGCTGCCATAGATCAAATGTTCATTGCAAATTTGATCATGGCCCGATGCTTTTGATTTCTTTAGACCTTTAATGATTTCTCTTACTTCATTTAAACTGATACTGGTCTGTAAGGCCTCGATATGGCTTACTTCGTCCTGTAGACCCCGATTTAATTCTCTCTCTATAAATTCATAAAAGTTTCCGTCAAAACTATGGTTTAAATTCGGCGTGTGAATGTCCTCATAGTATCTAGCAAAGCCATTTGCGATGGAATCATCATCACGGACACAAACTCCATCAGTTGATAGTTCCTGACAAAAATTTGTATTGTTCCCTCTCTTAATGTTGATCATTTTCCAAAAGTGTCTTACATCGCATTCATGTGCTTTTTCAATTTCTTCATACACCTCCCCCATATATTTTTCCACAGCCAGTTTTTGAACGTTTCTAAAGTCTCTCTTCTTATCTTTATATTCTCTGTAAGAATTAAATTGACTACCCCTCGGTCTTCCCTCATTTATCCAAGTATACCTAGCATGTCTTTGAAGTTTATGTGCTTCTTTGAGTTCATTTGACCAATATGGTTTGGCATGATAATTGAATTTAGACTTTGGAAGCGCGATGTCGCTTGACTGCTGTATTGCATTAACAATGTGCTGGTAAAAGCTATCAACATTGTCCGAAATAGTATCTATATCTAAAGTTTTCAGGCGAAGGTCCAGCTCAGATTGATAGTTTTTCAAGATATCAGCGTTTAATTTATTCCAGGCTATGTTGTTTCTCTTCATAGACTGTCTGAAGTCTCTCCCACAGGTCACTGTACGAAGGGAAGTAAGGATAGGGAGGTGGTCAGATATCGCGTGCTCTTCGTGATCTGAAACAATGTGCACACTTCGTAATCTACCTATGCATTGATCCGACAGTACAAAATGATCAATCATCGTTCTTGCTGGGGTGAACGTATAGCGGGAACCAGTGCATATTATTAAATGTCCAGCACTCACTAGATTATTATATCGCAAGAACTCATGAAATACTCTATCTTTGTAATCTCTGAAAGTGGCTGGTTCAGCTACTGCATTGAAATCACCAGTAAAATACACGTCCCCCAGCTGTGAGTACTGATCATAGAGATTTTGAATCAACTCAATTTGCGCTTTGTAACAATCTATGCCATATAATAGGGTCGGCATATATACACAAAAAATATATACATTTTGCATATCAGGAAATTTGAATTCTATGCCAACAACTCTGTCACTATTAACTTCATCTATAAAGTTAGCATATCTCATGAGAGAAGTTTTGCAGAAGATTGCAACTCCTCCTTTACCACATTTTATTAACATACAATTAGAGGAAATATCCTCTGCCTTAGCAGTGCATTTATAATCAGAACGAATAGTATCGCAAAATGGAAGTATGTGCTGTAATAGTTTATGTTCAGTTACGCAAGCTACGTCAACATTATATTTATCCAGCATTGCACTAAAGCTAAGAGCAGAGGACATAATTCCTCTAACATTCCAGGTCAGTATATTAAGATTCATATTAACTTGCAATATAGGCATATTAATACTTATGCATCGTGAAAGCAGGACTAAAATGACAAAGATGACAAAACACATTAACTTACGACAGAACATAATGGCAAATTTATGAACAATTAACTGTCACCCTAGTCACAGAATATCGCATCCTGCACCTTCATTTGCCTCCTGATCGCGATTGCTAAACCTGTCTCGCCAAGATTGATTCCCATACCACCTTCTTACATAAACACCTTTTGGCCATGTTACATCATTTTCAACAGTGTCGCAGTCTGAATTATATACAGTCAGCTTGGCCGATAGACAATTACGTCTACTGTGGATAAACTTTATGGATAACGGATCTATATCGTATTCTTTCAAGAATTTACCGAGGCCTTCAGCAGTAGATTTGACGCCAATGCCACCCACATAAAAGCGCCTTGTTCTACGTCTAACTATACCTTCAAATACAACATTCTCATTTTTGTCATCAACATCCTCATGTCCAACAATACTCTCTGAACCTATTTCTAAACCTGATTTACCAAATGATCTAGGTCTTTCTACCTGACCCCCAATAACGGTAGGTATCTTGCTAGGAGGGGTTTTCAAGTCTATACCTTTCACATTACTGTTGCTAGTAATCGGATGCCTAGCGTTCTCTATCCTGGTCGAAGTCGAAGTTAACAGTTTATTTTGATTCTGAATGGGTGTGCGTACAACATTTGTCACATCAGGATGAACACTGGCTTTATAAATCTGTGGGATATTTCCATCGAAGGGGGCGATATGTCTTCTAACGAAAGTCTGTGAAATTATATCCGAACTTTTTGAAACCAGAGTTTGCAGAGCACTGACCCCACTCTTTTCCATAGTTGTTTGGGCCGTTACACCGGTTCGTGACTCCACTGCCGTTGTACCTGGTGTAGAGTCGTCAGCCTCAACCAACACGGGAGACAAACAGTTGGACACTGCAGTTCTGTTCTGAGATTCACTTGATAGGCGGCAGTGTGTATCGCAACCAGTTTTGTTAGAGTCGATCAAGACGGAAGATGAACAGTTAGACACATGAATCTTGTTCTGAGCAGCAACTGATGGAGAGCTATCACCACATCCATTGGGACTACATGATAGGTTACTTACAGCTGGACTATTCGTGCGAACGACATCCGCATAAGACATGGGTTTACTCAAAGATTTCATCAGCTTAACTCTAAGTTGCTCGGTGATGGTGTGGAGAGTTTCATTTTCTTTCATCAACACGCTTTGAGTAGTTTTCAGTGACGTAATCTCATTACGGAGCAGTTCTATTGTTTGAGATTGTGCCTGTACCTTATTGTTTACATCAGCACGGAATGCATTAAGGTCATTCATATTCACCAATGTGATTTGGGTTGCCTTCAGAGATATAATCTCTTCTCTGAGCGAAACGACAGTTTGTTGTAGATGACCGCAATCACTCTTGATTTCCGCTAGCGAGAGTCTTGCTGAATTAATCACTTGTTCTGCTTGCCCTGAGCTATGTTCATCGTCATGTTCACAATGTTCAGCTTGTACATTAGGGTTTGATTTCTTCTTGCTAAAAATAGAATCGATCTCGCAAGGATCCCCTTTTATAAATATAGCTAAAGAATAACAATCCCTTGCATATTTTATTAAACTACTTACACCATTTCTGTTTTTTCTAACAACCAAATATCCAGATGGACAGCCAGGAAAACCTCGTGCTCTACTAAATAAAACTGACCTGTACCAGGTTACAATATCTTCACTGTCGTGTGAAACCTCTAGCAATTTCTCAATATACATGTCTCTGGGTAGATTATCTAGTTCCTGATCAAGTCTTCTAATATAGTCCTGATTGGGAACCTGAGATATGACATCTTGATATGTTGGGCTGTTACAACGGTGACTCGAATCTTGGGCATCTCTGTCAAAACATGTATTATCAACATTCTGTGTACTCGTGTACTGAGGTTGCGAGCATAGATCTGCCTTGTTTGCATTGTCAGGCTCATCACTCACCAAATCTGCGTCATAAAAAGCATTTAAACCACAATTCCCATGTACAGTACAATCACCTTCATTTTCTGTTTCCAGTTCAGTATATTTCTTCCTGGAGCGAGTCTCATAAACAGAATTATCCATGATTTGCACATAAGCACTGCAACGTCCATCTGAACAGTCCGCCATCTTCAATTAGTCTGTGTGTTTTCTCAGCGCAATGTTTTGAAAGCAGGAATAACGTCTGTTTTAAACAGTAAACAAGTCAAGCAAAATCAATCCTCTTCTTGGTATTATTTCTTTGCTCTTGTTTTCCTGTTCCTTTATTCTATTTTAATCGGTGATGGTGGTGGCCGCACTCAGTAGAACTTTTAAAATTATACACGAAGCCGGTTTTACACAGTAAACAAATCAAGCAAATTGAGAGATAGTTATATTAGTAATGTTCCAATTCTAATTCCCTTTTTAAAATTGTATATGTACCAACTTTTGTTGACTTTAATGGATGTTTGCCATGTCGATATAAACTGTAAGTCTTTCCTTACAGATTGTCTCTTACCAGTATTGTTTACGAATATTTTGATCAATGCAAATGAATTGAAACCCAGTTTCCTGTTAGATGTCATGAATGCCCTCTATCCTTTTACTTCTGCCAAGGCCATTGTAATAAACCTGTATGACTATCATATTCATAATATAAGATAATTTTGTTTGTTTAACATTGATGAGATATACCCAGCAGCCACTCATTCTCCATGATTCCTAGTTTCCAATAAATAAATACCATTCTTCGCAGGGCCCAATATTAAATGATTATAATTTCTGGCAATTTCAAGACCCGAGTCTCCTAATTTGAACTTTGCTTTGTGTCTATTTCTCCATTCCTTGAAAATAACAATTTTGTTTTTCCTGTGTTAATGATAAGTTTATATTTTCACAGAAATTACGATTGCGGTTAGATTATGCTATACGTTTCTTGGATTATATGGAAATATAACGGTATCGTTTCCACAGAGTAAAACGAATTATTTATAAATATCTTACTATATATCTCTCTAGTAAATCCACTGAAATGCCATTGAAATTCGAGCTCAAAATGTGACTGTCAATGTTATTTAGATATGGGGTAAATAATACAAGAGAAAGATTTTAGCCTTGTCTAACTCCGTGATTGAAAGTAAACAGCCATGATTTCTCTGCATATTGGAAGATAAGAGACATCATATCGATATATATGTTCATTATCTCACTTAGTATTTTCCCATTTATAGCAGTGTTCTTTTTAATTTTCTTCATAAGCCCATTCTCCATACCCTGTGCGGAACAGTGCTTAATGTCTTATATTTAAAAATTTTATTTGGAAATATAAGACAAAACTTTTAGTTGTTGAATATCCTTTACGAAAACGAAAACCTGCGCGTGAATCATATAGACAATTATTTTCTTCGAGACAAAAAGCAATTTCATTCTATTGTTATGAAGAGAAGTAACGACCGAGTCGAGTATTTTTGTTATGAAGAGAAGTAACGACCGAGTCGAGTAATAGGCTTTTACTTCGTAGGGTTCAGTTCATCTCACTTGTGTAGCCCAAATTTCTGGAACAACGTCTCTTTTCAAAAGCAGGCTGCTAAACCTTAAAACTCATGATGAAAACTTTCTAGTGCACAGTTCAAATATTCACTCAAGATAAAATCTTCGCCGGGCAACCTATTGGATTTAAAAAAATTCAAAGTACTCTGAGTATTTCGCCTGAAGAGATTGACTCATTTAGTGCTCTGTAAAGTTCTATGCTTAATGGTTCCCCATTTGTATCTGTCTTATTATTCTTCTGGGGCAAGTGTATGTTCTTAATATTAATATATTCAAGATGTAGGGGTTAACGGAGGGCCAACAATATGAGGGCCCAAGGCTTCAGCTTTATTGGATTTCCGGGTGGCCGAGTGGTCTAAAGTGCTCGTCTTTATCGATCAATGCCATTTTTCTTCTGCCGCGTGGGTTCGAGTCTCGGGTTCGGCTAATATGGATATGCGAGAAATCTTGCCAATAGTTTCCCCTGGGTCGGTGGTTCTTAATAGGGTTTGTCTCTGCTTCTTCCTCCATCCGCTTTACTGGCCGCCGTATATAGCCTATATTTAAACCAACAACAGTAACAACAATTACATCCTTATAAGCCAATGGGTTAATATGGCTGGTATAACGGTACCAACTGAACAATCTCAGGTGGGCGGAGCTTAAGGTGTAGGGGCATTGTATTCAGAAATAAACCACAACACTAGCTATGATTGGTGCATTATGTAAGAGTTGTACTTTCTGTTAGGCTTAAGATAACATTGAGTTTCTTGGCGACATGTGAGATTATGTTAATTCATATCTAGATCATATTTTGTATTTTTTTAATGAATTTTTAAAAATGTGGTACGTGGCTGAAAATGTGTCTGTTGTGACTAGATATTTCTTACCCATCTCTAGTTCCAGCAGAGTTATCTCTCTTAAATGCAATGGATACCTGGTTTTGTCCTTGTCAAATTGACAATCTTGCATTGTTCTATATAACCGTGTGTGACATGCATGATGGGGTAGGGTAGAAAGTATATTTATTTCACAAAATATTAGCAATGAGGTCTATGGAAAAACAATTGGTACCGTGATACCGGCTCTGACAATAATATCCATTGATACACTAAATGGGGTAAGCCTGCAGCTGAATCTGCATTTTGCTAGTATGTCACCAAGTGAACGAAAACTTGTAAACTTTGATATAATTTCCAAAGAACTGGATATTTTAAAAGTTAGTTAGGGCGATATCTCAAAACAGTGAATAAACATTCGTCTGAAAGATATATAATCTTAGACTATGGGGTTGGAAACTAGTGTCATTTTTGTAAACGGCCAGTACAATATGCTGCAGGAAACAAAAACGTGGGCGACAAATGCTAAGAATTGCGGGGTTTAAAGAAATGGATTGTCTTTAATGATAACAAAGACATGGACATTGATGAAACAAATATTAAAACTAATACAGGTTTTCTGGCTAAACGACAGAATGCGACGACAGAACTGGGGGAAAACAATTATTGATCAAGGATATAAATCGCGTATAAGAAAGAATTTCACTTTATCGGTAATAATGAAATGGAAGTTGAAAACGCTGCGCGTACTTGTATTCAATCTGAACTTGACATCCACAATCAGAGTTGGTTTGATCGCGTACACCTCATAGGTACCCACGTTTGAGATACAGGGTATTATTTTTGCACATTGCATGCCCTAAAAAAAAAAAACAAAAAAAAAACAAGGGGGAGGGAGATGTAAGCCAGGCTAGCGTCGATTCGATTCAATAACGACTCTTATTGGATTAATGAAGAGTTCGTAACCGAGTTTGTAACCAGTCAAATGAAGCTCGCAACAGTAAACAAAAACACATGGAAACGAGGCCTTAGGGCCAGATTTGTAGTCTAAAAACCTTTAGATCCAGATAAACAAGTTCATTCCTCGGCCTCTCTCAAGCGACAATGACTCGACCAATACATACACACCTGGCGTGTTTTTGATTTTCCTACAAGCACCGGGACGTATCGGAAATAATTTGTTTTAAACACAATTTTAAGCCCATTTTAACAACTACTCCAAATGGAATAAAATATTCATAGGTGTCACATTAACACTGGACGAAGGCAAAATTTGCATCCATCATGAAAGAAAATTTCAGTTACGTACCTCACAAGCTGGAGGTAATGAATAATATTATTTTTTCAATGCGAATATTTCTCTGGAATAATACAATAATGTAGATTTGAGAAGTATCTAACAAATTATAATACATACATATTTAGTGTGTTGACAAAATTGCTGACGTATATTTTTGTGGGGGTGTAGTGGTTGTCTAGGGGTGGGGTTCTTCTTATAGACTTTAACGAATTATGAGAAGTTCCCCTGGTCCTTATTCAGAAGGTTAATTCTGGACACTATATTATTTATTGACTAAATATATTTATGGCTACGAGCCCCCAGTCAGCAATGCCGACAGTTAAATTAAAAGAAATACAAAGATGAAATTTAAACAATAACAATTTAATAAATGAAATTTAAAAGAATTTAAAGTAATCAATGTCTCTCTTTCACCCAATGATCCCTTTGATCATCATTTGAGTTCACAGTGTGAGGAGATTTTTCCCTTCTTGAGTGCTACTCATCTAAATCTCTTCGTTCCCTTGTCTTTCTCTCCTTTCGTGATCTCCACTTCCGCTTCCTCTTCTATTATCCTTGTTCCTTGCCGTTATCTTGACTTCCGGTTCCTCTTCTAGTATCCGGAACCCTTGACGGTATCCCTTGAGGTCACCCGAAATTCACTCGGTATCTCTCACCGTCACCCGAAATTCTCTGAACTTCTCTTTCGTCCCCCGAAATTCTCTGAAATTCTTTCGTCCCCCGAAAGCTTCCTGTTGAAAGGTATAATGCATTAGCATAGGGTTATAAAAATCTTCCCTCACACTACGTCACTGAACTGAACCATCAGTTTAAGGCGGGACATTTGGGTCGCGCATGCGCACACATCGAAATTCCCATACACTTCCGCCGCTTACAAAAATGGCGCCATAACACAATCACACAAAGGATTCAAATATCTACATACTGAGCCCTATCAGTATATACATACAAAATATTTCAAATATGATTGTACTAAAATATTACTACGATTAGTAATATGACTATCTATATATTTATATATATTTATATATTTCCTACACAAGCGTACCAAATCCACAATATTCACATTCAAATGGTGATAAACGGCAATCCGTTACTCAATGGCAAAATCTATCATTACGTAAACAAATTTCTTGTCTACCAAAATATAACTACGCAAAGAAATATTAATTCTTATAGCGGCTAGCGAGCAATACAATTCTTCACAAATACAAATCGTCCTTTCAAAAGGGCGTAAACGTAATAATCCACGAAATAATATGCACACATATTACTAGCGAAAGAAGAGAACATTTTCGCCTCACAAAATAAGGTGTACATAGTAACATTATGAATAATGATGCAACGAATCAACATCGTAATCAATCGTAAACAAAAGTACTAGCTAAAGTCATGAAAAAAATGCAAAATATTAAGGTCATAATTAACTATTCATACTTCAATACAAGTAAAATGTATACATACGACAAATTCTCTTCAATTAACAGCAGTCGTATCAAGCAGAATCAACGTAACATCAAACTTACCTGATCGAAGCTATTTCATGAATTTCCTAAATTCCGCCAATTTTTACGAATGGCTAACGGAGTGTGTGTCACTGCGACTCTTAAACACCAACTGACGAATTTCAGGCTTGTACAAGTCTTATTCCAGCTTCTCGAATCAAGTCCCACCTACAACGCATCCCGATTGGATGGCGACGGACTCTGGTCATTTGATCGAACTGTCAATCATAAAAATGTCAGTCTGTGTGTCCCCATGTACTGTCCAGCCTACCATTGTCGGCTTCCGGCTCTTTGAAGTTGTCTACGTCACGTGTTCCCATGTAGAAAGATTCCCGCCAGATTTCCACTCAAGAGCTCAAACAAAGACTGGGTTACGTAAGAGGATTAGCCAACTTGGGCACTTGGAAAAACAAAGCTTACCTGGCTCCACTTACAGACTTATAAATACATGTATAATACAAGGGGTTGGGGTAAAACATCACATCCCCCCACGCTTGAGAATAAAATCAGGATTTTATTCACTCAAACTAAAAAAGCAAAAGTGTTACACGATATAAAGAACAAAATCAGCAAAATGAACTAAATGCTAAACTGAGTATGAACACGAAAATATAACAAATGATCTATATCATTTCGGTGCTTCTACTCATGAAATCTGCGCCTACGTTTTCAGATCCTTTCACGTATCTGATCTGCATCTGGTACTGCTGTAAAAACAGCGACCATCGCATCAATCGACCATTGGACAACTTTGCCTGCGCCAGATAGGCGAGTGGTTGGTGGTCGGTCTCCAATATGAACTTACGTCCATATAGGTATCGCTCGAACCGTGATATGCCGAACACGATTCCGAGACATTCCCTCTCCGATACTGAGTAATTCTTCTCGGCAGCAGACAACTTCCGGCTGCCGTATGCGACAGGAAAAAGCGTCTTGTCATGCTCCTGGAGCAGTACTGCTCCCAGTCCCGTGTCGCATGCATCGGTGCGCAGAACGAATTCTTTATCCAAGTCCGGTAGACGAACAACTGCGTCGGATGTAAGTCTATCCTTTAGCGTTTGGAATGCGTGCTCACACGCATCTGTCCAAACGAACTTACTCGGGGTCCGTTTCTTGGTTAGGTCAGACAACGGGCCCGCAATCGCGCTGAAATTAGCGACATACCTCCGGTAATATCCGGCCAGTCCCAGGAATGACCTCACTTCCGTTTTCGTGGTGGGGCGTGCGGCGTTTCTCAACTGCTCCACCTTCGACTTCTCTGGAGACAGCGTGCCTTGGCTCAGGGTATGTCCTAAATAGTCTAATGTCCTGAAACCAAGGTGACATTTGGAAGGGCGGGCTGTCAAGCCCTCGTGACGTAGCCGCTCCAAAACGTCAGCTAACAGAGCGAGGTGTTCACCCCATGTCTCTGTAGCTAACAAGAGGTCATCCATGAAGTTGTGGACACCCCTATCGCGCAAGGGCTCCAACAACTTCCGCATCATTCTGGTAAAGACGCTGGGCGCGTTTTGTACCCCGAACGGCATCACCAACCATTGGTATGTCCCATCGGGAGTAGCAAAAGCAAGCTTCGGTCGGTCTTCTTTCCTTACCGGAATTTGCCAATACCCCTTGGACAAATCCAGTTTGGAAAAATATTTCGCTTTCGAGACCGAAGCGAAGATATGTTCGGGGTCAGGTAGCATTTCAACTTGAAATTCTGTCACCTGATTCAGCTTCCGGTAGTCGACGCAGAACCGATGGGTGCCGTCCTTCTTCTGCACTAAGACTACTGGTGAGCTGTACGGAGAGTCGGCAGGTTCGATTACTCCCAGAGCAATCATCTGCTCGATTTCTTCCCTTACAACTTGTCGTTTCGCGTGGGGCAAGGGGTAGGGTTTACGCTGAACTGGTCGGTCGTCCACCATCTTTAACCCGAACTCGACAAGCGTCGTCCTCCCGGGTTTTTCTGTTAGCACGTCGGAATATCCGGCCAGCAAGGTCTCTATCTCGTTCCGCTGCCCTTCAGTTAACATGGGGTCACACTCCACGTCCGACGGAGTCTCGGCCCTCGTTAATGGACAGCTCGGGACAGTGTTAGCACCTTCCGTATCGCCTTCGATATCCTCGGTGACTATCGCTGCGACAACAAAATCGCTGGCGGTCTCCCTTTCCCGGTACCTCTTGAGCAAATTGGCATGGTACAATTTCTCTTTCGTCGGTAGCTGTATCCGGTAGGTTTGACCTCCGACCTTCTTGGTGACGACGTATGGACCCCTCCAGGAAACTTGCAACTTGTTGTGTTCCTGGGGCAACAACAACAACACTTTGTCCCCTACCTCAAACTGACGTGGTTTTGCGCGCTTATTGTAATTTTTCGCCTGTTGCGCCCTAGCTCGTTTGAGATTTTCTTGCGCGAGAGAACAAACCTCTTCCAGTTTGTTGCGCAAGTCCGCGACGTACTGGTAGGTAGTGCGTACTTCCTCTACAGCGTGGTCGTCTGTCCACAGCTGTCTCAGTACGGCGATTGGGCCGCGTACGGTTCTCCCGTACAAGAGTTCAAAGGGAGAGAACCCCAAACTCGCTTGCGGTACTTCCCGGTATGCAAAAAGCATGGCCGGAATATACCGGTCCCAATCCTTGGGGCGGCCTTCGCACAATTTCTTGAGCGTGTTTTTCAAGGTCCCATTAAACCGTTCGACCAATCCGTTACATTGGGGGTGATACGGTGTAGTCGTGAGGTGTTTAATCGACATGAGACGATTCACCTCCGCCATCACACGACTCATAAATTGTGTTCCTTGATCGGTCAAGATCTCGTCGGGCACTCCGACTCTTGACCAGATCGCAAACAGAGCTTCCGCGACGGTTTCCGTGTCAATGTTACGCAACGCAACGGCCTCCGGATAGCGTGTAGCATAATCGACAACCGTTAAAATATATCGATTTCCGTGCGCAGACGCGGGTTTTATCGGTCCGATTAAATCCATGGCAACACGTCTAAATGGTTCATCGATAAGGGGCGTACTCCCCAAAGGGATGGGTCGCTGATCCGTTTTCGGTGCCATACTCTGGCATTTGTCACAGGAGAGACAGAACCGTTTTACGTCTCCCTGGACCCCTGGCCAGTAAAACTCTTTTACAAGACGGTCACGCGTCTTAGCAATTCCCATGTGTCCACCCATGAGACTCTCGTGTGCAAGTTTCAGTACTTCGCAACGCTTTTCCTTTGGCACGACGACTTGCTTGAAGTGTTCGTTGTGTTTCCTGGCGTGGCGATACAAGATTCCCTTCTTGTAGACAAACTTCACCGCGCCGTTCGGAGTTTCCCTTTCTGTTCCCGCTTCTGCGTGTTTGTGCAACTGCGCCAGAGTTGCGTCCTCCTGTTGCAGCTTCCTTAACTCCGCTGGAATAACATTACTAACCGGTGTCGATGTAACTTGGATTGGCTTTTGTTTCGGCTGTCGACTCATGGCCCTGGTTTCAACAGCACTCACTGGCATAGGTGTGCAGGTTTCGGGGTTCGGCTGGGGTAACACATAACGGCAACCCAATATGACGTCATGTGATAGCCCCTCCAAGCAAGCAGCTTCAATTTTCCCCTTCACGTAGGGTGAATCGAGGTCAATGACAGCTACTGGTAATGAGTCACGCGCGCAGTTCGCGTACTGAACTTCTATTACCTCCCCTGTATAGTCCTCCGGCTTGACATATTTCTTGTCGACAAGCGCGGGGACGCTGCACCCAGTGTCATACAAGATGGTGGCGCCTTCACCATTGACAGTTGCGGCCGCAAGGTTGGCTGGGTTGCGACTCGCTTCCGGCACACATTCCTTCTTAGCTACGACATTCACCTGGGTCTGCCTGCCCTTGGGACAGTCCCTGGCAAAATGCCCCAGGCGCTTGCAATTAAAACATGTCGGCGGCCCTCGCCGACTTGCAAGTCCTGGTTTCGTGGGTGAGGCCTGTCCAGGTCGATAGGCGGCAGCCCTACCTGTAGGTGCCCCTCCGACCTTCCCGTCGCCCTGACGGTTACGGACAGCCGGCTCAACCTCCCCCATACGACGCGACTCAGAGGGTCGGGGTCGGTCAGCAACCCCGGAACCTCCACTCTTCGAGTGCGCCTGCTCGTATCGCTCCGCCATGTTAGCGATCTCTTCGAGCGTCCGGTGTTCTCTTTCTGCTAAGAAAACTGTCAACTCGCGACGGTAAGTACCCAGGACATGTTCCTTGAGTATTACCTCGCGTAGCCCTTCGTACGTGCGTTCGACTTCGGCCATTTTCATCCACTTCTCAAATAAACCTCGAACACGGTTGTGGAATTGAGAGTGGGTCTCTGTTACCTTTTTCACCGAGTCCCGGAAAAGTTTCCGGTAAGTCTCGGCGGTCAGCCGATAATGGCAGAGAAGCGCCTTCTTGAGGGCAGTGTAGTCATCAGCCTCTTCTGCAGTTAAGCCGTGGTAGACTTCCCGAGCTGCACCTTGCAAAAAGGCTGAGACATTAATGGCCCAGTGCTGTTCAGGGACCTGATGAGCGCGTGCGAGTTTCTCAAACTGGACGAGAAAATCGTCAATAGCCTCCTCCCTATCATTGAAGCGTGACATGTTGATCTGGACTATCCGGTGGTCGATGAAAGGTCGGCCGGTTGTTCCAGAGCTTGTACTGGCGTCGTCCCGTCCGTTGGTCCTAGCTTCAACTCTGACCTTTTCCATCTCCAGAGTGTGAGCGAGTCTGGCTAGCTCCAGCTCTTTCTGGGCGTCTCGGTCCGCTGCTATCTTGGCTAACTCTTGGTCCGCTGCTATCTTGGCTAGTTCTCTCTGGGCTTCTCGGTCCGCTGCTATCTTGGCTAGTTCTCTCTGGGCTTCTCGGTCCGCGGCTATCTTGGCTAACTCTTGGTCCGCTGCTATCTTGGCTAGTTCTCTCTGGGCTTCTCTTTCCGCTGCTTTTTCGGCCTTCCATTCCTTGATCCTTTCTTCTACAAAGGTTGCCAGGCGATCTCCCTCGTATCCAAGATCTTCCGACCCCATGGCGCGGTATTCCTTTATCATTTGTCGTTCGGTAGCCATTATACTAATGTAAAGTGATACCTTGTCTCAAAATTCAAACAATATACAGATATTTGTAATACCAGTTTAAATACTTACCTGTCGACAACAACTAGTTTCGTTCAGGTAAGATATTTGTTCGATATCTGCTTCACACGTACTGCTATGAATGGAAGATCTACAAAGCCTGCACATATGACAATAAAAATACAAGATGAGAAAATCACAAAATTTCAAATACAAAGAATGGAAAATATCTCACACTGTTCACTAATACTTCTACCAATAACTTTAAGTCCCAAAATAATATATATGTCTAATTCATATCCCGGACGAAGCGCCCACTGTGGGGGTGTAGTGGTTGTCTAGGGGTGGGGTTCTTCTTATAGACTTTAACGAATTATGAGAAGTTCCCCTGGTCCTTATTCAGAAGGTTAATTCTGGACACTATATTATTTATTGACTAAATATATTTATGGCTACGAGCCCCCAGTCAGCAATGCCGACAGTTAAATTAAAAGAAATACAAAGATGAAATTTAAACAATAACAATTTAATAAATGAAATTTAAAAGAATTTAAAGTAATCAATGTCTCTCTTTCACCCAATGATCCCTTTGATCATCATTTGAGTTCACAGTGTGAGGAGATTTTTCCCTTCTTGAGTGCTACTCATCTAAATCTCTTCGTTCCCTTGTCTTTCTCTCCTTTCGTGATCTCCACTTCCGCTTCCTCTTCTATTATCCTTGTTCCTTGCCGTTATCTTGACTTCCGGTTCCTCTTCTAGTATCCGGAACCCTTGACGGTATCCCTTGAGGTCACCCGAAATTCACTCGGTATCTCTCACCGTCACCCGAAATTCTCTGAACTTCTCTTTCGTCCCCCGAAATTCTCTGAAATTCTTTCGTCCCCCGAAAGCTTCCTGTTGAAAGGTATAATGCATTAGCATAGGGTTATAAAAATCTTCCCTCACACTACGTCACTGAACTGAACCATCAGTTTAAGGCGGGACATTTGGGTCGCGCATGCGCACACATCGAAATTCCCATACACTTCCGCCGCTTACAAAAATGGCGCCATAACACAATCACACAAAGGATTCAAATATCTACATACTGAGCCCTATCAGTATATACATACAAAATATTTCAAATATGATTGTACTAAAATATTACTACGATTAGTAATATGACTATCTATATATTTATATATATTTATATATTTCCTACACAAGCGTACCAAATCCACAATATTCACATTCAAATGGTGATAAACGGCAATCCGTTACTCAATGGCAAAATCTATCATTACGTAAACAAATTTCTTGTCTACCAAAATATAACTACGCAAAGAAATATTAATTCTTATAGCGGCTAGCGAGCAATACAATTCTTCACAAATACAAATCGTCCTTTCAAAAGGGCGTAAACGTAATAATCCACGAAATAATATGCACACATATTACTAGCGAAAGAAGAGAACATTTTCGCCTCACAAAATAAGGTGTACATAGTAACATTATGAATAATGATGCAACGAATCAACATCGTAATCAATCGTAAACAAAAGTACTAGCTAAAGTCATGAAAAAAATGCAAAATATTAAGGTCATAATTAACTATTCATACTTCAATACAAGTAAAATGTATACATACGACAAATTCTCTTCAATTAACAGCAGTCGTATCAAGCAGAATCAACGTAACATCAAACTTACCTGATCGAAGCTATTTCATGAATTTCCTAAATTCCGCCAATTTTTACGAATGGCTAACGGAGTGTGTGTCACTGCGACTCTTAAACACCAACTGACGAATTTCAGGCTTGTACAAGTCTTATTCCAGCTTCTCGAATCAAGTCCCACCTACAACGCATCCCGATTGGATGGCGACGGACTCTGGTCATTTGATCGAACTGTCAATCATAAAAATGTCAGTCTGTGTGTCCCCATGTACTGTCCAGCCTACCATTGTCGGCTTCCGGCTCTTTGAAGTTGTCTACGTCACGTGTTCCCATGTAGAAAGATTCCCGCCAGATTTCCACTCAAGAGCTCAAACAAAGACTGGGTTACGTAAGAGGATTAGCCAACTTAGGCACTTGGAAAAACAAAGCTTACCTGGCTCCACTTACAGACTTATAAATACATGTATAATACAAGGGGTTGGGGTAAAACATCACATCTTTAGATTAACTAAATGTACACAACTGACATTTAAATTTTAAATCACTCTGATCCATGAAATTCAAACTCGTTATATTTATTATCTGTTTCGTCCCATTCTGTCACGCACATAAAAACATTCACTAGAATATCTCTCTTTCTACACTTTTCTATTCCATCTTTCGTTATCCAACATACCGCCACCATTTATTATTTGTATTTGTATAAAATCAGAAAGTGTATTGTTACGTATGCGTAATAAAGTTATGTTCTGCTTCTTTTTGGTTGGTGTTACTCAGTCTGTATTCCGCTGCAAGTAATTAATCGCATTTTATTTTTGTCACTTCAAATATATGTCTAGTAAAAAAAACCAAATGATAATTGATAATAAGAATTTACATTTTTGTTTAAAATCACAGACCTTTCAATTTCAGTCTAACAAAATATATGATTCAAAAATTTATTGTTTGAAGTACAATTGGAAGAAACTCAATATGGGAAGCAAACTGATTCCTTACATAGCAAAATAATTTATTCTTTAGCTGCTCGAGCTGAAATACTGTTCCCCTTCCGAAAGTCAACCCCTTCTTAATGCCCTACAGGAATACTAATTGTAAAGGATTGCATTGCATAAAACCAGGGTTAAAATAGAAGGTAAGAAAAGATGACATTGCAACGTTTGCAGAGATTAAACAATACCGGTTTTAGAGAGCTATCAATTTACGAAAACATAAATCTTAAAAACCGTTTGAAATACGGGTTACCTATATTGTTCAGGATGACCTTGCTGATTTTGATGATCAGATAGCATTATACTTTGAAACTTTGTATTCACCTCCAAAGAGAGACAATACATATAAGGAAACTATTGAAATAATAGGAACATGCAAAGTTTTCTTCCTGTAGTGGAGAGTCATTTCTTTACACATGATGAGTATCCATCCTATACTTTCTAATGTTAAATATGGAAAGGCAGGTGGAGCAGATAATATAAATTATGACTATCTGAAGTGGTGTAGAACTACACTTAGGTCAGCCCTGGTTACTCTGTTCAACTTATATGTTGATATTTGTGCATGATCCTTATCAACTAAAATAATGTTAATAACGCTGTTTAAAAAAAGGAATCATGATTTGTTCATTCTTTTAAGTAATGAATGACTGATGTATTTCCATCTCGCATGTAACTTAGCAAACTCAGCAAACGACTGAACGTGATATCAGCAATTTTAACGGCAAACGTGAGACATCCAGTATTGAAAGTATAAATCTGATAACTTAAGCACTTACGTGGGAGAAATGCTTATAACTGTTCTCAAATTGAATTTTCATACCATGAGCCGTACTATACAGAGTCTGTAAAATAGCACAGCTATCACGTCACCGTCAGAGATGCCCCTTTTACAAGTCAACACACGTAGCAAAACGAATGTTTTATCAGAAAAGCAAGAGCCTAAGAGCCTGTAAGCCAAGACGAGGAGGAGGCCTTATTTCCGATTGGTACATTGGGCTGTCACACCCCAGCTGCTGTGCAACAATCCCCATTTTCCATTTCTGATAAAATATTTGGGATTTATAGTACAGGTCATACATGTGACGTAAATGGCTGGGTCCGTCCAACAAAGAGCAAGAAATGCATAGGGCATTAAAATGTCATCTATGGCTGGAAATAACAATAACACTTGACATACTTACGTTTTCGCATCTCGAATTCCCTCCAAATGTACAATGTGAGTTATTTCTGCTGATCAGATTTACATTCAATAGGAGAATTTTCCTGCACTCAAAAATGAAATGAAATGATTTTGATATCCCTAAAAACCTTGTGGTTCCAAACTATCAAAGACAGAACAGAAACGCGTGTGATTGCATCAAGGTCAGTCACTCCAGCTATAAGTACATCGTCCGGAATTGACTTAAGTAATATCTCCATGACAACTAGAAATGCATAACGTTTTGTATAAACATAAAAAATACATACATTCCTGACCAACTCAACAAATTCTTTCTTGGTGCAGTCATTCACACAAGGACTCTAAATTTCAGTTTTAATTAGCTCAAACTGAGATTTAAAAAAGGAAAAAAGAAAACGAAAACGAATGATTACTTTGATTTTTGCACTGCTACCTTTATTAGTCATCCTAGAGTAGAAAAGCTCCTTTTTCTTATGAGCGCGGAAAAGCACGTTTAACCTTTAAAAATATCGAGGTTATAATATATATATATATATATATATATATATATATATATATATATATATATATATATATATATATATATATATATAGTTTACCAGGTACATAATCCCCTCTCATTTGAAAAACGAAACAGTCAGCCCATAGTTGGGGGAATGTTGTGAATGACCGTTCATCACCAGAATATTCTTATAATATACATGTTACCAGTGACTTTGATGTTAATAATATGAATAATAATTGATGAGAAAATTAGATTATAAGTGTAATATGCAACTCTGTGAACTTATGAAATTGACCAAATAGGTATGTGAACTTTCTTTTTGATACTCCTTTTCTACTCTAATTTGTTTTAATATTTTATTTATAAGACGCTTCTTTCCCTCACCAGTTCTGTCCCTAATTAATATATTGGTTTATTCCTCTTCCACTATGTCATATCTCTCCCTAATCAATTTTCGCACTAGTTCATAAATTATCTTTCACTCATATACACTCATATACACATTTACTCAGTCGTTTACTCACCTTTTTCAACATTACTCTTCCACGTTCATTTTCTCAGTCTCACATTTTTGCTCATACATTCAATCACCCACCACTTCCATGTATGCGCTCATTCACACTTTTTGTTCTTCCCTTTTACTCCTTCTTTCATTTATTAATTTGTAATTTATACTCTTATTAATCTGTGCCTTTTGGTTTACAAAACTGTCTTAGCTACGCAAAGTTCTGTCAGAGGTGCATAAGAGTTATCGCAAATGGAGTTGCTTCACTTGTTGTCCATCGTATACTGTATCAATGCTAAATGCAGCCAAATCTACAGCATGTACTGTAACACCATGGGTGATTTTATTATGGACGTTTGTATTCTGTGTGAGTGTGAGTGTGAAAGCCATGTATATGATAAACTCAAGGTGATAATTACTTCATACAAATCCCGTACAAGAAAATGTATATGTATAATTTCTGCTATTTTCATGGATAATAACATAAAAATTATATCTCTTAATGTTAGAGGCCTGCAATGTTCAGTCTTAAAACGAAGAGATATTTTCCACTGGGTAAAACAAAAGAATGTATCTATAGTATGCTTGCAAGAAACCCATAGTAAAAAGAACGATGAAATATATTGGGTAGCTGAATGGGGATACAAATGTATATTTAGCCACTGCTCTAGTAATAGTGCTGGGGTTGCAATATTTTTTTAGAAATACTTTTGAATTTATAATTCATAGAAAAAGATGTGACAGTCAAGGGAGATTTATTATTTTAGATATTACAATTAATGGCAACATAATAACCCTCGTGAATTTGTATGATTATATTGATAATAATCCTAGCTTTTTTTAGAAAGTTAAAGGAGGAGTTATTTTTTTGTTGTTGTTGAGAACTCATCAATTGCAATGTGCGGAGACTGGAATACTGTTCAAGACTTAGATTTGGATGCTTATAATATTTTACATGACCAACACCAACAGCCTAGGGCAGCGATTCAAGACCTGAAAAACGAATTGGAATTAATTGATCCCTGGCGAAATTCCAATCAGGACTTAAAGATTTATACCTGGAGGCAAAATTCTCCCTTGAAACAAAGTAGATTAGACTACTTTCTTGTATCGGATGACATTCATATGAATGCAGCTGATGCGTGTATCTTCCAAGGGTATAAGAATGATCATTCAGCTATTGTTATGAGTGTGGCGTTTTCAACGTTTCCAAGGGGAAAAGGATATTGGAAATTTAATGCCCAACTGTTGAGGAACATTGAGTATACTAATTTGGTCAAAAAGTGCATAACTAACACTGTAAATGAATATTATATAGCGGGAAATAAAGATGACTTTATCCATGTTTCTCTTTCCTGTAATGACCAAATGTTCTTTGAAATTTTGAAAATGAAAATAAGATCTGAAACTATATGTTATTCTACTAGGAAAACAAAAGAGAAACGGGAAATACTGAAGAAAATTGATCAGGAAATAATAGAAATTCAGGGGGGACTGTCGAATAACATAGATGGTGAAACTCTGGAAAATTTCGAGAGAAAAAAAGCAGAATTAGATGAATCTAGGAAAAAATACATATAAGGTGTTATATTAAGATCTAAAGCAAGATGGTATGAATTTGGTGAAAAAAGCACAAAGTACTTTTTAAATCTTGAAAAAAGAATCTATTTAAATAAGACAATAAAGGAAATTATTTTAGATGATGGGACAAATATATCTGACCAAATAGATATTTTAGAAGCTCAAAAACAGTTTTATATGGAATTGTTCAAAAGTAGAATTGCTCAGCTTGATGGCGAGGCTACTCAAGAAACTCGAAATAGATCTTTTAATCACAGTATTAAACTTAGTCAAGATGAAAGAGAATCATGCGAGGGTCTGCTTACAATTAATAAATTCGGAATGTCTCTAAAACTGATGGAAAATGGAAAAAGTCCTGGCTCGGATGGATTCACTCTAGAGTTCTATAAATTCTTTTGGAAGTCTCTTGGGGGATTTATATGTAGATCAATAAACTACGTATATACTGTAGGAAAACTTTCAGATTTTCAGACTCAAGGAGTCATCACATGTCTACCAAAGGAAGAAAAAGACAGAAGATATTTCAAAAACTGGAGACCTATATAACTTTTAAATATTGACTATAAGATTGCTTCGGGAGCAATCGCAGCTAGGATTAAAAAGGTTCTTCCATCAATAATCAGCGATACTCAGAAAGGATATATGAAGGGTATATTCATTGGAGAAAACACCAGACTATTATATGATATCATGGACCAACTTGAGAATACAAACAGATATGGTTTTTTATTGTTAATAGACTTCGAAAAAGCTTCTGACTCAATTTACTGGATCTTTGTGGAAGAAGCTCTACAATCTTTCAATTTTGGTGGTTCCGTTTGTAAGTGGTTTAAACTGTTTTGTAATGACTCTAATAGTTGTGTTATAAATATTGTCCATATGTCATCTTTTTTAAACTTGAAAGAGGATGTCATCAAGGAGATCCCCTTGTACCTTATTTGTTTATCATTGGAGTTGAGATTTTAGCTATAACTTTAAAGCAGAATGTGGATGTACGGGGAGTAATCTTTGAAGCCAGTGAATATAAATTGTGTCAGTATGCCGATCACGCTTTTATTCTTCTTGATGGATCTCATTTTCCTCTTGAAGCAACTACGAATATCTTGCAAGTATTTTTTCTATTATCTGGACATAAACATAACATAACAAAAACAAAAGCTATTTGGATTGGAAACAGGAAATTTTCTAATGAAAGAATATGTCCTGAAATGGCCTAATTTGGTCCTCTTCTAACTTTACACTTCTTGGCATATTATATTCTCCAGATTTACAACAGATGGTGGAAATTAATTATATGAAGAAACTAACAAAAACAAAACGAATACTGGCAAGCTGGAGTCAAATACATCTGTCAATAGTTGGTAAAGTAATTGTTGTAAAAACTCTTGTTCTGTCCATATTTATACATCTTTTTTCAGCACTTCCAAACCCATCAGCAAAAGTTGAAGCAGAACTAAATCGCACGTTATTTAAATTTCTTTGGGGTGGAAAAGTAAAGAGAATAAAACGTGATATACTAGTGTCCCCAGAAAACGAGGGAGGACTAAATATGATACACATATTTTCATTCAATAGGTATATTAAGAAAAGAAGGGTTAAAAGATTGCTGGAAAAGGAAGATGGAACGTGGCAGAACTTAGTCAATACAACTATACTCAGAAATAAAAAGGATATTTGGAATTTAGGGAGAAGGAAATTAGAAGAATTTAGTAAGTTCATTAAAATAGTTTTTGGAGAGATGTAATTTTGGCAGTATCTAATTGCAAAGAAGAACCGCAAAGTCCTAACGAGTATCTATCCATGAGTATTTTAAATTCCCCCCCCCCCCAATGTCCTATCAATACAGATCCTGGACAGGAGCTGGTTTTGAAATTCTGAATGATCTAGAAGATGATCATGGTAATTTAATACCTTTTGAAATAATAAAACAAAAAACTAGAAGCGATGATTTCTTGAAATACTTCTCCTTAATATCCAGAATTCCAAAAGCATGGAAAGATGCCATAAAAAACCATTTAGTACATAGTAATTTTGATAAGCAGGAGGATAAAATAATGAACTTGCGAAAACAAGATTCACTCAAGTTTGTTTACAAAGATATTTTACAGGAAGCTAAAGGGCAAATCACTGCGAAGCAAGAAACTTGGATACAAATATTTAAAAAAATAAAAGTAGTGAGGAGTGGTCTGAGATTTATAGCCGGGCGAAATGCTATACCGAGGATACCAAGCTGATCTCGTTTAACTTTAAATTAATCCATGTAATAATCGCTACTAATGATTTTCTAAAAAGAATTAACATATTAGATGACAACAAATGTACTTTCTATAAGAGTGAAAATGAAAGTATTGAGCATCTCTTTATGACTGCAGTATTACTTCACAGTTTTGGTACCGTTTTATTGAAGTTTTTGCACCTTTTTGCCCAAATATTGTACATCTGTCCAAAAAAGAAACATTCTTAGGACGTGAACAACTGGACAGTTTGGGTAATTTCCTGATTATTTTGGCAAAATATTATATTTATACTTGCAGATTCAATATGAAAAATCCTTATATTTTTGCTTTTAAGCAAATAGTTGCAATGCACAAGAACATTGAAAAATACACTGCCAAGGTAAATAAAAAAGAAGACCAATTTCTTCAAAAATGGACCTCGATAATGAACAAGTAACTTGTATGGTAAACAGGAACAAAATACTGTAATATCACAAAGTGCATGTCACCTAGATTGTGTGCCATATGCATGTGTGTATGCGTGTGTTTTTTCTTTCTCTGTAGATTATATTTATTATCCCTAGTTTGTCTGATAACCAGAAATATTTGATTGTTAGATGACCTTGGGATGGTTCCCCGACCCATTGGTCAACCTATTACGGGGTTATTAAAAAAATAAAAATAATAATAATAATTTTTTTAAAAAAGTTTTCTATTTTGGATTTTGGTGGTCAAATATAAGGTTACTGTGTCCAGAGTGTCCGGGTGTTCGCTTTAGTACGGATATATATATATATATATATATATATATATATATATATATATATATATATATATATATATATACATACACATACATAACAAATTGTTAAACGTAGAGCTTGTCGTCATGCGCGTTTATATAAGGTTACTGTGTCCAGAGTGTCCGGGTGTTCGCTTTAGTACGGATATATATATATATATATATATATATATATATATATATATATATATATATATATATATATATATATGCACATAGATAACAAATTGTTAAACGTAGAGCTTGTCGTCATGAGCGTTTTAGTATTGATTAACACTGTAAGTTTGTATCGGAATTGATGTTTAACGGTACAGATACACACTTAGGATAGTGCAAAGGTACTTACAGTAACATGCCTTGTTCAAGGAAACATTGGGCTGGTCTGATGGAAAGATTCGAACTCGCAAAATGCACTGTTGGAAATCAAGCATTAAAACCAGTCTGAATAAAATCAGGATCTACTTATCAAGAAATACTGCCTGTCGCTAAATACTGATTATTGATTAGCAAACCTCCGTTTGAATCAGACTGGCATTCACGCATTTCTTTTTTACGATGATATTGTTGTGATATTTGACCAAACAAGAGTATGGTATCATGCCATGCTATTTTAATGGTATTCATCTGCCATACATTGGACCGTCCGATTGTAAGTGTAGTTGCTAGTGAACAGAATATACCAGCTATCTCTGCTTCTTTGAAATGTGTCAGCATTTTACGCAATTCTAACTTATGATGGTAAGTAGGTTACGTCATCAAACTGTATTTAATACTACACATTTTGATACCAATAAGTAACAACGCAGCTGGTTAAGTGGCAATAGGTGTTTTAAACAGGAAAGCTAAATCGGATAAGGAAGACAAACATAAACATTTACCAACAGACAGAATCCAAAATACCATCGTGCTATAGCATTCATTTTAGATTCGACTAAACCTGTCATATTAATTTATATATTGTTATATTTGGTACCTATCTATTTGGGATTTCAGCTTATGCCGTCCTTAAGAAATTATAAAGAAAACACAATTTTGTATACGTTCTTTTAAGTGACATTTATTGAAATATCTTAGACCTTTCACATTTTGAAGTGTATATATGTATATTACTAAGCCAGTAGACACGTCTGGGCTATTTGTATTAAGACGTTATATACATGTGGAATTTTAGAATACACACCTGGAGTTTTTGTGTAAAGTCAATATACAAATGTGTGACTACGACACATCTGGGCTCTTCGAGTAGAGACGTTATACACTTATGTAACTTTCGTAGACACACCTGGACTTATTTTGTAAAGATGTTATACACGTATGTAACTAATAGACGCGTTTGGACTTTTCATGTAAAAACGTTATGCACACTTATTACTTTAAGGCATTATTGAAGTCAATTGCATAATACAAAGTCAAAGACAAGTACAATTATATGAGACAGAATAAATTAAAGCTGTTAAAATATGACTGTATTAGGTATTTCTGTACCTCAAGTCAACACCGCGTTGCACTGGAGCCTTAGAGGATATTTGTTTCAGTCAGAGGAGCTTTTCTAATGTAAGAGTTTAAAGTGTTTTCTGTTTTATTTTCTTCTGTGTTTGTTTCCTCTCGACAAAGGCAAGGCAACACAAAATAATTTGTTTTATATTAAAACAAGCATTCCACATCGCCAATTGCGAAGAGATTGCATCTTCTTAAAAGTAGTAGAATGCATTACTCGTGCAAAACAACCCTCACATTATGCGTGAATAAGACGATATATAGACAGACTGATAAAAACAGGTAGAAATGTAGCTTATTTAGACTAATATACAGATGGGTACAAATATATCTAGCTATATCTGTCAACAGAGTGAAGGTTGATACGTGCAGAGTTAAGAGGATAGATAGATAGATAGATAGATAGATAAATAGATTGACAAAAGCCATTAACGCACAACTTCTTACTGAACTTCTTGTCCTTGTTGTTGTTATTGTTTTTGTTGTTGCAGCATATGTTGCAATTGTTGTTTACCGCTCCGGTGGCCTAGTGGTTGAAGCGTCCGCCTAAGATGTGTGAGGTCGTGGGTTTTATCCCTGGTCGAGTCATATCAAAGACATAAAAATGGTACTAACAGGTGCCTCGCTTGGCGTTCAGCGTTAAGAGGTTAGTGTTAGGACTGGTCGGCCTGGTGTCAGGATACTGTGACTGTGTGGGACATCATGCCACATGTCTGCGGCATTATGCCCCAGTGCTAGACATCTCTTTAAACTGCCACACTGCAGACATCGTAGCGATATGACTGAAAAATTGTGTGTGTGTGTGTGTTGAGAGAGAGAGAGAGAGAGAGAGAGAGAGAATTGTATTGTTACTGCATGTGTCAGAGTGAAAAAATATAAGCTTGTGTTTACCGGTCTCCGTCGGTGAAGTGTCAAGCGAGAGGGCGCAGATCTGGTTATTAATGCTCGGGTATTTATTTTAAAAAGAAAGTTTTCATGGTCATTTATACAAATTAATAAGATCAAACACGATTAGATAATAAACAGGTAAACATAATCTTTATTAATTACAATGGATTGGTAATAGACATCGTACCTTAAAGGCTGGCCTTTCGCTTAATGACTCGAGATAAGCTTATTGTCAACCCTAATCTACAACGGCGCGTGTGTCACGTGGTTTTTAGCTCGTGTGCCCTTTTCTCATTAACAGGTTCTGGACTAAGCCTACAACAGTATTTACTAAACGTAACTAATTTGGCACAGTCTTTATCAGCGTTTTTCTTCTTTACGCACGATAACGTTTTGCTTTTGGCCTAGTTATATCAACATTTCATGGAACCTAGAAGCTAAAATACATTCCCAAACTGGGTTGTAGTAAACAACTGTTATTTGGACTTAAACTTCCTTTGGATTAAAGATGTAGCCGATTTTCAGTTTGGCTGAGGAAACAAAAACGTTATTAAAACAGGAAAAATGTGGACGAAAAATATGTTGACCTTCCGGGGAAATCGGTGTTTAGAGGGTTTGGCTTCGAGGTGTTTCACTTTGTGACTGTATGCACACACACACACACACACACACACACACACACACTCTCTCTCTCTCTCCATATATATATATATATATATATATATATATATATATATATATATATATTCCAAAGATCTAAGGAGATTCGAATCCAGATACGCGGCTAAAGGGCACCAATCACCTTGTCCGTAAGCACCAACCCCAGTACCATCTCAACCACGCACACATCACCAGGAAATGATGTTAGAGAGTCAATGGTATAGACATTCTTGAGTTGCAGACAAATTCACATGTCGACTCTCTCTCTCTCTCTCTCTCTCTCATACATACTATGAATGATCAGCCGTTGTGTAATTCGCTGGCAGGGCTGTGTCTACACTGTACACTGCTACATTAATAGCATATGCAGATCAACCGGTGTGGATGCGTTTTGGATGAAGGTCTCGCTGCCTGCTTGAGATCCTACTCAGATTGAAATGAAAAGACCTTGAACTATTGGTGCAATGTGCACGGTATATTAGGGTCTACGCTCTTTGCAAATAGGGTTGCTTGACGTATATCATTGGGAATCCCTTCTCCAAATATGATGATTATATATATGTATAATGTATACATTTGTCTTGTGCCCATCATTTTAGAATATAATGCGAGAGCCTTCAATGGTAAGAGTATTTCAGTGAGTGAACAACAGTTTTATATTTCAGACACTGCGGAGTGACAATTCAACGTTGTCTCGTGGACTTCAGTTTGGAAACACATTTTCCGACACGGATTGAATAAAAAAGCGCAATTTGACGGGGTTAGAGTTATAATGTACCCGGTCACTCGTGAACAAACATGTATGGCATGTACAACGATTAGTGAGCACTGCTTTTAGTGACTGGTGTACAATTTGTAGATACAGAACTAACTAGAGACTGATTTACAATATATTTGCACAGTACTCACTAGGCATTGGTTTACCGTTTATTTACACAGTACGCATTAAAGACTGATTTACAAATTATTTACATAGTACTCTATGCATGCACAATGAAGCGATTTATAATGTAGGATATGCCAAATTCAAGATATCGCTACAACATTACACTCAATATTATCAGACGAAAAACTATATTTCCATCATTTAATTTTTGTAATTAATTGCAACTTATCTGCAAAACACATTATACCTTAAAACTTATCTACAAAGCGACTACATTCATTTACCGTATGGGAAGATGAAAACAAAAATGGTTAACTAGCCGATTTTGTTTTTCTTTTGTTTATTTTATAAAAAATCAAGATAGATTTACAATTGACAATCTAAATAATCTTTAAAACACACACACACACACACACACACACACACACAACTACACATTAACTACTATCTGGTCCAATAATAAGCATCCTTTTTCAAAGATCATTAAAACAAAATAGACCAAGTTGCAGTTCCAATAAAGACTATTCTTAATTGATCTCCCAGTTCCTTCTGTAACTTCCTCTAAATTTTAGTAAATGAATAGAGGTCATTATGTGGTCACAACCCCACTCTCCTCAAAATGATAGAACATCCATATTTCCTATTCGCCATTCGTCATTATTAAAATTGAAAATTAAGTTGCGTTTTACTATATTTAGAAATGGTTACATACATTGAAAACAATTGTGTCAGTCACATCAGACAAAGGTTCGAAATAGCATTAACAACAATTGTACACTGCACACGAAAAGCATCTTCCACTTCCGAAACTCCAGGGCGTCGCCAACTTATGAATTTATAAAATCTGCAGGGATACACGTCATCCATTAATTTAGATTTCTAGACAAGGTTATTTGGAAAGACAAATCCATACTATGCTGATCTAGAATTACCATTGCATCAAATGTATATAACGAGCAGTGTTTTTGTTGTTGTTGTTGTCCGAAACAAAGCTGGATTGTTTGTATCTGTATCCCAGTTCAAAGAATTCAGGCAACACAAAATCATTTTTGGGGCAGATAATTTGTTGAAAGTATCTTTAATTGTCTCACAGCAGCAGTTTTATTTTTATTTTATACCAATTTATGCTTCATCGAAATTCACGCTCTATAAGCTTACATCAACATTAATTCATATGTACCTAGAAAGTGACTGCATATGATCATAATAAACTAATAATAATAATAATAATAATAAAGCTATGACCACATTCTAGATAAATTACATTATGATAACTAAGATATCATTATGAATCATAACCATTGTGCCAACGGGATGACAGAACAATACGTACAGAGCACATTGTACCAACGGGATGACGGAACAATACGTACAGAGCACATTGTACCAACGGAGTGGCAGAGCATTACGTACAATATGTTTTCTAACAGAGAACGAATCGGTCCTTTATAATCAGACATAAATTGATACAAATCAAAAGTGAGTTTGTGTTTACCTGTACAAATAATATAGAATACTCATAGCAACGCACGTACGTTATGAACGAAGACCCACTTGAGGATTTAGAACATGTTAGGACATTGCTTTCCTTATAACTGCATCGATACCTTAATATTTGTGAGTACCAACACAGAATATTCGTATAGTAAATAATCCTTACATGATTTGGAGAAGAAGAAAAAAGACCTATATAAATGGTCACTGTTAGACGTTTTCTTGAATGAATGGAGGTTACTATACCGGAACTAACTAGCCTATTCTTCAGTTTATCGATAAAGGCAAAGTATAGCCGTTTACATAAAACTCACCCTTGATGTATATCCTTCAACACTGGAATGTTTTCTCTTTGAGAACGTTTGAGTTTAATTTCTCGGCAAATTTAATATTCTGTATATTTCAAACGCTTCATTATAACATTCCTTACATTTTAACGCTCCGTTGGCCTACGCGGTTACATCGTCCGTCTCGGATGCTGGAGGTCGCGCGTTCGAACCCCGGCCGAGTCCTCCCAAAGACTTATAAATGTGGTACTAGCATCCGCCTCGCTTGGCGCTCAGCATTAAGAAATTAGTGTTAAGACTCTTCGACCTGTTAATGTGCCCGGGGAAACATGGTTACATGTCTGCGGCATGATGCCCAGTACTATAAATTGTCATACTGCAGGTATAAAGCGATATGACTGAATTTTTAAAATAAAAGCTACATTAAACATTCATAACACACACAAACACACACACACACACACACGTATAACGTTGAATTAATTATATCGTTTGAGTTATGTTTTGAGTCAGTGAAAGTTAGCTCAATTATAACATATTTATCACTGACTCACCTGAGCCAGGTGAACACGCCTGGTCGTTTAAAATATACAGGCGTGATAATCACAGTAATTCGAAATTGGTAAGTTAGAAAAGACCGGTGGAAGGTTTAACGCGCACATACATAATCACAAGACCACATATACTATTGACACCATCTTTACAGGCAAATAAATAAAGGATTAAGTTACTAGTGATTAAGTTTTGGTACAAAGACATTTTCATAAAAAAGTAATTTGTATGATTCACAGACTGGTACATGTACAGGCATGTTCACACTTTCGTGCGATTGTAACTCTTACTGGTTTATGAACTATAACACGTAGCTACAATACGTATTGCACAATATGTGAACTTAATTAGGGTTGTACTGAGTTTTCTGTCCTGCTTGTCACGTTTTCAAGTAACTTAGAAAAATTACAACACTTCATTATCCGTCTAAACTTTTATTATTCAAGTGTACAAATAATATTCAGGTGTACATATCTTTACTCTGTGAGTATCATATTTTAA
Source organism: Sinohyriopsis cumingii (assembly GCA_028554795.2). Classification (NCBI taxonomy): domain Eukaryota; kingdom Metazoa; phylum Mollusca; class Bivalvia; order Unionida; family Unionidae; genus Sinohyriopsis; species Sinohyriopsis cumingii. The sequence goes on from CM068831.1 coordinate 84,473,147, forward strand.
GGCGTACACGTTTTCCAGAAACAGCCCAACTGAACTCCAGTATAACATCCGTGACTGTTGCCACTTTTAAAGCATTTGCTAACCGGGTTACTACAATATCCTCAGTTTTTCTTGTCATCAGATGTATAGCACCAATATGTCTCCAATCTCTGATGACCTAATCCGTGAGTGCCACAAGGATGTGACGAAATACATTGTACTCCAGTGATTGTTTTCCAACTAACACTGCCACAAAGCGTAGAAATGGTCTGTCCAGTAGGACACTTTGAAAACGGACCAATTTTGTCGCATCCTCCAGTGCAGCAATAATCCCAACATCCGTCGTCTGTGTTGCACCAGCTGTAACTATTGCCGTGATATCCACACTGGTGGTCTGGTTTACATCTGGTGTTACCAGCCGATTACATGTCATCCTTGAGTTTACCTCGAAGATTCTCATGCAGTGGGAAAGACAAGTCATCTTCCGCGGCATATTCTATGCCGGTAATCTGATTTTGAATTTGAAAACAATATGTTTGACCAAGCAGCAGCAGGCCGAGATGCAATTCGAAATTCATGGTGCTTTCCGTGTGAGACCTAGAATAGAACAAATGTCAAGTAATCACTCTGTAGCCTTTAAAGGAAAATATCTTTAAACGTTTGCCTGAACAACGGCATGTGAATGAGATATTTGTTATTTTGTATTGGGATAGTAATACATTTTAAGCGATATAATAAGTATAAAATCATTATACTTGAAAAGATTGTAGGACATTTTTAAAATCAAGTGAGCTGATTACTTTATACAGAAAAGAAAACTATGTCAAAACCAAAGGAGTAGAATAAGCAGACAGTACTTATTTTACAAAAGTTTTGAGTGTTTCCTAACATCATACTATATTCCTCGGGTGACTTGACCGTGCGCTCAGGAATGGCACGTAGCTCATATTCCGATTCCCTCAGTAAGTGTGACATAGAATAGTATGCCTAAATTGGTTAATAATTACTGCCTCAATAATTATAGATCTAAAGTAATGGGCTGGCCGACAAGGATAGGTGTTATCTCAAACTTGCGGAAATAAAACGCTGTATGTTTGCATATTGTATACATAAGTAATTAGTGAATGGAACAAAGAGAGAATAATAAAGTTCAAAAGATGTTTTGACGAGAATTGTCTCAATACTACAAAAATGTTGGCATACAAACATTTGCAGATAAGATAAATAGCTCGTACTACGTGTTTTTGCAGAAAGACTGCTAAACGCGAAACTATTAGCTAAACATGTAGTCTGCAGTCTTATAAAACCACACAGTATGCGAAATTCGCTTGCCTATAATTTTTCCAAATGCAATAGTATGTGGAAATGATTCACTGCATCAAAGACTCAAGGAAGCAGCAATACATAAGAGCTGTCTGGATTTTTGGAAAACTCAAAACAAATTCTTTCATTCCGCTGAGACTTATAGCATTTTCTTAAACCTCCAAAGTTATCCACCTGTATGTTAAATAGGTATGTATGTTTCATCAGATTACAGTAACTTATTTTTAGCAGACTTGGGTCCATCTATTCGTTCCTTTAATGGATGCCAGCTGTTAAAGGAACTCTTAGGTATTACATGACGAATATATTTGTACGTTCACACTACTGTAAAATTCTGTTGAGTTTTCACTTTGTATTTTAGGAAATAATATTTCTTTTTTTTACTAAATTTACTGGATTCGCTTGTTTCTGTTACATAGTTTAGAATGACAGAGTTGTAACATTACATGTTATAAAATAAGAAACAGTTTGAAAAGTCATAAGATATTAGCGAGTGTTGATATTGAAATTAAATGAATTTAAAGGGAATTAAAGAAACGTCAGATGACGATTGTCCAACGGAGAAGGAATTTCTAAAACAAACGAACTGATCAGAACGTATGTTTCGTTAATATTAAATTCTCAAATTGAAAACATAAATCAAATGCAAACGTCATCAGTGTATAATTATAATATAAATATGTTGTAAGCTTGGTCGAATATGCCTTAACTAACTGCGAAGATCTAGACAGTGCCGATAACTTAATGCCTATTGTTTTAAAAATTAAAATAGTCCATGTAATAACAATTATAACTAAAAGCTTTTTTTTTATTGTTGTACATATTCATAATTTTATATCTATTACATTTCTTCTCGTGCTAATGATATTGTTCATAGTGTTCATCATTTCCCTTTGGCACCAATCTCTTCCAACTAGTTTCATTCTCCACGTGATTAATTTCAACTCGTAACCTTTTTACAAGCCATTAGGCGATCATTGTTAAACCTATATCTTTAAAATTACACATATACATACATACACATATGGACACATTCATACACGTATAAGTGTGACTCATCCATTCGGCATATAGGCTTTCATCGCATGCAACTTAGCATCAATTAACCTTTTCCTGATAAGCCTTCATTAGTTGTCTGTGGTAGAACAAAATTTGGTGCGTGATGAATATGGACCTTGCTTTGTTAATAAGAGACCTGAATAGATTGACAAGCAACCTAATATCTATCAGCAACAGCTGACAACAGTAATGGTAACTGGAATAATTAAAAACTTGACAAGCGATTAGGAGCATGCAATTTAGAAAACGGATAAACAAAGGCTTATAAACCAATGAAGCATTTGGCAACGCCACAAGAGCCAAAACTATATATCATAGTCTCGTGTATGTGATATGCGAATACATATTTTGGATCAATATATCTGATAGATTTTCAGGTAAGGTGTAGTTTTGGCTGATCAGTGTAAGAAAGTCAAATCTGTTAACAAGTACTAGTTTCTGAAGTTAAACATTAATACCGTCAACACTTCGAGAATATTTTGATAATCGTCTCAATTTGTTCCAAGGATTGTATCCATTTTTATTAATTTTAAACCAAGACATAATACGTTTGCTAAATTTAAGATTTTAACAAATTTTTTGAGTTGCTAAGGACACTTTGTCCAAATGGCCAATAACAGTTTGTCCAGTTTTTCAGATGCACTTGATCTCAAGAGACAACCATGGTGAGAGTGATTGCTCTCTGTATTGTAAGCGCGCTAAGCCAATAGTCTCAAGCTTTATATAATTCACAGGGACAATAATAATGACAAAAGGAAACATGTACTCGGCTGCCATGACTATGCCAAGACGAGGTAAACATGTCATGATCTGTTAAGTACTATGCTGAGACGAGATAAACATGTCATGATTTGTTAAGTACTATGCCGAGACGAGATAAATATTTCATGATCTGTTAAGTACTATGCCGAGACGAGTTCAAAATGTAAAATGGTAAGTTATGTCCGTTATAATTTGTTGACTGAACCAATAAGAAAACATGTTGACTGTTCGACGCATCTGACGCAAAGATGGTAAATGGTGCTAAGTCGAACAACGGTGGAATTAACAGCATTATTTCTTACCTATGGAGTAGAGATCAAGAATTCTGATTCGTTGCAGGTGGATGTGATCTTCGCTTACCCTACGTTTGTGCTACTCTTTATATACAGTTTGCGTTCTGCTCAGCGCCTACCCTTGTTACGAAAATAGATATGGATTATATTACATTGACCGACCCATTCGCTGCGGATTTACAGATCTTACATAACAGTTCATTGTCGTATAAAAAGTTCGCGGGTAGGTGACAAAAGACGTCTTGGCCCTCCGTGGTTAATGAAATGGCTAACATGGCCATGTAATCATCTCCTTCTTCTATGATTATGATATGGATCCTTCTTCGAGATATTTTATCTAAGAATTTGTTTATTGCTCAGAAGAAGCAATAACAAAAATTGGTGCGAGGAAATGGCAAAGTAGGAGGATCCTCATGGGCACCTACCAGATTAAGTTCGTTCAGAGAGAATCGATTATATAAACGCTTTAGACATCTGATTCAAATATTTTGATTTGAATCCCTAATTGACAACTGGGATTCCAAAAGTAGAAAAGTTTAGATGACTTAGATTATTAGAAATTATTAAAGTGTGATAAAATAGAATCAAATATTTAAGAGAGTTAAACGCTAACGTTCTCGGAATTTAATAATCCTTTAAACTCTGGTATATTTGAGATGCTATAGGAGTATTTGAGTAGTAGTTGCATTTTGTGTTCTCTGAAATATTCAACGAGATAACGAAATTCATCACCCACGGATAACTGCAAGTAAACATTCATTACTTTTTCGAAATTTTGTTATATTTGTACTTTGTTTTTTTATATTAATAGTTTCATCAATAATGTTCTAATTTTAATTCCCTTTTTAAAATTGTTCATGTACCGATTTTTGTTAACTTAATGGATGATTCCCATGTCTATATAAACTATAAGTCTTTAGTTACAGATTGTCTCTAATCAGTATATTTGCGAATATTTGGATCAATGCAAATGAATTGAAACCCAATTTCTTATAAGATGTCATGAATGCCCTCTATCCATTTACTTCTGCCAAGGCCATTGTTATAAACCTGCAATACAGACATATACATAAAATAAGATAACTTAGTTTGTCTACCATTAATGAGATTTATCCAGCAACCAACCATTCTCCAAGATTCATAGTTCCCAATAAATAAATACCACTCTTCGCAAGGCTCAATAATAGTTGTTTATAATTTCTGGCAATTTAAAGATCCGAGCCTCTTAATTTGAACTTTGCATTTTGTCTATTTCTCCATTTCCTAAAAATCACAACTTTGGTTTTGCCTGTGTTAATGATAATTTTATATTTTAGCAGAAGTTACGATTGCAGCCTGATTATGCTCTATATCTCTTTAATTACGTGGAAATATAACGATATCGTTGCCATAGAGTAAAACAAGTTATTTCTAAATATCTTACTATATCTCTCTCTAGTAAATCCAATTCGAGCTCAGAAAGTGACTATCGATGCTATTTAGATACATGGCAAATAATACAAGAGAAAGATGTTCGCCTTGTCTAACTCCGTGATTGAAAGTAAACAGCCATGGTTTCTCTCTCTCTCTCTCTCTCTCTCTCTCTATATATATATATATATATATATATATATATATATATATATGTTCATTATCACACTGAGCATTTTCCCATTTATAGCAGTCTTCGTCAATTTTCTTCATACGCCAAGTACCCATACTCTGTGAAACAAATCGGGTAAAGTGCGTAACTTTGTTTAATGTCTCATATTTCAAAGTTTTATTTAGGAATATAAGACAAAGATTTTCGTTGTTGAGTATCCTTTACGAAAACCTGCCAGGGAATCATAAAGACAATTTTTTTCTTTGAGAAAAAATCAAATGCATTATATTGTTAAGAAGAGACGTAACGAACGAATCGAGTAATAGGCGTTTACTTCGTAGGGTTTAGTTTATCTCACTTGTGTAGCCCACATTTCTGGAACAATGTCTATATTTAAAAGCAGGTTGCAAAAGTTCAAAAGGCAGGAAGAACAATTTCTAGAGCACAATTCAAATATTCACTCAAGCTGAAGTCTTCAAAGGGCGACCTATTGGATTTACCATTTCCAAGTACTCTGAGTATTTCGCCTGAAGAGATTGATTCATTTAGTGCTGTGTAATGTTCTATATTCAATGATTCATCATTTGTACAAGTACTGTCTTGGATTTGTTGTTTGCAAGTATTTTTGTTTTATCTTGGGTTTTCTTGTTATGCAAATTTACCAATTTTATTTTTTGTTTGTAATTTCTACGTGCAGAAAACATTGTATTTTAACGTTGAGGTGTTTTTAGTCGTGATCGAGGGGAAAAAATCGCATATGAGAAACACTTTCACTTTATTGCGTATTAATGAAATGGAAGGTGAAAGCACAAAGCAAATTATGCGTGTACATGTATCAAATCTGATCTAGACATCCACAGTCAGAGTTGGTTCGAACGCGTACACCTCATAGGTACCCATATTGTAGATACAGGTCATTACCAAGGGTTTTATTTTTGCACACTGCACGCCCTGAAAAAACAAGGGTGAGGGTGAGGTAAGCTGGGTTAAGGTCGATTCGATTTAATAGCGAATTATATTGGATTAATGAAGAGTTCGTAACCGAGTCAACAATAGTTCGCAACAGTAAACAAAAACACACGGAAACGAGGCCTTATGGCCAGATTTGTTGTCTACAAACCTTTAGTTCAGGATAAACATGTTCATTCCTCGGCTTCTCTCAAGCGACAATGTTTCGACCAATACATACAAATCTAGTATGTTTTTTATTTTCCTACAAGTATCGGTTCGTATCGAAAATAATTTGTTTTAAACACAATTTTAAGCCCATTTTAACACTTATTCCAAATTGAATAAAATATCCATAGGTGTCACATTGGCAGTGGATGGAGGCAAACTTTCCAAACATCATGAAAGAAAATTTTTAAAATTAGGATACATACACATTTAGTGTGTTGGTGTGTGGACAAAATTGCTGACGAATATTTTAGATTAAATAAATGTACACAACTAATATTTAAATTTCAAATCGTTATGATTCATGGAAACTTAGAACAGTTCTGTATATTATCTTTTTCGTCCCCATTATGTCACGTACATATAAACATTCACTTGAATTTCTCTCTTTATACACTTCTCTATTCCATCTTTCTTTATCCGCTATACCGCCACCATTTGTAATTTGCATTTGCACAAAATCACAAAGTGAATTGTTACGTCTGCGTAAAAAGGTTAAGTTCTGCTGTTTTTGGTTGGTGTTATTCAGTCTGTATTCCACTATAAGTAATTAATCACATTTTATGTTTGGTACTTGAAAGAGATGTATTGTCAAAAAAGCAATGATAATCGATAATAAGGCTAAATCTTACAGGAATTAGGTCAATTCTTGAAGTTCTATAAGACGTTTCGTCAAATAAATAAAAAGCAAACTGATTCCTTACATAGCAAAATAATTCTTTCTTTAGCTGCTCGAGCTGAAATACTGTTCCCCTTCCAAAAGTCAACCCCTTCTCAGTGCCCCATAGTAATATTAATTATAAAGGATTGCGTTGTATAAAACCAGGGTTTTAATAGAAGGTGTGTAAAAATAACATTGAAAAGCTACTAGAGATAAATGAAAACCGGTTTTAGAGAGCTATCAATGTACGAAAATATAAATCTTAAAGACCGTTTGAAATGCGGTTTACCTATATTGTTCACGGTGACCTTGCTGAGTTTGTAGATCAGAGGGCATTATACTTTGAAACTTTGTATTCTCATCCAAAGAGAGACAATACGTATAACGATTTACACAACTAAACTAGTGAAATCATAGGAACAGGCAAAGTTTCTTCCTGTAGCAGAGAGTCATGGCATCACACATGATGAGTTTCCATCTGTACTTTCTAATCTTAAATCTGGAAGGGCGGGTGGACACATGTTATAAATTATGAGCTCCTTCTGTACTTTATGATGTTCAGTGTGGAAAGGCAGGTGGAACAAATTCTATAAATTATGAAGTGGAGTAGAACTACACTTAGGTCAGCCCTGTTTACTCTGTTCAACATATATGTTGATATTTGTACCTGCTCATAATCAGCTAAAAGAATGCATGTTAGTAACGTTGTTTAAAAGAAAGGAATACAACAAAAAGTGCAGCTCATCATCAACATGGCTTATTTCAGAATGACTGGGTTGTAAAATAACTTCCAATGTAGTCCATGAACTAGTATGTTACACTGATGAAAGTCAAGGCAAGTAGTATGCAGCTTTACTTGACACAGAAAAAGCTTTTGTCAACGTTTGGCATGATAGTTTAATTTGCAAATTATAGCAATTTTCGTATCAATTCCAGAATATAGAAATAAACTGTTTGCCAGATTATACTCACATACATGTATCTATAACAGAGTTATTCCTTCTAAAACAATATCTCATATTTTCTTTCTTAAAAAGAACAAGCCAATGTGGTATATTATCGCCCTGTCTTTTTATTGTGTTTATAAATAAACCTTTTCATGTTTTCTCAAAGTGCAAACGTGGTTTTGTGTTTTGAACTTTAGCCCTGTCCTATTGTGGCATGTGATATGTTTTTTTAAAGTCATTCGAAGTCATGCTTGACTATGTCATTAATTAGATGAAACGTGTACACCATCCCAGGATTGGTATTGTTGTAAAACTTGGGGTACCCCAAACCCTCATAGTTTACTTGTACTGGAAAGAGATCATCGAGTTTGAACTAAGCATGTACATGGTATCATTCCAACTGATACTACGTTAAGCCTATTACGTAATTACAATTGAAGCTTTCGTTCATAAAATATTTCTTCCTTGAGCACCAGTCCGCAACCCTTCTTTTGTTGCAACAAAATGTTCACTTCGTCCTTTTAGCTATCTGATTATAAGTTTGAAAGTAAAATAAACTGGTTTTCTTCCAAAACTTTCTTGCAAAAATATCATCTTGAAGAATCTTCAAGTTCGATTCCAAGTTAAGAAACCTGAATGGAAAAGCTTTGCTGCATTCCAATTCCGTTCATTATAAGAAATTACAATGCTTCGCAATGTATAATTTATGAAGATTTGTTTTAGTCCATTTCAGAAGTTATTACCTAATGGCAATTTGATTCCCTCGTAATATGGAAAGTAGGAAATGTTTCTAGGGAATAATGAGTCATGTCAGTGCGATGCCATTATTTGACTAATTTGTTTTCATCTCTGGAGGACGTTGTCTGTACTCATTCTCAAGCAGTCTGCACTTCAGGCGTTCTTCTATCCATATGTAATTGTGATATACAAGACCGTGATAGGTTTTGGGGTGATATTATTTATGAATAAATGGCGCATAATTACATGCACTTGAACTCAATGTCCACTATTTATATGGTGAATAATCTCTTAGGAATGATGAACTGTGATTTGTTCATTCGTTTAAGCAATGAATGACTGATGTATTTCCATCTCATATATAACTTAGCAAACGACTGAACGTGATATCAGCAGTTTCGACGACAAACATGAGACATGCAGTATTGAAAATACAATTCTAATTATTCAAGCACTTGCTCTTTAGGGTCTATAAAATAGCATAGCTATCACATCGCAATAAGAGAATAACCTTCTACAAGTCAGCAGAACGAACGTTTTAGTAGGAAAACAAGATTCTTAGAACCTTTAAGCCAAGACGACGAAGATACCTTATTTCCGCTGACAAAATGGGCTGTCACACTCCAGCTGCTCTGCAATTTAGCCCGTTTTACATTTCAGGGAAAATGTTTGTGTAATACATGTGATGAAAGTAGCGGGGTCCCTGCAATAAAGAGCAAGCAATGGATAGGGCATACAAGTGTCATCTATAGCTGGAATTGTCAATAACAATTGACATATCTACTTTTTCGCATCTCGAATTCCCTCAATATGTACGATCTGAGGTATTTCAGCTGATCAAAATTACGTGGTTTCCAAAATTGTAGCAACATTCAATTACTTTGTTTCTTGCACTGCTACCTCCATTATTCATCCTTAGGTACAAGAGCAAAACGAGTGTATGATTCAACGATTACTATATTTATATAGAAAATAAATGTAGTAACATATACCTATCATGATGATGATTTACATTATATATATATATATATATATATATATATATATATATATATATATATATATATATATATATATATCACGCCTTCTATTAATAGACGCCACGGTCAATTTCCTCCAATTACAGTTCAGTCGTATTTATTGTAAGATTGACTGGATTCGATCGCCAGGAAAATTATAATCCTTGTAGTCTAACATATGGATTATGCTATGAGACAGTCTGGTCATTATATTGGTGTCATGGACAGACCATTTATTCAGGTTATTGTACGTAAATGGACTTGGAGTGGCGGGCGGAATATCATGATTAAGGATTTTTATTCCAACCAGAATTTGCATTTCTTTTATATCCATAAATATGTTTTGTTAAATAATACGATGGATATATTGTTTTCTGTAAATAAGTTTACCAAGAGGTACATTATCTCTCTTCATTTGTAAAATAAAACAGTGACTTAGGGTAGTGCCAAGGTACTTACAGTAATATGCCTTGTTCAAGTAAACAATGGGCTGGTCTGATGGAAAGATTCAAACACGCACCTTTTGGGTCATTTAGACACACGGAATCTTTCCGGGAACGAATAACGTCTAATAACGATGTTTTTTTTATACTAGAATTTCAAAATTGTGATTTGTATACAGATTATTATTCATAGAGAATTAATCCCTCTGACCATGCCTAATCTTATGACTACGAGTCCATCAAAGTGTTGGTAATGTCCCGTGCATAGTCTGCCTAGCAATATTTGTGAAGTGACCAAGTCATACAACGGACATCCACGCTCCCGTTTCATTATATTTCTCAAAGGCTGCTTTCATCTTGAGACTATGGATTATCTTACTATCGCTTTTCGTCAGATGTAGATGTAGTAGAAGGATTTAAAATATTTTATCCTTGAAGCCCACTAAATGTTCAGTGCAAAATACATTGTTGGAAATCATGCATTGGAACCAGTAAGGATAAAAGCAAGATCTACTTATCAAGAAATACTGCTTATTGATTAGCGAACCACCATTTTAATCGGTTTGGCAATATGATACATATTCACGCATTTCTATTTGACAATGATATATTTTTAGATATTTGACCAAACCAGAGCGTGGTATCATGCATTGCTATTTTTATATGGTACTCATTTGACGGACTTTGGACCGTCCAGTTGCAAGTGTAGTAGTTGCTGGTGAACAGAAAATACAAGCTATCTCTGCTTCTTTGGAATGCGTGCGTATTTTACCCAGTTCTAGCTGATGCTGGTACATAGTTTACAGTAACAAACCTTATTTAATGCTATAGGTGTATCAAATAGGTGTATTAAACATGAAAGCTAAATCCAGATAGGGAAGACAGACAGAAATATACCCAACAGACAGAATTAAAAATATCATCGTGCTATATCATTGATTTTGACTTAGACTAAACTTGCTATATATATATATATATATATATATATATACTATTATTTAAGGTGGGTCGTGGGCAGTTTTGTCGTCCTCAGACGGTTTCGTGGGCAGATAAAAGTTCGTGGGCAGATTTCCATCTGCCCACGAAGCACGTCGTCCTTTTCTGCACTCTTGCCACAAATATCAATAAAATAAATGCATATTTACGCTGCTGAATGTTAAATATTCGATAAATATTCATCTGCAAAATAAATAATTGCCTTTTTACCTATTTATTTCCATTTTTTCATTAATGAATTGAATTGAATAGCACAACTTGAGTTACCTCCCATTATGTACTAGTATATATTGCACCTTAAAAATAGATTGACCCGGAAGTAGTATGTTTCAAATTTACTGCCCATGATGACAGGGGGTCGTTACAAAGAAAATCAAGGGATGGGGTTCTAACCTGTAACAATATAATATGTTAATAGTGTTACAGGTTAGAACCCAAATCTGTTGATTTTCTTTGTAACGAGCCACTATGCCCGTGATTATTATTGTGAGAGATCAAAACTGCCCGGGAACCAAGATGTGGAGTGAATAATCTGCCAATGTCGCCAACAAGCACCATACATATATACTATTTATTTTGATATCTAAGAAGTTTTCAATAATGCTAATTAGTAACATTATAATGAGTGAACTGTTATATGTCTTTCGAAATACCTCTATTCACTATTGCTGGTCTTGAGCCCAAACTAAGAGGATTGTGGCTGTCATTAGAAATACAAGTGATACCATTTATTTAAATCCAGGCTTAGTAAGTTCATAACTTCACTTAAGTTCATATTATATGCTGCTGCATTTTCTTCTCTCAGTCTACCATTAACAACGACAACAAAAGAAAAATGGTGTTTACTCAGAATTTGTTCCTATATTTATCAAAAAATTTGTTTTGGAACAGATATTTTGTTGGAAAAGCTGAAAGAATAAAATTGGGGGAAAATCATGATGGTATAATAATACAATTGTTTACTTATAATAAAAGAATACTGGATTTAGTGTACAACATCCTTGCAATAATTAAATGGCATTGTGAATATGCAGAACCCCAATTCTTTAATGTACATGTACTGTTTAAGGTACAAAACTGTTTTGCATACTTCATAACTTATTTCTCTAATAGTGCAAATAATAGGAGACAGAAGACATTTAGAAAGAATTAATTTGTCAAAATAAGTTAAATATCAAGATTAGTTTAATGGACGTTTGAAAATTTACTATTAAAGTAAAATTGCCTTTTTTTGAGAGAAAAATCCTAATAGTAATACACGTAATTTTATTTAAATTAGCAGTAATGTAGAGGATGCTGATTTATTTATGAAATATACCATAAACGTGTGTTTCATGTTCATTACTCCAAAGTAAAATACCCAAGAACCACCTCAGAAAATCAGTAATGACATATTCACGTAAAACACAAAACACAATTCTAAAAAAGTGATGGAGATGCAGTTATCAGCTGTGAGTCACATAGCTAACACATGTTGAGTAGCAGACTGGATGATTGGTATGGAACGAATTGTATTTGCCTTGTCAGAATAGTTGGTAAAGATTTTAAGAGGACTTCCTGGTTGGAAAAAAGTGAATTGGAGAAATGTATTATTTTTTTCATCGTATGTGTCCTTGTTTCACTTCATTAATAATAATGATATGACTTTTGACAAATCTTTTTGTCCGAGTGACTCAATGCTGATAAGTGTAAAAAAATTACGAGGCTGCGACAGATGTGTCCTCTGTAGAAATGGGTGTTTATTAAACTAGGTCAAAATTAGGTAGTGTAAAAATAGGAAGTGGAACAATACACAATATGGAAAACGCTCGCTGTGGAAGACATTGGGCGGACATACAGACACATCAAGATGTATTTAATAAGATTCATACACATATTATATACTGTTGTATAGCTCTCCTTGTATGCTTCAGATTTATACTATAAACATTGAAGTTTGTGATACCGAGACAAACGGCAATGGAAGATGCACGTATCAAGGTTATGAAGATTGTTAAATTCACAAGCGATACAGAGTCAAATATACCAAAACTTTCATATTGCATTTTCTTACATTTCTACTATCACAGATCGATTTAGACTGATGCGAAACCTATCAATTTATATCAAATTTGTCAAAATCGGGGTTTATTTACTATTGTTATGAGTTATTCACCTGTATGGAAAACGATCGTATAGGAAGACATTAGGCGAAATGACAGACAAAGGAAGATATACTTAATAAGATACATACACATACTATTTACAGTTGTACGGCTTTAATTATATGCTTTAGATATATAGCAATAGCATCGAAATATGTAGTACGATCGCAAAACGGCAATGGTAGATTCACGTAGCAAGGATATGCAGATCGGTAAAGTCGCACCCGATATTCAGTAAAAAGAACAAAACGTTCTATTTTGCATTTTCACACATGTCTATTGGCACAGATCGATTTAGTATGATTAGAAACATATCAATTAAAATCAAATTTGTCATCTGATATCAAATGTGTCAAAACCGTTGTTTTTGCGATTGTTATGACTTATTCGCCCATATGAAAAACTTTCGTATAGGTCGGATCTAGGCGCACGGACAGACAAATAAAGACGTGCTTATTAAGATATATACACACATTTTATAATATTGTATAGTTTTAATTCTATACTTCAGATCTCTAATATTAGCATCGAAGTATGTGCTACAATCACAAAACGGGAAGGGTGTATTAAAGTAGCAAGCATATGAAGATCGGTAAAGTCGCACCCGATATTCCGTAAAAAGTGGAACTTTTTTATTTTGTATTTTCACACACGTCTATTGGCACAAATCGATTTAGGCAGATGAGAACCTATATATTAATATGAAATTTGTCAAAAGCTGTGTTTGTTTACTATTGGTATAAATTATTCACCTATATGGAAACCGTTCGGATAGGAAGGCATCGGGTGCACAAACAGACATATGAAACCGTACTTAATAAGATACATACACATATTATTTAATGTTGTACATCTTAAATTATATGCTTCAAATCTATAGTATTAGCATCCAAGTATGTGCTACTATCGCAAAACGGGAAGGGTAGATGCACATATCAAGGATATGAAGATCGGTAAAGTCGCAAGCAATAATGAGTCATAAATACCAACTTTTTTGTTATTAATTTTCTCGACTTTTTTTGGCACAGATCGATTTAAACTGATGAGAAACCTATACATTGATATTATATATGTCGAAATATATGGTTGTTTAAGATTGGTACAACTAATTTACCTATATGGAAAATCTTTGTGTTGGAAGGTATTTGGCGCACGGAAAGACAAATGAAGACGTACTTAATAATATATGTAAACATGTTATATGCTGTTGTTTAGCTTTAATTTTATGCTTGAAATCAGTAGTATTAGCATCGAAGTATGTTGTAACCCCCCTCCCCTTAGTACGCTACTGCAAGCAGACTTTGTTAAATGCTAAGAGACACTAATTGCTCGAAAATTATAATTTAAAAAATATTTATGTATTTATGGACTCGTATATTATAACCTTATAATGCGCCTTCATTTTCCATCAGGTAGGTCTCCAGGTCGAGTTGTCATGAAAAACAGGAACCAGTATCGTACATTCTTTACTAAGCGACTTCTCCGATGGTGCAATGTGTCTATAGAGCGTCCGCTTCGGATGCGAGGGGTCGCGTATTCAAACCCCGGCCGAATCATACTAAAGACATAAAAATGGTACTAGCAGCTGCCTCTTTTGGTGCCGATCATTAAGAGGTTAGTGTTCGGATTAGTCGGCCTGGTGTCAGGATAGTGTGACTGGGTGGGACAAGTTTGTCTTATGTCCGCTAAAATGCAAAAGCCTACTGAACCAAGTCGAACAGGTTACGTATTATACAACTTATTTTCGAGGTTTCAGCGCCCCCCCCCCCCCTTAAATGCGTACATATATTATCAGTATACCTCCATGCTCAAGCCTATGCATTTGGGTTACCCCCACCCCACCCTTCTATGCGTACATACTAAATGGACGGCCCCTAACCATTCATGAGATGGTATTGATTCAAATTTACGAGTGCGATTGTGATGTACGCATTTCCCTACACAAACACGGGATGGTATTATTCAACCGTACATGTCCACAAAACTATATATATTTATAGATATATGTATACAACCATGGTACATCAATTAGGTATCTAATTACATAATGACAGTGTAGTGGTTAGCAAATTTGAGAAATATACTTTTTTATTCAGACACCATGCCAAAAGGAAAGAACTAACTTACAGTTTACGCTGAACTAAATTAAATTTACTATTTTTGTTTCCAGCATGGTCGGAATATGTTTACATGTTTCATATTAGGAAACAATTTGCATTATGGCTAAGTATATCTAAGAAGGAAATAAGATGTTCTTACAAACTCTTATTTTGTTGGTGTATTGGTTACCTCTCAACATATGAACCATTCTTTGCCATCTCACGATTATAATCCGTATGTACTTAAGCGTTGTCTCATTTGTAGTGTTAATTTTTAAATGTATACTTTGCTTGTAAAATGATCCCACTTTATATAAATGTACAAACACCGCAATCGTGATGTGCTTACAGGAATACATTCTTCTGAGTTCTACTGAAGTCAGTTATTCAGTATAATTTGTAAAACGATATGGACTGATTGATAAAAGTGACTGTTTTCTTTACTTTGGTTTGTCGCAATATTTTTCTAACACAGTACTAATATACACTGGTCACACATGACGCCCCAAAGAAGCAGTTGTAGTTAATTCTTTTTTACCTGTAGTAATGGGATTTTTACAATATATGGCTGTGGCAGATGTACGTCGATTATCAGACAATGGTCGGCTTTTGCACTATTCGCTTATTTCCCTACTTCGAGTGCGGACTGATTGACCGTTAAGCAAAATCTCAATTAATCTCTGCGATTTATGTGCAACGTACGATATTGTCCCCAGTGTTTATTTAATTCCATCATCGTTTAACAAAACTTCTTTTCTTATCCTCTCTAAATCAACTTTTGTTGACCAAAGACAATACATTTTATAAGCAAGGCAGAACGCAAAATCACATTACCCATCCACGAGTACAATGAAAATATGTAAACAAAAATAGTTAATAAAATTCCAAGGTATGTATAATATTGTAATATATTTTGGAGTATGCGCATTTGTTTACCGCTCTCCATTTTAAGGATTCCTTATATACTTGCTTGAATATGGGAAGTCGGTGCTGGGATTATAGTCTTTAGACCAAAATAATTAGCCAATTACTAGGGGCAAACGTTACGGAGTGAAGTGTAAGTGAGTTTCAAGATGACATGGTTTACTTTTGGTGAATTCAGGTAAGAGCCGCATGAGTATCCCTGTCACTCAATAGTCCCTATTCAAATCTAATTGCGTGAATTGATCGTGTGACTCCAGGTGCAGTATTTATGACTGGAGATTGGTAAATTATACAATGGAATCAACAGAAAAGGACTGTTCCGCCGTCGGCGGGCGCCATTTATTGTTGCTGTGGTGGTAAATATGTTACAAAGTTACAGGCGAAATGAAGCTAAAAATCATGATTTAAAAGGCCTAAGGTGGCGTAGTAAAAACGGTTCCCTGTATTAGGTTGTTGAGTTGTGTAGTTTCACGGCGTGAAATACTGGCGGTAAGTTACGGAAAGTTAACGAAGAGAAGCTTTGCAGTTGTGACATTGACATACAATTGGGAAGTTGGGATTTGTGGTCATGTATTAATTAGAGTAACATTACTGATAGATTGGACGCGTTGGACTTTCCAGTTTGCAGAAGTAGTTGTACAGGATTCCTTTGAATCGGGGAAACCTATGACTCGTAGCGGGATTCGCGCAAGGGCTTGACATCGCTCGGTCAAGAAACCCATTTGGTTGATACAATATTTCTTGCGTGAGCATAATGCAAATGTGTATATTGGCTTGCACTGTTTGCAGCTATGATGTACGATGTTAAGATCTCAGTCGGTCAGGATATTCTTTAACAACGGTATCTTTTTCCTAACACGTCTTTCAATACGGTACCATTTACCCCTTGCAATAAAGTATATCAGTTGGAGGTTGAGGATGAACTAATCGATATTGAATTTCTCTAAGTACTGTTTGGTCAATGTTCGGATCTCATTATCTTGTTATTGCAAAAAATATATATTGGTTATAATCAATTACACCTTTAGTTTTATGATTATTTAGACATTCTATATAAATCCAGCATGGTATCAGTTAATATTTCGACGATATTGTTATATGTGACCAGTACATTTGAACATGTATGATTATAAACAGTAAAATTAGGCATTTAAACTGTAGGAAAAAAAATTCTACTGAAAAATGTTTCATCAGCATAAAAAACTAAGGCTTGTCAAATCCGAGACTAGCAATATTTTATAGTACCTATATTTGCTCTTTTCAGGCCAAGTTCTCACGTAATGGCTTGTTTTAGTAGATTGCTTGTTTTTGTGTGGGGTTTTTTTTTGGTGCTCCCACACAAAATGCGCATGCGCGGAATTTATTTTCCGTTGCCATGACGTATAAAAGTTACCGGCCATGCACCAACATTTTTCTTTATACATCAGATTTGCATAACATGATTAAAAGTAGTTATACTTTAACAAAAAGAACCAAAAAAAACCTATAAAGTGTACAGAAAAAATAATTTAATTTCTCGAAATAAAAGTATACATCACTGTTACTTAGATACGATTTTCCACCTATAGAGGACGCCAGCAGGAAATGACGTACATTTATCCCCACAAGACGAAGTACTGGGGGGGGGGGGGGGGGCCGGCACCAGACAGACCCCCCACCCCACTTTTCCAAAACATTATAGTGTTTTATGTGTATTTATCCACCCCACCCCCCCATGTGTTGTATGTTTTATATTATGCAAAAGAATTTAGGTCAAAAAAATTTAATTCTCCTTTTTAACGGGGTATTTCTTTTAAAACCTAGTTTTATCTATAGGGTTGTTTTTCCGAATAGGTTTCTATCTTTCCATCACCTGACTTGAAATCCCTTCGCTATACTCTTGGTTGACCTTGGCTAGAGGTTGCCTATATCCCGTGTGTGCTATATATATATATGCTATAGTTTGTGTATGCTATATTTTGCTTCCATGTTGGGATAGCCTTTATTTTTTCCCAAATCTCCCCAGTAATCTTAGGACCTTATAATCGGATCAAGAAAAGGTTTATTTTTATTTATTTAATATATTTTTGAATTTTGGCTAAGTAACGGTGTATTATAATTTAATTAAGAAAAAAAAAACTTAATGTGTTCTGTGTGCAAATATATTGTGTCATTATTCACATATTGGATTTGTAAATTGAAATCCGCTGTACTCGAGTTGGAGTCCATACACTTTTTTATTTGCTTGTATTTCTCCCACCTAGAGTTAGGCCGTCTCAAATTATTTATTGGATTTCTGCCAAAATCTCTAAAAATGGTTGTTCTTCCCACACACACACACACACACACACATACACACACACAGTGGGAATTTACCGTGCAGTGCGAGAGCTGCACATTTTGAGCAAATAGAATTAGAAGAGAGACTTATTAGATCCTTTGTTTTCGTGTATGTATGTAAAGTTTCCTATATGAGGTGTTTTTCCCGACTCTTTCATAGCCCCATGACGTCATTATCTCGTTCTTTTCCCATATAGTTTCTCTGTCCCGATAATTAGGATTTGTGATAGTTTACGTAATATAATTAAAGTCTATTTAATTGTTTAATTTTAATTGTAATGGATAATAAAAAGAAACTGAAGCTGTTTAGGAAAATTTATAAGAATCTAAAAGGGTGGCGGCTACAGCAGATTCCAATCCGGGGTGGGGGTATGAGGGCAAGGGTTCACTTTGTGATGGTCCCCTTTAAGGGGAGATTATCCATTACCCCATCTCCCTCCCCTTCTTTTCACCCTTTGCAGCCCCGTCCCTCCCATTCACAAATCTTCCTAGAAGTTCTTTTTTCTAATTAATTTGAAAGGATTACAAAAAAATTTGCCTATTCATTTTTTTTATGTTTATGACTTGGTCACACGCCATCATGGTTTTAGTTATGTTATCTGTTATTTTTCCTATTAAAGTTTTGTTAAAGTTGCCGTCTTGATATAAAACTTGGTTTCTTCTGTATTTTTATTTCTTGGATATCTCCATAATTAATTGTATCCTGTCTTGTTTCCTAAACTCGCACTGTGCCATCGCATGATATTTTGTGAAGTTCGCACATTTGCACATGAGATAATTTACATGTATGCATATGTCGTGTAGATATCTGAATATCAAGCTTTGTATTTTTGGAGAGCCGATGTTGGTCCAGTACCTCTAAGGTCTGTCCCAATTAACCGAGATATTTCCTCCTCTACTTTATTTTTAATTTTAGAGGTTAAATTTTCCCTTATCCAATTATATGTTTCCTTAGTTTCAATTCCCCAAAGTTCCTCATTTTCCCTATATTTACATAAAAGTTCCTTTATACTTCTAAAGGTCCTTGTTGTTTCTAGTCTTTTTACCAGTTTATTATTTTTGTAGATGTCACTTATGTTTTTCATGCTAAAACCAAACCAGTAAATGTATAAAGCTTCCTAAGGGGTTTTGGGTTGGATATTTACTTCTTTTACATTATAAATTAAATACTAGAGAGGAGGCCTAACTCGAATCGGGAGAAACACAAATAAATAAAGAAAGAAAGTGCGGACCCTGACTCGAATACAGCCTACCTCATTTTGAAAATAGACTTTAATGTGAGAAACACCACACCATAGTCAATCACATAAAACAAAAGGTTTTATTTTAATTTCAAATGGTAGTATACCGTTCATCTCGCCGGAATTCTAAATTGCAAATTAATTCAAAAGCAACTAAATTTATACCAGGACAAACAAATAAATTTGAAAAGTCCATAGAAAAATATATATTAAGACAACAGAGACAAATTTGACATAGTATTGCTGTCCCTACACACAGACTATATAGCATACACACACCATAGCATTGATACACATAGCATACACGGAACATAGAAAATTCTTGACAAAGATCACTAAAAATCAAGGATATGAAATCTGAAAATGGGAATAAGACCCATGTTTCAGACTACTACCCTTTAGAAAACACTAGGACTAATTATAAACTAAAAGTTTGATCAAAATTCCTTTTTTAAACTTTAAACAAGCACACACATCTTGGGGTATACAAGAATACATGAAAACACTTTATTTTTTGTGTGGTGGGGGTCATCTGTCTGGTGCCCCCCCCCCCCATGATACTTTCGTAACTCATACCTGCGAAAGATTATCATTTGCACTCACATTGTATGTTCTTTAAAATAATGATTTTTTTTTTTATTTGCGAGATATCGTCGTATAGTTAACCTGGATACAATATAATCTTGGTCCGTTTGCACCTTGAAACTTATCATGCGTGAATGGCAGGCGCCTTCAAGCAATCTGGTGATATTTTCGTCTCTTTTGCGATATTTTTTTTATCTGACATTAGCGATACACACACAGTAAGGATGCATACGCATGCCGGCATCCGCTACATTTACGGAGTTCGTTGATATATTTTGTTCTGTAAATTTCGCATGATGAAAAAAGAAGGAATACATTATAACAATGCAAGGTTAGTTTCTTTTATTTTATTTTCAATCAAGTGTTTGTTTATTGTACCGTGCCGGGGCGGGGTGGGATGGGGGGCACAAATTCAACACAAAATTAGTTCCTTTCTTATCTGCATGGAATAATGGAGCAAATATGATTGACGATATTGACTGGTAATAACAAGCTTTCAATTTACGCGCGCACACACGAAGACAACTTGAAAAATAGAAACAAACAATAAAATTAACTGGTAACTTCGCACTTGCTCAAGGCTTTGTAGTTACAGTGGGGGGGTCTGTGCTATTATCTGGTTAGGCATGACTATTTCGCAGAAATACAAACAAATCTTTTGAGATGAGCATAAAATACAATTATTTCTTTTCCTCCATACATTTACGATGCTCTCAAAGGACCCACATATTTAGGTAAAAGTATGACCGTTACCAGGCGTTACCGAGTTGAAAATATGCCGAGTAAACTTACGAATTACGCCACGTACAATGTATAAACAACACTTGGCAACTTTTAATGATAAAAGATGGTGTTTTTATTTATTTACTTATTTATTTAGTTATCAGAACTCTTTCAGAATAACAATGTAACTGCCGATTATACAGCTCGCCTCTAAGAAGATTTTCGTAGTTTCCAACTGCCATGCATAAAATAAGTTTATGCCAAAGTGATCGTGACCTACAAAATGTTGGCCATTGTCACAGGGCATAAAATTCATAAAACAATAAAGAACATTCCTTTTTGTTCTACCAAAGCACCGGAACCATAATGAGTTGATAAAACACAAGGATATTTGTTGTTATT
Source organism: Sinohyriopsis cumingii (assembly GCA_028554795.2). Lineage (NCBI taxonomy): Eukaryota > Metazoa > Mollusca > Bivalvia > Unionida > Unionidae > Sinohyriopsis > Sinohyriopsis cumingii. The sequence continues at coordinate 84,494,562 of CM068831.1, forward strand.
TTGCAAACCATTGCTAATAAAATCAGCTTCAGAAACTATTATTATTGTCCGCCCTAGAGGAAAGATTTTACAAGGTGGAAATCACTGACTGTCAGTATCCCTGGAATGACAACCAGTATGACAACTATAACTAGTTTGTGCATCAGTAAATAATCTTGAGTAGCCACTGCACCTGAAATGCGTGCAGTCCATTCATCGAATACCTCCTATTCATTCATTGTATAATACACATTTTACTTACTAAGAATACCCTATCACAGTATAAATGTTTAGTCATAAATCGGGAAAGTTTACAACTGTATATGCATATTTATTTCTATTTTAACCGTACTGTCATAAAGGTACTTCTGTGGAGGCTAGTGTGTATATGTCATGATGAAAGCTTATGTCATTAATAGTTTTCTTTCTTTGCTCTTTACAAAAAATCAAAATAATAAGACTTTCGTTATCTTTTGTCAGATTTCATATTTTCTTGAGAATTTTTTAAAAATGTATCTGGAAAGTAAACATAAAAAATACGATAATTTAAAAAATGAAATTTGGGTCTCCATCTAAAGAATTTATATATTCTTAGTTACTACTCAGTAATTTTTAATTATTCATAAATGATTGTAAGATAAATTAGTTTTACAGTGTAAAAGTGCGAGTTTGCTCCATTTACAGAAGGGTTTACTTGCTATTCTCTTTGTATAATTCTCCCAGCTTTAAACTACAGATACAGAACATTACATAAGACAGCGAATTTCAGTCTTAACCTAAAGCTCGAGGCTGGAGAAGAGGTCACTAAATTACCGTTTCCATAGTTACACACTGGTCAGATAGAGCAGTCTCCCGCAGGTATCATTCCCTATAGATGAATTAGAGGCCAAGTAAACTGCCTTCATTTCATGAGCTATACTAGTGTAGTATAGATGAAATAAGTTTTAAATTGCAAAAGTTGTCTCTTTTGTAACCAAAGTGCAAATCAATAAAGAAATATAATGACATGTAAAATTATATGAACAGCAATGAAGGATCTTTTCACGAGAGTCGCAAAAGATTGAAACTATTTAACGAATTTCATAAATTTCATTTTAAATAAACTTAAATGTAAGATTATGTTATGTGTATCACATGACAGAAATGATATTCAATAAAAAGCATAAAAATAGGTTACATAATTGACTTTAAATTACATTCGTCATTACACCTTCAATTCATATGTCGTCATGCCGGCATTTGCTGAGTTACTGGGTGTTATTAAACGTATCATATAGTTACGTATGATACTGGAAAATATCATATGGGTATATTAATCTTAAGAGGAGCAACATTGGCTCAGTGGTTAGCGTCTCAGACCTGCGACCGAAAGGATGCAGGTTCAACCCCTGCCATCGGATCAAATCCTCGACCTTATTGGAAAATAATGAGATAACAAGTACATTCTACAAAGACATGGAACCTATTACCTCCACTGAAACGTACGAAACGATCATCTAAATTTGCAACAAGTGATCAGGAGAAGTGCGACCTGTTGAACTCGGAAGTTTGATATGTTACACGTTTAAAAAATTATGATAAACAGTTACCGCATTTTGAAGTTAGAAATGAAACTTTTATTTCTGCCATCATTATATATAAACAAGAAATTATAGATGTAGTAACTAGTCTTGACCTAAACAAAACCGCTGGAACCAATCCAATAAGTAATAAACTTGTACAAGTATAGTTGAAGAAATGTATGTTCCATTGCAAATACATTTAAATAAATCACTCCCAGCCAGCGTGTTCCTAACACAGTGCAAGCTAGCGTATGACATACCGATGTATAAGAAAGGAGATAAAACACTACCGTCTAAATGCAGACTAATTGTTGACTTCAGCTAAATTATATACACTATTCATAAGTCCAACCTTAGAATATACTTCTGGAGTCTGGGATAATTGTTCTATTGAAGATTCGGAAAGATCAGAATAAAGGGGGGAAAATCAGATGGAAGATGCACGGATCGTTCCAGATCTATACCCATTAATTCTTCTAGATAGTCTCTTTATGCGGAAACTGCTTGGTTTGCACAACGAAGGAAAAGGAAGAGATTATGCATTATGTATTCGATTATAAATACTCAAGTACCTAACTATTTAAACGAACTTCTTCCACAAAGGAGATATGAGGCATCTAATTATCGTCTACGTTACTCTCAAAGTATCACACCAATCTCAACCAAACTTTATATTTTCACACGACCTTTTACCATATACGATTCGTCTTTAGAACTCTCTGCCTGATGATATCCGAAATCCTCCAAATCTTTCTATTTTTAAGAAACGTTTCTCTAATTTAACTAACGGGTCATCACACAAGCAGAAAGACATCTTATTGTAGGTGAGTAGTCACGTCACTTTTCAATGATAAATCTAGACTTAACCAAGAAGTGTATTGAAAGGTAGAGCGAAAGAGCTGGGATCTTTGGCATTAGGTAAGGGGCAATAGACAAAGTGTTCAACTTCTTCATTATCATAAGCACATGCACACGTGAAAGAGTTAACTAAATTCACCATGTAAAGGTCGGATTTCAGGAGACTACCTGCTTGTCTAAGTTTAGTATGTAGGATATTAAGGTGACATTTGTCAGTAGCGTAATTTTAGCGTGATGACCCGTTAGTTGAATTAGAAAAACGTTTCTTAAAAACAGAAAGATTTGGAGGATGAGAAACCTATAAACTAATATCAAATGTGTTAACATCGGTGGTTCTTTACAATTGGCATGACTTATTTGGTTATATACAAACCATCAAAAAACGGCAAGGGTAGAAGCGGGTAGCAAAGATATGAAGATCGGTAAGTCGCAAGCAATACCGAGACAAAAAAGGCAACTTTCAAGGTAGCATTTTCACACATTTATATTGACACGGGTCGTTTTAGACTAATGAGAAACCAATGACTGGATATCAAATAGGTCCAAATCTTTGTAGCTTTTTTTACGATTAACATGACATATTTAGCCTTATAGAAAACGATCATGTTGCACGGATATAGGCGCACGGACAGAGAAATGAAGATGTACTTAATAAGATACATACACATAATTTTTACTGTTTTATTGCTTAAGTATATGCTTCATATCACTAGTATCAGCATCGAGGTATGTGATACCATCGCAAAACAGCAATACTAGAGGCACGTAACAAGGATATGAAGATTGGTAATGGTAAAGTCGCAAAGGATACTGGGTAAAATATATAAACTTTTCTAGGTTGCATTTTCACACATTTCTGTAGGCATAGATCAATTTAGACTGATGAGAAACCTACCAAATAATACCAGATTTGTCAAAATCTGTGTGTGCTTACGATTGGTATGACTTATTCGACTCTAAGATAAACGTTCGTGTTGTAAAGATCTAGGAGCACTAACATTCAAATGATTATCATCGAATTATATGGTACCATCTCAAAGCGGCAAGGGTAGAGGCACGTAGGTAGAATATAGAATATGATGATCCGTTGATGATCCGTAATATCGCAAGCGACACCAAGTAAAAAATATCAACTTTTTTACTTGCATTTTCACACATTTATATATTTCACAGATCAATTTAGACTGATGAGAAACCTATCAATTGATATCAAATTCGTCTAAATCGCGTTTTTAAAAAATTACTAATGTTATAACTTATTTGCCTATATGGAAAACGCTCATTGAGGAAGACATTGAGCGGACATACAGACACACAAAGATGTACTTTATAAGATGCATACACATATTATATATTGTTGTATAGCTTTCCTTATATGTTTGAGATCTATAACATTAAAATTGAAATATGTGGTACCGTGGCAAACTGCAATGGTAGAGGCACGTATAAGTCGCAACCGATATCGAGTCAAAAATACAAACTATTTTATTTTCATTTTCACACATTTCTGTTGGCACATATCAATTTAGACTGACGAGAAACCTAACAATTGATATCAAATTTTGCTAAATCGGTGTTTATTACTATTGTAATGACTTATTCACCTGTTTGTTAAACGATCGTATAGAAGACATTAGGAGAAAAGACAGACAAATGAAGACGTACTTAATAAGATACACACACATATTATTTACTGTTGTACAGCTTTAATTATATTCTTCAAATTTATAGTATTAGTATCGAAATATGTGGTACAATCGCAAAACGGCAATGGTAGTTTCACGTACCAAGGATATGAAGATCGGTAATGTCGCACCCGATATTCAGTAAAAAGAACAATCTTTTTTATTTTGCATTTTCACACATGTCTATTGGCAGAGATCGACTTAGAATCATGAGAAACGTATCAATTGATATCAAACTTGTCAACATCGTTGGTTGTTTGCGATTGGTATGACTTATTCGCCTATATGGAAAATATTCGGTTAGGAAGGCACTAAACGCAAGGACGTACAAATGAAGACGTACTTCATAAGACGCATACACATTATTTACCGTTGAACAGCTTTTATTATATGTGTCAGGTTTATAGAATTAGCATCGAAAAAATGTGATACGATCGCAAAACGGGAATGGCAGATGGACGTAGCAAGGATACGATGACCGGTAACGTTGCAAGCGATACTGAGTGAAAAATACCAACTTTTCTATTTTGCATTTTCACCCATTTATATTGGCACAGATCTATTTAGACTGATAAAAATTTATCAACTGATATCAAACGTGTCAAAATCGTTCTTTGCGATTGGTATGACTTATTCGCCCATATGGAAAACTTTCGTATAGGTCAGATGTAGGCACACGGAAAGACAGATAAAGACGTGCTTAATAAGATACATACACATATTTTATAATTATGTACAGCTTTAATTCTATGCTTCAGATCTATAGTATTAGCATGGACGTATGTGCTACCATCGCAGAACGGGAACGGTATATGAACGTAGCAAGGATATGAAGATCAGTAAAGTCGAACCCAATATTCAGTAAAAAGTACACTTTTTTGTATTCTGCATGTTCACACATGTCTGTTGGCAAAGATCGAGTTTGACAGATGAGAAACCTATATATTAATATGAAATTTGTCAAAATCGGTGTTTATTTACTATTGGTATGACTTATTCGTGTATATCGAAACCGTTCGTAGAGGAAGGCATTGGGCGCACGAACATACATTATGAAGACGTACTTAATAAGAAGATACATAAACATATTATTTACTGTTGTACAGCTTTAATTATATGCTTCAAATCTATAGTATTAGCATCCAAGTAGGTGCTACCATCCCTAAACGGGAAGGATGGAAGCATCAAGGATACGAAGATGGGTAAAATCGCAAGCGACAATGAGTCGCAAATAGCAACTTTTTTATTATTCATTTTCACACATTTTTTTTAATTATTTTTTTTTTTTTTTTTTTTTTGCACAGATCGATTTAAACTGATGAGAAACCTATAAATTGATATCATATATGTCGAAATCGGTGGTTGTTTACGATTGGTACAACTTATTTACCTATATGGAACATGTTCGTGTAGGAAGGCATTTTGGCGCACGGAAAGACAAATGAAGACGTATTTAATAAGATATATAAACATGTTATGCTGTTGTTTAGTTTTAATTTTATGCTTCAAATCAGTAGTCAGCATCGAAGTATGTTGTAAACTCCCCCTCCCCTTAGTATGCAACTGCAAGCACACTTTGTCAAATGCTAAAAGGCACTAACTTTCTTGAAAATTATAATAATCAAAAAAAATTCCGGATTCGTATATTATAACGTTATAATGCACTTTCATTTTCCGTCAGGTGGGTCTCCAGGTCGAGTTGTTATGAACAACAGGAAACAGTATCGTACATTCTTTGCTAAGCGATCGCTCAGGTGGTGCAGTGTCTGTACAGAGCGTCCGCCTTGGATGCGAGAGGTCGCGGATTCAAACCCCTGCCGAATAACACTAAAGACATAAAAATGGTACTAGCAGCTGCCTCTTTTGGCGCCCATCATTAAGATATTGGTGTGAGGATAATGTGATTGGGTGGGACAAAATGCTGTATGTTTGTGGCATGATGCCACATTGCTAGACATCATTATAAACTGTCACAATGCAGACATGGTAGCGATATGATTGCATTTTTTTTTAAAGCTATGTTAAAAATTACACACACACACACACACACACACACACACACACACACACACTTTGCTTAGTTATTTGCTATTTGAAGAGATGGAATATTGTTCATATTTCAACCGCTTTTTATTAATGATCATCGATGTGACCAACATATACGATAATAATACTCCCGATGATGATGATGATGGTTGTTGTTCTGATTTCTGTATTACTACTGCTCCATGGGTATATTATATATCGAACTTGAAAACAGAAGCACTACCAGCAATAAAGCAGCTTTGAAAACAAATCGCACTTAATCGATATCAATATATATTGACATCAAAATGAACGTCAAATGCTCTGTGCAACTGTATCGAAATGAACTATTACATGCTGGGTTTTTTTTCTTTTTTTTTTGGGACAGTTTTAGACCGAAAAAAGTTGTACTTCAAGGCTCTGTCTATGGTATAAATATGTTCATGTACACTTTTCCATTGTAACTTTAAGTGTATAGACTGCAAATACGATGAAGCACAAATCGAGGACGTCGAGTGTTAGCATTGGAACAATGTTACTACTTCGGTCGAGAAGGATAACGACCTATATATGTATTCCTGCCCACTACCATGTAGGATGTATCAAACTGTATATTACTCAAGCGCTCTTTGTCGAGCGTGCTGGTGTGTGTGTACAAAAACAAATGGAATATAATAACTTTAACTGAAATATATACAATTAAATTCTATATAAAAGTGATGCGGCACCTGGGAGTAAAGCAAAAATGGAAGAAACAAATTTCCGGATCGCTACTATCAACAGCAATGGGATAGACAAAGCGAAAGCAGACAAAGTAGCCAAAGAAACAAACTTTGGTGTAATAATGATACAAGAAACACACTATAGAATTAAGCCAGAGTTCGAAATTTTAGTAGAAGACAAACTTAACGCAATAAAGATATGCAACAATTTTGCAAATAATGATATTAGAGTTGGTTGCAACAATAATATTTTTAAAAAGCTGGGAAAGGTTTGAGGAGGGGGGAATTTTTTAAGGGACGGTTGCTACGTGTTAAAATGTTTAATTGGCATATTATAAATGTGTACATGCCAGCTAATAGAAATAAGAAACTAATTTTAAAGAAAACTTATACACCTACCTACAACAATATTCGATGGAAAATCTAATCATAGGGGGAGATTTCAACTGGGTAACTATAAATTAAACCAGTCTAGCAGGATTGATAAATTTTACGGAAATTTTTATGATCCATTAATATATATTAATACTGCAATAACCAACCAAAAGCTATCAGACCATTTCATGCTCACTATTGACCTAAAAATGAAAAAAATAGAAAAATGTGGGTCAGGACTATGGAAACTAAATAATAAGATTTTAAATGACAAAGAATATGTCGAAATAATAATTAAAAAAAGAAATTGAAACCGTCAAAAATGAAGAAAATATTAATATAATAATTGATTGGGATGTTTTAAAAAACAAAATAAAAGGAATAAATATTCAGTACTCAAATAGAGGGCGGAAAAACCCCAGAAAAAAAAGACAAACACGAACTCAAATTAGAACTAAGCAAAACAACAAACGACGATGGAGAAAGAAAAAAAAAAAAAACGATTGACAGACAAAATTAAAATCGTTGAAGAAGACGAAAATCAGGGGAGAATAATAAGGGCGGGAAAATTTACAAAGATCTACAACGAGGCAAAAAAAGTATATAAGCGAGAAGAATTTAGAAAAGGGGGTGATACAATTTTAAACAATATCAAAATAAACAATGTAACCCATACTGTAAAAGAAGATATCCTAAATAATATTTCCAAATATTATAAAGAACTATACACCACACACCACACAGAACATATACTTCAGCACAATCGACAGCTACTTAAAAAATGTCGACTGTGAGATGACATCAGCAGTACATAGAGACCAATGTGATGATGTCATCTCAGATGAAGAAATCACAAAAAGTATATCAACACTCACAAAAGTCACCAGGGAAAGATGGACTCATCGTGGAATTCTACCAAAAGTTCCACGGTGAACTGACGCCGATCTTAAACGCTTTGTATAATAATATAGTTTTAAGTAAAAATAAAATGACTAAATCTATGAGGGAGGGAGTTATCACAATTATATACAAAGGGAAAGGGAATAGAGACGAGATTAAAAACTGGAGGCCTATATCACTTTTAAACACGGACTATAAGATTTTAAGTAGGATTTTAACAAATACAGTAAAGGGTAGGATAAACAAGATAATTAATGTAAATCAAACTTGTGGGGGAGGGATATACAAAACAATATTTTAAACATTAAAACTATAATTAACTACATAAATGAAACTGGTATGATGAGTGCTATGGTACTCTTCGACCAGGAGAAAGCTTTCGACTGATTTGAACAAAACTGTATAAAGAATGTTTTTAAAAAATTTGGTTTCGGACCCAATTTCCAAAATGGACCAAAATCCTACACACTGGGATAATTAAACGGGAAATGCACGAAAGAATTTGAAATACAACGATCAGTGATACAAGGATGTCCACTATCAATGCTAGAATACGTAATGGCAATATAAATCCTACGTCACACGATAAGAAACAACCCAGATGTGCAAGCAGGGGCGTATTAACCATTAAGCAGACTAAGCACGTGCATAGGACACCAGGGCCAAAGGGGGCACCACAAAGTTGAGAAAAGGGTGAAAAGAAAGAAAGAAAAAAGAATGAAGATTTGTAAAAAAAACTGATACAACTAGTGCAAATTGATCATGATGTTCTGTTTCTTGATCATGGTACACCCTAGGGTTATCTTCTCAGGTGTACGTGGAAAAGAGGGGCGCGCCAAGATTTGTCAGTGCTTAGGGCACCAGTGAGCCTTAATCCGCCCCTGATTATACAAGGCATACAAATACCAAACCTAAAAAAGAATTAAAAAATGCTCTAACATGCATATGATTGCAACATCTTTAGAAGAGAGGGGAAATGCTATAAGCGTCGGGTTCCAAAATAAACCACAACAAGCACGAAATCTTAAAAATAGTTAACTGGAGGGGCAACCACCCTGGATTATCGCCCCCCCCCCACCCACACACACACACACACTTACTGAGAGACACTGTAAAGGCTCTAGGGGTTTACTTTGGTAATAAAAAAAGAAGCTGTAGAAAATTATGAACATATTATCAATAAAATAAGAGAAAATGTGAAAATCTGGCCATGGCGCCATTACCTATCATGGAGCGGGCCCAAGTGGCCAAGACTTATTTATACTCAAATATTAACTACATAATTAAATCCATAGATATGGATAATACAATTTTAAACAAAACAGACAACGAAATAATAGATTATATATGGAATCATAAAATGCATCATGTAAAAAAAGAGACATTATATAGGGCCAAAAGTAGAGGGGGCTTGGGGTTGCCGAGCCCTCTACTACTATAATTAACTAACATAATCAATAGATTAAAAAAAAAAATGCACTCAGACCCGGCTACAGCGTGAGAAGCACCGTACATCTACTGGTTCGGCTTCACCTTGAGAAACCCACCAGAGATATACAAAAATAACAAATTAATATAAAAAAATCGAAGTGCCATGCAAACATATGAGAACTAATTTTAAAATATAGAGACAAAACAGATTTATGCAAAATTTAATAAGTAAAAGTCACGCTTGGATTAGGGAGGAGGTAACCAAAAATATAAAATGTAGAGTAGAGCAGGACAACTGAGGGTGTAAATTGGACAAAAAAATTGGAAAAATTGGGGAAAATAAGATCTGTCAAAACACAAAGTATAATTTTTAAATACCTGCACAACACCTGGCTAACAGGCGAAGAAACAATCAAACATCGTATGCTGAGGATAATGCCGAAATGCCCTTTATGTAAAACAGCGAACTTCACCAAACTACATACGATTGTCCAATGTGATAAAACTAAACATAATAGGATAAAGTTAATAATGAAAATTTGCAAAAAATATAACAAAAATAACATTTTATTCATAGATTTAGACTACGAAAACAAAATCGTTCTAAAATGTATAGACTATATAGTAACTACGAAGATATCCTGTGGACAGGTGATAAAGATTTTTAAATAAGATACGTGGTAAAAATAAGAATATTAACCACAACAAGAACTCAGTACGTCTTACGACGAATAGATACTTACCGTCAGGTTGATATAACGCAATTGATGTTGGAATTGGGGGAGAGAGGGGGAGGGAGGAATAGGTATTACAGACCGAAGGGTCGCGTAGCGCAATTGCGAGCTGATGCCATACCCATACCCCCTCCTCGCACCCCACAACAGCCATATTTCAAAGAAAATTTCAAATTCTATTTCAAATATTTCAAAGAAACCCATATAACTTATTTTTTTTTAAAAGAGAAAAGGGAAGAAAGGAAGAAAGAAAAAAATAAAAGAATTTTGTAATTTAATTTTTTTTCTTCTTTCTCTGAAAGAAAATTCTAAAGACATATATAGGAAGGGATACAGGGAAAATATAAGGGGGAAGTAAATGGCGATGACATCATGGGGCTAAGTCACAGGGCTCAGTGAAGTGCATAGGCCCATCATGAGTCTTTGAAAACACCCAATGTAGAACATAAACAGACAAAATAAAGACACAAATACATACTGTATAACACTTAGTTTAAAACCCTACTAACTTCTCCCGCACTGCATGGTTGACCACTATAGAATAATGTGGTCTCATAAATACGTTTGGATCTTTCAATAAAGCATAATCAGATAAACTAAATAAAGGAGGCCTAACGCGACCCAGGAAAAACACATAGAGAATAAAGAAGCGTGGACCTTGGATCGAGCGTAACCTACCTATCAACATCTTTAAAGACTATTATGAGGAACGACACATATTATCACTCGAATAATAAAATAGGAAATTATTTTTTTTAAACAAAATCTAAATAGTACACCATTCCATCGTCAAAATTAGAAAACCATAAAACAAATTAAAAGATACAATATAACATCATAAAGGAAGAAATACAACTGGGAAAGATATTTGATCTATACTTGCTGTCTCAAACATAAAGAAAATATAGCATACACACAATATAACACCATTACATATAGCAAACACTGAGACCTAGGCGACATATAGCAAAGGTTACAAAACATTTCAAGGGAATGAACTTCGAGCAAGGTGAGGGAAACCAGACTCGGACGAACAACCCTTTAGATAACACTATGGAAACATAAATACCCCATCAAAAATTCTAAAAACTAAATTTTTTATATAAAATTTTGTTTTAATAAAACGTAGAACACATCTGAGGGGGAAATACACAAATATAAAATACTTTTTATTTTTTTTGGGAAATGGGGGCATCTGTCCGTTGCCCCCCCCCCAAAAAAAAAAGTGTGTGTGTGTGTGTGTGTGTTATTATACCCATTACATTACTTGCAAAATATATATGGTGCTGACATTTTTGGCAAGAGGGAGACCTACCGATATTCTGCATATAATTATTTTAATGTTTTTCAGAGCGAGAGTATTGGGGCCTGATCTGTTCAATATATTTCTCAACTGATACAGCAGGTATAATCAGAGGCGTAGCGGGGGGGGGGGGGGGGGGAAGGGGAGTACATATGTCCCCGGGCGCCAAGGTACAGGGGCGCCAAAATGAGGCTTACAACGTTACATTATAATAAGTAAACAAGGTGTAATATTCAAAAATGTGATTAAACGGGGAGAGGGCTGGGGCGCCAATTTTATAGTTCGTCCCCGGGCGCAAAATATCATAGCTACGCCTCTGGGTATAATAGAGACCCGCCCCCCCTCCCCCCCCCCCCCCCCCGAGTTTGCCACAGAGCGCTCGTGTAATATACGGTTTAATACAAAATACATGATTGTGGGCAGGAATATACAAAATTTGGTCGATATACATGATCGTTGGTATCTATTCAAACGAGGGCCATGAAATACATTAGCAAATTCCTACAGTATTTTAAGGCAGGCGATTACGAATTATTTAAACCACGTTTTTCATCTGTCACAGATTTTATAATCATTTTGAAGTGGCTGCTTTATCTCGAGGAAAACGAGCGGTAAGTGTTATACAAAACAAAATCTTAATAGCAATTTGATCACTTTTGCGTCATTTGACAGTAAGAATAGTAATAAATAGAGGATAATTTCTTTTCCTACGTTAGGCCTAATACCTGGTATGTTTTTTAGTGTGGTACACACACAAAAAACAACCCCAAAACAACACTAACAACATTTTAAAAAACCCACAAAAACGAGTGCCGTGCCGAAGCCACGGGCTAAAATGCTTTATTATCATTTTTTTTTATTTATAGCATCAATCACAAATTGAAATATATACAGTATTAGCGTTGGAAAAGAAAGTTTTCTTTTTGTTATATTTTTTTTTCTCACCCTAGCGAAACACTTTCTGCAAATGACCTTAATAAAGAAAAATAATAAATTAACCTAAACCACTTTGAATGTCGACCGTATCTTTTATTTACACGGCATCATGCGCGGAAGAAAATACCAACTGAACCGGGATTTCAGACAGCAGATGAATTGAAGTTGATTCATTGAACATCATTAGCAATTGTACAATCAAACAGATGCAACAATGAAAAGTGGAACTATGAAAAATCGAGAATGTTAGATTTGCGAAGGATTTATTCCGAATCATTGTCTGCTAATAGAGAATTCATGTCAGTTGCTGTGTCGGCGATGCCCACACAGAGCGCCGTCCAAATGTGAAGTTGCGTTTTGCTGACAGACATAACACTGTGCCATAATTTATCTGATGGCATGTAAAGAAGCTGCTTAAATTATAATATTTAAAAGTTTCTTCATTTTGTAAGAGCTCAAGAAATTAATTCTGGTTTGAAAGACAAGATGACGGTAAAACTCAGAAGACGTAGCTGTACAGTACCGTTGGTGTTGGAGACATCATAATAAAGGTAACTGCGTTAACTTCGCTTTTTGTTTGGTAATTTGTTGGATATTATCTTTTGCTGATCTTCTTTGAGCTTGGAGTAAATTTTACATTCTGAACATTTTTATTTGCACTTATCTGCTTAATATGTATTGCTGGGATATCATATAGAATATGAAGTCAGTATAATGGTACTATATTACATATTTGAATGATAAAAGACTGGTAAATGATATAATGATAAACTACAAAATAAATAATTTGCCCAATATCCCAAATATGTTAATTAAAACAAACATTGAATGTAAATTCAGATATAATGAGCAGTTGTAAGAAGTAAGAAATAACATTTTATCCATTGAACCTGTTATGTGTTATCATCATCAGTTTTAAAATAAACACATGGAGACAAGTTTGCTTAAATTCTAAAATTAACACACACACACACACACACACACACATGGTATTTTAATCTAATACAGAAATGGTGACATTGATATATGCAGACCAATAGTTTTTTTCTTCTACAGATATAAATTAAAAAGCCTAATTCTGAGAGTTTCACCTACAACATTCATGATGGGAAAGGGCCACTAATTAAGAGCTGACATATGTGGAAGAAAAATACCATCCATGTTGAAAAGGGCTAGAGGTAATGTGAGAAAACATAATTTATCAATCTTATTTAACATTATTGTTGATATTTTATCTCAACTGGTCAAAAGGCTAAGTGGGTTTATGTAATGGTCCAGAGTGTGTTATTTATTTCACATCCCCTTCTGTCTTTCAACAGTAAGAAATTAGCTACTTTGGAGTCCATAGTTCTGATCAATTTGTTTATATAAAACTTGGTTTTGGGCTTAAATCAACATCTTGGATAAATCTAATAATGAGGAAAATCCAAGTATATACATGTGATCATGTATAAGATTAGTTGAGTTTTTTAACCAGCCTAAAAGCCATACTTCCACAATATAGGCTAAAATCATTAAGTTGTCCTTGAAGTTTGATGAGTGTTAACCATTAATAATAATAAGGTGATCTTTCATCTGAGTATGTTACCACCGCATGCAATATTTATACATGTAGTGCAGTTTTTACTAAACGTAGAATACATGCTTATATAAATGAGATCTAGATTGAAGAAGTGAAGATGCATACAAATACATGAGGTTATAACCACTACTGCTGATTCAAGTTTGATCATGCTTGGCCATTGGGCTTATAGAGTCAAGTTTCACAATGATGCTTATTATGAGTGTGATAAAGGTATGGTAGTGAAGTGACCTTGCATCTGATTGGCAGAGTTTCTTATGATTTGCACAACAGTGTTTATGATCCAATTTAGATCTGACTTGTTTAATTATTTGCTTGTATGTCTGAGGCTATAAGCAAAATCTATGCATATAATGTGGTGGTTCTACATCTCACTAGCCATTCTTGCTACTGCTCTTAAAACTATTTCTCATTAATTTCATCAGACTTGGTGAATAGATTTATCTCATCAAGATATAGCAAAAGAGCAATTTTGTAAAAAAAATATTCATTCATATTAAACTCAAATTCTGCATCTGATTGGTTGACCTTGCAAATACTATAAGGGCTCTATTTCTGACAAAAAGATTATTTTGATTTAATGTAGCAGAAATGCTTATATGATCAAAACATTGAACATATTTGATGACAAATAAGAAATAGTTTTTCATGCAAATTTGATAAACATTGATAAATCGGTTCATATCATTAAAAGCTTGGAAGAGTTTGATTACATGCGAGACCATCACATATTAATCATTCTTTATTTAGAGAATTATTTTTGTCAGGATTTAGTAAAATATGTAAAATCAATATGGACTGGTTTTGTTATGTACAGCAACACTAGTTGTTTACTGAGTACTGAGGGAATTGGAGTAAGGCAAGGGTACATTGCAGTAGGTAACCTGGTTGACTTGATAACAGGATTTTAACACAAACATTTTTATCAGGAGTCTAGCATACTAACCATTGATTCACTGCAGATCCTGCCCCCATTAGTTACCTTTTAATACATAAAGCATTTGGGTTTTTTATGTCACAAATCCCATAGGGATTAAAATTAACATCATAGGTCTCACTGGATAGTTTCGTATTTTGACATCCCTCTAATTTTTAAGGTAGAAGGCATGAACCTAATTATCACAAGCCTAGCATTTATAAATTTACACATAAGCTAAATCTATAATGTGGTTCAGATTTACTTTGAGTTAGGCATGGAAATAGGTTGGCTTGTTGGTGACTGCCTGTCACAGTTAGATGAGCATTGGAGATCATATGCGTAACTTAGTCTGCAAATGAGCTGCCGACTTTTATTTGTGTCTGCTACAGAGGTAAATATAAAAAAATCTTGATGGTAGAGGGGTGATGAAAAGTATGCTAATTTGTTATAGTACTAGTGAACTTTATTCATGCATAAGGCACATACTGATTCTTTTAGTTGCCTTGTCACAGAAAAATATTGAAAATAGCTATTTCTAGTAAAAAATTAATGTAAAATGTACCTGCATCCTTTGACCCTACCAGAACCAAACTAAAAGCTCAAATTTGTGCAGCTGCTTTTGCTCATCACAAACATAATTGGGAGTATAACTGCTAACCCTACCCTCTAGCACACATTTCATTCATTCATTGGATTAAAGTCACGTGCACCTTTCGGTATGTGCGACTGTTTAGTTTGTACACGTTTGTGTACTTTTTGAATTTAGCGATTAACTTATACAATGCCCCCAAGCAAGCAAGCCGAAGCCCAGGTGCCCCAAAAGGTCCCGCCCAGGCTCTCGTCGCTGCAACCTTCTCCATCGTTGTACTCCGTTGGTGGTCTGTTTCTGCATCCTGCATCTCCTTCCTCTCTCATTTCAGGCAGTAACCGAAGCACACCAGCAGCAGTATTATTAAATTTTCGTTGCAATCAATGCCCAGTTCCCTATATTTATTGGGCTATTCCTGTACTATCTTGCCAAACATGTGATTGTCACATACGCTTCAGATATTCCTGAGTTGTGAATTTTCCTATCTTTTGTAAGGTCTATTAAATTTTGTGTACTTTGCGTACTTGAATTTTCCGGAAATTTTTTCACATCTAGTAGGCTTTTAGTAGCCCTTTATTTTGTTTTGGAGATCTCAATTTGGTTAAGTATTTCGTACGTGTGGCTTTAAACCAATCAGTGTGTTTCAGGGCCAGTAGGTTGTTGGTCAAAAGAGGGCTTTCGTGGGTCAGAATGAAAGCCCTATGTGGTAAAATTTGTTTGTAAAAAAGAAAAAAAAAAGAAAAGAAAAGAAAAAAAAGGTGGGTAGGGAGTGTGTATGCTATATTTGTGTGATGGCTATAGACATTTTTGTTCGTTTTTCTGCTTTTCCCACATATCCCGACAACACACATTCACGCTCACTTTCTCATTCACACTTATAAGTAGATGTGGGGGGGGGTGGCCTTATTTATTTTGTTTGATTTCGGGAAGGCAATTCTTTTCATACTGGGGGGTGGGGGTGGTTTGATTATTTGAGGCATACTCTTTTCATTGTTTCTGCCTTCATTCCCCAAGGTCTGCAAGTGTCCTGTTCTTTCTTCTTTTACTGCCTTAGGACGTTTAACTTCATTCTGTGCCTTTTCCTGCTCTTCTTTATTTCAGCTCTTTCTGCCTTATCCCGTGTCCGTTTCTGTTTTGGTCTTCTCGTCCTTTTGATACTGCCATGTTCGCCGTGAGATGTTTTCTTCGAGGGAGGTGGTTTGATTGCCTTTGTTTCCCTTCGCTTTGACCACTTGGCTATTTACCTGTTATTTTTGTTTAGCTTAGCTATTTGTGATTTATTTTAATGCATATTTTTTTTATTTTTATTTTGTTATATTTTTTTTTTTTTTTTTTTGAACCTACGGGGCCTAGCATGCCATTATAATTCCAAAACAGTGATTTTGTAATATTCGTCCTTATCTGGTTTTTATTGTTCGGGTTATGAGCGGCGGTGTCAGTCTGTGAACCCACTAGCCCGAGCCGGCCGTCACAATTCCCAAACAGTGATTTGTAATATTTTGATTGGTTTTTTTCTTTTTTGGTTCGATCTTTTAGGTTTATTGGTTTTAATTTCTTTACATGGTCTCTCTTTATACCCAACCCTTCATTCGGTTTAGATTTGTCCCCTTTTGCCTATTTTGTTAATGAATGTCATGATGTTATTATAGGTCATTCCTATGTTATTGTTTTTTGCCACAAGTAACTCCGGGTATGTCCACCATTCTCCTATTTGTTCCTGTTGAGATTTTAGTTCGGCCCTTTCCTGGTTGTATTTGGGGCATATATTTATTAAGTGTGCGATTGTTTCTGGAGTTGGGCAGTAGGGGCAGTTTTCGGTTGGTCCCTTTTTTATGTGTTTCCCTGCGCATCCTGCCAATAGTGTTTTACCTGTTCTTATTCTATTTATTATTGTTATATCGTATGGATTTTTGAAGGTCGGACTTTCGACTTTTCTACTTACTTTTTTCATCATCGTGTGTATTAGACTGTTTGCATCCGATTTTTCCCATAGCTCTTGCCACATGTCATTGATCTTGTCCCATGTTATTGATTTCAGTGACGCTGTATGCTATATTTTGGGCTTTTGGTTCGTTTGTGGCGTTTTTTGCTTCTGCATCTGCTTTGTCATTGTCTGGGATTATGGATGTGAGAGGGTATCCATACGAATTCAACGTGTTTGTTGTTTTTTTCAATCTCTTTAAGTAGCGATCTTGCATGATTAATCATATTAGGTCTGCTCTTGGATTGGTCCGTTGCTAACGATTGTAGTACACTGTAAGAGTCGCTTAGAATGACTGCCTTAGTTGTGGGGTATGTTTTGACGTATGTTAATGCCATTAGTATTGCCATGAATTCTACCGTGTATATAGCGCATTGGTCTGGGAGTCTTTTTCCAACGGTGACATCTAATTTTGGGATCACTATCCCTGCTGCAGTTTTATTTGGATTTTTGGTTTTTGATCCATCTGCGAAGATTTGCGTGTATGTCTCGTATTTGTTGTCAATGTACGTTAGTATTGATGCTCTTAGTCCTATCGGGTCATTTTGTTTTTGTCCTAGTTTACGTAAGCTAAGATCTATTTGTGGTGTGGGACAGGTCCACGGGGGGTCTGGGTAGTACCTTATTTTTTCT
This sequence comes from Sinohyriopsis cumingii, assembly GCA_028554795.2. NCBI lineage: Eukaryota > Metazoa > Mollusca > Bivalvia > Unionida > Unionidae > Sinohyriopsis > Sinohyriopsis cumingii. Next base: position 84,512,776 of record CM068831.1, read on the forward strand.
GGGTTGATATTTGCGATTTGAAATTTCCTTTTTAATTCTATAATTATTTTCCCACTAGGTATTTTTTTATTTTTTCCTTTTGTATCGAATGGTTTGTCGCATGCTAAGAGGGCTTGTAGCGTGAGGTGGTTGGGTTGGTGTATTGATATTCGAGTCGAGTATCGCAGCATCAATTCCTTCCGCCTTAGGTCTAGCGGGGGTTCTCCTACTATTATTAAGATATCTTGTGTGGGGGTACCATTTAGGACGCCGGTGCATACCCTTAGCGCTTTTGATTGGACTGTGTCTAGTTTCTTTAGTAACGTGGCGTTCGCCGCTCCATATACCTGGCAACCGTAGTCCAATTTTGCTCTTATAAGTGCTCTATATAGGGTAACGAGTGTTTTTTGATCAACCCCCCAATTCACCCCTCTGAGGTTTCTGTGGAGGTTGATGTCTCGTTTGCACTTCGTTACGAGTTCTTGGATATGAGCTGCCCACGTGAGTTCGTGGTCGAATACCATACCTAGGAGTGTCGCTTGTTTTTCGAATTTGATGGGTACCCCCTTTAGGGTTAAGTTTGGAGTGGGTGGGGGGTGGCCACCTCCCGGATTGGAAACTATGCCTACTGTTTTTAGAGGTGACAATTTAAATCCCCATTTATCTGTCCAATTTCCTATATCGTTTAGTCCTTTTTGTAAGTGCTTGGTCGTTTCTCTGCTGGCCGGGTTGCCAGTTTTCCATACGGCGCTGTCATCGGCGAATTGGGATAAGTCAAGGTGGTTGGGTTTTACCGCTGTTTCCAGGTCGTTTATCATTATATTAAATAAAGTTGGGCTGATTACGCTTCATTGTGGCGTGCCATTTTCCAGTTTGTATCGTTCGGAGTAGTCTTGTCCTAGTCTGACTTGTATCTTTCTATCGGTTAGGAAGTTAGCAATAAATTTGTATATATTGCCAGTTATTCCGTATGGTTTAAGTTTACTTATCAGTCCCTTAGTCCACATTAGATCATATGCTTTTTCCATGTCTAAGAAGATGGCTGTAACATATCTGGATTTTTAAAATTTTTCTCTAGATGCTAATTTGACAGCGGTTTCTAGTCTCATGAGTTGGTCTATTGTGCTTCGGTAGTTGCGAAACCCGCTCTGTGTATTAGCTAGTAGTCCTTTGCTTTCTAAATGGTATTTCAGCCTGTTGTTTACCATAATTTCCATTATTTTACATATATTGTCTGTTAGTGATATGGGCCTGTATGATTTTATATCGCTTGAGGGTTTTCCAGGCTTAAGAATCGGGACCACTACTGCCTTTTTCCATCTTATAGGTATGGTACCGGTTTCCCATATTTTATTAATGAGGTTAAGTGCAATTGTGACAAGTTTTTTGGGTAGGTTCTTGTACATTTCATACCCCAAAGTGTCCTCCCCGGGGGATGTGGTCTTTTTGCCGGCGAGGGCCTTTCTCCATTCGGCTTCTGTAAACGGAAGGTTTAGTGGGCCGTCATTATTTCCTGCTTCCTTTATGTTGTCAGAGTTGCTTTCCTCAAATTGCCTTTTATGATTTTTAAACTTATCCTCTAAGTTGGTATTGCTACACATGTTGGCGAAATAGTTTGCGAATAATTCTGCCTTATGTTTGTTGTTTTGTCCAGGTATGTTGGGGGTTATTGATTTAGTTTTGCCTCTCATTTTTTTAATTCTTTGCCACACCTCCTTCGATTTTGTGTTAATATCTAGTTTTGAGCAGAATTCTCTCCATGAGTTTTGTTTAGCTATCATAATAGTTTGTTTGGCAGTTTTTTCCTTTTCCTTGTAGTAGTTAAAGTCCCTATTATTTTTAGTTCTTTTGAATTTGTTTAGAGCTCTTTTTTTCTCTTTAATTGCTATTTTACATTCATTATTCCACCAGGGCACCGTGGGTTTGGGTGCTACTCCTTTAGTTTTAGGAATTGTTTCTTGGGCCATTGTGTTAATGGTTTCTATTAATTTGTCATTAAAGGTGTCAATGTCCCGGTGATATATGGTTTCTGGGTTGATTGAGTCACCTATCTGTTTGAACCTAATCCAGTTGGCCTGTTCGTATTTCCATCTTGGTGTGAAGGACGCTTTATTTTGAGGTATTCTAATTTGTATTTCTATATTTATAAGGTAATGGTCACTTCCCATAGGGTCGCTTTCATCAACTTGCCAATCAGAAATGCCTGCTAATCTTGGTGTGCATAGAGATAGGTCTATTGCTGATGTGTGGCCTGTTCTGTCATCTATCCGGGTGTGCATTCCGTTGTTTAGAAAAACTAAGTTGCATTTTTGTGCCCATTTTTCTACAATTTTTCCTTTAATGTCCGTTTTTTGACTCCCCCATAGTTCATTGTGCGCATTGAAGTCCCCGCATATTACCACCCATTCTCCACAGTCTTTAATCATTTTGATTGTTTCGTCTGCACTTAAATTGCGCTGCTCATTTGTTTCATAGAGGTTAACGATTAGTACCTGCTTAGTTTGAGCGGTTATTTTGACTATCTGTATTTCGAAGTCATTGGGCGGTCTACTATCTGTTAATTTATGCATTTCTGATGTAATTCCATCTCTAACAAAGGTTGCTAACCCCCCTCCTCTTGCTGTGGGGGATCGATGCTTTAGGTATTTGGTGTTGTAGCCTATGATGTTTGGGATACGTGAGGTATCATTTAGGTGGGTGTCCTGTATGCATATAACATCTGGTTTTCTTTCCTGTTCAAGTATTTTGTTATTTAGTTGGTCAGCGTGGGCCCTAAGGCCGCGTGCATTCCATTGCCATATTTTGATTTCTGCTCTGGAATCCATCTCTAGTGCAAAAAGTCTTAATAGTTTGTTTAATTTACTGTTGTTTTCATTTTATGCGTGTTTCCTACCAGTGAGGGTGCTACCTATTTATTTTGTTTTTGGTATCCTGATTTTTGTTTTGGCCTGCTTATAGTTTACCCCATGGGAGATCATATATTCGACTATTAGGGCTTCTCTAAGAGCCCTGGGGCATTCTGCGTGGTTTGGTTTGTGGTTACCACTACAGTTAGCGCAGTGCTGATTGGTGGCGCTACATGTTTTCCGGTCTGGGTGGTGAAGACCACATTGATTGCACCGGAATAGGTTTCCGCAACTCTTAGAGTAATGCCCCCAATTTTTGCAGTTGCCACAGAACCGTGGTTTGTTTTTGAAAGCAAAAATTTTTTTAGCCTCGAGTTTTTCGGCTATTTTGATAGTTTCTGGGGTGGCGCCCTTAAAAAAGAGTACCACTGCAGTGCTATCCTTTCCCCTTCTTGTTTTTAGGCGGATTGCTTTCTCTACTTCCTGTCCTTTACTCCTTATGTAGTCTACTATTTCATTGGTTTTATTTTGAGTTGATACGTATATGACTCCTTTGTTGTGTGTTTTTGGGGGGTTTGGGTCTATGTGTTGTTTTGTTCTGTTGTGTCTAGTGACCTGAACATTTATTTGGCCTATTCTTTCAATTTCCATATATTTGGCAATCTGTTGTTCAGTGGTGCATTTGATTATCAGCAAGTCGTCTCTAGTGCTTTTAAGCGTGAATTCTCCTTGGTGATGTTTGTTCAATTGCCATGCTATGGTTTTAAAGGCTAACTTCGTTATTTTGGAATTTACTCCCTTGACGAAGAGAGTCAGTTCAGCGGGGTGTTTCTTGTTTTGGATATTTTGCAGACTGGTCTTTTTTCCCCTGGTGTTTGTCTCTTTAGCTGACTTTGTTTCGTTGTCCATAACCGGCTTGCTGGGTCTTGTATTGACAGTTAGTGTGTTCCTTATTCTTTCTAACTGGTATTTGGGATTTGGTTTTCCTATTATTCTTACCTTTTGTTGAGTCGTGTGTGACTGCTTTATTTGTGGTAGGGTGAGGGCGTTCTGTTTCATCTAGTAGGTTCTCAGTTTGAGTCCCCTGGCTGCTAGTGTTTTTAACCAGCGTGGTCTGGGTTGTTTTTGTGCTTGTTGAGTATTGTTCCTCAGTTTGGGTACTCATGTCGGATGTAGTTTTGCGGTTACTCGGTAGATTGTCCACATTCTCGTTTACGCTTGGTGACAGGTAGAGTCTACTCATCGAGTCAGTTGGGGTCGAGTTGAAAATTGGCGTTAAGAACTGTATCTGTCGTTTTTCTCTTAGGGGGGATGAGACTGCTTCGGAGTAAGTTTGCCTTAGTTTATCTGCCTTTAGGTTGACCAGGCAGCTGAGATAACTATTTGATGATGTGACATTAATTTTGTTGTTATCCATCTTGAGTTTCTTTATTTGATGTAAGGTATATATGACGGGATATTTCTTTATCTGTCTTAACTATACTTTATTCTACTTAGTACTATGAAAAAGCAACAGCTGTAAGGGGATATGCAAATAGCTTTTATTCTGATTTGTGTAATTAATTATTATATTACTATTATCCAATTTAAACTTATTGAAAATTATTTTCTAGCCAAATGGTCAAAGTAAAAGGTTTTACTTACCCCGATCCAATTTTCTTTTTAAGATCTTTAGAGTTTTTAAATACAGCCTTCTAATTATACAAGTTTCATTACATTGGTCAATAATTAGTCACATGTGATGACACTTGTAACTAATCAAACCACAGCAACTGAGAGCAGACTAAGCACTGATATTTATATGGTACAGTGGCAATATACAGTCTGTCTGCTGCAACACATGAAACAAACTGGACAAATCTGAAAGCCTTGAATTTGACTTTATTTATCTGTATGGTAGAACAGAACCTGAGTTGAAAAGCTTTTAAAGAAAGACCTTGATATCAAACCTAATAATAACTGCAGGAGTTATATTATGGATAATTAACCATTCTCTCAGTTTCAAACTGGGCATTCCATCCCATGGGGTTCTAAATGTAAACCAAGTGTAACTGATATCCTAATGAACTGTAAAGACCATAGCAGCACAACAGCAGGGGACCAGGCATGTCCAGATCCAGAAATCACAGACCAGTTTCAAACTGATGATGAACCACATAAAAATTACACATCTGCTAGAAGTTATGAAGATAACTTAAATTGCATTATTATTAATCCTCCTCCTCACATTCATCATAATTGAGATGCATCATATATGTTTTATTGTAAAATAGTTTATGCAACATAATTCAGTGAAGACCTTTGCTGCCAATTTACCAGTGAACCATTTGTTTCAATGAACATATTTTATGTTGTAACAAGGAGCATCATTTAAACATTATGATACACTTATCATACCTGTATATGAAATCTTAATACTAACACTTATACTTGCAATACTACTACTAATAAAAACACCTGCATTGATAATTTGATTATGTTCAATTGGACTTGTATCTAAATGATCACCAGCTGTATGAAAAGACATATTTTAATATATAGATATTGGATGGAATACTAGTTACCACAATTGAATAGTCATATGATAAATGATATATTATTTTAAACAATTTATATTTGCAGTGAAACATACTTTTACATTATTTTCACTTAAATTTCATTTATAGAGCAGTATACTCTGCATTCATTAAATTACTGAAATGGTTATAATACAACAACAAATACTGCAACTTCCAGAATCACAAAAATCAAAAGATATAAACAAAAACTTCCCTACATGTATCAACAGTTGTCACTTAATAGACAGAACTCTGAAGATTTAGAATAGGATGTTAACAAATTAGGTATTCAAGTTAAAAAGAAAAAAATACCAAGTAAGCTTACTACCAAAAAATCAAACAATAACAGTGAATTTTAGTACATTCCCAGGAAACAGAATATATGATTTTTCTTAACTTGATCTGATACATCTTAAATCTATAGAAAATGATTCATATTGTATGACTAAAATATTATGTAAACAAAAATTCCATCACTTTTTTCAGATGCAACATGCATACCCCAACCCATCCTTCTTGATCATAAAGTATACCAGCATTCCACTATAAGATGGGGAGCTGTAGTGGCTCAGTGGTTAGCTTTCTGGACCTGTGAAATAAGGTAGGTTCAAATTCTACCATCAGACCAACCTGGGTTAGCTACCATGGTGTGTCCTTGGGCAAGGCACTATACTTAAAGTGCCTTGGCACTAAATAACTTACTTGTGTTGGTTTACCATAAAAGGCCAAACCAAACACAAAAAAACAACAACTTTAAAATATGAGTTTTGTCAATACTAAGTAATTGAAAATCATACTGAAGAAATGTTTTTGTTAATACAGATTAATGGATCTAAAAAATCTCTTTCTTCTGCAGGAGTTTAAAATGTTAAATTAAAAAGGTCATGGTACACATTGCCTTGTTCGTACACATCAGGCTCCGTAACCCATATCCAACTAAAAATTTTAGTAGAGTCTGAATAAAACATATTTTAATCTGGATGATAATATTCTTTCTCCATTCATATATTACACCACCAAGATTGATCCAAATAAGATTACATTTTACTATAACACTGAGGATGAGTATGCCTCTTAACAACTTACAAATGTGGAGAGAATGGAGTTAAACTGAACTTTGATTTCTTTTCAACCATAGCACAAGATGATCATTTATTATGAAAAAACCTGAATAAAGTTGGAGTTCATAACCATGACAGTCTTGATACAATATAAATTCAATATATTATTGTTGTCTTGAGGTATAGTTCTGTATATTACAATCTCACACAAGATCGGGGTATATTTTAGTACCATACAGTTAATTCGGGATTGTATTAATACCTATTCTGGTGAATGAACATTAAATAAGATTTACTATTTTGGAACCAGTTGCAATAAAGTTTACTAAACAAGAGAAAATATGACTTTACTATAATATCTAAAATGTAAAATCTGCAAACAGAATACTTGCTTGACTTTACACTTCAACTATATCATAATATTTATTTGAAATGAATTTATACAAATGGCATTAAATTGGGTTTCAGGCTGGTAATGACAATGGTAGTAGTGAATAGGGACGGTCTAGGGACTAGGGAACTTCCATGTTAAAAAGGGTATATCCACTCTGGGGACTATGTAATTTAACATGGGAGAAGAAAAAAAAATATCCATTCTAAGGACAAGGGGAATTTAACATGGGAGAAAGAAAAAAAACTATTCACTCTAGGGACAAGGGAAATTGAACATGGGGAATAAATCGTGGGACTGTCTTGGGACTAGGGGAAATGGAACAGGGTCGGGACCCTATTTTAATAAGGTCCCGACCTGATGGGTCTATGAAAATGGAACAGGCGAAAATTGAAACAGGGAGGGGTCTCTATTTTTTTATTATTTTTTTAAACAAAAAAATAAAAAAAGGGGTAGGCAATTGAAAGTCAAGATCTTTTCGAGAGATAGGAATGGCCCTGAAAAGGGCCTTTGGTTTTATGTTAATATACCCTTAACATAAAGGGCATCTGTGACATCTTCTTCTTGACCTTAGGCTGTGCCTGACTGCAGGACCATAGATTAAGACTCTTTTGAGGCATCCTTGATGCTCCACATAAGATTCTTCGCATCCACAGGCTGGTGTCTGTCCTGTGGATAACTGTCCAGTTGGATCGGACATACATTGATATGTCCGTCCGGAACATCATCGAAGACACAAGCGTTGAAGATTGTACATCGGTCCACATGTTGGGGTGCTGAGTAACAGGTGAAGGAATGCAGTGAACTGTACTTATTTATAGGGGGAGGAAGGATTGAAACGGATTGAGTTTGTTGACCAATCCAAACACGCGTTACAAAATTCAGTCAGCCCACGTCCAATCCGAAGAGAGCAGTCTGTGACGTCACATAGTCTATATAGATTCGCTAGCGCCTGTGCGTAGTCAATCTAAGCGACAGTTTTTCAACATGACGGAAACTCAGAAAACGGTCAGTTTGGGTGCACTGATGGTGGAGACTACCCAAGGGAACCCAGACTTACTTTCAGAAGAGGTGAATTGGGATTTTGTGGATTTTTTTACCTTGCAAGAATTTGTTCCTGAACCTTCGTCACCTTCTCCTTCATTACCGCACATGGAAAATTTTAGACAGAGACAGAAAGAAGAATTGGAGAAATTTATACAACAGCAAAAGGAAGCGGAACAAGCTTTTCTCCTACAGCAACAGCAGCAAGAAGAAGAGGTAAGAAAAAAACAACAAGAAGAAGACGCAGCAGCAAAGAAACAAGGGTGTCAAAATCAAACGGTCACGGTACTGTTAGACATTTTAGTTAAGAAGTCTGAAACAGATGTATCAGACTTCTTTATTACGGCCGAAGAGAATACGACCTTCCCAAGCTAAACACTCCAACCCTGTGACTACGCCTACTGCACCATCCTTAGTGATTTCAACGAAATCATCATCAACAGTACGCAGTCCAGAAGTAGGCCTTGGCCATGGCAAAGGCTTAAGACAGTTAAAGTTGATTGTTTAAACTCACCCCTTACACCAAAAAAGGCCCTTTTCAGGGCCATCCACGTCTCTCGAAAAGAGATAGGCTTTCAATTGCCAATAACTAATAAAAACCATTTTACCCAATAGTACCTGTCTGTGTATGAGTGTGCGTGAGTGTAGGTTCTTATTTTAAAATCAAAACCCAAAGACACTTACCTTTTATAATTAATTTATTCTTTTATAAATATTTACAATTCACAATTCACAACAGAGCACTTTAAAAAGTTCATAGACTTATTCTGTCTCATTGTTCACTCTCTGTTTTTTTAATTTCTTCACCGTCATAGTCTTTTCCTCCTCTTCCTCTTCACTTTCTTCCCTTCTTTTCTTCTCCTGTTTCTTTTTCTTCACCTGTCTGTTTTCTTCCTCTTCTTCTTCCTCTTCCTCTGAAGAATCCCTCTCTTCTTCTGACTCCTCTTGTTTCTTTTTTGGGCAGTCTGGTGACCAATGTCCTTTTTCTTGACAATAATAACAGGTATCTTGCCTTTTGTCTCTTCTAACCCCTTTTTTTTCTTTTTTGACGGTCTGGACACTCTGAAGACCAATGCCCTTTCTTCTGACAGATATAGCAAGTATCTTGACTTTTATCTTGAAAGGAAGGAGAGTAGTCCCTCGGCTGGTCTGAAGAGAATTTTCTAATGACCCCTCGCAAAGCTCTGATGAAACGTTCGATCTTGGTAGTCTCTTCCATTGTTGTGCTCAGTTTGAGAGTGAAATGAATAGTGAAAGGACAAGACACATACCCTTTATATACGCTGGTCTGCTATGACTATAAATTAATCCATGGTGTTTAAACTTTAGTCATTTGACTTTTTGCTATCGAGATGAAATGATCCAATTCATTTGAGAAGAAAGAAGAAGAAAGTAAGAGGCAGAAACGTGATCTATCGCCTCGTACTAGGGCTGAAGTCTTGGCACAAATTCATGCCAGTGATTTTGAAGAGGACATGAGTGAACCAGAATCCAAACCCTCTAAACAAAGTTTACCACCCTTAGTCAACCCTGAAAAGTACTATGACATTCGAGAGACGGAAAAGCGTCCCTCTAGAAAATTTAGAACTACGGCTTACAAATACACAGTGAAGTTTAAAGATTTCAAGTCTGAAGTACTGTTAGAGAAAGCAAAAGGGTTCATCACCGACATGTGGGATTCTTTGCTCACCACACTCAAGCGACAATGTCAACCCAAAGAAGATGATCGCTTGAGACTTTCCATACAACATGATGGCTTGAAATCCCCTGTTTGGATCGAGTTTAGCAGCCCTGCAGAATTGACCACTTCCAAAGTCATGGACAAGATTCAACACGTGCAACAATCTAATGACCAGTTTGACATCAACGATGGAAAAGCCACACTGGACATGACCCACGTTTCTCCTCCTCAAGGGACCGGACAATGCAGAAAGACCTTATTGGTCAACAACCTTCGCATTACCAAAACAAGTCTTGTCCAAATTAACAATTTTCAAGACCACATGTGTTTAGCCCGAGCCATTGTGGTGGGATGAACCTATGCCGACAAGAACGACACGGTAGAATGGAAAAGAGCCTGGGAGAACATTCGAAAATTGAACCAAGCCAAACAACGAAATGAAGCAGAACTTCTGTTACAACAAGCATGCCTGTCCAAAGACACATCCTGTGGCATTCCTGAGATGCAAAAATTGCAAGATGCCCTAGCTCCACGATACACCTTGAAAGTGCACCCTCAAGAAGTGCGCGGGTCTCTGTTGTTTCGAGGGAAAGACTTTAAGGATGGAAAATACATTCACCTCTATCATCACGATGACCATTTTGATACCATTACCACTATCACTGGATTCCTGGGATACAAATATTACTGTGAGAAATGTGACTTATGATGGTTATAATAATCGAGAGCAACACAAACATTGTGGATCGAAATGCTCAGGATGTTTGGCCTCTCAACCCTGTCTGAGCGAAGGGCAAGAACCAGTGCATTGTCCTGCTTGTCTGCGCACATTTGTCAGCCCTGCCTGTTACCAACAACATCTGAAGATGCAAGGTTCACAGAAGAAATGTGCTTGTCAACTCCTGAGATTGTGCCCAATGTGTGGACAAGGTCTATGTATCAACAGTACCAAGGCACACGTATGTTCAGGAAAGAAAAAATGTCACATTTGTCACTGCATTGTGGACTTGGAACACCAATGCTACATACAAAAATACCAATCCCAACCAGGGAAAGAGGATGGTCACAAGAAGAAGAAAGGCAATTTCATCTTTTTCGATTTCGAATGCATGCAAGAGACCAGTATTCACATTCCTAATTTCTGCGTGGCTCATCAAGCGTGCGAGAAGTGATTCAAGAACCTGTCTTGAGTTATTGCCCTCACTGCAGTAAGATTCCTGGAGGGCATGAAAAAATCTTTCAAGGACTGAACACACTAGCCGATTTCACACAATGGGTCTTAGACCCCATCGACAAGACGTGGAGCCAAGAGGACATCGAACATTATTATGGAAATTGTCATCACCATGCCACGGTGATGGCTCACAATTTCTCCGGATACGATGGACAGTTTCTTTTGAGATGTTATACGGAACGTGGCATCGAGCGTCCTAAAATCACTTTGAACGGAGCCAAAATCATTTTCATGCAAGTGGGACAAGTGCAGTTTAAAGATTCGATGAGCTACTTAGCCATGCCTTTGAGTCGAATGCCTAAAATGTTTGGAATGACAGAAATGGCTAAAGGGTACTTTCCACACTTTTTCAATACAGAAGCCAATCAACACGCCGTTCTACCCCATTTGCCTCAGGCTCACTATTACGACCCTGACAACATGCGTACTGAACGAGAAACTTTCTACGCTTGGTACCAGGCTCACGCCTCCGACCCTTTCGACTTTCAGGAAGAAATGCTAAAGTATCGTCGTTCCGACATGGACATTTTACGGCGATGCTGTGGAAAATTTCGAGAACTGTTCATGGAACACGGAGGGGTTGATCATTTAAAAGAGGCTTGCACCATTGCAAAAGCGTGTTCCTTAGTCTACCGACAACGATTCATGCTTGAAAACACTGTGGCTGTCATCAGTCCTCAAACGACCAACTATGTCAAACGTCAATACTCGGTCAAAGCCCCATGCTGGTTGCATTACTTGTGCGACAAGGAAGACAAATGGATTCAGCATGCCCGCAACGGACAGGGCGAAAGATCATCGGAATGCATTCGGTCAATGGCTGGGACTTAGAAAACCCCAAGATCATGTACGAGTTTAACGGTTGCTTATTTCACGGATGTCCCGTCTGTTACCCTGACCGCGGCACTAAAAATCAGTTCTTACAACGAACCATGGAAGACTTGTACCAGGCCATTTGTCAGCCATGCCTAAAGTTAGAACAGGAAGGATAGCAAGTGGTGGAAATGTGGGAACACAAATACAATCACCGTTTGAACACCGATCCTGAGTTTAAACGCCTCATGGAAAGTTACCAGTTCATGGACCCCCTGAACCCAAGTAATAGTTTGTACGGAGGAAGGACCAATGCCACCTGTTTGCTGTACCAAGCTGACGAAGAGAAAGGAGAAGAAATCAAATACTTGGACGTGTGTTCACTGTATCCCTATGTGTGCAAATATTGTTGCTTTCCTGCAGGGCACCCACAATTGTTCACCGAACACATCGACCTAAAAAACATTCAACAATACGAAGGCTTGATCAAGTGCAAAGTTTTGCCTCCCACGAACCTATACCATCCCGTCTTACCTCGCCATTGCCAAGGCAAACTTGTGTTTCCTTTGTGCCGTACTTGTGCTGAAACGTGCAACCAAGATCAACCTTGTCATCACACCCAGGAAGAACGGGCCTTGACGGGGACATGGGTCAGCGTAGAATTGTTCAAAGCTCTGAACATGGGATACCAGCTGTTAGAAGTGTACGAAATTTGCCACTTTCCCAAGACACAATAATTCCACAAGGGTGACCCCACGCAGAAAGGCATTTTCGCAGACTACGTGGATGCCTTTTTGAAACTGAGCAAGAAGCCAGTGGCTATCTGTCCTGGTGTCACACTCCCGAAGACCAAAAGACATTCAGAGAGAAATTCTGGGCACAAGAAGGCATTACTTTAAATCACATTGAGAAAAACGAAGGCAGGCGATCGTTTGCCAAAGTGATGTTAAATTGCTTGTGGGGTAAAATGGCACAATGACCGTGTTTACCCAAGACGGAGTATTTGACCGAACCTTCCCGCTACTTTCAGATGATTCACGACAAAGCCAAATTCATGAAACACGTGGACGTCGTTCGTGAGGATTTGATCTTGGTGAATTACGAAGAAGATCTGAACTTTGTAGAAGATGACCCCTTTGGAAATGTCATCATTGCAGCTTACATGACAGCTCATGCTCGCTTAAAATTGTACGAAGCTTTAGAACTGTTAGGGGAACGTGTCTTGTACTTTGACATGGACAGTTGCATTTATATCGATCACCCGAGTCAACAGCACCCTGACATTGAAGGAGACCGTTTAGGAGCCTGGACAGACAAGCACCCCGATGACAAGATTCTAAGTTTCGTTAGTGGTGGTCCCAAAAATTACGGCTACGAATACTGGGACAAACAAGGAGAAGTGCACACGACGTGCAAAGTGAAAGGACTTGCTCTGAATTATCGTACCAGTCGAGTGGTCAACTTTGGCATATTGAAAGAAGCCTTGCAGTCTAGAGAAAGTGACCACCTATCAACCCAACAAGATTGTACGTTTACCCACACACCACATCGTCAGTCGACCCTTGGAAAAAGTCTATCAAATCGTGTAGCAGAAGCGAGTGCGGCTTCCCACCCACTTTACTTTGCCGTATGGACATGTCGGTATAAAACATTGGTTGTAAGAGGATAGCCACCCACCAGAAGGATGACTTCGCCGCAGCAAGAATCGAGTGAGAAATCCAGTGAGAACTCCAAGTTCAAACCCTACCATTTTCCAGTCTTCTTACCTGACTATTGTGATTGTGCCCGTCGATTGGACACGTTTCAAAAATGGCCTACGGATAGGGAAGGATTACCTTCTTCGTATGTTTTAGCTAGAACAGGATTTGTCTACTTCGGACCCGAGTCAGGATTGGGATACGAAGTACAGTGTTTCGCTTGCGGACTGAAGTTACGAATGGATCTATGTATCTACAAAGATTCAGCTATTCTGGAACATACTCGATGGTCTCCGCACTGCCCTTACCTTTCAATGGCCTTTCCACCCATTAAACTACGGTACAATTATGACGGTACCTTCCAAAACTAGACGTAAACACATTGCATCCTATTTCATTGTTGTTTCTTTTCCACATAATAGCTTATTTTTTATAAAATGTTAAACTTTACTAATCTTTTTTCAAGATCACTTTAGTTTGCAAAAATATATCTTGTCATTTATTGGCATTCTACATTGAATTTTGTAAACTAGCTATAAACCTGACCTAATTACTCAACTTAACTGCTGACAGAAACAGTCTACAGTAAATGTATTTCATTTCTATAGCTCGATGGATAAACATTACATCTTTTAAAGCTGTGCACAGAATAGGCCGACATATCACGAGTCAGGAAAACATGGGGGTGGTATCCCCTGTGTCCAAAATTAATATCATTTTGAATAGAATATTCTAGTGACAATTGCCTCTTTTCAAATGGTAAGCATTGCTTTTTTTTATTTTCATCAATCTGTCAAATTCGGTATGCATTTTGCTTTAATATTTGAGATGGAAACCTTAGGTGCATAGAAATGTCAGACAGCATTGTACATCATGGATGGTGTCCAACATACTTTTATGATCATAAAACAAAATCCCATTTTTTAGTTATGGCCACTGATTTAAAAAATATTCATCCAAGCTAAATATAATAATAATAATAATAATGAGGACTTTGTATAGCGCCTAATCTTTAGAAGCTCTAAGCGCTTTGCAACATTAGACAACATAAAAACATACACAATGATATGATTACAAAAACAAACACCATGAAATTAGAAAACATAAAAAACATGCTGAGAATATTTAAGGTAGTTAACATTATTAAGTCATTAAGTTTGTTTTTGTAGTCAGAATAAGTAGTTTTGAGAGCACTCTTGAATGGGATCACTGCGTCTTTGTGTCTAAGTTCAGTGGGCAATTCATTCCATGTTGCTGGGCCCTGGTATGCAAAAGAATGCTGTCCATGTGACTTTGTTTTCATAGTGAGAATAATGAGTATATGATTGTCGGAAGAGGAGTGTAAGTATCTTGCTTGTGTGTACACATAGGTGAGGTCGGATAGGTATGTTGGACTAGAGTCTGTCAGTGAAACGTAGCACAGAGAACTAATGTTGTGTTTGATTCTGGATCGAATGGATAGCCAGTGTTGGGTACAGAGCAGCGGGGAGGTGTGCTCTGATTGTGGTACTCTAAGTATGATCCAAGCAGCTATGTTTTGAACTTTTTGAAGTCTCTGCAGTAGATATTAAGATGAACCAGACAGAATTGAGTTACCATAGTCCAGTCTTGAAAGCAGTAATGAACACACAAGTGTTTTAGTGGCATCAACTGAAAGATATCTGAGAATGGAGCTGATGCGTCTCAGCTCAAGATACGCAGCCTTGCATATGTTCATGACATGTTGGTGCAATGTGAGAGTACTGTCCAGAGTAACACCTAGGTTTTGTACTGATTGTGTGAATTTAATGTTGGTGTTGCTGATATTTATTGTGTGAGGTAAAGGATGTGAATGAGAAAGTCTTTGATAAGTAAGTATGGCTTGATTTAAATTGTGTTTTTCATGTGACTTGCCAGAGATTTTTAAATGAATTGATAAAGTAACTTGAGACACATTTCAAAGTACATGTTTTAAAAATATTCCATTGATTATTGCTGGCATTTAGAAAAATGCAATGCATCCTTTGTTGTGAAACTTATTTTAAAACATTGTATTACTCATGCAGAAGCCTGCTTGAAAACTAATGGCAAAGCAAAGGCAAATGGAATGGAAGAGACCATATCAGAGACCCTCAAATATGCACCCAACCAACGCAGAATGATAAAAAACAAGGTAATCCAAATGACTCTTATTTCATCAATATTGGATTCAGTTTCGTCTTTTAAAGCATAGTATTTGCAAAGCGGATGCATTTCTAAACTGATAACAAAATCAGCTTATCCTATTGCCCAGGACTATCAGAGCTAGAGTCCAGCTAACTACAATATGCATATATCTTGTCTGATCGGACAAGTGCCTCCATTTGGAATTTTTATTCACATGAAATATTTGGATGAAATAAATTCATCTTTGTGCAAATTGATTGCACCATCCACTTGCCAGAAATGACAAGTAAGTGCAAAGTTATCTTGTATCATGGCTTAACGATAGTAAGGGAAGCACAAGTGCAGTGAAGAAAATTTCATACATTTTTATAATGCTGATTAACATGACTTCTGCATATGTAACTAGTGCTGAGATGATATGACTTTATTTAAGCATTACAATTTTGTTTTAATTTGCAGGTGCCTGAGCAGAAGAAGTAATAGATAAACTTTACAGTGGAGTTGGAGACTGATTCTGATTCATAATCTTAATTAAATCTAGAAAATAAACATTGAAGTCATATTAAAATATCTGTTGTATTGTTTCCTTCTTTCATTTTTCTCTTAAAAACAAATGTCTGAACCTTTAGTCTGTAAATTCAGTGCATTCCTTATCAGCCCATCTACTTTTACTTTACACCATGCTACTTTAAAAAAAAAATGAATTATCCCCATTGGGGTAGGTCCCCCCAACCCCCCACCCTACTTTGTCAACTTACCTGCCACATTTAAATCTAATGGAAGGCCCTGCTGTAAAGCCTGTTAGTAAAACTACCCAACAAGAGGATTTCATACATTTGCAACTCCTAGATGGATGGTAATGTTTTCATTTTTGTAATGTAGATTTGGACATTCTTGCCACCAGTATGGAATATGTGTTTCAGAAACACAAGCAGCTTTCATCAGATTTGCATATAGGTTTTATATGTTGTGAGTATGTTGTAGGAAGTTTTTTTAAATAATATCATATGAGATGATGCCAGTGGAAATGGCAGAAAAGTGTCTGTATTGTTCACCAACTACACCTTGTTCTTACAAAATGTGGCTGTTACACATTCCCATGATGATGTCACTGACAGCCATCAGTGAGGAATGCCCCAACAAGCATAATACAAATTGCTTCCATTGTAATTGTTACAATTCCATTCTGACCACTCCGGTGTCCTAGTGGTTAGAGCGTCCGCCTCAGAAGCGGGAGGTCATGGGTTCAAACCCCAGCCAAGTCATACCAAAGACTTACAAAAATGGTATTAACAGCTACCTCGCTAGACGCTCAGCATTAAGAGGTTAGTGTTAGGACTGATCGGCCTGGTGTCAGGATAATGTGACTGGGTGCAACATCATACTACATGTTTGCAGCATGATGCCCCAGTGCTATACATCACTATAAACTGCCACACTGCAGACATCGTAGCAATATGACTGAAAAATTATTCAAGCTACGTTAAAAATCCAATCACACACACACAATTCCATTCTACGATCCAGAACCAACACTAATTCCGTACTACAGTTCTTGCATTTCAATCCAATTTTGCTTTTGAAATGTAGTGCCACTCAATTCATAATGAACCCATTCATTTCAAACACTCGCAAATACTTATTATTCCTGTCTACAACTGAAAAATATCTATATAAAAAAACGTGTAACTGTGTTTTATGCAAGGGCATGGAGATGCACAAAAACTTGCACCTGAAGCTTGAATAAAACCCCGACTGTGGATAAGACTTTACCCATCGATTACCCCAGCTTGGGGATAAATTCCGACCGTGGCGATTTATTATATATCCTATGACTGCTCCAGCTTGAGGGCAAAATCCAAGCACATCCCTAAAAAGATAACAAGTATAGCGGCTCTTTACCTTCTGTAAATGCCACTTGAGCTTCCTGATGCTGTTGTATCTGCCATTTGACAGAATCACGAATGTGGATATATTTCTTAATTGCCTCTAGTTGTTGAGCTAGTTTAGCTGTATGAAATTCCTTTGTGCAGACTCACTCATTATTAATATTACAACAGTGATTTAATTACACATCACCTGTCAGCACACCGATGATAAGTCAGTTATTTTATAACACACCAACAAGCTTGCCCCTTGCACCCCCCCCCCCTTTTTATTTTATTTGGGCACCTGTGGACATGAATCTGCAAGGCTCAAATTGTCATTTTTAATATAAGATCTCAACATTTTTAAGGCCTTAATTTTAAAGACATCCTTAAAACCCCCAAAAGGTTATCAACTGGATCACCAGCCTTCGTTTAGAGTAACAGCAAGTATATATATATATTTAGGTCTAAAGAAACACAATAAAAATGTTTGATTTAACAATGACATATTTGCCTCAGGTCTGTGATCCTGAAGTGAATATTAACTGTCCATTTATTTTCTTGGCTTTTCTTTACTAGGAAATTGATTATAGAGATTTCTGCAATGGTGAAGGCAATGTAAAAATTGGTTACTATAACATACTTTTTACGCCATGTTTGAAAAAATAAATCCAATGGAAAGGTTATAGTCTGAAAATCTTCATTAAATTAAGTTAGTATAGGGGAAAAAACTTTAAGAGTTCATAAATATTTTTCAGTGCTGAATAAAGATATAACATAACACTTTCTGCTGTGATTTTAATAGTTTCTGAGAGCATGAAAAATTTCTAGAACTATAATGTATAAATGTTTTCAAAAGATTATATTAATATGAGGGAAAAGTCTGTTATGAAATAAACTGACAAGATCTTGTATGAATTCATGTTATCTTTAAATATGATATTTGTGTGAAAATATCTGGAAGAAAAAACAAGATGGTGCCACTCACACATACAATGTGGTTGCCACAGTAGCCATATTAAGAAACTTTTTATCGCTACTTCTGAATGGATAATTGTGTCAGCGTGTCAGCATGTGTACAAAATACTTATGTTGATGTCTAGCAGGTCCTGAATGAGAATTATGGTGCTGTACAGACATCCTATAAGGCCACCAATGTGGCCATCCTGAAAATCTTGGTATAACTACTTCTCCTGAATGAATCGTCATATCAGTGAAAGACTTCTTATGTCTAGTTGGACGTAAATGAAAATAGTGCCAATCTAACCTCCAATATGGCTGTTTTAATGGGCATCTGGAAAACCCATTCCTTGCTACTTCTCCTAGATGGCTGGTCATTTTGACATTGTGCTTTCACTAGATGACCTATTTGATGTCTGGTTGGCCGTAAATGGAACTATGCATATGGTTTTGATGTCTAGTTGGTCCTAAATGTGGTTTTTGCTGCTCATAAACTTCTAATGGTATTATAGTTGGTTCCTTAATGAAACTGCTGTACAAAATTAAAAGGCCTTCTCACTTTCTGTCAAGTTGGATACAATTATCTTTACCAGCTAGGATTTCTTGATCCTCTTTTTTATACATCAACCCTTCGCATATGTAGTTAGCTAAAACAGTATTTTGAACAATTAATTGCCCTCTTGCAAATACAATCCCAATTGCATGCTTTTACCAGTGTGAGAGCTCCTTATATAAGTAGCTAAGTATTCAGTAACTGAATTTCCACATCCACATGCATCAACTCAGAATTAAAAGTTGCAAAACATATACAAATTTGAAAATCTTGAGACATGTGTCACTTTGCATGGTGGGTGTTATGATTTAAATGCAACAAGGAAATTGAATTAGGGTTAATTTCTTTAAGCTGTATTCAATCATGGGGCCCTGGATTATAGAATGGTCTAGGCATACACATCACTAATCAACTCTCTCTAGTCCAACCAATGTGTGTATATGAGAAAGCTTGCCAGTAGCATTATGTGTGTTGATTTCTTCCAATAAATATGTTGGCTGCCATGTAAAGTCTATGATGTCCTGAAAAATTGTGTTAAGCTCCATACAAGCAAGCTAAACAATCAATGATATAATGGAACAGTAGACACCATTTTAGCTAAATATGCCAAGAATTGATTTAGAGACTTGGTTAGTGATGATGACTTAAAATTGGCAAGGGATTAAAAAGATAAAAGAAATGACCTTTCATGGCACTGTAATATAACAAATGAGGAAAAACAAAAGTTTATTGCATTTGAACCTTTTGTTTTTTCACAGTTTCAATTTAAGTCATAAGGCCCCTTATTTTGCCTTACCAAACATATAGCAAGTTATTACCTCAAGCCCTAGCACTAATAATGCCTCACAAGTAAGCAGTCTTTTATGAAGTCTCAGGTCTGAGTATATGTCTAGCAATACTTATGTCCAGTTTGTTTATAAAATTCTTTCTCACATGGTACAGTTTTCAGAGAGACACGATAAATTCAACAAGTGTGGTAATGAAGGGACAGGCATTCTTTATTTATGCACACATCCCAAAGGGACATTGCTATGTTTGAATCAACACTGAACTGAAGAATGGAGCATCAGCTGCATCAATTAAAATATTGTGGCCCACACAAAATACTGCAAGGACTATAATCAATTTATGAGTGCAATGGGCATGAATTACTGTAGCAGACTGGAGGAAGTAATCCGAATTTATTAATATCTTGAAGCTAAATATAATAAAGTTTTCATCTATAATCTGTGGAATCATTTTTGCACACAGTTTGCAGGATTTGTCTTTGGGTCATCGTTTTTCTTTTTCTTCATCTTTCTAGCTTATGGTATCTTGATAAGTCTTATGGTGCCGTGCAACTGCACTTGATGATTACCACAGCCAGTGACATTGTATCAAATCTTCTGGGATCAGATGATTCAATGCAAATTCCACATAACCTATCACCATCCTCATGTTTGCCATCTGACTTACTAAGTTATTTTGCCTAAATAATAATAAAAACAATCTGGTCTGATGTATTGATAGCGTTCTGAATGACCATAATATATTCTCTGTATCTATCCTAGAAAATCCTGAGTGGATTGCTGTTTGGTTTTAATAAACCAAAGTAATCCAATGAAAGGCATTTTACAGACACAAGTGTCTGTTTCCTGTATGCAGTGATTAAATGATAGTATTATGTCTTTATTTTTTTAAAACTGATGATACATATGATCACCTTCAATGTGCAATATTAGTTATGTTAATTAACGAGTGGGCAATATTTGAATTTCAAAGATAAAAGTGTATGCCATGATCACTTTAGTAGGATGATTTGTCAAGTGAGGTTATCTTTTCTGTTTGAATAAATATTGTTAACTAAACTATTTTCGCAAGTTATGACATAAGAATGATTCAAAGAAAGAAAATTCATTAAATTGAACATATAAAATGTAATACTGCAATAGAGTCTAGATGAACTATTTCTTCAGAGACACAATCCAGACTCTGTGGCAGCAAAATTATCAAATAGGACACAACTAAGAGACAATCACATTTTCAGTCACAATGGTTTGACAATTATCAATGGCTTGAATTCATTGACTGTGAAGGCAAAGTGATTTGCAGTTACTGCAAAAAAAGTTCCCAAACTGTCACAGATTTTAAATTCTACCAGTGGACTTGTAAGTGTAACTGACAAATTCAGGATTTAATCAAGCAAGTCTCATGATAGTATTATACCTAATAAAGCAAAATGTAGCACAGTATATTCATGACACTTAGGCCAGCATGTACAAAATATTCCTCAAGTTACAGTTGCTAGCACTCCACTAAGAAATGTCATTTTATAATAAATAAAAATGTAATGGAAAAAAAAATCGATAAAGTGATTGCACTCTTTAACATAGCCTACTACCTAACTCAATAATGAAAATGATTTGGTTCATTATATCTTTGTGTTTTATGGAATAAATGCATACATCTGATTGAATTTTAGGCAAGAGACTGAACTTTTGGGTTAAGTTAAAATGTATGTGGAACAAATGCATTTTCTAAAACTACTTGTATCAGTGTGCATTGTGACTTTTCTTTAAGATAACTCTAAATGGTACTGGGTATATATCATTTTCTTCAACTGCACACTGTTGTCTTCCATTTGATTTGATGACTTACAGCTATACTGTCTACACAGTAGGCCTCAACGTCAGGAAAAATTCTGTATACTTCAGTTACAGCTGAAATAAGTTTTGCATTAGTACCTGAATCAGACAAAAAAGGTTGTGTTCTGGTGTGTGAATAGAAATGGCTAAAAGTAATATAGACAAAAGCCATAAGAGCACACAAGTTACATATGAAAACCACCAATTCACTTGCATGTGTGGCATACAAGTTCAAAGATTTGCTTCAAGTTTATTTGTGTACACAGATTGTTCAACTCATAAGATATTTTAAGAGCTATTTCTCTATTGTATGCATAATTCATTTACAAATGTGATTAGTGGGCCACACCGAAGGCCATACTATTAGTTCACTTGGCAATATGGTAACGTCAGCTGAAAAGCATAATCATCCATTAAAAGAGCATTATGATATGAACATTAGGTATTTAGGACATATAGATTTTTCTTTTCCAAATGGAGTCCAAGTAATTATTGCCCAATCCAGGTATAATTTTGTACACAAGTAAAGAACAAAATAAGATAAATCTTCATTTATTTGCAATTGACAATACACTTCTTAATGAATATACACTTTTGCATTTATTTTGTATCACTTGAATAAACAATATTTCTTTCAGTTCATTTTAAACTTTTATTTTATATCACTTGAGTAAACAATATCTCTTTCGTTTCATTTAACACTTAGAAACAGGTTCTTCCAGTTACAATAATCAACTCTGGAAACAATAAACAAACTGGAACTTTTGACCTAATTATATTACATTTACTAGGGTTAAAACAATAAATTCCTTAACATAATAAATTAACAGTTCCAGTTAATCAAACACAAAATCACCTTTTATACAGGGTGTGAACTGTTAATATTTACAGGATAAAGCTTATAGTTTCCAAATTGATTGAAGCTTACATGTTGCAGTTGCTGGCACATATCTATTTCCAGCATGGTTTGCATACATTCCACCTTTAATAATTTTGTTACTTCCCTACCCCACCCCATTCAGTAACAAGTATCAAAAATCAGGCTCATTCTAAGGCAAAGTCTGTAACTTGTGTACCACAGTCATCAGAGAGACAAAGATGCAAAACTTTATGATGCCTGTCAAAGGAAGAAAACAGTTTGTTGTTTACCCAAGTTTTGAACCAGTTAACTTGAATTCTCAGACCATCAATTGCTACAGCCCCACTAATTACAATTGTTAGGGAATAATGAGAACTCACCTTCAGTTATCTGTGTATATATATAATTTTAATAACCAAGAATACCGGATGTCTGGGAACATTATAGCATTCAATGGTAACGTCAGAACTGAGATGAGAGAATTAAACAAGCATAGTACATGACATAATATATCCATAAACTATTGACTGGGAAAAATACTACAGAACACCATTTCTGCTGGCAGTAAGATGTTGAACCTATATGTCATAAATATCAGGTTGGACATCTAGGACCAGTAATATTCATAATGGGCAGTACCCACCCCCCACCCCCACCCCCCCAAGTGAGAAGGGCCTGATTTGTAATCTAAGCCACCCAACCTATCACAGCCTTTATAGTACTTGAAACAAATATTGAGTAATAGTAAAACAAACTCTGAAAGTTATTAAAACCAATTTGTTATATTTCCATAACTCTGCATAGTTAACTGTGCAAGCAGACTTAAACATATCAGTGTATGACAGTTAAATTGAGCTATAGCATCGATTAACAGAAGCTACGAATTCATCAACAAGCAGTGAACAATCATCTTCACAATAAATGTCAAACATTAGCATCCATAAGCTGTCAAGACAAGTTGTTACACTGGATATATAATCATCCATTTATTTCAAACAAGCTGTGAAAAACGAACCTCACGTCCGCTATATGTACGCTGGCCATTGCAAAGGATGCCTTAATAGATTAATGTTTATCGTCGTGTCTTGACAACCATTTTGCGCGCGCACACCGGAAAGTCATGCTATATATTTGTTACTTGTGAACGTATTCGTGGGCAGTACGCTATATATTGTTCCTATGGCCGTATTCACGGGCAGAATGCTATATGTTTGTTCTTCGTGAACGTATTTTTGGGCAGTTACTTTGTCATCTTCAACCTAAAGGTCAAAACTGCCCATGAAATATATATATCTGCCCACGAACCGAAAACATGAATAGGACTATAACATAAGTGTATATACTTATTTTCAACATATACATAATTACTATGTAAGAAATACAACCTATGTATATGTATTTTGATTTGAAATGTAAACTATATCATGTCCTTCCCGTAAACCCACTTTCGGGATGACTGCCCACAACGCACCTAAAACGTGTATATATATATATATATATATATATATATATATATATATATATATATATATATATATAGTTTATATCTATCTATTTGGGTTTTGAGCTTATGTCGTCTATAAGAAAAAAATATAAAGAAAACAAACATATTTTGATATGTTCCTTTTAGTGACATCTATTGAAATATCTTTTGCCATTTTCAAGTTTTGAAGTGTATATATGTATATTACTAAGCCAGCAGAGATGTTTGTCTGTTTGTGTAAAGACGTTGTATACATGTGGGACCTTAACATTCACACCTGTTTTTTGTATAAAGTCATTATACGCATGTTGGACTACGACTTGTCTGGGCTTTTCGTTTAGAAACGTTATACACTTTTGTGACTTTCATAGACACACCTGGATTTCTAATAGACATATTTGGACTTTTCATGTAAATACGTTATACAGACTTGTTATGTTAAAGTATTATTAATGTCAGTTACATAATACAAAGTCATACACAAAATAAATTATACGAGTTAAGATAAATTAAAACTGTCATAATATAACTGTATTAGGTATTTTTGTACTTCGAGTCAACACCGCGTTGCATTGGAGCCTTAGAGGATATTTGTTTAAGCCAGAGGGAGTTTTACTAATGTAAGAGTTTAAAGTGTTTTCTGTTTTCCTCCCGACAAAGGCAAGAGCAACACTAAGCATTCCACATCGCCAATTGCGAAGACATTGCATCTTCTTAAACGTAGTAGAAGGCATTACTCGTGCAAAACAAACCTCGTATTATGCGTGAAAATGATGATATTTAGACAGACTGATATAAACAGCCACGTTGTGGCTTTATTAGATTAATATACAGATGGGTACATATATATCTACCTATATCTGTCAACTGAGGGTAAGCTGATACATGCAGAGTTAAGCAGACTTAGGTATGACTTGGCTGGGGATCGAACCCACGACCTCCTGCATCCGAGTTGGATGCTCTAACCACTAGGCCACCGGAGCGGTCGATAGATAGATAGACAGATAGAACGATTGATATATATATATATATATATATATATATATATATATATATATATATATATATATATATATATATATATATGTATGTATATATATATATATATATATTTATGTATATATATATAGTCAAAAACCATTAATGCACAGCATGTCACTGAACTTCTTTTCCTTGTTGTTATTGTTGTTGTTCCTGCAGTATCTGTTGCAGTTGTTGCCTTCCAGTAAACATAATGAATTTGTTGTTGATATTTATAATTATGAAGCATTTTGATTTTCATGAATTTATAGATATCTGCAATTATGATACAACTTTCAGGACTTCATTGATATCTGAAATTATGATATAAATCTTGACCACTCATGGCTACGTTATTTAAAGTACGTGCAGACACTTTTACAGACATTATCAATCACGCACACATATCTCTAATCATAAACCATCTGGAACCAAATGTATTTCTCGGTAAGATAGATTTCACTGTAAGCACTAATCAAACAGACTGCCAGGCAAGAAACCTAGAATGAAGTTTTTGAAACGGACACTGTGAATATTACAAACACTGGCCATGAAGGGACATTTGACTAAATATAAAAGCAAATATTTAAGTTACACACTGAATTTTTGTGTGTTCCTGCAAATGTTTGTAAATCCAAGTCACAGATAATATACAGATCAATAATACTGGTATGCAGTATGTATTAAAAAAGAATTTCTATTTTAATTGTCGTGTGTGCATGTTATTAAGTAATCAGGATAAGAAAGATACTTTTTCATGGCTAATAACAGTATCTGCTGAACTGTATTATACTCCATTTTATCCTGCAGTCATTTTGTTTTAGGCCGGTGTGAAAAAGCTTGATAACACGATATCGTGGAGTAGTTTATAATTCTGAAAGACATGGACGATCACAAGAGTTTGATTCTGGATGAAAATGCAAGTTTTCAAAAATGAAATCCCAGTTCCAATGACCAAAATTTAAATTTCAGTTGGCATCTTTTTCTTTCAAATCAAGATTTTTACAGCAATATACTTTTGGCCGCTATCGCAAATTAGTATTATGATTAATAATATGGCAGATAAAGCAGTCACAGATGCTGGGCATTCACCTGTTTCTAAATGGAAGACTCCATATACTGAGTTTTAATATTATATTACATTATACACAGGATTGACTCTCTACTGGCCAAAACAAATTTCCGGGAATCTAATATAGGACTATATCTTCGTTTTAATTGCTGTGTTGAAACCAACTGGCAGCTATAATGGATGCAACGTAGGAACCGTTTTCAATCAGGACCGACTAGACATCATAAAAGGTCTCTTAGTCATAATATCGCGTTGATATGACCAGACTTTCAAGAGGAACAGCATTGTTAAGAATGGCCTTCGTGCTAACGATATTATATGTACAATCAACACAAATTCCATAAGACATCTAGATAACATAAACAAATTCTTGGTGCAAACCTGATGTTGACATGACCATCCATTCTTGGGGGGGTGGGGGGGGTTTACAAGTTGACCACCAAGGTATCCGTAATGGAAGTTGGATCAACGTCATTTCGATTTTAAGAGCAACTAGACGTCCTCTTGTGAGCTACGTATCAGTATGACTTTTCGCTGCAGAGTAGGAGTAATAGCAACATCTCACGATGGTTATCATTAGAAGCAGTGCTTTATATCAGATCCGGACTGTTCAGGTTTGGGACCAAGCAGACATCATAATTAATCTGCAATAAAACGTATGATGATCTCACCATCTCTCCAGGATAAGGGGCAATAACAAGATGATGAAGGTGCCGGTCAGTATCATTGTTATTTCAAACCAACTATACGTCATAGAATGCCATCCATTGTCATTTCAGACCAACTGTAACAAGATAACCGGGTGGGATTTCGGATTTATAACAGAACACTTTGGATGGCGATACAATGGTAAATGATAAATGAGTTGAATGAGAAAATACTTATGATTAATGCGTGCGTATATCATATCAAAATATTGGATCAATTAACATCATCCCCACGAAGTAAATAATGAAAATGCAAATGAATGACCTTACACAGTACAAGGTCATAGGGTGATTGGTTCACAGTGATTTAACAACGAAAGAATGATGCGTTTTACTCATATACTAAAACCTGGTATTTTACTCGTATAGTGAAAATGTATGTACTCAAATAATGAAAATGACGAAAACAAAGGAACAGATGTATAAACTATCTTTGCAGTCCCCAAAATACACTGGGTATTACAAACCCCAAAGATTAGCCTACTGCTAAAAGATTACATGTATGGAGTTACACACTTGGCTAACAGTCACACTGGTCAATCAAGCAGACAGTATTCCAGGTTGGTCAATCAAGCAATCAGCGCCCACCATTATCGGTCAATAACGCCCAATCACCTGCTACTCGACTAGCAACACTTTACTCAGCTCTACGGCTGCTATGGTTCAGCTTCACAGCTACTACGGTCAATTCCTATGGTTAGCTCTACAGCTTGTACGACGTCGACTACGATCACTCCGATTACTCTGGTCATTCTGGTCTGCTGAAAATACTTCTAACACCGTGTACTATGCATGACAAGGGCATATGCGATAAAACATAATAACGTTACATACGGCAAGCTACACAGATTAAAGTATTGTCACAATAATTACAAAAACAATGCACAAATTCAGAAGTGAACCCAACCGTGCCCGACAAAAATCCTACAGTACTAAACTTTTCTTTAAAATGCGACTTTATATAATGCTAATATACATCTTTTGCTAAGTCACAAACAAGAATAGAAAATATTTGCATGATACTACGTCAGCCGAAGCTACACAGAAATAATCCAAAAATAAACGCGGTGGTACAATAGTTATAGCTTATACACAAAAAAATAATAACTCACATACTTCTACAGCTAAAGAAGTGCAAGGCCTTAAAGTAGACTGCTCACTGACAAGACGTTCCTTAATGTAAAGATTTTGTTCTACGGTGAGGCAGACGATGCCGCAATACATATATGTTCGCTGGAAATATTCGGATCTTTCAATCGAAAGAACTTCACACGTGCGGCATAAGATGAACCGAACTCACTATTTCGAAATCTTTATAGAAGACACATAAATCACCCTCGGGTAACGTTGTCCACAAAAAATGAAACCCGAGTACATTTAAATATAAGGATTTAAACAATTTCGTGATACCAACTATACGTCATAGAATGCCATTGTCATTTCAGACCAACTAGACGTCATAAAGTATCATTGTGTTATGCATATTAATATAATTGTTGTTTCTGTCAGTTCTAAGAAAATAATTAATTTCATTATATGCTATTGTAATATAACATTGTATACTGGACTTGACCTTACCCAAAGGTGAGTTCATTTCCGCTTGACCTGATTGACTTTTTTATTTCATTTTATGTAAACAAATAATACATAGCTAACTTATTCTCCAAGTGTGTGGGCTTAATATCAGGATCATAATTATTAGAAGAAGTTAAGATGTTTATTTAGGTCAAAGTTTTGGAATTTCTTGAGAGCAATCCAGGTTATGGTTTCGATTTTGTTAACATAAGGATCATTCTAGAAGGTTATTTTCCATTAGGCAATGTTTGTTGTTTAGAAAAAATGCTAATTGTAACCTGAGGTCACATATATAGCTATATAATCTTGTAATTGTCAGGACCTGGTGTTTTAGGCTTTAACATCTAGCACTTTCAAGTTGTATTATGTTGTGCCGAGTTAGGATGAATCTTTTTCTTCCAATTATTGAATTCAAAGGCTTTAATCTCTGTAAATACGAAAGTGCTGTAATGCAATTATTGATAGAGACATTCACTGGAATTTATACTGATTATAAACCTGGTATTATATTACTGTGATTCCTCAAAAGACTGTTGACACATCAACACTCTATAAGCTATAACAGACACGACATTTCCTTCAATTTTTGGATTTCTTCGAGACTTGTACTGAGTTTATACATGACTTTAAATGAACAGGACTTGTGTCTGTAATTCTTGAGTAATTTTGTGATTTAATTTGCAACACCATAAGTTCTTTTTTCTCATTTTTACTTTGAATTCTAGGAAAATAAATTTTCTGTTAAATTTTACAAACTTTTTTGTCTTTCACTCTTTTATGTTACATATTTTAAGAGCATAGACTGGCAACAATTGTCATTTTAGACCAACTAGACGTCATAAAATGTCATTTCCATTTCAGACCAAACAGACATCGTGAAATGTCATTGTTATTTCAGACCAACTAAACGTCATAAAATGTAATTGTTATTGCAGGCCAACTAAAACGTCACAAAATGTCAATGTCATTTCAGACCAACCAGACGTCATGAAATGTCATTGTTATTTCAGACCAACTAAACGTCATGAAATGTCATTGCTATTTCAGAACAACTAGACGTCATAAAATGTCATTGTCATTTCAGACCAACTTAAACGTCATAACATGTCGTCGTCATTTTAGAACAACTAGACGTCATAAAATGTGTTTTTTAGTGAAAATTAATTCTCAGTATGATCCTCCCATTCAGAAGGTATGTTTTCAGCATGGCTGTCATAGAGCGGCATACCTTCATTTAGAACCATCTAGATATCATGAGAAGTTTTAGCGAACAGGTAAACAAGTCGATACAACCACTTAGTCCGAAGTATAAATATCATAATTTTCACGATGGCTACGAAGGTAGATAGAGTACAGAGTACAGATCTGCACCATTTCATTTAGTAAGAACTAGACTTCATAAAAAGGGATTATGGAAGTCCCGTGTCAATAAAAATCATATGTTCCTGAGTAGTATACAATACCATGATTTTTGAATGGCTACCATGGTAATCATACGGGATGTCAAATCATTACTGTTTTCAAACAGAACCAATTAGACATAATATGTAAAAATCCTATGCTGAACTTACCATTTGTTTGCAGTTGTAGCAATAACAATGATTTTCACATGACTGTCATAGTGGTGATATTGGATGTCCAGGGGAAACATGTTTATTCAGTACCAAGTAGACCATGGAAAAATGGTGTCTATATAGTTCGGTGGCCATCCCTTAAGTAGTTTACTAGGTATAGCAATAATAAACTTGCACTGACGGACAATAGAAGAACTGTCACCACATAAGCTCTTCTGGTTTATAACCAACATAAGCAAAAAATAGGAAATGAACACTCCACAACACGCTTGAAAACATCAAACCCATAATTTTAGACTGGCACCTCTCATACAGAACAAATATCAGAGCTGATAACTGATGTGCAGCTCATGTAAAGAACACATCTAACACTTGAATACCTTTTAAAGAGGAAACGTCGACCTTAGTGTATAACTTGACATTATAACACATTCATGTCGAGAGTATCGTCGTCCATACTGTAGAGCAAAGATTTTATGTGACCTAAATTCACATTTGGTATGTAATGTACTACCAGAGAAACTCTTCAAAGGTGTAAACAAATGCAGTTTAAGATTCAAAGTTTGACCATACATCTTCATTTGTTTTAATAACGTTTTTAATGGATAAACATTAACCTTATACAAGACGTTTAACATGGTTATCTTTTCGCTTGTAGGACTACAAGTTAACATTGATCTGGAATGGTCAACAGTATCCATGGCTTGCAAATTAGCAGATGTTAATCATCTTAAAAGTTTTGCCATTTCCATAATTCTATTATATTCATTCATCTATCTACCTACCTACCCATCTATCCATGTACCTTTGTTCTTTTCTTAAATGTAATCTATTATTTGATAATTAACTCAAACTCTTCCCTTTTTCTGATATATATTTGGATAACTTCAATTATTGCATCATGCTCTAATGTGCATAACAAATTAAAATCCCAATCAAATAAGCTCGTTTTGTGTAACATAAATAAAACACGATTTCAAGAAACATCCCATCTGGTATTTTAGCTAAGTTTTCAAATTTCATGTTATGTGCTGTCATATTTTGGGACATGCTCATGAGTTCAAGAAGACATTAGACAGGGTACGAAAATGCAGTCTTGTGGACTACTGTTGGGATATTTAAAATAAACGCAAAACAAATCAGCACCAAAGAAAAACCTTCATGACAAGGCGACTACTGCAGTTCTCGGCAATGGTTCATCTGAAACTCGTTCAGACCAACAGTGGGAGTCGGAATTCGGTGCCTTCTCACACCTACCCTCTTCACATTTGCCTGGAATGGATCATGTCCGATGTCATGGAAGATCAACAGAAGAATGTTAGTGTTGGAGGCAAATCAATCCCAATCTTGCGCTTCACTAATTATATCGATAGCAAAGCAATACGAACAAGAACTGGAAACATTAGTGAACCATCTTAACCAAGTGTTTCTAGGATTTGGAGATCAGCGCTAAAAAGATCAAATTGGTGACATACATGTTCTCTACAGCAGTGCTGTCCAACCATTTTGACACCGTGGGTCACTGAAAAATGTTTTTCTTGAGGCCGAGGGCCGCAGCAGAAAACTGAAAAGCAAGGACTATATAGCTGCTAGAGGTCTGGCGGGCCACTTAAAATCAGCCCGCGGGTCGTGGGTTGGACAGCACTGCTCTACAGTATGGACGACAATACTCTCGACTGCCCGAGTGGCATCGAAAAAGAAAGAAGAGTGAATGGACACAAGTCAACACATTGACACACTTCAAGTATCTAGGTTCGATAACTTCTAACTAACGTTTGAATCCTGATCTTTATTCCTGTATGCATGTGAAGCATGCACCCTGATAGCATATCTAGAAAGATGGATCCATGCTTTAGAGATGAGATGTTATCGAAGCATCCTGAACATTACCTACATAGACAACATGTCTAATAGAGAGCTGCGCATTGTAATCAAAGATGCCAATGAATCTTTGAAACTCTGCTCATCACCAAAACGCAAAGCAAAAGAAGATGGTATGATGAGCAGAGGATAACTGGGCGAAATGGGGAGAGATTAATGCAGTCAACTGAGATGCTTCTACGACCAGTCAGACTAGGGAAAAAAGATGAAATAATTCTGATAATATCAACTTTGATATAAATTACGTATAGGCTTTATTTAAGTTGTAGTTTGATCTATTTTGTGTTAATGATATTTTAAAAATGATTATTCGCCTAGATGGTGGTCAAAAATTCCTGTATTTTTCTTTCGTAATTGTCTACAATGATAACTCGAGCTTAGTGGTATTTTCGATCGCAAAAGGAACGACCACTTGCCTATTCACGACAATCATATAGCCGCTCTCTCATATAGGGGCAGAATTAAGTTCCGGGAACCATATCTCCACCGGTCTAAGCTGATAGAGTACAACCCAATACTTTACATTTATTTTAAAGATGATTTTGATTGGCAAATGTAAATCTATGTTGATTTAAACCGAGCGGTTACATGTTGTTTACACATCGTTGGTTTTAGATCCATCGATTTGCAGAGGAGCTTTATGGTGCCTGCAATTCATCTTTTTAGAGACATCGCTTTGTAAATATTTGCAATATCTATACACTACACGCAATTCGGTCTATTGCTTTGAATATAAGCTTCATGGTCATTTTAAAACACAACGACTTGCAGATAAATTTTAAGATGTATATATGTCCTCGTTATGATAACATTGTACAGTGTAGACCCTGCCATGCCAGCAAAATGTTACACAACGAATGATCATGGTATGCATTAATAGTTGATTACATGCAATTATCTCAACATTTCAAACTAGATATTGTGAGGGCAGTTGCTGGCCTAATACATGTTATGGTATTAATATATTTGCTCATTCGAAAGAGGCATACGTTAAGTTTCTGTTTAGACCACACTCCAGGCATTGCAATTTCATTTGAGCTCATGGTTATATTTAAGGTAGAGTTTAACAGGCTTAGGCTATCTTTCTGATACTCAGTATCGAACTGTGGAATGTGAGAAAAGGATATGCACTGGAATGTAAAAGACAAATTTCGACTCCTCACAGTAAACACATTGTTTCTTTTGTCGTCTTCAGTTCAATTCCTTGATTCATTTGAAATGAATGTGTTGCCTAAGAGCATTCTTACATGGGAGGGGATTTGTATAATGTTCAAATAACCTTAATACTATGAAATATGCATCAGCAATAAAATAATGGTTATTAAGTCAATATTCATTTTGTTCTTGAAACTTATCAAAAAAGCATCTTGATTTACGAGTAATATGTCTCTAATAGTATTGTGTGCCTCCAGGATATTTGGTAAATTTCGCACACAATCTCGCTTGTTTGTTCATCGTTAGTAACTTGTAGTAATTTAGATGCATCTAACAATAAAAATGGCTTCACCTCGTAAACATTTGGAACTTTCTAGAATGAATTTTTCAATTAGTTAATAGGTTTTGTTTAGAAAATGTTAATTCTGAGCTAGGTCAGGTAAAAGACTAAAAGTCTCTACGGGAAAAACATATTCTTGCGATAACATCTGAAGCAGCAATCGTGATTATAATTGTTTTCATTTTTTTATTTGGGCCGTAATTTTATTTTATCAAACCTATTTATTCACTGGAAATACAAAGTGCTGATCTAAAATAATATTCTTGGAAATAGAGACATGGATTTATATCGCAATTCAAACAAGGATCTACTTTGATATTATTAATGTCATTCAACAAACGACTGTTGACACGTGATTACTCTTCTGGTTATCACATGCGCATGAACACTTCGAGCGCTGGATTTATTTTGGAATACCCCCAAAGTTTAGTCAGAACATTAATCATTAGAACTAGTGTTAGAAATTCTTTGATTATTTGGGATTTAATACACAATACTCTAAGTTATTTGTTAGACTAAATGTCACCTTGGAAGCATGTGTTAGTGAAAACCTAAGTTTTATTCCTGCTTTCCCGAACGCTAGATGAGTCCTCTTTCACTTGAGCTATCTTTGGTAACTAGTTTTTTCAAAGCCACACCTTCGTGTCTCATTCCTTCACAACTCACCACGAAGACCTACTTACTGAGACTGAAATTCAAACGTTTGATCCAAAAAGCACCAACAAATGCCATGGGGCTGAATTCTCAGCTGGACGTTGACTTGTATCCATTATTCTAATCAGGCGCAGAGCTAATACATGGCAACTCGTTCGATCAATGAACTTAATCCATTTCGTGAAATGCCTCGAAACGTTTAAGTTTCAAAGAATCGCTGACTTCAAGATTTCCAAACGTTGTTTAAATCACAATACTCAAAGCAGGTGGTCCCTAAATCCCAATTATGTATATAAATGTCAAATTGTCTACAGGCCATCTATTATACATAACCGACTCATAAACACCCTCCGATTTCTCATGTAAGGACCGATGAAAGAACCTTTTCGTGCGCAAGATATCATTGTTTAGAAAATCTTATACAATGCTTCAAATCAACAAGCTTTAGAAAGGGAATACTAGGGTTCCTATTTTCAAATAGAAAGTAATCTCCGTACGGACGCTTTGAATTTCCCATACATTAGCCTCCGATTTATCAAGCAAATTTCATGAAATGGTTTCTAGGTTTGGAGTAGAATCCTAATTTGAAATTGATTGTAAATTATTAACTCAAATCAAAATATCTGAATCAGGAGTCTAAAGCATTAATATAATCGGTTCTCTCTGTACGAACTTTATCTCGTAGGTACCCACAATGAATCTCTTATTTCACCAGTCCCTCGCTACAAATTTCGTTAAAAAATGCTTCTTCTGCGGTTTAAACAAATTCTTCGATAAAATATCTCGAAGAAGGGTTCATATCATAATCATATAAGGAGGGGGTGTTATGACCGTATATTAGCCTCCGAGGGCCTAGAACGATACTACGACTTTCGTTTAAATGTTTCTACTCTAATATACTTGGATTCAAACACAAATACCCTAGGTAGAGGTTCTCTTTGTACACAGTACTGAAATAATCGATACTCTCTTTGCCAACTTTATAATAACCTGTTCAAATAAGTTATTCCTCTCATTCGACTAGACTAATTTCGGCTCAGTTGATTCTAAGGGTCTAAGTAATAATTAGGTCCATGCAATTGTTCAGCTTTTATTTCACATGGTTTTCAACAGAATGATATCATTTATATTCCACACTGACATAAATCTTTATCCCTTGTGTCTGACAGAACACTAGCCGTGACACTATCAGCAAGGGCTTATAATGTCAGGGTAAAAATGTTCACAATACCCTACACACACCTCCCTACATAAATCCAACATAGAAGTGTGGCTATCAGGTCAGGCGTGTTTCATAATTTTGTTATTGTAATTTAGATAAACCTCCAAAGTTCATGCATGTTTGTTTATCTGAAAACGGTTACAGAATCGAAGACGGTTTTCGCTAACATATTCTCTAAAAACATTTCTCCTAATGATGCAAGATGTATTAATTACTCCTACAGCTACTACTAATACTTCTGTTACTCTTATTATTGTGCCTATTGTATATGTTTTACTGTATATTAAACTATTTCCTATATCTTGTCTATTAAAAGTTTCTTATAGACACAATGGCTCGTATTACATAACCAAGTTAGTATTAGAGCAACTCAATTGTTATAACACTTATTAAAGTAATATATACGTAGTATATTAGTCCAAACATTTTCTAATATTTGCAAATAACATTGACTATACATTTTCCAAAATTGGTTTAAATCAATACACTTGTAGCAGTGGTTGCACGACGTCCATTTGTTCATATCGAAGATCCTCTCTCGAGATAGGTTATTATACGTAACCAACTTGATGACTTTCGTCAGTGTTTATATGGATCAAAATGGCTACATACAAAATCTCAAAACGGAAGCCAAAATTAAAAAAAAAAACAAACTTTAAGAAGTGGGTATCAAGGCCTGGTTATAGATGCAGAATGGTGCCTAGCATATATTCAGACTCCGATTTCTAGAAATGATATTTGTACTAAACTATTTCTACTTTGCAACCAGAACCCTAATTGCTAACTATCAATTAATGCTTCAAAACGTAATGATCTAAATATACACTAAAGTGATGAAATATAGTCGGGACACATGTTACAGTTAAGATTTCTAACAATTTTCTTAAAGTAGAAGATACATATTAGATGCCATTTTTCAACTTTACTTGTACAGACATACACACGGGAAGGTCATGAACTCTGAATTAAAGCATTCACCTACCTGCGAACCTCTCACTGGACAAACAACGCGTTGTTTAGTATCTGTGAATGCGGTCAATTCATTGAAATCCGTAGTATTTCTAGCAAGGACAGGAGTTTTGCAGAACTCCGATTGTATATAAACAGTGGTCCAATTGTAGGGAAAGCGAAGATCGCACTCGCAACGAATCAGAGTTCTTGATCTCTTCTCCACAGGTAAGCAAAATCTTTTTCTTTTTAAATTCCACCATTGTTCGACTTAGCGCTATTTAATATATTTGCGTCGGATGCGTTGAACATTCAAACATTTTCTAGTCTTCCAAATCGTTCAGTCTACAATTTGCGAAGAACTGAACCTTTTAGTTAACAGTTTTAACTCGTCGCAACATAGTACGTGAAAGCTAATGACATCTTTAACTCGTCTCGGCATAGTCTAATACAGAGCACGAGAAGTTTACATTTATGATGATCATTGTCCCTAGGAATATTATAAAACTTGAGACAATTGGGTCAATGAGCTTGCAATACAGAGAGCAATCACTCTCACCATGGTTGTCTCTAGAGATCAAATGCATATAATAAGCACTGTACAAAAGGTTACTGGCCATTTCAATAAAATATGTGTCTCTATCAAATCAAACAATTTTTAAAAACCTTTTTGGCAAGAATTTCATTTAGCAAATGTATTATATCTTATATTTAGAACAATGAAATTGGACAAAATCTTTCTTCCAAATTGAGATGATTATCAAGAATGGTTGTTTATCACAAAATAATCTCAAGCTATTAACATTATAATGCTAAGTTGAACAACTAGTTGTTGTTAACAGATTTGACTTCTTTACACTGATCAGCCAAAACTACATCTTAACTAAAATCTATCCAGAAATTTCCGATCTACACGTCAATGAGTAACTGTTCTTTGTATTGTCCCTTCGACGCACCTGAGTCAGTCTCTATTTCTTACTTCCCTTTTCTTCCCTTTTTTCTTTCGTTTCCACCACTTGCTACTTTCAACTCCCTTACTCTTTAGTTTAATTTTTAGCACTCACCTTTTTCCATTATTTCTCCTTCCTTCCACTTTTGACTTCTTCCTACTTTCCTTCTACTAGTGTGCTGCATTGTGCGTGCATGCTGGAAGCTTCTGTAGGAATAAAAGGAACATAATTCCTTGCATTCCTACCCTTTCTTCCAGGACATTCAACAATCTCTCGCAGACCTTCCATTAGATTAAATAGACGACCAAACTTTCAAGGTCCTAATATGCCGTGCGCTGCTATACTCGAAAAATATTACTTCTATGAATATGGTGACACCGATACATCATACAAATATCGATAAATTTCTATATGGAAATCTACAAGATAGTAAATGACGTAATCATTAATACATCATGTGCCATAATAATTAAGAAATATATATCTAACTTTGCATAACCATCAATCTACACTTATTACATTCTAATAAATGCAAATCCACATCCTAGCACTAACATACTAATAAATACAAATACATGTGATAACTCAGCTAACTATAATTACAGTAAACGAAGGTAACACAATCTAATGAATTCAAAATCGCATATAAAATTGGAACAATATATCGTCTTTCCTTTCGAAGCTTTTAAATTTCAATGCCTTTGTTAGGAGACAAGTCACAAGACGAGTTAAAGATGTCATTAGCTTTCACGTACTATGTTGCGACAAGTTAAAACTGTTAACTAAAATGTTCAGTTCTTCGCAAATTGTTGACTGAACGATTTGGAAGACTAGAAAATGTTTGAATGTTCAACGCATCCGACGCAAATATATTAAATAGCGCTAAGTCGAACATTGGTGGAATTTAAAGAAAAGATTTTGCTTACCTGTGGAGAAGAGATCAAGAACTCTGATTCGTTGCGAGTGCGATCTTCGCCTTCCCTACAATTGGACCACTGCTTATATACAATCGGAGTTCTGCAAAACACCTGTCCTTGCTAGAAATACTACGGATTTCAATGAATTGACCGCATTCACAGATACTAAACAAAGCGTTGTTTGTCCAGTGAGAGGTTCACAGGTAGGTGAATGCTTTAATTCAGAGTTCATGACCTTCCCGTGTGTATGTCTGTACAAGTAAAGTTGAAAAATGGCATCTAATATGTATCTTCTACTTTAAGAAAATTGTTAGAAATCTTAACTGTAACATGTGTCCCGACTATATTTCATCACTTTAGTGTATATTTAGATCATTACGTTTTGATTCATTAATTGATAGTTAGCAATTAGGGTTCTGGTTGCAAAGTAGAAATAGTTTAGTACAAATATCATTTCTAGAAATCGGAGTCTGAATATATGCTAGGCACCATTCTGCATCTATAACCAGACCTTGATACCCACTTCTTAAAGTTTTTTTTATTTTGGCTTCTGTTTTGAGATTTTGTATGTAGAGATCCATTTTGATCCATATAAACACTGACGAAAGTCATCAAGTTGGTTACGTATAATAACCTATCTCGAGAGAGGATCTTCGATATGAACAAATGGACGTCGTGCAACCACTGCTACAAGTGTATTGATTTAAACCAATTTTGGAAAATGTATAGTCAATGTTATTTGCAAATATTAGAAAATGTTTGGACTAAGATACTACGTATATATTACTTTAATAAGTGTTATAACAATTGAGTTGCTCTAATACTATCCTGGTTATGTAATACGAGCCATTGTGTCTATAAGAAACCATTAGTAGACAAGATATAGGAAATAGTTTAATATACAGTAAAACATATACAATAGGCACAATAATAATAGTAGCAGAAGTATTAGTAGTAGCTGTAGGAGTAATTAATAAATCTTGCATCATTAGGAGAAATGTTTTTAGAGAATATGTTAGCGAAAACCGTCTTCGATTCTGTAACAGTTTTCAGATAAACAAACATGCATGAACCTTGGAGGCTTATCTAAATTACAATAATAAAATTATGAAATACTCCTGACCTAGCCACACTTCTATGTTGGATTTATGTAGGGAGGTGTTTGTAGGGTATTGTGAGCATTTTCACCCTGACCTTATAAGCCCTTGCTGATAGTGTCACGGCTAGTGTTCTGTCAGACACAAGGGATAAAGATTTATGTCAGTGTGGAATATAAATGATATCATTCTGTTGAAAATTATGTGAAATAAAAGCTGAACAATTGCATGGACCTAATTATTACTTAGACCCTTAGAATCAACTGAGCCGAAATTAGTCTAGTCGAATGAGAGGAATAACTTATTTGAACAGGTTATTATAAAGTTGGCAAAGAGAGTATCGATTATTTCAGTACTGTGTACAAAGAGAACCTCTACCTAGGGTATTTGTGTTTGAATCCAAGTATATTAGAGTAGAAACATTTAAACGAAAGTCGTCGCATCGTTCTAGGCCCTCGGAGGCTAATATACGGTCATAACACCCCCTCCTTATATGATTATGATATGAACCCTTCTTCGAGATATTTTATCGAAGAATTTGTTTAAACCGCAGAAGAAGCATTTTTTAACGAAATTTGTAGCGAGGGACTGGTGAAATAAGAGATTCATTGTGGGTACCTACGAGATAAAGTTCGTACAGAGAGAACCGATTATATTAATGCTTTAGACTCCTGATTCAGATATTTTGATTTGAGTTAATAATTTACAATCAATTTCAAATTAGGATTCTACTCCAAACCTAGAAACCATTTCATGAAATTTGTTTTGATAAATCGGAGGCTAATATATGGGAAATTCAAAGCGTCCGTACGGAGATTACTTTCTATTTGAAAATAGGAACCCTAGTATTCCCTTTCTAAAGCTTGTTGATTTGAAGCATTGTATAAGATTTTCTAAACAATGATATCTTGCGCACGAAAAGGTTCTTTCATCGGTCCTTACATGAGAAATCGGAGGGTGTTTATGAGTCGTTTACGTATAATAGATGGCCTGTAGACAATTTGACATTTATATACATAATTTTGATTTAGGGACCACCTGCTTTGAGTATTGTGATGTAAACAACGTTTGGAAATCTTGAAGTCAGCGATTCTTTGAAACTTAAACGTTTCGAGGCATTTCACGAAATGGATTAAGTTCATTGATCGAACGAGTTGCCATGTATTAGCTCTGCGCCTGATTAGAATAATGGATACAAGTCAAGGTCCA
The DNA here is from genome assembly GCA_028554795.2 of Sinohyriopsis cumingii. Lineage (NCBI taxonomy): Eukaryota > Metazoa > Mollusca > Bivalvia > Unionida > Unionidae > Sinohyriopsis > Sinohyriopsis cumingii. Next base: position 84,552,893 of record CM068831.1, read on the forward strand.
GCTGAGAATTCAGCCCCATGGCATTTGTTGGTGCTTTTTGGATCAAACGTTTGAATTTCAGTCTCAGTAAGTAGGTCTTCGTGGTGAGTTGTGAAGGAATGAGACACGAAGGTGTGGCTTTAAAAAAACTAGTTACCAAAGATAGCTCAAGTGAAAGAGGACTCATCTAGCGTTCGGGAAAGCAGGAATAACACATGTTTCCAAGGTGACATTTAGTCTAACAAATAACTTAGAGTATTGTGTATTAAATCCCAAATAATCGAAGAATTTCTAACACTAGTTCTAATGATTAATGTTCTGACTAAACTTTGGGGGTATTCCAAAATAAATCCAGCGCTCGAAGTGTTCATGCGCCTGTGATAACCAGAAGAGTAATCACGTGTCAACAGTCGTTTGCTGAATGACATTAATAATATCAAAGTAGATCCTTGTTTGAATTGCGATATAAATCCATGTCTCTATTTCCAAGAATATTATTTTAGATCAGCACTTTGTATTTCCAGTGAATAAATAGGTTTGATAAAATAAAATTACGGCCCAAATAAAAAAATGAAAACAATTATAATCACGATTGCTGCTTCAGATGTTATCGCAAGAATATGTTTTTCCCGTAGAGACGTTTTAGTCCTTTACCTGACCTAGCTCAGAATTAACATTTTCTAAACAAAACCTATTAATTAATTGAAAAATTAATTCTAGAAAGTTCCAAATGTTTACGAGGTAAAGCCATTTTTATTATTAGATGCATCTAAATTACTCCAAGTTACTAACGATGAACAAACAAGCGAGATTGTGTGCGAAATTTACCAAATATCCTGGAGGCACACAATACTATTAGAGACGTATCACTCGTAAACCAAGATGCTTTTATGATAAGTTTCAAGAACAAAATGAATATTGACTTAATAACCATTATTTTATTGCTAATGCATATTTCATAGTATTAAGGTTATTTGAACATTATACAAATCCCCTCCCATGTAAGAATGCTCTTAGGCAACACATTCATTTCAAATGAATCAAGGAATTGAACTGAAGACGACAGAAGAAACAATGTGTTTACTGTGAGGAGTCGAAATTTGTCTTTTACATTCCAGTGCATATCCTTTTCTCACATTCCACAGTTCGATACTGAGTATCAGAAAGATAGCCTAAGCCTGTTAAACTCTACCCTAAATATAACCATGAGCTCAAATGAAATTGCAATGCCTGGAGTGTGGTCTAAACAGAAACTTAACGTATGCCTCTTTCGAATGAGCAAATATATTAATACCATAACATGTATTAGGCCAGCAACTGCTCTCACAATATCTAGTTTGAAATGTTGAGATAATTGCATGTAATCAACTATTAATGCATACCATGATCATTCGTTGTGTAACATTTTGCTGGCATGGCAGGGTCTACACTGTACAATGTTATCATAACGAGGACATGTATACATCTTAAAATTTATCTGCAAGTCGTTGTGTTTTAAAATGACCATGAAGCTTATATTCAAAGCAATAGACCGAATAGCGTGTAGTGTATAGATATTGCAAATATTTACAAAGCGATGTCTCTAAAAAGATGAATTGCAGGCACCATAAAGCTCCTCTGCAATTCGATGGATTTAAAAGCAATGATGTGTAAACAACATGTAACCGCTCGGTTTAAATCAACATAGATTTACATTTGCCAATCAAAATCATCTTTAAAATAAATGTAAAGTATTGGGTTGTACTCTATCAGCTTTGACCGGTGGAGATATGGTTCCCGGAACTTAATTCTGCCCCTATATGAGAGAGCGGCTATATGACCGTCGTAAATAGGCAAGTGCTCGTTCCTTTTGCGATCGAAAATACCACTAAGCTCGAGTTATCATTGTAGACAATTATGAAAGAAAAATATAGGAATCTATTGACCACCATCTAGGCGAATAATCATTTTTAAGATATCATTAACACAAAATAGATCAAACTACAACTTAAATAAAGCCTATACGTAATTTATATCAAAGTTGATATTATCAGAATTATTTCATCTTTTTTCCCTAGTCTGACTGGTCGTAGAAGCATCTCAGTTGACTGCATTAATCTCTCCCCATTTCGCCCAGTTATCCTCTGCTCATCATACCATCTTCTTTTGCTTTGCGTTTTGGTGATGAGCAGAGTTTCAAAGATTCATTGGCATCTTTGATTACAATGCGCAGCTCTCTATTAGACATGTTGTCTATGTAGGTAATGTTCAGGATGCTTTGATTAACATCTCATCTCTAAAGCACGGATCCATCTTTCTAGATATGCTATCAGGGTGCATGCTTCACATGCATACAGGAATAAAGATCAGGATTCAAACGTTAGTTAGAAGTTATCGAACCTAGATACTTGACGTGTGTCAATGTGTTGACTTGTGTCCATTCACTCTTCTTTCTTTTTCGATGCCACTCGGGCAGTCGAGAGTATTGTCGTCCATACTGTAGAGCAGTGCTGTCCAACCCACGACCCGCGGGCTGATTTTAAGTGGCCCGCCAGACCTCTAGCAGCTATATAGTCCTTGCTTTTCAGTTTTCTGCTGCGGCCCTCGGCCTCAAGAAAAACATTTTTCAGTGACCCACGGTGTCAAAATGGTTGGACAGCACTGCTGTAGAGAACATGTATGTCACCAATTTGATCTTTTTAGCGCTGATCTCCAAATCCTAGAAACACTTGGTTAAGATGGTTCACTAATGTTTCCAGTTCTTGTTCGTATTGCTTTGCTATCGATATAATTAGTGAAGCGCAAGATTGGGATTGATTTGCCTCCAACACTAACATTCTTCTGTTGATCTTCCATGACATCGGACATGATCCATTCCAGGCAAATGTGAAGAGGGTAGGTGTGAGAAGGCACCGAATTCCGACTCCCACTGTTGGTCTGAACGAGTTTCAGATGAACCATTGCCGAGAACTGCAGTAGTCGCCTTGTCATGAAGGTTTTTCTTTGGTGCTGATTTGTTTTGCGTTTATTTTAAATATCCCAACAATAGTCCACAAGACTGCATTTTCGTACCCTGTCTAATGTCTTCTTGAACTCATGAGCATGTCCCAAAATATGACAGCACATAACATGAAATTTGAAAACTTAGCTAAAATACCAGATGGGATGTTTCTTGAAATCGTGTTTTATTTATGTTACAGAAAACGAGCTTATTTGATTGGGATTTTAATTTGTTATGCACATTAGAGCATGATGCATTAATTGAAGTTATCCAGATATATATATAAGAAAAAGGGAAGAGTTTGAGTTAATTATCAATAATAGATTACATTGAAGAAAAGAACAAAGGTACATGGATAGATGGGTAGGTAGGTAGATAGATGAATGAATATAATAGAATTATGGAAATGGCAAAACTTTTAAGATGATTAACATCTGCTAATTTGCAAGCCATGGATACTGTTGACCATTCCAGATCAATGTTCACTTGTAGTCCTACAAGCGAAAAGATAACCATGTTAAACGTCTTGTATAAGGTTAATGTTTATCCATTAAAAAAGTTATTAAAACAACTGAAGATGTATGGTCAAACTTTGAATCTTAAACTGCATTTGTTTACACCTTTGAAGAGTTTCTCTGGTAGTACATTACATACCAAATGTGAATTTAGGTCACATAAAATCTTTGCTCTACAGTATGGACGACGATACTCTCGACATGAATGTGTTATAATGTCAAGTTATACACTAAGGTCGACGTTTCCTCTTTAAAAGGTATTCAAGTGTTAGATGTGTTCTTTACATGAGCTGCACATCAGCTATCAGCTCTGATATTTGTTCTGTATGAGAGGTGCCAGTCTAAAATTATGGGTTTGATGTTTTCAAGCGTGTTGTGGAGTGTTCATTTCCTATTTTTTGCTTATGTTGGTTATAAACCAGAAGAGCTTATGTGGTGACAGTTCGTCTATTGTCCGTCAGTGCAAGTTTATTATTGCTATATCTAGTAAACTACTTAAGGGATGGCCACCGAACTATATAGACACCATTTTTATTATTGCTATACCTAGTAAACTACTTAAGGGATGGCCACCGAACTATATAGACACCATTTTTATTATTGCTATACCTAGTAAACTACTTAAGGGATGGCCACCGAACTATATAGACACCATTTTTCCATGGTCTACTTGGTACTGAATAAACATGTTTCCCCTGGACATCCAATATCACCACTATTACAGTCATGTGAAAATCATTGTTATTGCTACAACTGCAAACAAATGGTAAGTTCAGCATAGGATTTTTACATATTATGTCTAATTGGTTCTGTTTGAAAACAGTAATGATTTGACATCCCGTATGATTACCATGGTAGCCATTCAAAAATCATGGTATTGTATACTACTCAGGAACATATGATTTTTATTGACACGGGACTTCCATAATCCCTTTTTATGAAGTCTAGTTCTTACTAAATGAAATGGTGCAGATCTGTAATCTATCTACCTTCGTAACCATCGTGAAAATTATGATATTTATACTTCGGACTAAGTGGTTGTATCGACTTGTTTACCTGTTCGCTAAAGGACTTCTCATGATATCTAGATGGTTCTAAATGAAGGTATGCCGCTCTATGACAGCCATGCTGAAAACATACCTTCTGAAGGGGAGGATCATATTGAGAATTAATTTTCACTAAAAAACACATTTTATGACGTCTAGTTGTTCTAAAATGACGATGACATGTTATGACGTTTAAGTTGGTCTGAAATGACAATGACATTTCATGACATCTAGTTGGTCTGAAATGACAATGACATTTTATGACGTCTAGTTGGTCTGCAATAGCAATGACATTTCATGACGTTTAGTTGGTCTGAAATAACAATGACATTTCATGACGTCTGGTTGGTCTGAAATGACATTGACATTTTGTGACGTTTTAGTTGGCCTGCAATAACAATTACATTTTATGACGTTTAGTTGGTCTGAAATAACAATGACATTTCACGATGTCTGTTTGGTCTGAAATGGAAATGACATTTTATGACGTCTAGTTGGTCTAAAATGACAATTGTTGCCAGTCTACGCTCTTAAAATATGTAACACAAAAGAGTGAAAGACAAAAAAGTTTGTAAAATTTAACAGAAAATTTACTTTCCTAGAATTCAAAGTAAAAATGAGAAAAAAAGAACTTATGGTGTTGCAAATTAAATCACAAAATTACTCAAGAATTACAGACACAAGTCCTGATCATTTAAAGTCATGTATAAACTCAGTACAAGTCTCGAAGAAATCCAAAAATTGAAGGAAATGTCGTGTCTGTTATAGCTTATAGAGTGTTGATGGGTCAACAGTCTTTTGAGGAATCACAGTAATATAATACCAGGTTTATATTCAGTATAAATTCCAGTGAATGTCTCTATTCAATAATTGCATTACAGCACTTTCGTATTTACAGAGATTAAAGCCTTTGAATTCAATAATTGGAAGAAAAAGATTCATCCTAACTCGGCACAACATAATACAACTTGAAAGTGCTAGATGTTAAAGCCTAAAACACCAGGTCCTGACAATTACAAGATTATATAGCTATATACGTGACTTCAGGTTACAATTAGCATTTTGTTCTAAACAACAAACATTGCCTAATGGAAAATAACCTTCTAGAATGATCCTTATGTTAACAAAATCGAAACCATAACCTGGATTGCTCTCAAGAAATTCCAGAACTTTGACCTAAATAAACATCTTAACTTCTTCTAATAATTATGATCCTGATATTAAGCCCACACACATGGAGAATAAGTTAGCTATGTAATATTTGTTTACATAAAATGGAATAAAAAAGTCAGTCAGGTCAAGCGGAAATGAACTCACCTTTGGGTAAGGTCAAGTCCATTATACAATGTTATATTACAATAGCATATAATGAAATTAATTATTTTTTTTAGAACTGACAGAAACAACAATTATATTAAATATACATAACACAATGATACTTTATGACGTCTAGTTGGTCTGAAATGACAATGGCATTCTATGACGTATAGTTGGTATCACGAAATTGTTTAAATCCTTATATTTACATGTACTCGGGTTTCATTTTTTGTGGACAACGTTACCCGAGGGTGATTTATGTGTCTTCTATAAAGATTTCGAAATAGTGAGTTCGGTTCATCTTATGCCGCACGTGCGAAGTTCTTTCGATTGGAAGATCCGAATATTTCCAGCGAACATATATGTATTGCGGCATCGTCTGTGTATAAATGCCTCACCGTAGAACAGAATCTTTACATTAAGGAACGTCTTGTCAGTGAGCGGTCTACTTTAAGGCCTTGCACTTCTTTAGCTGTAGAAGTATGTGAGATATTATTTTTTTGTGTATAAGCTATAACTATTGTACCACCGCGTTTATTTTTGGATTATTTCTGTGTAGCTTCGGCTGACGTAGTATCATGCAAATATTTTCTATTCTTGTTTGTGACTTAGCAAAAGATGTATATTAGCATTATATAAAGTCGCATTTTAAAGAAAAGTTTAGTACTGTAGGATTTTTGTCGGGCACGGTTGGGTTCACTTCTGAATTTGTGCATTGTTTTTGTAATTATTGTGACAATACTTTAATCTGTGTAGCTTGCCGTATGTAACGTTATTATGTTTTATCGCATATGCCCTTGTCATGCATAGTACACGATGTTAGAAGTATTTTCAGCAGACCAGAATGACCAGAGTAATCGGAGTGATCGGAGTCGACGTCGTACAAGCTGTAGAGCTAACCATAGGAATTGACCGTAGTAGCTGTGAAGCTGAACCATAGCAGCCGTAGAGCTGAGTAAAGTGTTGCTAGTCGAGTAGCAGGTGATTGGGCGTTATTGACCGATAATGGTGGGCGCTGATTGCTTGATTGACCAACCTGGAATACTGTCTGCTTGATTGACCAGTGTGACTGTTAGCCAAGTGTGTAACTCCATACATGTAATCTTTTAGCAGTAGGCTAATCTTTGGGGTTTGTAATACCCAGTGTATTTTGGGGACTGCAAAGATAGTTTATACATCTGTCCCTTTGTTTTCGTCATTTTCATTATTTGAGTACATACATTTTCACTATACGAGTAAAATACCAGGTTTTAGTATATGAGTAAAACGCATCATTCTTTCGTTGTTAAATCACTGTGAACCAATCACCCTATGACCTTGTACTGTGTAAGGTCATTCATTTGCATTTTCATTATTTACTTCGTGGGGATGATGTTAATTGATCCAATATTTTGATATGATATACGCACGCATTAATCATAAGTATTTTCTCATTCAACTCATTTATCATTTACCATTGTATCGCCATCCAAAGTGTTCTGTTATAAATCCGAAATCCCACCCGGTTATCTTGTTACAGTTGGTATGAAATGACAATGGATGGCATTCTATGACGTATAGTTGGTTTGAAATAACAATGATACTGACCGGCACCTTCATCATCTTGTTATTGCCCCTTATCCTGGAGAGATGGTGAGATCATCATACGTTTTATTGCAGATTAATTATGATGTCTGCTTGGTCCCAAACCTGAACAGTCCGGATCTGATATAAAGCACTGCTTCTAATGATAACCATCGTGAGATGTTGCTATTACTCCTACTCTGCAGCGAAAAGTCATACTGATACGTAGCTCACAAGAGGACGTCTAGTTGCTCTTAAAATCGAAATGACGTTGATCCAACTTCCATTACGGATACCTTGGTGCCCAACTTGTAAACCTCCCCAAGAATGGATGGTCATGTCAACATCAGGTTTGCACCAAGAATTTGTTTATGCTATCTAGATGTCTTATGGAATTTGCGTTGATTGTACATATAATATCGTTAGCACGAAGGCCATTCTTAACAATGCTGTTCCTCTTGAAAGTCTGGTCATATCAACGCGATATTATGACTAAGAGACTTTTATGATGTCTAGTTGGTCCTGATTGAAAACGGTTCCTATGTTGCATCCATTATAGCTGCCAGTTGGTTTCAACACAGCAATTAAAATGAAGATATAGTCCTATATTAGATTCCCGGAAATTTGTTTTGGCCAGTAGAGAGTCAGTCCTGTGTATAATATAATATAATATTAAAACTCAGTATATGGAGTCTTCCATTTAGAAACAGGTGAATGCCCAGCATCTGTGACTGCTTTATCTGCCATATTATTAATCATAATACTAATTTGCGATAGCGGCCAAAAGTATATAGCTGTAAAAATCTTGATTTGAAAGAAAACGATACCAACTGAAATTTAAATTTTGGTCATTGAAACTGGGATTTCATTTTTGAAAACTTGCATTTTCGTCCAGAATCAAACTCTTGTGATCATCCATGTCTTTCAGACTTATAAACTACTCCACGATATCGTGTTATCAAGCTTTTTCACACCGGCCTAAAACAAAATGTCTGCAGGATAAAATGGAGTATAATACAGTTCAGCAGATACTGTTATTAGCCATGAAAAAGTATCTTTCTTATCCTGATTACTTAATAACATGCACACACAATTAAAATAGAAATTCTTTTTTAATACATACTGCGTACCAGTATTATTGATCTGTATATTATCTGTGACTTGGATTTACAAACATTTGCAGGAACACACAAAAATTCAGTGTGTAACTTAAATATTTGCTTTTATATTTAGTCAAATGTCCCTTCATGGCCAGTGTTTGTAATATTCACAGTGTCCGTTTCAAAAACTTCATTCTAGGTTTCTTGCCTGGCAGTCTGTTTGATTAGTGCTTACAGTGAAATCTATCTTACCGAGAAATACATTTGGTTCCAGATGGTTTATGATTAGAGATATGTGTGCGTGATTGATAATGTCTGTAAAAGTGTCTGCACGTACTTTAAATAACGTAGCCATGAGTGGTCAAGATTTATATCATAATTTCAGATATCAATGAGGTCTTGAAAGTTGTATCATAATTGCAGATATCTATAAATTCATGAAAATCAAAATGCTTCATAATTATAAATATGAACAACAAATTCATTATGTTTACTGGAAGACAACAACTGCAACAGATACTGTAGGAACAACAACAATAACAACAAGGAAAAGAAGTTCAGCGACATGCTGTGCATTAATGGTTTTTTACTATATATATATATATATATATATATATATATATATATATATATATATCAATCGTTCTATCTGTCTATCTATCTATCGACCGCTCCGGTGGCCTAGTGGTTAGAGCATCCAACTCGGATGCAGGAGGTCGTGGGTTCGATCCCCAGCCAAGTCATACCAAAGACTTACAAAAATAGTACTAACAGCTGCCTCGCTTGGTGCTCAGCATTGAGAGGTTAGTGTTCGTACTGGTCAGCCTGGTGTCAGGATAATGTGCCATGGTGGGACTCCATGCTACATGTGTGCGGCATGATGCCCCAGTGCTAGACGTGACTATAAACTGCCACATTGCAGGCATCGTAGCCATATAACGGAAATTTATTTAAAGCTACGTTAAAAATCCAAATCACAACAACAGCATCTATCTATCCCGACACACTTTCATCTGCTTAACTCTGCATGTATCAGCTTACCCTCAGTTGACAGATGTAGGTAGATATATATGTACCCATCTGTATATTAATCTAATAAAGCCACAACGTGGCTGTTTATATCAGTCTGTCTAAATATCATCATTTTCACGCATAAAACGAGGTTTGTTTTGCACGAGTAATGCCTTCTACTACGTTTAAGAAGATGCAATGTCTTCGCAATTGGCGATGTGGAATGCTTAGTGTTGCTCTTGCCTTTGTCGGGAGGAAAACAGAAAACACTTTAAACTCTTACATTAGTAAAACTCCCTCTGGCTTAAACAAATATCCTCTAAGGTTCCAATGCAACGCGGTGTTGACTCGAAGTACAAAAATACCTAATACAGTTATATTATGACAGTTTTAATTTATCTTAACTCGTATAATTTATTTTGTGTATGAGTTTGTATTATGTAACTGACATTAATAATACTTTAACATAACAAGTCTGTATAACGTATTTACATGAAAAGTCCAAATATGTCTATTAGAAATCCAGGTGTGTCTATGAAAGTCACAAAAGTGTATAACGTTTCTAAACGAAAAGCCCAGACAAGTCGTAGTCCAATATGCGTATAATGACTTTGCACAAAAAACAGGTGTGAATGTTAAGGTCCCACATGTATACAACGTCTTTACACAAACAGACAAACATCTCTGCTGGCTTAGTAATATACATATATACACTTCAAAACTTGAAAATGGCAAAAGATATTTCAATAGATGTCACTAAAAGGAACATATCAAAATATGTTTTTCTTTATATTTTTTTCTTATAGACGACATAAGCTCAAAACCCAAATAGATAGATATAAACTATATATATATATATATATATATATATATATATATATATATATATATATATATATATATATATATATATATATATATAGATATATAGCAAGTTTAGTCTAAGTGAAAATCAATGATATAGCACGATGATATTTTTAATTCTGTCTGTTGGGTATATTTCTGTCTGTCTTCCCTATCTGGATTTAGCTTTCATGTTTAATACACCTATTTGATACACCTATAGCATTAAATAAGGTTTGTTACTGTAAATTATGTACCAGCATCAGCTAGAACTGGGTAAAATACGCACGCATTCCAAAGAAGCAGAGATAGCTGGTATTTTCTGTTCACCAGCAACTACTACACTTGCAACTGGACGGTCCAAAGTCCGTCAAATGAGTACCATATAAAAATAGCAATGCATGATACCACGCTCTGGTTTGATCAAATATCTAAAAATATATCATTGTCAAATAGAAATGCGTGAATATGTATCATATTGCCAAACCGATTAAAATGGTGGTTCGCTAATCAATAAGCAGTATTTCTTGATAAGAAGATCTTGCTTTTATCCTTACTGGTTCCAATGCATGATTTCCAACAATTTATTTTGCACTGAACATTTCGTGGGCTTCAAGGATAAAATATTTTAAATACTTCTACTACATCTACATCTGACGAAAAGCGATAGCAAGATAATCTATAGTCTCAAGATCAAAGCAACCTTTGAGAAATATAATGAAACGGGAGCGTGGAGTGGATGTCCATTGTATGACTTGGTCACTTCACAAATATTGCTAGGCAGACTATGCACGGGACATTACCAACACTTTGATGGACTCAAGAGTCATAAGATTAGGCATGGTCAGAGGGATTAATTCTCTATGAATAATAATCTGTATACAAATCACAATTTTGAAATTCTAGTATAAAAAAGACATCGTTATTAGACGTTATTCGTTCCCGGAAAGATTCCGTGTGTCTAAATGACCCAAAAGGTGCGTGTTTGAATCTTTCCATCAGACCAGCCCATTGTTTACTTGAACAAGGCATATTACTGTAAGTACCTTGGCACTACCCTAAGTCACTGAAGAAGAGTTAATGTACCTCTTGGTAAACTTATTTACAGAAAAAAATATATCCATCGTATTATTTAACAGAACATATTTATAGATATAAAAGAAATGCAAATTCTGGTTGGAATAAAAATCCTTAATCATGATATTCCGCCCGCCACTCCAAGTCCATTTACATACAATAACCTGAATAAAATGGTCCGTCCATGACACCAATATAATGACCAGACTGTCGCATAGCATAATCCATATGTTAGACTACAAGGATTATAATTTTCCTGGCGATCGAATCCAGTCAATCTAACAAGAAATACGACTGAACTGTAATTGGTGGAAATTGACCGTGGCGTCTATTAGTAGAAGGTGTGATATATATATATATATATGTAAATCATCATCATGATAGGTATATGTTACTACATTTATTTTCTATATAAATATAGTAATCGTTGAATCATACACTCGTTTTGCTCTTGTACCTAAGGATGAATAATGGAGGTAGCAGTGCAAGAAACAAAGTAATTGAATGTTGCTACGATTTTGGAAACCACGTAATTTTGATCAGCAGAAATAACTCAGATCGTAAATATTGAGGGAATTCGAGATGCGAAAAAGTAGATATGTCAATTGTTATTAACAATTCCAGCTATAGATGACACTTGTATGCCCTATCCATTGCTTGCTCTTTATTGCAGGGACCCCGCTACTTTCATCACATGTATTACACAAACATTTTCCCTGAAATGTAAAACGGGCTAAATTGCAGAGTAGCTGGAGTGTGACAGCCCATTTTGTCAGCGGAAATAAGGTATCTTCGTCGTCTTGGCTTAAAGGTTCTAAGAATCTTGCTTTCCTACTAAAACGTTCGTTCTGCTGACTTGTAGAAGGTACGTCTCTTATTGCGATGTGATAGCTATGCTATTTTATAGATCCTAAAGAGCAAGTGCTTGAATAATTAGAATTGTATTTTCAATACTGCATGTCTCATGTTTGTCGTCGAAACTGCTGATATCACGTTCAGTCGTTTGCTAAGTTATATATGAGATGGAAATACATCAGTCATTCATTGCTTAAACGAATGAACAAATCACAGTTCATCATTCCTAAGAGATTATTCACCATATAAATAGTGGACATTGAGTTCAAGTGCATGTAATTATGCGCCATTTATTCATAAATAATATCACCCCAAAACCTATCACGGTCTTGTATATCACAATTACATATGGATAGAAGAACGCCTGAAGTGCAGACTGCTTGAAAATGAGTACAGACAACGTCCTCCAGAGATGAAAACAAATTAGTCAAATAATGGCATCGCACTGGCATGACTCATTATTCCCTAGAAACATTTCCTACTTTCCATATTACGAGGGAATCAAATTGCCATTCGGTAATAACTTCTGAAATGGACTAAAACAAATCTTCATAAATTATACATTGCGAAGCATTGTAATTTCTTATAATGAACGGAATTGGAATGCAGCAAAGCTTTTCCATTCAGGTTTCTTAACTTGGAATCGAACTTGAAGATTCTTCAAGATGATATTTTTGCAAGAAAGTTTTGGAAGAAAACCAGTTTATTTTACTTTCAAACTTATAATCAGATAGCTAAAAGGACGAAGTGAACATTTTGTTGCAACAAAAGAAGGGTTGCGGACTGGTGCTCAAGGAAGAAATATTTTATGAACGAAAGCTTCAATTGTAATTACGTAATAGGCTTAACGTAGTATCAGTTGGAATGATACCATGTACATGCTTAGTTCAAACTCGATGATCTCTTTCCAGTACAAGTAAACTATGAGGGTTTGGGGTACCCCAAGTTTTACAACAATACCAATCCTGGGATGGTGTACACGTTTCATCTAATTAATGACATAGTCAAGCATGACTTCGAATGACTTTAAAGAAACATATCACATGCCACAATAGGACAGGGCTAAAGTTCAAAACACAAAACCACGTTTGCACTTTGAGAAAACATGAAAAGGTTTATTTATAAACACAATAAAAAGACAGGGCGATAATATACCACATTGGCTTGTTCTTTTTAAGAAAGAAAATATGAGATATTGTTTTAGAAGGAATAACTCTGTTATAGATACATGTATGTGAGTATAATCTGGCAAACAGTTTATTTCTATATTCTGGAATTGATACGAAAATTGCTATAATTTGCAAATTAAACTATCATGCCAAACGTTGACAAAAGCTTTTTCTGTGTCAAGTAAAGCTGCATACTACTTGCCTTGACTTTCATCAGTGTAACATACTAGTTCATGGACTACATTGGAAGTTATTTTACAACCCAGTCATTCTGAAATAAGCCATGTTGATGATGAGCTGCACTTTTTGTTGTATTCCTTTCTTTTAAACAACGTTACTAACATGCATTCTTTTAGCTGATTATGAGCAGGTACAAATATCAACATATATGTTGAACAGAGTAAACAGGGCTGACCTAAGTGTAGTTCTACTCCACTTCATAATTTATAGAATTTGTTCCACCTGCCTTTCCACACTGAACATCATAAAGTACAGAAGGAGCTCATAATTTATAACATGTGTCCACCCGCCCTTCCAGATTTAAGATTAGAAAGTACAGATGGAAACTCATCATGTGTGATGCCATGACTCTCTGCTACAGGAAGAAACTTTGCCTGTTCCTATGATTTCACTAGTTTAGTTGTGTAAATCGTTATACGTATTGTCTCTCTTTGGATGAGAATACAAAGTTTCAAAGTATAATGCCCTCTGATCTACAAACTCAGCAAGGTCACCGTGAACAATATAGGTAAACCGCATTTCAAACGGTCTTTAAGATTTATATTTTCGTACATTGATAGCTCTCTAAAACCGGTTTTCATTTATCTCTAGTAGCTTTTCAATGTTATTTTTACACACCTTCTATTAAAACCCTGGTTTTATACAACGCAATCCTTTATAATTAATATTACTATGGGGCACTGAGAAGGGGTTGACTTTTGGAAGGGGAACAGTATTTCAGCTCGAGCAGCTAAAGAAAGAATTATTTTGCTATGTAAGGAATCAGTTTGCTTTTTATTTATTTGACGAAACGTCTTATAGAACTTCAAGAATTGACCTAATTCCTGTAAGATTTAGCCTTATTATCGATTATCATTGCTTTTTTGACAATACATCTCTTTCAAGTACCAAACATAAAATGTGATTAATTACTTATAGTGGAATACAGACTGAATAACACCAACCAAAAACAGCAGAACTTAACCTTTTTACGCAGACGTAACAATTCACTTTGTGATTTTGTGCAAATGCAAATTACAAATGGTGGCGGTATAGCGGATAAAGAAAGATGGAATAGAGAAGTGTATAAAGAGAGAAATTCAAGTGAATGTTTATATGTACGTGACATAATGGGGACGAAAAAGATAATATACAGAACTGTTCTAAGTTTCCATGAATCATAACGATTTGAAATTTAAATATTAGTTGTGTACATTTATTTAATCTAAAATATTCGTCAGCAATTTTGTCCACACACCAACACACTAAATGTGTATGTATCCTAATTTTAAAAATTTTCTTTCATGATGTTTGGAAAGTTTGCCTCCATCCACTGCCAATGTGACACCTATGGATATTTTATTCAATTTGGAATAAGTGTTAAAATGGGCTTAAAATTGTGTTTAAAACAAATTATTTTCGATACGAACCGATACTTGTAGGAAAATAAAAAACATACTAGATTTGTATGTATTGGTCGAAACATTGTCGCTTGAGAGAAGCCGAGGAATGAACATGTTTATCTTGAACTAAAGGTTTGTAGACAACAAATCTGGCCATAAGGCCTCGTTTCCGTGTGTTTTTGTTTACTGTTGCGAACTATTGTTGACTCGGTTACGAACTCTTCATTAATCCAATATAATTAGCTATTAAATCGAATCGACCTTAACCCAGCTTACCTCACCCTCACCCTTGTTTTTTCAGGGCGTGCAGTGTGCAAAAATAAAACCCTTGGTAATGACCTGTATCTACAATGTGGGTACCTATGAGGTGTACGCGTTCGAACCAACTCTGACTGTGGATGTCAAGATCAGATTTGATACATGTACACGCATAATTTGCTTTGTGCTTTCACCTTCCATTTCATTAATACGCAATAAAGTGAAAGTGTTTCTCATATGCGATTTTTTCCCTCGATCACGACTAAAAACACCTCAACGTTAAAATACAATGTTTTCTGCACGTAGAAATTACAAACAAAAAATAAAATTTGTAAATTTGCATGACAAGAAAACCCAAGATAAAACAAAAAAACTTGCAAACAACAAATCCAAGACAGCACTGGTACAAATGATAAAGCATTGAATATAGAACATTACACAGCACTAAATGAATCAATCTCTTCAGGCGAAATACTCAGAGTACTTGGAAATGGTACATCCAAAAGGTCGCCCTTTGAAGACTCCAGCTTGAGTGAATATTTGAATTTTGCTCTAGAAATTGTTCCTCCTGCCTTTTGAACTTTTGCAACCTGCTTTTAAATATAGACATTGTTCCAGAAATGTGGGCTACACAAGTGAGATAAACTAAACCCTACGAAGTAAACGCCTATTACTCGGTTCGTTCGTTACGTCTCTTCTTAACAATATAATGCATCTGATTTTTTCTCAAAGAAAAAAATTGTCTTTATGATTCCCTGGCAGGTTTTCGTAAAGGATACTCAACAACGAAAATCTTTGTCTTATATTCCTAAATAAAACTTTGAAATATGAGACATTAAACAAAGTTACGCACTTTGCCCGATTTGTATCACAGAGTATGGATACTTGGCTTATGAAGAAAATTGACGAAGACTGCTATAAATGGGAAAATGCTCAGTATGATAATGAACATATATATATATATATATATATATATATATATATATATATATATATATATATATATATATATATATATATATATATATATATATATAGGGAGAGAGAGAAACCATGGCTGTTTACTTTCAATCACGGAGTTAGACAAGGCGAACATCTTTCTCTTGTATTATTTGCCATATATCTAAATAGCATCGATAGTCACTTTCTGAGCTCGAATTGGATTTACTAGAGAGAGATGTAGTAAGATATTTAGAAATAACTTGTTTTACTCTATGGCAACGATATCGTTATATTTCCACATAATTAAAGAGATATAGAGCATAATCAGGCTGCAATCGTAACTTCTGCTAAAATATAAAATTATCATTAACACAGGCAAAACCAAAGTTGTGATTTTTAGGAAATGGAGAAATAGACAAAATGCAAAGATCAAATTAAGAGACTCGGATATTGAAATTGCCAGAAATTATAAACAGCTATTATTGAGCCTTGCGAAGAGTGGTATTTATTTATTGGGAACTATGAATCTTGAAGAATGGTTGGTTGCTGGATAAATCTCATTAATGGTAGACAAACTAAGTTATCTTATTTTATGTATATGTCTGTATTGCAGGTTTATTATAATGGCCTTGGCAGAAGTAAATGGATAGAGGGCATTCATGACATCTTATAAGAAATTGGGTTTCAATTCATTTGCATTGATCCAAATATTCGCAAATATACTGATTAGAGACAGTCTGTAATTAAAGACTTATAGTTTATATAGACATGGGAATCATCCATTAAGTTAACAAAAATCGGTACATGAACAATTTTAAAAAGGGAATTAAAATTAGAACATTATTGATGAAACTATTAATATACAAAAACAAAGTACAAATATAACAAAATTTCGAAAAAGTAATGAATGTTTACTTGCAGTTATCCGTGGGTGATGAATTTCGTTATCTCGTTGAATATTTCAGAGAACACAAAATGCAACTACTACTCAAATACTCCTATAGCATCTCAAATATACCAGAGTTTAAAGGATTATTAAGTTCCGAGAACGTTAGCGTTTAAAGAAACTCTCTTTAATATTTGATACTATTTTATCACACTTTAATAATTTCTAATAATCTAAGTCATCTAAACTTTTCTACTTTTGGAATCCCAAATTGTCAATTAGGGATTCAAATCAAAATATTTGAATCAGGTGTCTAAAGCGTTTATATAATCGATTCTCTCTGAACGAACTTAATCTGGTAGGTGCCCATGAGGATCCTCCTACTTTGCCATTTCCTCGCACCAATTTTTGTCATTGCTTCTTCTGAGCTATAAACAAATTCTTAGATAAAATATCTCGAAGAAGGATCCATATCATAATCATAGAAGAAGGAGATGATTACATGGCCATATTAGCCATTTCATTAACCACGGAGGGCCAAGACGTCTTTTGTCTAAATGTTTCTTCTCTTGTAACATATTCCTAACATGGATTTACTCCGTCCTAGGATTCAAATACAAATACAATAAGCAGAGGGTTTCTTTGTGACATTGAAATAATCGGTCATATCTCTGCCAACATTGAAATAATCGGTCATATCTCTGCCAACATTGAAACAATCGGTCATATCTCTGCCAACATTATATTATTCCTCTCATTCGGCTCTATTGTTTCAAGGGATCGAAGTAATAACTAGGTCCATACAATGGTTCGACATTTATTTCACATTATTGTTTTCATCAGGAAGACTCTGCTGGTCACATAGTTCAATTCTTAATAACGACTAAGGTATTAGGAAAAATATAAAACTCGAATTTGCTCTTATAACGATACAATTTATAATACACATTGACATAACAGGGGTTTAAAATCAAGAAACTTTAAGTACTTATTATCAAGGTCCGGTTTTAGAGGTGCATTCCATATATTCAGATTCCGATTTCAAGAAAGGATATTTGGTCTAAACCGTTTATAATTTACAAGCAGCTCCTTAATTACAAACTGACAGATAATGCATCAAGTCAGAATACTTTGAGCATATGTTCGCGTACTCTAAAATGTTCATATATAGCCAGTACTCATGTGTACTTACAATTTCTATAAATTTTCGTAAGGCAGAGGATAAATAGTATACGAATTATACGATACCATTTTCCTACCTGTCTTATAGAGACATATATTACCGACACGGGAAGGTCATGAACACTGAAGTTAAGCATTCACCTACCCGCGAACTTTTTATACGACAATGAACTGTTATGTAAGATCTGTAAATCCGCAGCGAATGGGTCGGTCAATGTAATATAATCCATATCTATTTTCGTAACAAGAGTAGGCGCTGAGCAGAACGCAAACTGTATATAAAGAGTAGCACAAACGTAGGGTAAGCGAAGATCACATCCACCTGCAACGAATCAGAATTCTTGATCTCTACTCCATAGGTAAGAAATAATGCTGTTAATTCCACCGTTGTTCGACTTAGCACCATTTAACATCTTTGCGTCAGATGCGTCGAACAGTCAACATGTTTTCTTATTGGTTCAGTCAACAAATTATAACGGATATAACTTACCATTTTACATTTTGAACTCGTCTCGGCATAGTACTTAACAGATCATGACATATTTATCTCGTCTCGGCATAGTACTTTACAAATCATGACACGTTTATCTCGTCTCAGCATAGTACTTAACAGATCATGACATGTTTACCTCGTCTTGGCATAGTCATGGCAGCCGAGTACATGTTTCCTTTTGTCATTATTATTGTCCCTGTGAATTATATAAAGCTTGAGACTATTGGCTTAGTGCGCTTACAATACAGAGAGCAATCGCTCTCACCATGGTTGTCTCTTGAGATCAAGTGTATCTGGAAAAACTGGACAAACTGTTATTGGCCATTTGGACAAAGTGTCCTTAGCAAATCAAAAAATTTGTTAAAATCTTAAATTTAGCAAACGTATTATGTCTTGGTTTAAAATTAATAAAAATGGATACAATCTTTGGAACAAATTGAGACGATTATCAAAATATTCTCAAATTGTTGACGGTATTAATGTTGAACTTCAGAAACTAGTACTTGTTAACAGATTTGACTTTCTTACACTGATCAGCCAAAACTACACCTTACCTGAAAATCTATCAGATATATTGATCCAAAATATGTATTCGCATATCACATACACGAGACTATGATATATAGTTTTGGTTCTTTTGGCGTTGCCAAATGCTTCATTGGTTTATAAGCCTTTGTTTATCCGTTTTCTAAATTGCATGCTCCTAATCGCTTGCCAAGTTTGTAATTATTCCAGTTACCATTACTATTGTCAGCTGTTGCTGAAACATCTTAGGTTGCTTGTCAATCTATTCAAGTCTCTTATTAACAAAGCAAGGTCCATATTCATCACGCACCAAATTTTGTTCTACCACAGACAACTAATGAAGGCTTATCAAGAAAAGGTTAATTGATGCTAATTTGCATGCGATGAAAGCTTTAATGCCAAATGGATGACTCACACTTATACGTGTATGAATGTGTCCATATGTGTATGTATGTATATGTATAATTTTAAAATATAGGTTTAACAAGGATCGTCTAATGGCTTGTAAAAAGGTTACGAGTTGAAATTAATCACGTGGAGAATGAAACTAGTTGGAAGAAACTGGTGCCAAAGGGAAATGATGAACACTATGAACAATATCATTAGCACGAGAAGATATGTAATAGATATAAAATTATGAATATGTACAACAATAAAAATGTTTTTAATTATAATTTTTATTACATGGACTATTTTGATTTTTAAAACAATATGCATAAAGTTGTTGGCACTGTATAGTTCTTCGCAGTTAGTTAAGGCATATTCGATCAAGCTTACAACATATTTATATTATAATTATGTACTGATGACGTTTTAATCTAATTTATGTTTTCAATTTGAGAATTTAATATTAACGAAACATACGTTCTGATCAGTTCGTTTGTTTTGGAAATTCCTTCTCCGTTGGACAATCGTCATCTGACGTTTCTTTAATTCCCTTTAAATTCATTTAATTTCAATATCAACACTCGCTAATATCTTATGAATTTTCAAATTGTTTCTTATTTTATAACATGTAATGGTACGATTCTGTCATTCTAAACTATGTAACAGAAACAAGCGAATCCAGTAAATTTAGTAAAATAATGTTATTTCCTAAAATACAAAGTGAAAACTCAACAGACTTTTACAGCAGTGTGAACGTACAAATATATTCGTTATGTAATACCTAAGAGTTCCTTTAACCGCTAGCATCCATTAAAGGTACGAATAGATGGACCGAAGTCTGCTAAAAGTAAGTTATTGTAATCTGATGAAACATACATACCTATTTAACATACAGGTGGATAGCTTTGGAGGTTTCAGAAAATGCTATAAGTCTCAGCTGAATGAAAGAATTTGTTTTGAGTTTTCCACAAATGCAGACAGCTCTTATATATTGCTGCTTCCTTGAGTCTTTGATGCAGTGAATCATTTCCACATAATACTGCGTTTGGTAAAAATAGAAGGAAGCTAATTTCGCATACGTTGTGGTTTTATAAGACTGCAGACTACATGTTTAGCTAATAGTTTCACGTTTAGCAGTCTTTCTGCAAAAACACGTAGTACGAGCTATTTATCTTATCTGCAAATGTTTGTATGCCAACATTTTTGTAGTATTGAGACAATTCTCGTCAAAACATCTTTTGAACTTTATTATTCTCTCTTTGTTTCCATTCACTAATTACTTATGTATACAATATGCAAACATACAGCGTTTTATTTCCGCAAGTTTGAGATAACACCTATCCTTGTCGGCCAGCTCTATTGCTTTAGATCAGGGGTCTCAAACGCAAACCACCCTGAGGGCCGCATGAGGGGATTTTCAATGGCCCAAGGGCCGCACCATCTTTGTTATCTCTCATGACACCTTGTGACGCCAATCGTTTTGCTGGCCACAGGATACGGCTTGGCGGGCCGCGTGTTTGAGATCCCTACTCTACAGTCTTATAGCGAAACTTGCTTTTACTGAATCATCGTTGCACTGACTAACATTGGTAAAGAAACTTCTTTGTTTGCGTAATGCTGATTTAAGTTGCATAACTTTATCCTTTCTAATTTTGCCCGCGTAAGCGTCATATTTCTCACGGTGCATTGTTTCGTAGTGCCGACGCACGTTATACTTCTTCGGAAAAGCTATTGTTTGTTGACAAACGAGACATTGAATTTTATCGCTGACCTCAGTGACAAAATATAAATCCTCCCATTTGACTTGAAAAACTCTCTTTTCGTCCGCGAGTTTTCTGTTTTTTTAAACAGAAAACACTTATACGGGCTTTTATGTTTATAAAAATGCAGCAAAATCAACTTTATAATTCAACATCAACTCGATCACTTTACTAAAAAGCCGGAAGCGGAAGTCTGCATTAAGGGCGACAATTAATAGAAAGACTACGAATAAATAAGTAAGTCAGAGTTTCTTATGGTTAAAATGGTGCTAACGTTGAAGTTCAAAAGGCGGCGAGAGAAAAAGAAATAAATGAATAGTCAATTTTTTGAAAATCCCAAAATGCGTCGCGAGCCGCACAATATGCCCTTGCGGGCCGCGTGTTTGAGACTCCTGCTTTAGATCTGTAATTATTGAGGCAGTAATTATTAACCAATTTAGGCATACTATTCTATGTCACACTTACTGAGGGAATCGGAATATGAGCTACGTGTCATTCCTTAGCGCACGGTCAAGTCACCCGAGGAATATAGTATGATGTTAGGAAGCACTCAAAACTTGTGTAAAATAAGTACTGTCTGCTTATTCTACTCCTTTGGTTTTGACTATAGTTTTCTTTTCTCTATAAAGTAATCAACTCACTTGATTTTTGAAAATGTCCTACAATCTTTCCAAGTATAATGATTTTATACCTATTATATCACTTAAAATGTTACTATCCCAATACAAAATAGCAAATATCTCATTCACATGCCGTTGTTCAGGCAAACGTTTAAAGATATTTTCCTTTAAAGGCTACAGAGTGATTACTTGACATTTGTTTTATTCTAGGTCTCACATGGAAAGCACTATGAATTTCAAATTGCTTCTCGGCCTGCTGCTGCTTGTTCAAACATATTGTTTTCAAATTCAAAATCAGATTACCGGCAGAGAATATGCCGTGGAAGATGACTTGTCTTTCCCACTGCATGAGAATCTTCCAGGTAAACTCAAGGATGACATGTAATCGGCTGGTAACACCAGATGTAAACCAAACCACCAGTGTGGATATCACGGCAATAGTTACAGCTGGTGCAACACAGACAACGGATCTTGGGATTATTACTGCACAGGAGGATGCGACAAAGTAGGTCCGTTTTTAAAGTGTCCTACTGAAAAGATCATTTCTACTTTTTGTGGCAGTGTTATTTGGAAAACAATCACTGGAGTACAATGTATTTCGTCACATCCTTGTGGTACTCACGGATTAGGTCACCAGCGATTGGAGACATATCGGTGCTGTACATCTGATGACAAGAAAAACTGGGATATTGTTGTAACCCGGTTAGCAAATGCTTTAAAAGTGGCAACAGTTACGGATGTTATACTGGAGTTCAATTGGGCTGTTTCTGGAAAACGTGTGCGCCTTAAAATATGATACTCACAGAGTAAAGATATGTACACCTGAATATTATTTGTACACTTGAATAATAAAAGTTTAGACGGATAATGAAGTGTTGTAATTTTTCTAAGTTACTTGAAAACGTGACAAGCAGGACAGAAAACTCAGTACAACCCTAATTAAGTTCACATATTGTGCAATACGAATTGTAGCTACATGTTATAGTTCATAAACCAGTAAGAGTTACAATCGCGCGAAAGTGTGAACATGCATGTACATGTACCAGTCGGTGAATCATACAAATTACTTTTTTATGAAAATGTCTTTGTACCAAAATTTAATCACTAGTAACTTAATCCTTTATTTATTTGCCTGTAAAGATGGTGTCAATAGTATATGTGGTCTTGTGATTATGTATGTGCGCGTTAAACCTTCCACCGGTCTTTTCTAACTTACCAATTTCGAATTACTGTGATTATCACGCCTGTATTATTTAAACGACTAGGAGTGTTCACCTAACTCAGGTGAGTCAGTGATAAATATGTTATAATTGAGCTAACTTTCATTGACTCAAAACATAACTCAAACGACATAATCAATTCAACGTTATACGTGTGTGTGTGTGTATGTGTGTTATGAATTTTTAATGTAGCTTTTATTTTAAAAATTCAGTCATATCGCTTGATACCTGTAGTATGACAATTTATAGCACTGGGCATCATGCCGCAGACATGTAACATCATGTCTCCCCGGGCACATTGACAGGTCGAAGAGTCTTAACACTAATTTCTTAATGTTGAGCGCCAAGCGAGGCGGATGATAGTACCACATTTATAAGTCTTTGGGAGGACTCGGCCGGAGTTCGAACTCGCGACCTCCAGCATCCGAGGCGGACGATGCAACCGCGCAAGCCAACGGAGCGTTAAAATGTAAGGAATGTTATAATGAAGCGTTTGAAATATACAGAATATTAAATTTGCCGAGAAATTAAACTCAAACGTTCTCAAAGAGAAAGCATTCCAGTGTTGAAGGATATACATCAAGGGTGAGTTTTATGTAAACGGCTATACTTTGCCTTTATCGATAAACTGAAGAATAGGCTAGTTAGTTCCGGTATAGTAACCTCCATTCATTCAAGAAAACGTCTAACAGTGACCATTTATATAGGTCTTTTTTCTTCTTCTCCAAATCATGTAAGGATTATTTACTATACGAATATTCTGTGTTGGTACTCACAAATATTAAGGTATCGATGCAGTTATAAGGAAAGCAATGTCCTAACATGTTCTAAATCCTCAAGTGGGTCTTCGTTCATAACGTACGTGCGTTGCTATGAGTATTCTATATTATTTGTACAGGTAAACACAAACTCACTTTTGATTTGTATCAATTTATGTCTGATTATAAAGGACGATTCGTTCCCTGTTAGAAAACTTATTGTACATATTGTTCTGCCACTCCGTTGACACAATGTGATCTGTACGTATTGTTCTGTCATCCCGTTGGCACAATGGTTATGATTCATAATGATATCTTAGTTATCACAATGTAATTTAGCTAGAATTTGGTCATAGCTTTTTTATTATTATTATTATCATTATTATTATTATTATTATTATTATTATTTTATGATCATATGCAGTCACTTTCTAGGTACATATGAATTAATGTTGATGTAAGCTTATAAAGCGTGAATCCCGATGAAGCATACATTGGCATAAAATAAAAAAGCTGCTGCTGTGAGACAATTAAAGACACTTTCAACAAATTATCTGCCCCAAAAATAATTTTGTGTTGCCTGAATTCTTTGAACTGGGATACAGATACAAACAATCGTGCTTTGTTTCGGACAACAACAACAACAAAAACACTGATCGTTATATACATTGGATGCAATGGTAATTCTAGATCAGCATAGTATGGATTTGTCTTTCCAAATAACCTTGTCTAGAAATCTAAATTAATAGATGACGTGTATCCCTGCAGATTTTATAAATTCATCAGTTGGCGACGCCCTGGAGTTTCGGAAGTAGAAGATGCTTTTCGTTTGCAGTGTACAATTGTTGTTAATGCTATTTCGATCCTTTGTCAGTAGTAAGGTGGGGCACCCTAGCCTCAATGGGAATTAGGATTACAGACCCCCCTGGGCAACTCTGGCCTCAAGAGAAATTTAACATGGGAAAAAACCATGGGCAACTCTAGCCTCAAGGGGAATTTAACACGGGAAAAAATCATGGGCAACTCTAGCCTCAAGGGGAATTTAACATGGTAAAAGATCATGGGAAACTCTAGCCTCAAGGGGAATTGAACATGGGAAAAAGTCTTCGGTCACTCTTGGGTCTGTTGAGCGACAAGGGAAAATGGAACAGGGTCGGGACCCTATTCTAATACGGTCCCGACCTGATGGGTCTATGGAAATGGAACATACGAAAATTAAAACAGGGAGGGGTCTCTATTTTTTTAAATAAAAATAAAAATAAAAAAAGGGTAGGCAATTGAAAGTCTATCTGTTTTCGAGAGATTGGAGTGGCCCTGAAAAAGGCCTTTGGTTTTCCTCTTCTTCTATTTCCTCCACTTCTTCATCCATCCCCTTATCTTTCCTAATAATCCTTTCTTCTTCTTCTTTATATCTGCGGCATGATGCCCCAGTGCTAGACATCACTATAAACTGCCACATTGCAGACATCGTAGCGATATGACTGAAAAATTGTTAAAGCTACGTTAAAAATCAAAATCACATCACACACATCACATCACATCTTTATATCTGACTCTGGTAACCAGTCAGGATGGCCCAACTCTCTAAACTTGGTCTGCATCTTCATCCAATTCTGATTTAGCCTCTCAAACTCTGTCTGTTTCTTTTTGTTTTCCTGATCTTTTCTTTCTTTGCTCCATGTCTCTTTAATCTTCTCTACTTCATCCTCCATTACTTTTCTCATCAGATGTTCCCCTTTCTTCATCTTTTCCAAACCCCATTTTACATTCCTCCACTCTGTCCAATACAATATCTTTTCTAGGAAGCACCGGACTTGGATGACATGATCAAGTGCTTCCTTCAAACTTCCTACTCTGAAATAAGGTGGGTCAATGAAGCCTCTTGACTTATTGACTTTTTCTTCTATCATCCCTGCGATGATATCTCTGGCAGCCTTTAGACCTTGAACTTGACTGGTTACCAAGTCTTTCATATCTCCATGCCTCCATTCCTTTTCTATTATTTCCACCACATATTCTACATCCATTATCCAAAAATAGATGTCTCTCAATAGATTAAATAAAGCTGATACTTGAGTCATTTTGTCTCAGTTATTCCATAGAATGGTGTGAACGACGAATACTGTGGGTTCTTATACGAAAAGCGCGGACGTGATGGAAAACATCCCCCTAAAACCAAAAAGTTATATTACCTAGATCACCACTTAAAACGCGCGGACTTGAAGGAAAACATCCCCTACTTTTCTCATTTCATATGATCTACTATCCACATACGTGAATCAGCAATAAACAAAACCAAAATCTAGTATTCACACACGCAAAGCATTAAAATGATACCCAAATCTAGTATTCACACAAACCAACTTAAGCGCTTACAAAACCCAATAATCTCCTATCCACACAAACGTACGTGAGCGCTTACAAACACACACACACACACACGGTAAAAAAGAGTCAGTGTTTATATTCACACTACTCTACATACACACATTGGCAAATCGATCACTATTTCTTTTCCAAAGGTTTGGGTAGCCCTGAAAAGGGCTGTTTGTTTTGAACTCCAGGGCACCTGGTTAATGATGGCACCTTCCAGGCCTGTCATCACACACACATCTTCTTCCCCAGTCCCCATTTTACTTTTTTGTTGTGAGTGCAGAGACGGGATAAGTGGCTTCAGAATCCCAATCTTCTGTCTCTGGGATTCTGAAATTTCCTCTCTCCTTTTCCTCCTCTTCTTTTTTTCTTCTTTCCTCCTCTTTCATCCTTCCCTCTTCGACGATGGCCTAGGCGGCCAGTTCATTTAGTGTGCGCCTGGCATATTCCAGGTGCATCTGGAGTTCTAGAAGTTTAGCTAGTCTAGTGTTCATTCTGGTGTTGATCAATCAACAAGGGTAGCTGGACTGCCGAGTGATTTTCAAAATTTAGTGAAAGCGCTGACGTGATGGAAAACATCCCCCTAAAGCCCAACAGTTATATTACCTAGATCATGACCAAACAGCGCGCGGACCTAAAACACTCATTCACTTTTTTATACTACCCATTACTAATTTAAAAATTTTCATTAATCACTTCAATATACTATCCACATACGAAAAGCAGTCAAATCAAACCCCAAATCTACTCTCCCCGCACGTCAAACAGCAAAAAAAACCATGATCATAATCTACTATCCACACAAACGTACGTAAGTACTTACAAACACACAATCATATACACAAACACACACACACTATAAAAAAGAGTCAGTGTTTATATTCACACTACTCTGCATACACACTTTGCAAATGGATTGCTATTTCTTTTCTAGAGTATTGGGTAACCCTGAAAAGGGCTGTTTTTTGTTTGCTATGGCAATCTTTTAGTTTCTAAGAATGCGACTTCCTCTGACGATAGACTTGCTGACGATAGGTCTGCTTCTTCGGAAAGATAAGAAGAACTCTTTGGTGTCGATACGACAATCGACAAAGCCTCTGTCAGGTTCAGGTTGCTGCTGCTGCTGCTGCTGTTGCTGCTCTCTGCTGTTTCTGAAGTCTGTACTTCTCTGTCCATTCTTCTTTCTCCCTGTTCACTTCTTCTCTGAAGAGTTCTTCTATCAGGTCTTCAGTGACTTTTAAGATTCTCACATTCACTATCTCTTCTGGCTTCGGTATCAGACTGTATCTGACCCTATGCACATTCACGTAGGCTTCGTTTAGCTTAGCTAGTTTGGAGCACATCTTCGTAGGAGGATGAGTCGACAATGGATGGTTAGACTGGAGGTTACCCCCGGCTTTAAAGTCAAAGCGCGGACGTGAAGGAAAACATCCCTCCACGGTTTTCGAGCCGGAACGAGTGTCATGAGAGGGATAGTAAGAAGTCAAAGAGCATGAATCAAGATTTCTATAGTCAAACAAACCACAAAGGCATTTTTTCTTCAAAACACAACATTTTTTTATTCAAAATCACTTAACACTAACAAACAACTTTAACATTTTTAACAATAATTCAACAATATAACATCAAACATTTTTTTCAAATTACAAACATTTTTTCAACTCACACATTATTTTGGACAGGGTTCACAACGTTGTGAATGAAATTGTGATTTCCACTGTTGGAAGTCATTAGGCCATTGATGGACACTACGTTTCCTAGCTTGAGACAAAATATAAGCATACTGGTCAGAAAACCATCGATCTACTTTCACATCGTTTCTAGAAGAAGAACGAGGATCAAAATGAGTCACTAAATGTTCTAAGGAATAGCCCAGGCTGCGATGATGCAGAAAATACACACAGTACTGTCCACACACCAAGGAATCTGTGCCTTGTAATTTCACATTATTGAATCGGGTGGTCTGAGCATTTCTTCTCATAAAGTCGATGATATCGTCTTCCAAAGGGGGCAATCTGTACGAATCGAAATAATCCACACATCCTTCTTGAGGAAAGTAGACGGCTACCCAGTGGGTTCCTGGAAGATGACTGTCGTCCGTGTTGATCACATATGCTAGATGGTCTTGAGGTTTGCGATGAGGGAGTTCATCTTTAGCACAGACGACAGGATTCCAAGAAGCCGTATAAGAACTGTGGTTTAAAAGGTAATAAAGTTCCCAGGTATCCATTGATGTGTGTGTTTTTTTTCTTCACAGGTAATAATAAGTGATCAATTCGATCCTTGCTTTTTGCTTGAAAATGTATGACAAGTAAAAGGCGTCTAGATCCGACTTCTTATTCTGGTCAAAGAGAGATTCGATGCGACGGCACTCCAGAGACGTTAATGGAGGAGAAGGATGTTTATCCAAGCCTTTATACCACTCGTTCAACACGAATTCAATCTCGATAAGACCCCAAGCTTTGTCCAGATATTCGTTCAATTTTTCTTCTTGACTCAACATCAGACATTTGTCGTGTTGAAATTGACTGGGATGATCGTTGTGACATCCATAGCACTCTTCCTTGATCAATTCTTTCATTATATCTGTCAGGAATGTAGCAAAACATGAGACTAAATGGGCTTCTTGTTCTGGCCATCTTGACTTCATCATGGTGACTTCTTCGTCTTTGTCTTGGGATTCTTCTTCTTCTTCTTCTACTTTCACCGTCTCCTCACATTCCATGTCCAAAGTTTCTCCACTACGTAAAGACGGATAACAGTCTTCCATGGTTTCTAATAATCTAGAATGACTTCTCTCAAACTGTTGATTTCTATGGTATTGTCAAATTCTGCTTACAGGATGACGTTCACCGTCTCAGGTAGAGCTTCTGCAAACTGAAGTTCCACACGAATCTGGCCGGATTTTATAGGGTGGAAATGTCCCTCGTCGCTACCTTGATCTGGAGTGAAATCAAACGCCCACAAAGCATAACCTCCTGCATAATCGTCGTACGTAATGCCGTGAGTGGTGTTGGTTCTTAACTGTCCCGTGGCTTCGTACAGGGACAAGTACGACCTCAAGTAATTCTTCTTCTCAAAGTCAGGTTCGAAAGGTCATGTACACAAGGTCTTGCCATCGCGACTGACTTCAATCTTGGATACTTTGTAATGTTTAAACTCAAAAGGATTTTGATCGTGGACTCCGTTGAAGGCTCTATTCTCGACCATACCAAGGATTAAACGTTTGGGTAACTGCCCTTGGAATAGATGATCTTCGATCTTGGATCGCTGTCCAGCAGGAATGGTGAAGGTTTTCACTTCCACGCGTCGTATGGGATACTTGGCGGTAGTTCTGCTCAACGTCTGACTAATGTCGTTTCCCACTTTAGGTAACACTTCCACACGTCGTATGTAGAGTCTGGCTTCTTGGATGATGGTTTTGTAATTGTCACTATCAGCCACTAAATGGAAAGTGACGCTGCTACGATTCAGTCTCAGGCGAACATTCACCCCGTTCAGCAAATACTTTTCTTGCAACCACATGTCCAAATGCAAGCGATCCATGAATTCTAAACTCTGGCCATTTTTGATTTTGTCTCTTCGTTCTACAAATTAATCGTTGTGTGGTTTGGCTGTATCAATTTCGGTTTCGTCAAACTGGCCTGCATCGTCAGCTTCCCATAACACACAAGGATTGAGCTGAGTGTTCTTGGTGTCTATTCCGTACGTCAAGAGATTTTTCCAGGTACGCTCGATAAGGGTAAGCATCCATGCTGCTACTGACTAGTTTGTTATTCAAGTACAAGTCCACTCCGCTAAACAAGGAATGCATGAAATTGTTGACGGGAGCTACTTGCTCGTCATCTATAACACCACCTGTTTTATCAAGAACTTTGACTTTCAGGTACAAGAAACTGCTGTTCAAATCGATGTAATCTTCGGGCTGTCCTTTGATTTCAAACTCGATGGGAGCGGAATCCGTCAAAGAGGAGACAGGGTGAAATTCCACCTATTGGGATTCTTGCATCGTCATCATAGTGGGTGGCATGGCAAACAGATCCATTTCCGACTTGGAACAGGCGCAAGACTCTCGGTGCATCATTTTTCTCTGTGTCTCAATAATCGAAAACGTCTAAGTCTCGGACGGTTCTTCTTTTCTTTGCCTTTCTAGCTTTAGAAGTGTGAAGTCTGGTGAAAGGGTGTTTACTTCGTCGTCTTTTTCTGCCTTGTCCTTGCTGTGGAATGCCTGACTCGGTAGCGTGCAGGGTATTTATAGGTGTTTCTCGTCGGCCTAAAAGGTCTTTACCCGTTTGCAGCAAAACATTTTTACCTGCCCTCAAGAAGGTTTCTTTGGGGTTTTGTTTGTCGATGATGACATTTTGGAGAAATTCTTTGCCGTGTGTCAATGCCGCATCTTTCAAGGCGTGCAATCAGCGTGTCACCATCGGAGTTTCACCGTGACTTTCCCTTTGGTGAATGGAATATTGTGTCCCAGATCTCCTTTTATAGCAATGTTGACATTGTCCAAATACGACTTGCTGACAGGCAAATAATGAGGATATACACATTCGCGGTGGACGTGATAAGTCTTTCCACCTTCCTCGTCAGCGGCCGTGGCAGAATCCACTTTGAAAGTACTGACACGCAGTAACGGTCCGGTGGTGTGTCCCACCACATTGTACTTCACCACATCGGAGTACACAAAGATCAAATTCAGTCTTTGGTTCATTTCTACTGGGGCACGAAATAACTTGCTAAAAGAATTTTTCTTCATCATGGCCATCCTCATGTCCATGTCCCCGCCCAACATGTCAAACAATTCAGGACAAAATAAGAAAGACAACATTTTGTGCCACTCAGGAAATTTCATCAGGAAGCGACGAGCTACTTTGTGGTACTCCAGGGTGACACTTTTTCTGACACTCTCCAAAGCTTTCAGAAACACGACATTAAACCTGGAGCTCATGGCGCTGACCAAATGTTGACCACTAAAATAATAGCCTGGGGGAATGATCAAGGGATAGGTCGTCTTTTGAGTTTCTGAGTTTTATATTTTGTTATCATATTTGACGTCGGTATTCAAGTACTGTTGCATTTGCTCGTCATGAACTTCCACTGAAAAAAAATTTTGATTGGGAAGGACATTGAGGACTTGAGTCGGGTGAATGATTTCTACCAAAGCTACTTCCCAATAGGCTTCGTGATCTAATTGGATGGCCTGAGGTAATTTGGCCGTGTAACAGGACAACGTGCTGTTGGGAAACACCTCCATGGAACTGTCACTGGGTAAGGTTAAGTAAAATTGGTTAGTGTGACACATAATTCCAGAGTTCTGTGGCTGTCCGAGGGGTTACTGGACGTCAGAGGCGTGTCTCCGCCCAAAATGGGGTTGTTGTTATTGTTGGAGTGGTGACTGACACTGGCACTGGACACAAGGTTCCCGTGGTTCCCGTTCGAGGAGAATTTCAGGGAGGGATTGGGAAGCAGGTAACCGATGCAACTGCTCAATAAAATGGTCCACAATTGTTTGTCTCCTTGTTGCAAACTCAAATTGGCAATGGCTGCCCCGATGACACAATACACCACGAAGATTTGGCAGAAAAAGACGATTTGCGTTTTAGGCACACGTTCTCCACATCACACCCACAAGGGTTGTTTCTGTAAATCTTGCAGAGAAGAACTGGATGAAGGAGTGGTCGACGTAGCTGCGTCTGTGTGAAAGGGCATGATGGTCACTTCTTTTTATAGTCGATGACTTGCGAAGCGTCGATCCAAGAATCAAAACTGGGTGGATCCTTTCCAACGTACTTTGACTTCTTTGACACGTCGTTTACGCACTTTACGGGTTCTGCGTTCGAGAATGCTTTCGATGTCGTACACGTCGTCTTCTTTTTTTGTGACACGTCGTAACTCGGGTAAGTAAAACGTTCCTTTGAGCACTTCTCCGTTCATGTCTTCCAATTTATAGACGGTAGGATGACGGCCATGCACTCGTCCAGTGACACGAAACAATTCGGTCGTCCAGTTAGGTAAGTACCTTTGTCGAAAGTGCGTTTGGTTTTGCCAATGCGCACCCAATCTCCTACGGTCAACTCTCCACTTTTCTTGGAGACAGCCCTCGTCGGTGACGTACCAAACAGGCGCTCAAAACACCAGCACTTCGTTTTCGGGAGTCACTTCTTGCGGGGCACGTCCAATGCATCGATGGTAAGATTGGTTGTACGCTTGCACCAGGTGCGGTAAGATGTCGATGTACTTCAGGGTGTGGTGATGCGTAAAATATTTCCACATGCGTTCTTTCAAAGTGCGTTGAAAACGTTCCACGATGCTGGCTTTGGTTTCGGGATTCTCGGTGGTAAAAAATGAATGTCACGTTTCTTTAATTCTTTTTGGAACGCTTCGTTCAGAAATTCGGTGCCTTTGTCCGTTTGCCATCGAAGAGGGTGACGACCACTTTGTTTCAAAACTCGTTGCAGGGCTCGCACTAACTTGCTAATCGATTTGGAAGTCAAGGGTGCGACCCAGGCAAATTTGGAAAAGAAGTCGATGACACAAAACAAATATTTGTAGCATCGATTGTAGCTGGCCAAATGAGAGACATCGGCTAAATCGGCTTGCCATTGATGATCGATGCCTTCCACTCGGGTGCGACTTCTGGAAAACTTGCGTCGAATGGGTTTGTGTAAAATGTGGGTAGCTTGTTGTTGTAACCATCGTTGCACTTGAAATAAACGGAGACTTTTCAGTCGCGTTTTGGCAGCACGATACAATTTTTGAACTCCTGCGTAACCTACAGAATGGGAGGGATTGTAGTAAATGCTGGCTAAGACTTTTTCCATTTGTTGGTTTGTGTGTAAATAAGTCACCCACTCTTGGAAGATGCTGCTCTTTTTGTCTTGGGGTACTTTTTTGAATTACAATGCTTTGCGTGTGCGACCGGCAATAGGTGTCGAGGAGAAGGATGTCTGAACAGGGGATATTTTTTCTTGTTTCACTTCTGTCTTCACCTTCTTTTTCTCTTCTGATGAAGAAGGGGTGGTCATCATCTTTTTAATCCATCCAATTCTGGAGGTAGGTGGTGTTGTTAACTTGCGTACTTTTTCTGGTGGAGTTTCAAACCCTTCCTCTTCTTCTCCTTTTTCTGTCTTGGTCACTGGTGGTGGTGGTAGTGGTACTGGTGATGGTGCTTGACTTTTCATCAAGGTCTTAAAATCTTTCAGAGTGGGAATAGTTGTTTCGTCTAAAGCTTTCTGGTGAAAGAGTTGCAGTCGTTGCAAGAGTTGACCGTACTTTTGCGATTTTTCTGTTTCGGACAAGTCTTGGCGATCCATCAAGGACTGCAAATCGTGTTGTAACCGGGACATTTCGCTCAAATGGGGATTGGGAGGTAAATGCGGGGTGCGTTGTTCTTGCCAACAATGGTATTCCATCCATCGTTTGTAAGGCACTAAAGCTAGTGTTCGTCCTTCCATGGGATGTCAGGGGTCGATTCTGAGATCTTGGGACTCCAGAGGTCCCTTTTATCTTGCTCCCACTAGTCCTCCCAACTTGGTTCCCAAGACTCCTTTCAGTAAGGGGCCTAGCAAGAGGGGTAAAATTCCTCCACGTTGGACCAACATCTTCTTATTTTGTCCAAGGGGGATTTTCTTTTGAACCATTTGGCGAAGAACATGACGATGTTTTCCTAAACATTGCTTCTGGTGTTTGGACAAAGGGACCGTGCCTTTCAAGACGTTCAAACAACATTCGCACACGGTATCGATGACCTCTTTGGAGGCCGACTGAATGAGTTTCTTTCGCAGGAGTGGAGAAGCTTTGGACAGGACAGATAACATGTCCCCATGCTTGACTAAACGAGGAGGCAGTCCTTTCCTTTGCTTTCCTTGGGGTTTAGAAGAGGAATGTTTTCTGGAGGGTGACATCTTTGCTTCTGGGTTCCTGGACATTCACCAAACAGACACTAACATCGATGACTTAAAACACGCCCTTTTATCTTTTTTGGGGGGACTATCGCTTTGTCATAAAGGTGACAATGTTTTTTCCAAAGTCGCCAAGGAATCCTCCCCTTGGTTGATGCCTCTTTTTCTTGGAACGATTGT
Source organism: Sinohyriopsis cumingii (assembly GCA_028554795.2). Classification (NCBI taxonomy): domain Eukaryota; kingdom Metazoa; phylum Mollusca; class Bivalvia; order Unionida; family Unionidae; genus Sinohyriopsis; species Sinohyriopsis cumingii. The sequence continues at coordinate 84,587,455 of CM068831.1, forward strand.
GTCTTTTCTTAGGTTAACGTCGATGCTTGACTAAGCGCTTTGTCGGATGACGAGTCTGCCTTTGTCTCTTTCTTTTTTGACTTCTTGGAGGTGACATCTTTTGGAAGTTCACTGATACCCCTACTTGGTCGCAGGCCTTTTTATACTGGAACGCGTCGCCACTGATTGTCTTTACGTCGTATCAACTTCAGAACAGGCATGACACGTCGTGCAGGGGTACGCAACGGACTAAATCGAGCCAGTTCTTGCTTGGACAAGTCCAGTAAACTTTGTAACATGCCCGATCTTTCTTGAACTTTGATTTTGGGAGCAGGTACTTTGTGAGCAACGGCCACTGCCACTAAATTGGAGTGTCCTGCCACTGGAGAAGTTCTTGGGGTCATCAACGGAGAAGTTCTTGGTGTGATCAACGTCTCCAAGTACTTTTCAGTTCCTGGTGATATCAACGGAAAAGTGAATGAAACTGAGGCTACCGGAGACGCGGTCACCGCCGTGGCAGGTCGTGGTTTGCGAGTGTAAGGTTGCGTCCTGGCCGAAGTGCCTCTCTTGCGACTAGTTTTCTTCTGTGGACTTTTCTTTTTCTGGGGACTTTTTCTCTGTTTCTTTTTCTGGGGGCTTCTTTTCTTTTTCCGGGGTGGTGACAGGTAAGAGGAGGGTCCCGCTACTGGAGAAGTTCTTGGAGACAGGGGTCTCCTTGGGGACCTGGTCTTGACATCGTGGCTCTTTTCCTTCTCCTTGGAGCTTCGTTTGACTTTTTTCTTTGGGAGAACTTTGGGGGCATTAGGATCCCATCTTAAGAGAGAGAGAATGATGACCCCTCCTAGAGTACCGCTCCCTCCAGGTTTCAAAATGATTTGTTTTTTGGTTTGAGTGTCGATGCGGGGATCGGCCAGTTGGGTCAAAGCGATTTTGTTTCGATCAAAAAAGCGTTTGGTTTGATGAGGAATCTGAATGATCCCTTGGAGTAATGGACGTGCTGTCACCGTGAACCATCGTAAGACTTCTCTGAGACTAGCTTCTAAGACACGAGCTCGTGTTTGTGGATTTTTTCTCGACTGATGCCATACAAGGCACAAATCAATTTCACGGGAAGATGCGACTGAAGGGACGTCATGTTCAAACTGTGTGTCAGACAGACGAAAAGTGTCTGAGGTTTTTATAGATTTTTTGGTATGGTGAAGTCGAGGATGGAGATGTGTACAGGACAGGCCCTCCGTCTTGGCCCCAGTGGTTAAACAAGTGGGTACGAAATCGCAAATCTTCGGGGGTCGTAGGTTTCAAATCGACGAGTAAATAGGCGTGTGGAGTTTGAGTGGCATCGTCGTACGCCTGAGTCTGCCAAGGCGTCCCTAACTGTTTGGCTAAGACTTGCACTTGCGATTTATCTCGAAGGCTTTTAAACAAGACCACGTAATGTGCATTGAGACTGATGGTGCGATGGGCTTTACTTTGTTGAAACAAATTTTGGGTGATGTAAACGACACTGGCATTACGATGATGCCCTTTGCGCGTGAACTACAGTTTAATTTCTTCTTCGTCTTCTCCTAACATGTCGTCAAAAATGACCAAATGGGTTTGACGGGAGTCAGAGACGATGCCGTCGTCTTCTTTAGGAATGCCTTCCACAAACACGATGGAATCGCCTTGACTTTCTCGCAAGAGGCTGTACGCCGATTGCCACTCTTTGTAACACCACACGATGCGTTGAGGTGGACGATCGATCAAATGATGTTTATGTTCGATCAAACGTTTGACGAATTCGGTTTTGCCTGAACCGCTAGGTCCAGCAATGAGCATGTTAAAGGTATGACGAAGATACAAAGCCTCCCAACTGGCACGATCTAAGTGTTCGTCGATGACTTTGACAGTGGAGGAAGAGGGAGCAGAGGCAGCAGAAGTATCCATAGTGTTAGGAATGTCACTTGTGACACGAAAACAGACAAGACAAGAGTTTATATACTTTTTTCAGGACACGTTTATTGAATGTTTTAAACATGAACACGAAAGACAAAAATACATAAAAGCCAAAGGCTTAAGTACAAGGATAAAAGGCACATGATAACCATCAACGCGGAATAAACAATCGAATAAGTGTCTGTACAACATATTTTGGGTAAGGTTCTGACCAGTTCTATAGTGGGGAAGGTCACACAAGTGTCCTCCCGAAAGGGTCTTTCAGGCATGTCCACTACAGTCCTGTCCCGGGTGACGGGTTCTTCTTCTGGCACCGTCACTAACACAGGTTGAAAAGTAACTTTTTTCCTTGAACAACTCTCGTGCATACTGGGCCACTTTTTGGGTCCAAGCCTCAAAACCCCCGTTTTTCCAGGCACGGACATCTGTCCAATGGGAGTGTAAGTCACAAGCTAGACACTCATCGTCATACACGTCTTCGGTAGCTAAAAGTTGATGAATCTTTTTTTCCCGTTGAGGCCGAGAAGTATCCGGATGAAAACGCAAGGTTTTGAGCAAAAGAAGTCTTTCGTGACCATTTAAGAACATTGGGGTGGTAAGTACTGATCGTAAAGAGTCCACAAGGTATCGGCTGGTAAACGAAATCCCAGAAAACAAGTCACTAAGACACACACCACTTGTCGACCCAAATTGATTGGATACAGTTCTTGTAATAATTGATGGTAATGATCCACGGTTTGAATATGGTCATTGAGTTCCTTCCACGGAATCTGTTCAATCACATGTGATAAAAGTCGTGGCATGGATTCCTGTTTTATACTCTCTTTGTTTCGGAAGCAATACGCGTACTTTCTAGCCAGAGATCTTCTCCAGTGGGGAATCTAAATCTTGCATACTGTAACCTAAACTTCAGAGTTTGTTTAGAAGTTTCCTCTTACTCTAAGTAGATTCCACGTAAAATATGTTGGTAATCCTTTAACTTGTCTTCCTCAATGCGTTGCACTAGGTGAATCTCGAAGTAACCAAAATGATCAATATGTGGATTGAAGTATTGAACAAGGTCTGACCACTGAAACAATTTCTGACGAATCAGTTCTTTTATACCATTCAGGTACCAGTGGTTAAAGATCTAGTGACGTAACGGATGCAACTGTTCTTTACGTTTGACTTGTATTTTGACCAGCTCTCGGTAAATGCGTTCTCTCAACTCCACAGGCAAACCAGGAATGTTGTCTTGTAAAGCATCCATAAGTATATACACTGTTTTTGGAATCCCTGGGTGGTGGCCAATAGCCTCGTTTACCTTTGTGCCTGATGTTATATCCACTCATAATCAGTCTTCTTATACTTTGAAACAGAGCATAATTTAAAAACGGATGAATAACTTTGCGTTTGCGTTTCACTTGTATTTTGATCAGTTCTTGTTAAATGCGTTCTCTCAACACCACAGGCAAAGCACGAATGTTCTCTTGTAAAGTATCCATTTAAATATATTGTCCTACTAAGGGTAAGTAATGACAACTGGGAGACCATCGAGCATGTTCTACGTAGGCCGAATCTTGCGGTTATAAGTGGTGAAGTGACACACCGCAACTGAAGCACCTGACTTTATCCATTTCGCCCAAGTAGAAAAATCCGGCTCTGGCTAATTCTTCGGGGGTCGGTCCTCCCAGATACTTAGGCCATTTTCCTTTGAACGATTGAAAACGATTTTCAAAGTCGCAGTATTCCGACAAACGCGCAGGGAACGAATATTCGTCTTTCACAGGTTCGTTTCGATGAGGGTTGGGTGACATGGACAGGAGTTTGCTCAGGGCTGGATGACATCCGTAGGGAGGTAGACGTGAAGGTGGACATTCACCTTTAAAACGAAACCAGTAAAGTGTCCAAGAGGACGAGCGGCATCGCTTTCGCATCCCTCGGGTTTGACAAGCACAGCATCACTTTCCATGATAGGGGTAGTGAGAACAAAGTTCCCATGATGCTTTACGGCATCGCTAAGGTCACAGCGTACAGCATCGTTCCCATCGCAAGGCTCACAATCGCATTCCACTTAAGAAGCCCCAAACTTGAATTGTGCCTTTCTGAACTTGTTTTGTGTTTCTCGGAAAGTATTCATCTTGTTCGCTTGGTCTTGGTAGTCACAATGAACTATCGATCTTTCCTAGGGTTCCATTTTATATACAGAACAATACCGACGTGTCCATACGGTAAGGTGAAATGATTGGGAAGTCTCACTCGCTTCAGGTACACGATTTGATAGACTTTTTCCAAGGGTCGACTGACGATGTGGTGAGCGGGTAAACGTACAATCTTGTTCGGTTGATAGGTGATCACTTTAAAGGGTTCATCTTCTCTAGACTGCAAGGGCTTCTTTCAATACCCCAAAGCTGACCACACGACTGGTACGATAATTCAGAGTCAATCCTTTCACTTTACACTTCGTGTGCACTTCTCCTTGTTTGTCCCAGTATTCGTAGCCGTAAGTTTTAGGACCACCACTGACGAAACTTAGAATCTTGTCGTCGGGATGTCCGTCTGTCCAGGCTCCTAAACGGTCTCCTTCGATGTCAGGGTGCTGTTGACTCGGGTGATGGATGTAAATGCAACTGTCCGTGTCTAAGTACGGGACACGTTCCCCTAACAGTTCTAAAGCTTCGTACAATTTTAAGCGAGCATGAGCTGTCACGTAAGCCGCAATGATGACATTTCCAAAGGGGTCGTCTTGTACAAAGTCCAGATCTTCTTCGTAATTGACCAAGATCAAAACCTCACGAACGACGTCCACGTGTTTCATGTATTTGGTTTTGTCGTGAATCATCTGGAAGTAGCGGGAAGGTTCGGTCAAATACTCCGTCTTGGGTAAACACGGTCGTTGTGCCATTTTCCCCCACAAGCAATTTAACATCACTTTAGCAAACGATCGCCTGCCTTCGTTTTTCTCGATGTGGTCTAAAGTGATGCCTTCTTGTTCCCGGTATTTCTCTTTGAATGTCTTTTCGTCTTCGGGAGTGTGACACCAGGAAGGATAGCCGCTGGCTTCTTGTTTCAGTTTCAAAAAGGCATCCACGTAGTCTGCGAAAATGCCTTTCTGACCGAGGTCACGCTTGTGGTATTGTTCTGTCTTGGGAAAGTGGCAAATTTCGTATACTTCTAACAGTTGGTATCCCATGTCCAGAGCTTTGAACAATTCTACGCTGAGCCACGTCCCTGTCAAGGCACATTTTTCATGGGTGTGCTGACAAGGCTGAGCTTGGTTGCACGTTTCGGCACAAGTACGGCACAAAGGAAACATCAGTTTGCCTTTGGAATGGTGAGGTAGCACGGGATGGTAAAAGTCCGTGGGAGGCAAGACTTTGCACTTGATCAGACCTTCGTATTGTCGAATGTTTTTCAGGTCGATGTGTTCCGTCAGCAATTGCGGGTGCCCTGCAGGAAAGTGACAATATTTGCACACGTAAGGATACAGCGAACACACGTCCAAGTATTTGATTTCTTCTCCTTTCTCTTCGTCGGCTTGGTACAGCAAACAGGTGGCATTGGTTCTACCTCCATACAAACTATCCCTCGGGTTCAGGGGGGTCCATGAACTGGTAACTTTCCACGAGGCGTTTAAACTCGGGATCGGTTTTCAAACAGTGATCGTATTCGTGTTCCCACATTTCCACCACTTTATATCCTTCCTGTTCTAACTTTAGGCGTCGCTGACAAGTGGCCTGGTACAAGCCTTCCATGGTTCGTTGTAAAAACTGATTTTTAGTGCCGCGGTCAGGGTAACAGACGTGGCATCCGTGAAATAAGCAACCGTTAAACTCGTACACGATCTTGGGGTTTTCTAAATCCCAACCATCGACCAAATGCGTTCCGATGGTCTTTTTGCCCCCTCCGTTGCGGGCATGCTGAATCCACTTGTCTTCCTTGTCGCACAAGTAATGTAACCAGCGTAGGGCTTTGACCGAGTATTGACGTTTGAGAAAGTTGGTCGTTTGAGGACTGATGACAGCCACGGTCTTTTCAGGCATGAATCGTTGGCGGTACACTAAGGAACACGCTTTGGCAATGGTGCAAGCTTCTTTCAAAGGATCGACCCCTCCGTGTTCCATGAACAGTTCTCAAAATTTTCCACAGCAACGCCGTAAAATGTCCACGTCGGAATGACAATACTTTAACATTTCTTCCTGAAAGTCGAAAGGGTCTGAGGCGTGATCCTGGTACCAAGCGTAGAAAGCTTCTCGTTGTTCGGTATGCATGTTGTCGGGGTCGTAATCTTGAGCCTCATGCAAATGGGTAGAATGGCATGTTGATTGGCTTCGGTATTGAAAAAGTGAGGAAAATAACCTTTAGCCATTTCTGTAATTCCAAACGTTTTACGCATTCGACTCAAAGGCATGGCCAAGTAACTCATCGAATCTTTAAACTGTACTTGTCCCACATGCATGAAAATGATTTTGGCTCCGTTCAAAGTCACTTTAAGACGCTGCCTTGTTCCGTATAGTATCTGAGAAGAAACTGTCCATCGTATCCGGAGAAATTGTGAGCCATCACCGTGGCATGACGATGACAATCTCCGTAACGTTCGATGTCCTCTTGGATCCATGTTTCGTCGATGGGGTCTAAGATCCATTGAGCGAAATCGGCTAGCGTGTTCGGTCATCGAAAGATTTTTTCACGCCCTCCAGGAATCTTACTGCAGTGAGGGCAATGACTCACGATAGGTTCTTGAATGCACTTCTCACACACTCGATGAGCCACGCAGAAATTAGGAATGTGAATACCGGTCTCTTGCATGCATTCGAATCAAGACAGATCTATTCTAAATACTCTTATTTCTAAGAAGGCAAGGTCACGGTCATGTATTGAAAGCAATAAATTTGTTGGATCTAATAAACCCCAGTCTGATTTTATTATAGAAAATTATCAACCATTCATATCGAAGGGTTCTATATCACTCTTAGGTGATTTGGCCAATCCTATCCCTATTACAATTTTAAGGGACACATGAGCTTCTCAGAGTCTTTTATTGTCGGGAACTTTACCTTTTTCTGAGAAGTTTTCTTCTAACGAAATTGTTATTATTCAAGGAGTAGAGTGCGGCGTTGTTAATGTTCCTCTCCATTGTTTAAATTTGTCATCAGACTTAGTCCCAGGACCGGTGACAGTCGGAATAGTGTTTCTTTGCCCGTTGAGGGCATTCATTTATTACTAGGCAACGACCTAGTTGGAGATAAGGTTGTGGTTAAACCTCTGTATCTGACAAGACTTGTTTGGATCAGAAAGTCGATCCTATTGGAATAGAATTCCATGATTTATACCCAGCTGGTGCAGTTAACTGAGCTATGGCAAAGACATCTCTTGAGAAAGATGTTGATAAGGAAAGTATTAGTTTAGCTGATTATTGTATTGGTCAGGCTTTTGATGTCATTTTCACTCCTTCTTTGGATCTGTCAAAATGTATTGATCACAGTGATCCTCTTTTAACTACTGATTCTCTTTATTCTAATCAGGGTGACAAACGTCAATCACTTTTTGTTTAACAGGACAAAGATCGTGAGATCTCCTGTTTCTTTCAGAGGGTCCTTAGTGAAACTGAAGCTACTGAAGTACCTGTCTATTATTTAATTAAAAATGAATTTCTTATGAGAAAATAGAGACCACCCGAGATACCTGTTTGTGACGAGTGGTCATTGAACTATCAAATGTTAGATTCAAAATCTTACAGACAGGAAATACTTAGTCTGGCCATTGAAACTCCCTTGACTGGTCATTTAGGAATCGATAAAACTTATCACAAGATCTTGACTCACTTCTATTTGCCAAAAATCAAAAGTGATGTTTGTAAATACTGTAGTTTATGTCATACTTGTCAAATGGTAGGAGAGCCCAATCAAACGATACGTAAACTCCTCTGCTACCTATTCCTGCATTTGAGGAACCATTTACCAGAATAATGGATGATTGTGTTGGTCACTTACCTAAGTCAGGTAATCAATACCTGTTGACCATAATGTGTGCATCAACAAGGTTTTCAGAGGCAATTCCGTTGAGGAATACTAAACAGAAAAGAATAGTAAAAGCTTTCATATAGTTTTTTTTATAGCTAAATTTGATCTTTCAAAATCTATCCAATCTGATCAACGGTCAAATTTTATGTCTGGAATTTTCCAACAAGTTATGTACGAATTAGGCATCCAACAATTCAAGCCTTCTGTCTATTACCTTGAGAGTCACGGGGCTAAAAATATCTTATCAGACTTTTAAACAATGTGATTCGATCATATTGTTTTGATACTGGTAAACATTGGGATGAAGACATTTATTTACTATTGTTTGGTGTTAGTGAGTCAGTTCAAAGCTTTGAACTGGGATTTTAGACACACTGTGCGTGGACCATTTAAGTTGCTGAAAGAGAATCTTCTTTCTACTGAAGATACTGAAATTAATCTTCTCGATTATGTTTCCAATTTTAAGTATAAGTTGTCAAAGGCTTGTGAAGTTGCAAGAGGGAATCTGCACTCTTCTCAGTCAAAAATGAAATTAAGGCATAGTAAAAACTCAAAGGAAAGGAGTTTTCAGCAATGATTGTAGAGTCTGGCTCTCTTGGCAATACCACAGAATCCTCTTCAGGCTAAGTATTATATTCTCTATACAGTTGAAAAGAAAGTAAATGATTTAAATTACATCATAAATACCCATGGGAGACGAAAACGAAAGCAACTTTGCCAAGTAAACGTGTTAAAAGAGAATATTGACAGATAGCCAGGTTAAATATGCAATTAATTTAGTTGTACCTATCCCACTCTGTTAGGATTTAAGTGAAGGAGTACCATCGGATTCTACTGATATTGGAGTGACAACTCTTCGGAATTCAGAACTTATGAATGATCTGGACCAGAAACCTTCACATTTGCAACATCAAGAAAGGAATGAACTTAAACAGTTATTATTTGAATATGACCAATTATTTTCAGATGTTCCTACAAGAACAAACAAGTTTCCATAACGTTCAAATTGTAAATGTCAAACCTGTGAAACAACACCTGTACAGGATGAACCCTCTCAAAAACGAATACTTGAAAAAAGAAATTCAGTATTGCTGGAGAATGGTTCCATAGAGCCCAGTAAGAGTTCACCATGTATACTTGTTCCGAAACCAGATACAACTTTTCGTATGTGCACTGATTATAGGAAGTTGAACAGTGTGGCAAAAACAGATTCATTTCCATTAATAATAATGGATGACTGCATTGATAAAATCGGTAATGCCATGTATGTCACCAAATTTGACCTTCTGGAAAGATTTTGGCAAATTACACTGACGGAAAGAGCAAAGGAAATTTCGGCATTCGTGACTCCAGATGGACTTTATCAATATCAAGTGATACAGTATGGGATGAAGGTTCGACAAGAATTTTCCAACATTTCATGAATATGATCACCTCTGGTCTAGATAATTGTGATGCTTACATCGATGATATCATCATCTACAGCAACACCTGGAAAGTACATTTAGTAACAGTTCGGAAATTCTTTGACAGACTCACAGAGCAAGTTTGACAATTAATTTATCCAAAAGTGAGTTCTGCCGTGCTAGTACAACATTTCTAGGACATATCGTGGGACATGGACAAATGAAACCTATAGATGCTAAGGTCAAGGCTATCTCTGAATTCCTTGTGCCTGTTAGTAAAAATGCAACTGATGCGAATTTTATGTATGGTTGAATACTATCGGAAATTTTGTTCCAATTTTGCCATAATTGCTGAGCACTTGACAAATTTATTGAGCAAGAAAAGCAAGTTTATTTGGACTGAAAAATGGCAGGAGGATTTTGATAAGTTAAAAGACATACTTAAAAGCGCGCCAATTGTTACAGCTCCAGATTTCAGCCAATCATTTAAACTCTCTGTTGATGCAAGTGATGTTGGGGTTGGAGGAATATTGATTCAAGAAAACGAAACTAGTGTTGATCATCAGTGTGTTATTTTTGTAAAGAATTAAATAAGCACCAAAGAAATTATTTAACAATTGAGAAGGAATGTTTAGTTTTGACATTGGCATTACAACATTTTGAATATAAAATGTTGAATGTTCGACGCAGCCGATGCAATGATGTCAAATGAAACAAAGTCGAAAAAGGGTGCAATTTACAAAATATGATTTATTCCCTGTGGAGAAGAGATCAATAACTCTGATTCGTTGCACGTGTGATCTTCGCTTACCCTACGTTTGGGCCACTGGTTATATATAGTCTGCGTTATGCTCAGAGCCTGTCCTTACTAAGTAAATTGGTATGGATTAGAGTGAATTGACCGAACCTTTCGCTGCGGGTTAACAGGTCTTACCCAAAGCGTGTTTTGTCCAGTAACAGGTTTGCATGTAGTTGAAAGATTAACTTCATAGTTCATCACCTTCCCGTATCGGTACTATATGTTTGTGCAATTAAAGTCGGAAAATGGTATCGTCAAATTCAACTGATATGAGTTATCTACCTTGCTAAAATTGATAGAAAGTTTTCTTATAACATGATTACCAGCTATATAGGAACATTTTAGAGTACGCGAACATATGCTCAGAGTATTCTGATTTGAAGCAATATTTCATAGGTTGTAATTAGGGATTTCGTTGCAAAATAGAATATGGTTTAGACCAAACATCATTTCGAGAAATCAGAATCTGAATATTTGGTAGGCACCTCCTACGTCAAACAACGTACCTTAATACCAATTTCTTAAAATTGTTTGATTTTGGACGACTGTTGACATCTTGTACGAGATTCATCGAGTTGGTTAGATATAATGAGCTGTCTTTGAGGACCTTTGATATTGATGAATGGACCTTATGCGTATCCACTGCTAAAAATTGCATTGATTTAACCTACATTTGGAAAATTTATGATTAGTGCTCTCTGCAAATATTAGAAAATGTTTGGACGAATGTACTGTACTACGTATATTGTTCATTAGGAATGTTTTTTAGAAATCTGAGTTGTAATTATACTATCCTGGTTATTTAAGACGAGCCATGGAGTCACATTAGAAACATCCATCGACATAATGCAGGAAAATAGTTCAATATACAGTGTAACTTATGCATTATTCATGTTAAACATGGGAATGTTAAAATTTTGCTTGTTAGAGAAATTTAATTCTGGTTCGATAAGCTAAACAAAGGGGGGGGGGGGTCCCAGACGAAATTCAAAGTATTAACAAGTTCGTTCGCTCGTTATAAAAAAAATCGTCGGACAAGAGTCTGGAAAATTGAGGACACAAAGGGACAGACAGAAAGTCGATATCATAGAAATGAGCTAGCCTAGGGAAAGCACAAAGTATCGTCTCGATCACATATAATATGGTCATCGATGCTAGTTTGTAATTTGTTCTTGAATATATTCGTTTTCAATTCATACTTCAATTTTTCTTGAGTTCAGAAATTAATCGTTCTTTCTTATTGAATGTTATATGATTCAAGTATTGTAAGAATGTCACACAATATTTCAATGACATGAATGTGTTCGGATTTAGTGGTTTGTATATAATATAAATCATGCATTGTATAAATTTCATGCATTAGTAATAATTTACTCTGATACGAATCATGAGAATTAATGTATCTGTCTTACATGATACGTATCGTGTATGTCAAGTTGTCATGTGATGTGATTTTGATTTTCAACGTAGCTTTGACAATTATTCAGTCATATCGCTTCGACGTCTGCAATGTGGCAGTTTATAGTAATGTCTAGCACTGGAGCATCATGCCGCAGACATGTAGCATGATGTCCCATCCAGTCACATTATCCTGACACCAGGGCGACCAGTCCAATAACTAACCTCTTAATGCTGAACGTCAAGCGAGGCAGCTGTCAGTACCATTTTTAGAAGTCTTTGGTATGAATCGGCCGGAGATCGAACCCACGACCTCCCGCATCCGAAGCGAACGCTCTAACCACTAGGCCACCGGAGCGGTTGTTTATATTAAGAATTTATTTTACTATGTCTTTGTCAATGAATCGCTACTTAGAAAATAATGTAATGACTTGACGTCGATTAATGCATTTGGGTAAATACGCTGTGACTTGTTGTAGCCAAGGAAATTCTGCCCGTGTCGACAGATCGTTCAGCTTGTAAATTACAACCCACAGTAGGAACGCGGCTAGCAGCTGAGGGAACAAACATTACATTTATGTTAATATTACACTGCAAGGTTGAGAACTGACCAAAGTCGTAGTCTTCCGAGTTACGATAAGACGATGTATGACATAACAAAAGTGTGAATTTTTTCTATGCCAGAAAAGAAACACCTGACAAATATTTAGGTTGCATTTTATTTACTTGAATGAAAATTAACTCCCTATATGTGCGCCTCGTAGTGGAAATTACTGCAACCAAGTTACGGTTGAGGATCCGAATTGGTTGTGCACAGAAATGGAGAAGGAAAAGAAAAACAGTAACGCTAACCTGCAACCAACAGTCATTTTGGAAAGGACATGAAGCAACCAGATTATGCTGACATGCCCGCAGTTTCAATTCGACCATTCATTATTTTATATATATATATATATATATATATATATATATATATATATATATATATATATATATATATATATATATATATATATATATATATATATATATATATATATATATATATATATATATATATATAGTTATATATATAGATATTGATATATAAATAGATATGTGTATCTATGTATATATATGTGTATATATGCATATATATATATATATATATATATATATATATATATATATATATATATATATATATACGTATATATATATATATATATATATATATATATATATATATATATATATATATATATATATATATATAGAGAGAGAGAGAGAGAGAGAGAGAGAGAGAGAGAGATTTATGTGGGATTTGTATGCATTAATTGTATGCATTGTCTCCACTGGCCATAGATCGGAAGACCTTATGGAATGGACTAATGTCCATCATGTGTATGTGTGTCTGCGCAAGTTTAATATCGTTGCTCCTCCTAAACTACTTGCAGAGTTGCCATAAATCGTTACACATACATTGTTTATGTAGTCTAGTTCGTGCTAAGATAAAAATGGGTTTGCTCAGATATCTAATACGGTCACCAAACTGGCCGTCTTGAAAACAGTATCGCTCCTACTCCTGGAAGGATGGTCATATCAACGTAGTGTTCTCACTAAAATGCTTTTTGTAACGTCTGGATGGTCAGATATTAACTGGTGGAAGCATGGCCTCCATTATAACCACCACAACGACCAGCTCGAAATTCTTATAGTTACCTTTTCTAGAGGAATGGTCAAATCGATATTTCGTGTTCACATAGGTTTACTTGCATGATAATGTTGAGTGCAACCTATAAAGTGCTGGTCAATATATGCAATCCCTTATACAGGTGCACTTTGATGCAGGCTTGATTTAACATATATCAAATGTTACTAATAGTGAGAAAGTCTTAATTTCTTATCATTTACTGCCCTAACAACGTAAAATGTTGTTGTCTTGTGAAAGATACGTGAATTTCAATACACATTTTGATGATTTATAATAAGGATCATTATCGTCAACAAAAAAAGAAACATCAAATTATAGAAACATTATTGTTAAATTATTCCCAGAGTTGAATTGTGGTGGCATAGTAAAATAATCCACTTACTGTAGAGCCTGGGACAACTTTATAGTAGGCTTCGAGGCTCCACTTTGTCCATTTGCAAGACGTAGTCAAGACGGCTGGAATGGAGACTGGATGCAGTCGATGATCATGGCGTACTACGTGTCTTGCCGTGCTCTTAGCGCTCCACGTCGCTTTGCTGGGTCCGCCTTTTTGCCCGTTGACCAGCTGGTGGTTCCGGGTCCAGTCTTCACATGCAGTGAGTGACAATCCCTGACTCACCGAGGGTTTGAGAACCGTAGATTACCCTCAACCTGGTTTAGCCGGCCAGTCGAAGCCGTTGCACGTGGTGTGGCAGCTACTTGGAGCCACAGGTGAAATCTGAGCGCCAAGTGGAGACCAAAGGTGGAATAGCTACCCACAAGGAGTATGACTGCTACCACCACCAGCGGAACCACACCTCCATGAGCACCTTTACAACTCTTCCTCACTTTAACCCAACTCACGCGCAATTCATTTATGTCATCACCCGTGCCCAAGGTCCTGCGTCGATGGGCGAGCTGCGACGTTACAGGTATGAATGCACTGGCAGCCGTAGTGGCGGACCTGCACGCAGGCGGCTCAGGCCATATGGTCGTCTTCCATTGATCTGAATCAGAAATGGATGTCGGCAACCGTCTAAGCGACTAAGAAGACCTCTTCATGATAACGCTGCTTACATCTGTAGCTTGAGGAAGGGGATAGGAAAGGTGCCCTAAAAAAAAGCTTCCTTCATCTACCCCGACTAGCTTACCGTGGTGAAGGGAATCCCATTCTTGCAGTCGAAACACAAAAAAACCACGAAAGGTTCCACTCATTCTTGGTGCGTGGAACATACACATTCTATTGGATCGTGCAGAGGATGACAGACCGGAGAGAAAAACTGTCCTGATTGCAAGAAAGTCTGCTCGCTACAAGACAGAGATAGCGGCCCTGAGTGAAACTCACTTGGCCGAGGAGGGCCAACTGACTGAAGTGGGAGCTTGTTACACCTTTTTCTGAGGTGGACGGGGCACTGATGAACGTCGTGAGTCTGAAGTTGGATTTGCTGTCAAGTTGAGTTTGGTCAATAAGCTCTCCATCTTACCAAGGGGAATTAATGACCGGCTTAAAATGATGAAGCTACCCTTACATGGAAAAAGCAAGTCACACTCATTAGTGATTATGCACCAACCATGACCAACTCTGAGGAAGCCAAAGACAAGTTCTACCTGGAACTGGAAGTTCTGATTGCTTCAGTACCCAATTCAGACAAGCTGATCATTCTTGATGATTTTAACGCCATATTTGGCGCGGACCACATCTTGTGGGAGGGAGTTATTGATATACATGGAATTGGCAACTGCAACAGTAATGGACATCTGCTGTTGAGGATGTGCGCAACACATGATCTCCTGATCACAAACCTCGTCTTCCGTCTGCCTAACCGTAATAGAACACCTTGGGCGCACCCACAGTCTAAGCATTAGCATCAGATCGACTACATCTTAGTCCGTAGGCGTGACAGGCAGGATGTCCTTGTAACCAAGGCGATGTGTGGTATTGAAAGCTGTGCAGACCACATGATACTGATTTCCAAGATGAATCTTAGAATTCAACCTCCCACACGTCCTCATGGAATTAGAGTCCCAAAGCGACTCAACGTCTCCAAAGTGAAAGTCTGCAACACTGAGCAAGCTCTGACAAGCCAACTAGAGACCATAGACTCTGATACCAACGACGTAGAGAAGTGCTGGGTGGCCTTCAAACAGCTGATGTACTCTACTGCATCTAAATCCTTTGGCATCACTGTGCGAAACCATCAATGCTGGTGAAGAAATACAGTCCCTGCTAGAGGATACGTATCGTCTCCATCGTGCGTACAGCATCGACAGCACGTCCGCTGCAAAGAACGATGCCTTCAGCAGAGTCCGCCAACCTGTGCAGAAAAAAAACTATGCTAGATACAGTACACATAGCTGAACCAAAAGGCTGATGATCTACAGTCATTTGCCGACAGAAAAGACATGAAAGATTTCTATGATGTCTATGGCCCAGTAACATCGGGCACATCCCCACTCTTGAGCTCCGATTGCAGGACTCTCATAACCGAGAAGGAGAAAATACAGACCCTCTTCCATCAACGATGAAACGATCAACCGTCTACCCCAGGTGGAGATCAACGACAGATTGGCTGACCATCCAGCAGAGCTGGAAACTCATAAGGCCATTGTGTACCTGTCTAGTGGGAACGCTCCAGGAGCTGACTCCGCCCCATCTGTGATCTACAAGTCTGGTGGGCCCAAGCTTGTGTAAAGACTAACAGTGATGATCTGTGGGATGTGGAAGATGAGACTCATACCCCAGGAATTCAAACTTCATTCATCATCTACATTTATAAACGCAAAACCGAGACATGGACTGTGTATAGCCGCCACGTTAAAAAACGGAGCCACTTCCATGTGAGTTCCCTGAGAAAACTATTGAAAATCAGATGGCAGAACAAGGTACCGAACACAGAGGTGCTCACTCAGGCTGACATGACATTCATTCACACCATGTTGTGCAAGGCACAACTCCGATGGGCTGGCCATGCTGTCCGCGTGTCGGTAGAACGCCTACCTAAGAAGGTCTTCTTTCGAGAGCTAGATCAAGGCAAGAATCTCACGGTGTTCAAAACATAGATGTACAATGACACCTTCAAGTCATCGCTGAAGAACGATGGCATTGATCCTGACAGCAGCAGCAGGGAAGTTCTACAGACCAGACTCCCAGACCAAAATAAAGCCTCCTACGAGAACTTTCTCCGTAGAAGCCTCGGATTTCAAAAATAAGCCTTCCTACGAAAATTAATTTGCGTAAATTCACTCCCGACTGCAATTTTTTGTGAGCAAATTCAATGATTCTAGACAAGGAAAAAAAGGGGGGGGGGAATTTATTCCGTCGACGAAGTTTGCAAGGTTTGGCTGCTAATTTATGAATAAATTTGATCAAGACCGATTCGATATCTACTACGCGGATCATGAAGATTAATCGTGATGAAACCATGCGGTATTGCCTGGGCGTGGCTGAAGAAATTTTTAAATTTGTTTATGTCCATATCGCCGTTGCACCAAGTCTGATGAATATTTCTCAGCGTGTGAGTATCAACGCCATTGAAAACTGATAAGATATTGCAATTGTCTCTAATTACCTTTGGAATTTGCGTATATCGCTGCGTCACGTAAATCACATCGGTGTTCTTGTGTCGGCCACGCGAGAATATCCTAGCCGGATTAGTTTGCTTGTCCAGCATTACATCATCGAATACAACAAGATTATTAACGCCGCCATCTAAATTTTCCACTGATGGGGTATCATTGATGTCTGTGATGAATTCGATTGTGCCTTCGTCGGTATTGTCGCTGAATTCCTTTAGCACTTGATAACAACGCTGATCATCAACGGACGGTGCAACCAAATACAACTTATCCCATTTTAACCATCGCATTATCAAATTTAGCAACAATTGAGTTTTTCCAGAACCGGACGGGCCAATAATTATCATCCTTATCGAATTCGGTAACACCGCGTTGTGTTTCGCTTGTTCGCGTTTCTTCGTGGCGGAAAAATCAATTACATTCATGTTACTAGAATACATGGATCTATATTGTGTTAAGTGTCGCACTCACACAGCTACGATAAATCCAACCGAAATCGTCACACGCAACAACAGGAACGCAATTGCAGGAGAATGCGAAGTTTGCAAAACACGCAAGTTCAGATTTGTAAAAAAAAAAATAGAAGAACCGGAGGAGACTTCGCATCCCTCTTGTCAAAATTACCCGGAACTCCCTGGGCGAAATATCCCGGAGAGAAACATTTGCCAGGATACAATTACTGCGGACCCGGCACAAGGCTCGATATAAGACTCAACGATAATAATCAACCAAATCCCGGCGAGGATCCAGTAAACGCCATCGATAACGCGTGTTACTATCACGATCTTGCGTATCGCAGCGGGGATTTACAACAACGGCATCTCGCTGATGTCAGGCTAATTCATGCAATAGACGCGATTCCTAACAAAAATTTCAAAGAAAAATTGGCAACTTGGCTGGTAAAAGGCGCAATGAAAGGTAAATTAGTATTCGGCGCTGGTAAATAATAATGGAGCAAATATATTATTCTCCGCGAGGATTCTGGCGAGGAAAATCAGCAATTGCCAAACTCGCCAAGGCAGCAAAAGTAAAACAGTCCGTTGCTGAATCGTGGCTATCGAAACAGGCAGTCTGGCAAATATATCTTCCTCCGCCTAAGAAAATGTCATATGCGAGTTTCTCTGTCAGCGTCCCTAATGAAGTCCATCAGGCTGATTTAATGTTTCTTCCTTACGATACCGTCGACGGCGTCACATACAAATATGTCCTGACAGTCGTTGATATCGCTAGCAGGTATAAAGAAGCCGAGCCGTTATCGAATAAAACAGCAACGGAGATCGCTAAGGCGTTTAGCGAAATTTATTCACGATCCCCGTTGACATGGCCAAATCTTCTTCAGGTTGATCCAGGTCGAGAATTTCTTGGCGCGGTTACTTCACTGATGAAAAAGAATAATGTTAAAATCCGTCGCGGTATTGTAGGTGTTCATCACAATCAAGCTATCGTTGAGAGATTCAACAAAACTCTTGCAGAACGATTATTCGGATACCAGTACGCGCGTGAATTTATTCAAGATAATCGATCTCATGATTGGGTATCGAGGTTGCCTCATGTGATTAACGCACTAAATAATGAGACGACTCGAACAATAGCAATGAAACCCGCAATTGCGATTACAAGATCGAAAATACCACTAAAGCGAGATTCCACAATTTCGCCTGTGCTAGGTAACGTCAAGGTCCGGTATTTATATAAAGAAGGCGAGGCCGAAGGAGGAAGAAAAAGAGCAACCGATCCAAATTGGAGCATAACAACACACAAAATATCAGCCGTAACAAGATCATCGGGAAGACCAGCAATTTATTTCCTAGATTCACTAGCGCCACAACGCGGATTTACCAAGGAAGAATTACAAATAATACCGAAAGATACTCAACTACCGCCAGCGTCATTAATGTGAAACCGAATTCTACCTAACTGAGATAATTTTCTTACTCTTGACACGGCTAAATAAACTAAATTTGACCAGGAAATTCTATCATCGACGATCCAAACTTGACCATCTACGGTCAATCCCTGCGATGAGTGTATCGTTGTTGCGTAGCCTAATTTCCATGGCGATCTTTCTGCGTTTATCGCGTCATTGACAAGATTAATATCAACGAGAATAATATCATTCAAGACTAAGATTTTTTCCTCTCCGCAGGGTAAGGTAACACTAATATTTTGTTTTCTGGTATCAGCGGGCCTGTAACACAACGGCACCTGCAATGTTGGAAATTTCTCACAATGAAGCTTGAATAACATTTCCTGAATAACATCACGAACAATTTTCCTACTAGCAACAATCAAATGATCGGGACGCCATAAATTAAGAAAAATATCCATCGGAGTCTCGTCGATTATTTTTCTCATCACATCGCATTGAATTTTATTCGGTTGTAATCGAATTATTTTCTTAAATTCGGTCAGTAAAATATCATCGGATCTATAATCAGCGTCGATTTCCTCATAATAGTCAACAAAGTTCCTGAGCCATTCGTGAGGAGATTCACCATCAATCGGATCAGGTTGGCCATGATCTCCGCACATTACCACGGCTGTATTTTTCTCCTCCAGCCATGCCAGGAATGATTTTAATACAACTAAATTTACTGTGCAAATTTCATCAAATATTATAATTCTGTTGATATATTTATTTCCCATGCGAGCCGAATCCCATAATCCACCGCTGTATTTGAAATAACTATGATACGTACCAGAATCAACGCCGCGTTGCCTTATTTCTCGCGCTAATCTGTGAGTTGGAGTCAACACTATCATATCAGATTTCGCAAATAAATTTATCGCTCGCGTTGTTTTACCGCTACCACCAGATCCATTTAGGTAAACGAATTTGTTACGTGAAATCGGGTCAAATGCGGATGCAGCCGTCGATATTTCCTCAAATTTATCTCGATGAAATTTATCGCAATCTTCGACATCGGCGTCCTCACAGTAATCTAGGATATCCTCGTTTTTTATCCTCCAAGTGCCCCAAGAGCCATCGGAGATTAAATTCTCCAGCCTATACTGATATTTCTTATCGATATAAAACGAGTCCGTTGCGACCCTTACCGCGATATCAGAAAATTTATTTATCATCGACAGTAAATTTATACTCACATAAGCGAGCATCGATGATCTCAAATGCGTATACTGCGCTGATTCTCCATCGAGATAGCTAATTACGGTACCCAATTTTTCTCCGTCAATGATAATATTCTCTCTGTTGCAGAATATTCCTCGCGATACCGTATCGGCAATAATAAAATCCATCTCGGCATCGTTGATAAACAATCTAGCGTGTCGGTGTTTATGATCAACGGATCCTCCTTGAGTAAATTTACCAATTATTTTTCTTCCGATATCTTTCGCGTTTTCACAATCCGTCGGTAGCCACACTTCAGTTTGTTTCCTGTATGATATAATTGCCTCGCTAACCGTCAACGATATTAACATTGACGAATCCAGCATATACCTCAATAACACTATAGGGACCCAACGACGCTGCGATAAATGCCGACCAAACCAAATATAACAAATTTTATGTAAATTTTCAGCAAGCTCGAATGAAGTTACATAAGCGAATCCGGTCATGACAAAATCAGGCAACGGTCCGTTAATTGCAACTCTCGTCATCTCGCTGGTGGGATGACCAAATTTAGCAAAATAATCCGCACAATCGCCGTATCCTAGGAAACTTCCAGGATAGCACGCGCTCATATCAACGGAGATCATATCTTCGAAATAATATTTGGTATTCCATAATCCGCCATGGCCGTACTCGATACAACTAAGTTGAATATCAGCGAGGTATTCGTTCCTTGTAGGTTTCCATGAATTTCTTTCTCTGGCAGCGTGAGCAGCAACAGACGGAACAGTAAAGCAGTTCGTTAATAACTGATCAGGATTTGACGAATATTTCACCGCGATATTTTTCATAGATTCATGTAATTTTTCATCTCGATAAATATCTCCGCGCGGCAATATAAACTGATCATACTTTTCTTCGCTCGAGAATAACCAAACCGATATTGGATCAGACGCGGCTAATATTTTGATATATCGGAACATGGCATCGGAATTGTCTTTTGCATCATCAACAGGATAAAATTTAACAACCCGATCTCGCGGGAATATCATTACCGACTGCGACCACGCATGTGAATTATGATCAACAATCTCGATTGGTACTCCTCGAGATCTATATGGCGACGAATATAATATTTCTCCCGATAGTGTTTTCACCGTGATAGGAAATTTAAGTTTCTTGCTCAACACAGCAACATCGTCAATCGACGCGCCATCAACAACCGTCTTTGCCCATGAATTAATTTTATCCAACCTCAACTGAGTCAGGCCAGATCCGCGACGAGCATTTTTCATGTGCTCGATAACGCGCTCAGCCACGCAATTTATCATCGGAGATTCTTTCATCGCGGGTAGATTTTTCACATCCGGATTATTATTCAACCGATAAATTCCATAAACAACAGCGCTAGATGGATATGCCCTAGCATAATAAGGACCGTCAATTCCCAATAATAATCCTGGCTTCGAATTTTTATCAAGAACGACGTTTTTCTTACCGCCACGTATTGGATCTCGTTTATCGCGAATAATCCAAGTGTCGTCAGGCATTTGTGCGATGAATTTTATCCCAAAGATAAATCGCTCTTCCTTGTGTTCGAATTTTATGTGCTCGATTATATTCTTGGCCCGCTCTAGGTTCATCGTGGCATCAACGGAGTTAGTTTTCCATGTCGACCAAGTGTGAATCGCTCCATCATCAAGGAATTCTCTCTTGGCGCGATCGACCTCAGGAATGATATATTCTGCCTCATCAAGATCAAATACGTCCATTATTATATTTTAGACAAATATCTAAATTATAATGAATAAATGTTCGTGGATACCAATCGGATCAACAAAATCATGCGACAAATCCTGCAGAGGCGATTATTGTGGTGCTCACATATATGCGATTCGACGAGGCAGTAAAGGACCACAGCGGTGTTTAGTTTGTCAAGTTGGCACGCGAGGAAAGACTCGATTGTGTTTATCCTGTGGAGGGAAAAATTATCGGGAATTGCTCAGATATTACAAAAAGAAATCTTCCTCGGTGATAACATGCGAAGAAGATTATATTAATCGATTCAAAGCAAATTATGATTTAGACAGATAAATATTATATAATGGAAATGAAATCAACGATTCCTGCAATGACAATCACGCACGAGTATAAATCTCATCCTACGATCATGGGATACGAGGCATCATCCGATGGTACCGTCAGACATATCAGAACGAAGAAACATGTTGGTAGAGTTGGCAATTCGGGTTATTTGATATGTAACTTCAGTAATGGTGGAAAGAGAAGATCCACAAATTACGCCCTTCATCGGTTTGTATTCGAGTGTTTCCGCGGACTCATCAAGAATAATTTGGTCATTGACCATATCGACGGAAACAAACTTAACAATAAACTTTCCAATCTACGCGCTGTATCTCAAAGTGTAAATTGCATCTTTGGTAATACTGGGCGACACCCTAAATACGCCAAGGCCGTCAAATCGATAAATCAGGAAACGGGCGAGGAGATGATATTCGAATCGATGAGCGCCGCTGCAAAATATTATGAAATTAATTCACGCTCGGTGAAATTCGCGGCAGAAGGAAAAATCAATGCGACGTTTTCCTACAATCTCGGTGAATGGATCAAATTCTCCTATATACCAATAATATTCGATTCGGAAAGCGACGAAGAATAATTGAATATTACAGAATTAATATAACATGAATGAAAAAAACATAAATAACATCATCGAAGCCATCGATGATCTAAGGAAAAAAATAAATCTTCCCTCGGAGTTGGACACGAATAAAATTCGATCCGAATTCGAAACAATCATTCAAGGAAAACTCGAATACAAATACACGCTACCATCCGAATACAAATTAATAAAGAAAATCCAAATTGCGATGTATCAATCGTTAGCTACAGTCAGCGATGATCAAATTGAGGATTTTGTTAAATTATCGACGCTGGTTGAAAAAGCTAGATTGATTTTATCCGACGAATATGAATCAAGAAAAATTACAAGCTCGCGCATCAGACAACTGAAAAAGCTTGTCGATGAGAACAAGGCCAAGGAAATATCCTCCTGAAGAAATTCCGCAAACAACAAAAAAAAAATTAAAAAAATATATTAATTTTAAAAAAATTCCCTGGATTTTATTTATTTTTTTTTGGCCTGTTTTCCATGGCGGATGGATTTACGATTTCACCAGCAGATTGATACTAACAGTTTCCCCTCGGATATCAAGTAAATTTCCTTTCTGATCCGTTAGTTTGAAATTTATCCTTGACAACAATCGATTATGACATCGCAGATAAAACGGATTCACCGGCTCCTTTATTATCAAATAACCAGGAGAGGCGCTAGGTGAAAACGAATACAAGATGAATCCCTGTTGTGCCTGATTTGACTCTGATGAATCAACATTGTAGCTGCCCTCGACAACATCCGCGTGAAGATAAATCGCGATAACTTCCGTTATATTAACGATACCTGGCGAGATATGCCGCCCTTGCCCGGCGGGATCATTATCGTGTTTGAGAATCGATTCTGATTGTATTTTTTTAGTCCACGCGGCATGTAACTTCGGAAATAAATCATCGATGGTATCAGTAACAGATTTTCTCATTTTATCAACGTCATAATCAGGAAATTTGAAATTTGGTAGCGTTTCCTCGGTTAATCCAAATACTCTCATGAATTTTTGTTTTTCTCCTGAATTTTTGATCAACTCGAATTTGCTAATAGGAAGAACATAATCGGCAATTGATATATCGTCGACTATCGCCTGAATAAACATACCATGATAATATTCAACATCATTCGCGAGTTGATTTAAAATCTTCACGCGTTTGATAATTTCGCTACATGAGCCTGATTTATTTAAGATGCATTCATGAAAGGATTCCCGCAATAAATTTAATTGTATTGTATGTTCTTGAATAAATTCGTCGAGGGTTCTTCTTACCAAGATACCATCTATGGGGGCTATTATCTTAATGTGGGTAGCGTCGAAGATTTTCACACCGGGGGGAATTTTAGGAAGAGGCAACCACGAGAGAATTCTTTCGTTAATAAAAGTAAAAGCGAATATTACCAGGTTAATTTTGTGGTTATTCATGAGGTTGATGGCGCTATCGATCAGAGGTTTGTGTTTGATATCTCCATACCATCCTTCGTCGGTGGTAAAATCTTCTTTTTTTGGTTCCGGTAGTTCTGGAGGAGCTTCCTCGTACCAACCTGGAATAATAAAATCTGATTTTTTTGGTTTTGCTAGAGGTGCGATTTCAGGCCAACCTAATATGGTCCTAATCGATGATTGGTAAATATCTACCATGTACGGCGATTTCACTTCTATCATCGATGATAGCGTTGGTTCGTGCGCAGATATTTTTATTCCCGGAGTAGCATCGCCGGTTATATTTGATACTCTGGTAGTAAATTCCTTATCCAGCTGATCAATTTCGTAACTGCCTGTTGGTATGCCAACGACGATCCAATCAGGTGTTCCATCGGGTTTGTTTTTGTTGGCAAAAACAAGTGAATTATTCGATGATAATCTGCCGAATGATTTCGATCTAACATTGGGCCAACTATTGTAGACACGCAATTGTGTTAACGCAATTTCTTTGACGCTGATTGGTGTCGGAAAATTGATGCTAAATTCTGGATTGGTTGAGCTTAACGATATTAACGTTGTTGTCGGCGGTGTCGTGTTTGTCACGATCTGGGCTAGCTCGGACATTATTAATATTCATTTGTTCAATCTCCGAGTAAATACTTATCATTACCGAAAATTCTGAATCGGAGATAACGCCGTCGTTGAGACTCTCCGAAAGCAGCGATGATAATTTCGAATACGCGTCGTTGATTTTAGTTAGTTTGTTTTTGTACAACGATAACTTTTCACTCGTGCACGAGGATATCTTTTTCGCTACGATATTGAGAACACCAGCGATTGTCGTTGTTGACGAGATTATTATCGTTGCAACGATTGGCGCGATTGTTGTTACCGCGGATAAAATTATTCCAGCACCAGCGACTACCGCGGATACCGCGTACACGGCGACGTCAATGGTAACTAATCTACGCTGGTATTTTTTTATTTTTGTTTGATATTCGTCGAGGAGTTTTTTTAGCGAATCCTGCCATGATCGCGCCTGATTGTAACGGTAATCCGATGCGGTCATTTATTAGTTAATTTACCTGACTAATTGGATTCAATATGATAAATATTCGAATATTACAAAATATTGCACTGGTCCCATGGTGGTTCTATCTGGTGGTTCTAGTGTGAAATTTGCGATGGTACCTTCATTTAACGAAATAATGAAAAATCCAGGATAATATTCATGAATTTCATAATTAGAATTTACATTGAATTTTATCCTGGATATAACATAAACTCGATATACACCCCGAAATGGCGCGGTAAAGTTAAAAGAATCATCCTCGGGTGTCCAAGTGAGAGATAATATTTTAACAACAAATGTCACACTACAGGATATATTCGCTGTTATAAACTGATTAGGTACCGAAATACGCGCTAATATTGGAATATCCAACGGTAATATTTCTTTTTTAATATCGTTAATTTTTGTAGTTGCGTCGAGAAGTTTCGCGTTGATTTCTTGAATTTTTCCATCGTTCACTGATGTATCGACCTTTTGACGCGCTAATTCACGTACCGCGTTAATTTCATCGTTAATTTTTTTTATTTTCTCATCTGTCAATTCACGCATCGCGTTAAACCCCTTAGTAAATTCGGGAACAACAACATCGCTGAGTTTATTAATTTCCTTGTTGATATCGTCGATTGTTGCTCTCTGACCTAACGAGATATTTATTTTGGTAATTTCCTCGTTAATGGATTTTACTCTCTCGATGAGATCGCTGTGTGATGTTCTATCGGCTTTTTGAAATATTAATGCACGTGCCGATTCAATATCTTTGTTGATTTGAGCGATATCTTCGTTGATTTTTCTTGTTTTCTCGGTAAGATCGTTATGTGATGTTCTATCGGCTTTTTGAAATATTAATGCACGTGCCGATTCAATATCTTTGTTGATTTGGGCGATATCTTCGTTTATTTTCTTTGTTTTCTCGGTAAGATCGTTATGTGTAGTTGAGGAGGTTTCGATGAATTTTTTTATATCCTCGTCGAGTTTTTTACTGAGATTTTTTGATGTATCGTCTAGTTTTTTAAGATCGTTAGTTAGCTTGGTAAATCTTTTTGTCACTCTGTCCTGAAGATCGTCGTGTAATGCTTTATCAGCCTTTAGAAGCATCGCCGCTGATAGCTCCTTGTCGGATTTTTCTACATCCGCGATATTGGCCTTTAGTGGTAATACCGCGATAATATCGGTAATATCAGCAATAGATTTTAATACCATCTCCGATTGACGAGTAAATTGACTAATATGATCGCGGTATTCGTCTCGCTTGATTATATCAGTTATTTTGACGTTGCTGGTGTGTAATCGCCCTTCGGTATTTTGAAAAACAGCAACTTCGCCAGGGTCCACCTCTGACAGCGATAGAAGATTGTTAATATCGCTCTTGGTTGCGAACTTTGATAGATCGACGTCAGTCAGTTCTGCTTTTTCCTTCCTCTAGATAAATCTACCGTAAATATCAACCATGATATTTATCTACGGCGTATTCAAATACAATTTTGTGATACGGACCGGATGATTTTGAAATTGCGTCAAGAACATTAATTGATTCAGGGCCGCATATTGGTGGATCCGCTAATGTTTGTGTTGGAAGAGTCGAATACCAAACCGGAAGATTTAGTTTTGACACGTATTTGATAAATTCATTTGGCGGTGCTAATCCATACGAATCAAAGTAAATAACTTCGCGAGGATTAATCGCGTAGGCAACCCAGTGTGTTCCAGGGCCGGTATTTTTATCGAGATTTATTATTCCTGTCTCGGTAGGGTTTGGTTTTTCTGGTAGTTGATCTCGCATAAATACGCCTCTGAAAAATTTTATTTTTTTTTTCTTTGCTTCGCTAAGTAAATCTAAATTTGAATAGGCCGTGCTAATCTTAGGCCGGATCCGTATGGGGGCCGTCTTAGATAAAGGCCGGATCCTTTTTGTTGTTTTTGCAACAGGAGAGAGAGGACGGGAAGTAACCCTCCTTTTTTTTACCGTATCTCCCTCCCACCACTTTTTCTCCTAATTTGGAACCTATGCCCGAGAGCGCGCCTAATCCTAATGTCTTTCCAATAATCGGAAGGGCCATTTTTATCAGAGGGAGAAAAGGAAGAAATCCGCCTGTTTTGACCATGTCTCTGATGGCGCCTATAGAAAGGCTCACATGAACACCGGAATTTGCTGATTTGGCTCTGGTAAATCTTTCACGCTGACTTCTAGTTAGCGATAGTTTGTTAGGTCCACCGTGAATTTGATCGTTTTTCAAGGTTAAACTCAAACCACTTCGCCTTGTTGTTGCTGCTTGGAGCTTTTTTATCTGACCCGGGGTCAGAGTTACACTGACGTGCTCGTACGGCATATTAATAATCGCTTAGTCTAAATTTGGAATTTATCACATATTCTCGACAGGAGCATCGATGACTCTCATTCTGCCGCTGATTCCTTCCAGTATCATTGTTCTATCGCTGAGGATTACCGCGATGGCTCTTGCTGCTCCGGCTGTGTTAATTCTGGCTTTGAAATGAATATCAACAACGGATTGTTTTACCAAATCGAGATGCTCCAAGGAAAAGTAATAGATGGGATAAAGTTTATTAAAATCCAACTGTGATATTTGCAATCCGGTATCGATATTTTGATCGCGACCCATGAAACTTAACAATCGATGATATGCGCGGGCCGTCGAATAGTTGGCAAAATCGATGGCTATTTCCTCTGATGGCTCTTGCTGGCCGTTTATTCTCAGTGAGACGTTTGTTGCCGCGAATTGATCGAATATCATATGACTGTGAAGTTGATCGTATCTGTTTGCGGCTTGAAGAGCAACAAAGATGTGTCTAGGTGCCGAAACACCTTGTTGTGACGCAATTCGCCAGGTAAATATTCCGTTGATATTAACATCGCAGGAGTCGGTCATCGTTGTCAACCAGGACATGACGGATTTTCCGCCTTGATTCATGAATGATAATAATTTTTCTTCCTCAAGTATCGATGGGGTTATCGCTGGCATCCACAAGGTAAATTTGTTTAGGATTACCTTGCCTGCATCGCCTGCTACTCGCCAGATGGCTTTGTCATTGCCAGTAGCGTCCCGAACGAAAGTTATCGTGTGTTTTGCTCCGTAAATAACTTTCCTGAAATGCCTGCAAAATCCAAAAATGTGAGATAGCGGAATTGCACAGGAAAATCTTAGTTCATTGTCAGTCAGCATAGATCTTCTCGTGGCAAATCCAAGGTTGTAATTGGGATTGATACCGAGCATTACAGCGACGTTGGTGGCGTTGGCATCATTAGCAGCATTTTTCGGTATGCCGGTATTAAACGAAACATGATCAGCGGTATTAGAATTATCTTTGGCGAACATCATACTAGGACCGGCTGATCTGGTAAAATCATCCGAATATCTCGCTAGTCCTATTATCGTTGTTGCTATATCAACATTATCGGTAATTGATTCGATCTCTCTTCCATCGATCATATAAGTAGCACTCTTGAATAATGCCATAATGCCGTTATTGACGAATCCAATTTTAAAATCTGCTTCAAAATTGGTATTATCTTCCTTTGCAATTCTCCCAACAACTTCGATATATGCCTCGGATGGAAGAAAATACCTTGTTGTATCGTGAACTTGAATTTCCAAGCGATTAGGTGTATTTGGTTCAACCGCATCGTATGAGAAATACTGGAAATCTCGCACGGATGTATCTCTGCCTACAGGCTCGTCCATGTCGAACACTTCATTTGACACTTGTGCGAACATTATTATTAAGAATATCATCTAAAACGAAGACCGCTACCTGAAACGAAGCTTGTATTTGCAATTTCATTTGCTAGATTTGTCTTAGCAATTTCATTTGGTAGATTTGCCTTAGTAATTTTCTTTGCAAGATTTGTGTTAGTAATTTTCTTTGCAACTTCCTGTGCGAGGTTTGTGTCAGCAACTTCCTGCGCTAGATCATTTATTTTTTTATTTGCTGCGTCGTTTATGACCTTGCTGATTTCGGGTGGCATTTCACTGGTGATAGGCAATTTAACTGGCTCTCTTTTTCGTATTAAATTTGATATTTTTTCTCTGACAAAATCGTAGCCTTTACTAGCTATTTTTTTGATACCAGAAATGGCAGCACTCTTGCCGATATTTCCTATTGCTTTTAAGCCAATTTGCTTAATTATTGGTCCGATTTTAGGTATTACTCGCGTAACGAGACTTCCAACAATATCGCCAAGTCCGTTACCGTGGATGTATCTGTATACGGGTAATCTAGAGTTTACTACGCGGACCTGTCTAGGCCTGCGTTGATATTTGTGAACGATCATGTTATTTCAATTGTGTTATTTTAATCGATGAGCTCATCGATAAGTTCCTTGTAAATGTGAGAGTCGATGACACCACCGCGGAATAATCGCTGACAAATATCCGAGGCTTCGTTGATTACTTCGCGAGAGTTATTTCCAGCTCGTTTTCCTCCGATTAATACCTCGAGGCGAGATACGTCGTTGACAACGCTGTCAGGGCAAATGGTATATCCGCTTCCTATCTTTGGTTTTGGTGTTGATGGTTCTTTAAACCAATCCGTTAACACGTCCTTCTCTTCCTTTTCTTTTTCTTTTTGTTTTACTTTTTCCATAAATTTAAAATATTCGTCATCACGTTTGTAAGGTGGTTTTTTACTAGCAAAATATATCCATTCGATATATTTGTTTTTTTCAAGAGGTTTTTCACGAACATTGGGGTTTAAATATTTATCCCTATCATTATAATCCGCGGCAATATCTACTAAATTTTCTCCCCTTGCGATTTGTTCATGCACATCACGGGTAAAAACATTTCCGATAGCTTTATGAAAATTTTCATAGTCGGACTTCGCAGTTTCTTTCTCTTGTTGAGTTATTTCTTGTGATTTATCCGAAGTTTTTTTTTCCTCCTTCCTTGCATCTGCGATATCCAGAAATTTACTATACAGGGCACTGGTTTTTCTCACCTCAGATAAATTAAATCTAACTCGAAATAAATTATTATACCAAACATCCCGCGATTTAATTTTTTTCAATCCCTCCTCCGTTAAAAAAGCCTTTCTATTGTCAAAGGAATCTTCAACAAAAATAGCAAATAATCTAATATTATCTCCAATTACCTCAAATTGTTTTTCCATTGTTTCCCAACCACTCTTGGTAAATTTTTCTATTATTATATCTCGAGGTTCTTTTTTTTTAACACCCTCCTTCCTTTCTTCTTCTTCTTCCTCTTGAGTTTGTTCTTCTTCTTCCTCTTGAGCTTGTTCTTCTTCTTGCGTTTGTTCTTGCCGTAATTTTTGATCTTCATCTAATTCTTCAGGAATTTGCCCCGTCCTCAATTCTGCTTGTGCTCGTGCTTGTGCTTGTGCTCGTGCTTGTGCTTGTGCTTGTTCTTGTTGTGCTTGTGCTTGTGCTTGTGCTCGTGCTCGTGCTTGTGCTTGTGCTCGTGTTTGTGTTTGTACTATTCGCTCCGGCAATAATCGAGTGTGTTGCTCGATATTCTGTGTCATAGGAATAAGCCCCTTCTTCCTAAGTTCCTTATCTTCCTTTTTGTCGCCGTATGCGACTTGCTCGATTGCTCCAGTGACTGGACTCAACAACTTTGACGATATCTCAGTAATTCCATATTGCGAATCTTCGTAATCACGAACTTTTTTCTTAAATAATCGTTTTGCCGGAATAAACTTCCTTACTGCCGCTAACTCTTCTCGCGCTAATCTTGCAGAGTGAGGCTCTCCAACTCTACTAGCTTTCCGACTCATATTATTTTCAACTATATTGTTTTAATGCGAGGTAAAATTAGGATCGGCAGCCAAACCTTGCAAACTTCGTCGACGGAATAAATTCCCCCCCCCCTTTTTTTCCTTGTCTAGAATCATTGAATTTGCTCACAAAAAATTGCAGTCGGGAGTGAATTTACGCAAATTAATTTTCGTAGGAAGGCTTATTTTTGAAATCCGAGGCTTCTACGGAGAAAGTTCTCGTAGGAGGCTTTATTTTGGTCTGGGAGTCTGGTCTGTAGAACTTCCCTGCTGCTTGACAGCTGAGAGAGTGTCGCTGTTAATCGATCTGCTTGGCTCAGTCAAGTCAATGCCGGTGCGGAAGCCTTTCAGCAGAAAAGACTGGTGGACGCAGATGAGAAATGTGATCTGCGTAAATTCAGGAATAGCAGTACCGCCACTCCCAGTCAGCAACCTGTACATCAATGTTACCACTGCAACATATTCTTCCGGGCCCTGATCGGACTAATCAGCCATCTCCGGACACACTCCCAGTGAATCGATGACATGTAATAGTCCTGATCGAAACCGATGGAAGAACATCATAATCATCATATTAGGCTAGCCAAACAAATGTTAAAGAAAACAACGACCATTTGCGCAACGTTTTACGTTAAAAATTTAAAAGTGTACTCTTGCCATGATGCAAAATCAATGAAATTTGCGGGTGTCGGGAAATTGAAAATAAGAACTTTGGACATTATAAAAACATGGTTTTCAGATAATTCAATGCGAAATTAAATTTTGCTTTGCAATGAGCTTTATAGTTTGATTTTCAGGTAGGCAACCACATTTTAAAAAACAATATTTCTGCCACTGCGTAAGGCACATATTAGATCATAGTTTAAGGTCCGCTTCTTGCCTTAAAGAAAACAAATTTAGGAAATGAGCAAAGCAAGTACAGATCTTTTGCATAGACTGCATCAAATTGTGATAATTTTTATTTATGATTGTAATTTGTACAGAATATCTTTATTTCGTTTTTGCTTTCGTGTCTAAAATTTGTTAAGATCATACTATTGCATATAATCTATAAATAGATGTTGATGTATGTGTTGACAATTATTAATAATAATTTTAAAAATGATACTTAAATAACACTTATGGCTTAATTTTTCAGTGGCTGATGGGGTTTAGACGTTTTTGAATAATTCTGCAACTTTCCATTGGTTGGACTAGTTCGCATGAATGGCCCAAATCGACCCTAAAAGAGTCGTGTATTCTGTCAGGTGGCATTTATTGCTAAATATAGTCGCAATATACGGTGTATATACGGCGATAATTAACCAGTCAGTTTCGTTCCGATTTGGGAGTCAGTCACACTTATAGTTTTCCTGTGTGCAGACGTGTTTTTCTTTACTGTACTTACTGAAATTGAAACTGCTCATTATTTGAAGTATAATATTATTCTTGAACGGTTTTAAGTTATTCTAAGGAATTCTGGACAACGCCATCTTGACAGCGTCACGGTTCTTAAAGGACTAGTACATTTCCTGTTTCGAAATTGAAAACGAATTTTTCATTCATTTACAACTTTCATAGACCTTTTTATGGACTAGCATGGATTCGCTTCGTTAAACTGGAAGTTCCTTTCGCATTTTCATTTATAACTTTTATAATTAAATCTTTAGTTAAGTGTTTAGAAAATATGTTGGGTTTGCTTCTCTTTTCTGTTAGTTTGTCACTATAGGGCCGTAACATAGCGCTATGGATCATAACCCTTACTCACATTTATCCCTGTTCTCTACACTCTTCGATATCTACCAGGCTTTTCATCGACATATGAACTTTGTATTTCACTGCATTCCCATTTAGAGAATGTCATCAAGACCTTCTACCAGTTTCCATTACTTGCTCTTATAGTAACACCATTGTTACATACTCCTGCCACTCGTTCATTTTTAAGAGATTGGTTATTATGGCTGACGTTTTAATAATATTGCTTAAACCCGTCTGATGTTAAACTTCTGTAAATTTCATCAGCTTTCACTAACTGCATTACACTTGTCTGATGATTTGGCCATATGACTATTATTTGTCTCCACTAATTTCACAACAGCAGCATCAAACGTTTGGAAATTGCGGAGTGTTCTCAGTTGGAAAGTGGAATACTTTCAAACTTTATTATTTGTTTGGTTGTTTGTGTTATTGTTTGTTGTTGTTATTATTTTTTTTTGGGGGGGGGGGAGGGACAATTTATGTTTCTGTTAAGATAAGGGATAGTGAAGACATTCGTCTGTGATAATTATATATATTGTACTCTAAAGTGTGTCGGACCGAGAACAAAAATCGCTGGTTTTACTTAATACATGGCAGCAAATAGGTACTAGGCAAGGCTATATGCAAACAGGCACTATGCAAGGCTATATGCTAATATACACTAGGCACGGCTATATACCAATAGGCACTAGGCAAGGCTATATGCAAATAGGCACTAGGCAAGACTATATAAAAACAGGCACTATACAAGGCTATATGCAAATAGGCACTAGGCAAGGCTATATGCAAATAGGCGCTGTGCAAGGCTATATGCAAATAGTCACTAGGGAAGGCTATATGGAAATAAGCACTAGGCAAGACTAGATGCAAATAGGCACTTGGCAAAGCTATATTCAAATGGGCACTAGTCAAGGCTATATGTAGATAGGCACCAGGCAAGGCAAATAGGCACTAGGCATTGCCATATGCAAATAGGCACTAGGCATGGTTTGACACCGTACACGCAGCATATTCAATGTTTTCCTATAGAGTTTCGAAGCTGCCAATGTCAGTATCTGCAACTAATATCTACAGCTAGGAATAACATATGAGTTTTGTGTTAACTAACATTAATACTTTGATTCTGGAGAATATATTTTGTTGCAGAGTCAGCCATCATTAATCGAACACATTTAGGGTAACTTTTCATATTACTTCCACTGTTTAGTGTGAGGGTGTGTCAAACTATCTATCCATTCATTAATTAATTGCTGACACTGCAATCTCTTAATGAACCGTAGCGCATCGATTCGCTTAAATTAGATGATAACTTACATGCGTTGTAGCCATATCTGGGAGGCACTTTTAAGACCCTGCCGCGAGGTCCCTTCAAAAGGGTTCCAGAATAAACCATACAAATATCGGACTTTTATAATACATTCCTGTGCACCGAAGGTAAGGGACAGGCAAAACTCTCATGATATCTTTCGTGATTATCTAAATTTTCTACCATTGTCCTGACTTGTTTTTTCTCCGTTCCATTAATTTTATTGTTTTATTATTTTGGTCTGTGATGCTTGGCATAATTCCCATTCACTTAGCGAAAAGATGTTTACTTCAGAGTACTGACCCAAGAGGTTGAGGTGGCAGAGGATTGGTCCGTAAATTGGCGTCTGTCAAATTTCTTTACTTAAGGATATGGTGTGACGTTTTCAGCAGTTATTGTTTATTAATTAAAGATATGGATATATGAGTGAACTAGGTGTTTCGGGCATGTGTTGTTCTTATTTGTTATGATACATTCCTACTTACAGAACTTGAGGGACAGGCAAAAATCTCATGGTTTGCTTCATGTTTATCTAAGTTTTCTGCCAATGTCCTGACCTTTTTTTTCTCCGTTCCATCAATTGTTTGCCTATATTGCTTGGCATAATTCATATGCACATTGCGAGAAGATGTTTATTTCTGACTTGTTTCCGTTTTTATTGTTTACTAATTAATGATATGGATATATGTGTGAACTAGGTGTTTCGGGTATGTGTTGTTCTTGAAACTGAGGCATGTACACCTCACATAGGCACTTTACAGCGTAGACTGTGGAATACAAAAAATAGAAGGCTAGGAAGAAGAGCATGCCACTTATATCATTAAACATGTAGATTTAGTCAAGTAGAATATCTCCAAAAACAGCTTAGATTGCTAAATTTTGATGGAATCAACCTGCTTAGTATACAATGTTATGCAGAATTATCATTGGAAAAGGGCTTATATTTGCATTATGAGCATCAATTGGTGTCAAGAATGACCTTCGGACGTGAGTATAAATTTGGGCTTGGGGTACATAATCTTCTTTTGCTATGAACTGCCATTGACTTATCCTGTCAAATGAATAGTAATATTATGCTTTGTTTTAATACAGCTATCTAAAAGATATAGACGTTTTTGACCTGAATTGTGTATTTTACTTTTTATGCTTTTTTATACTACGCAGGTGAAAGTGGCATTAAATTTTGCATTAAAACTGCCCCTTTTATCTGAAAGAATATTATAAATACAAGCGTAGTTGA
The DNA here is from genome assembly GCA_028554795.2 of Sinohyriopsis cumingii. Taxonomy (NCBI): domain Eukaryota; kingdom Metazoa; phylum Mollusca; class Bivalvia; order Unionida; family Unionidae; genus Sinohyriopsis; species Sinohyriopsis cumingii. The sequence goes on from CM068831.1 coordinate 84,622,507, forward strand.
TATGTATCTTGGTGATCTGTGTGTCAGATTCATTTTGCGTTTGTTATCAATGTCTTCATGATGGGCAAATGCTACTTTAATCTACACACCAGGCCTCTGCTTGCTGCTATTATCTTATCTACAAAAGAAAACTTGTTTAATTAAGAAAATAAACGTTTGCTGTACAGAAACAAATTAAGAGGGACCCATTCAAACGTAATACTAAATTTTAATACTAAATTTTACTTCATTGCATAATCTTACAAAAAGTTAATTAATGCGTCTCTCCTAAAATGTAATAACCACTCGAGGACAATAAAATAAAAGACCACATCCTGCATAAGAAAGAAAACTAAAATCACCAAACTTGAAGACTGATACTTTGGGTCATCATCCGTGACTAATGCTAATTTAAGACGCTGTCCGTGTTAGGCAGAACCTTCCAGAAAGTATAAATATGAATTAAAACTTCAGCAAATGAAAGACTGTATTGTACAAGAGGTATGTTAAATAAAATACCGTGACGCTTATTAAACGTAGGTGGAAGACGTGGCTTTATCAGGGTTGGGCATTACTGGACGCGATCCAGATAGGTTAATCATTCAACCACCTAGGGCGTAATACACAATTTCAATCCCACAATTCTTTAAGTTCGTTAAACCATTAATTAGCAGAAACAATATATCTCGGTCTTGTATGATTTTGAGACCTAAATAAGGACCAAATACAGCTTGTTTAAATACAAAGCCTGATGTAATTAGTTATTCATTAGAGACACTTTCAACACATTTCTGATGATAGACTATATTTGTTACTGCCATAGATGAGCTTCATAAAGAGGTCATATTGATTATTTTTTAAACTGGCAAATTGTAGGTAAATATTGTTTATAAACCAAGCCAGCGTGTTATAAATGTGGTAGGTAGCTTATGGTTTACGAAACGAGTCCGACAACAATGTTTTGCAGCCTTAAAATTTCAAGCTTCGACCTCTGGCTGAACCTTTTAAATCATGGGAATCTGAAATTCACAAATTATATCGATTCATAAATGTTCTGTTGTAAATGTTTAATTACGAGGTTAATGTTGTTTTTCAGGAGTTTTGCGTGGTACAAACTGTCAGTTGCCGAAGGGTGTTTTGCTAGCTGAGTGAGCCGGCAACTGACAATCTATACTACCATCAACTCAGAAAAAACAGCATCAAACTCTTATAATTGCAATTCTTTATATTTTAGTTCTTATTTATTTCTGTTTTGTTTTTAAAGATATTTCCTATAAGTATTTGAAACTTATTTAAGCGTATGGATTCACGTTGAGTGCATCTGCTACCTACGTAGCTATGCATAGAACAGGAGATTCTCCTCTGCATAATGGATACGTCAACATCAAACAAATAATTCTTCCAATATTAGGTGATCTAAGGTTTTGAACATTCCACAGCATGGTTTTGATCTCTTATCCAAATTAGCATATGTCATCAGAGTAGAAGTTCAATATTCAAAGCAAAGGATGTGTTATCTTTTTGCCATACGAAGGACTCTTGGATATGATAATCTCATGAGTTCATTGTGTCTTGGCCGAATCGATATTGTGTAGACATGCGAGAAACCAATGTTCGTTTTATTAAATCTCTTTTTTCGTGTTCTTTGACAGCTTAGGCTACCTACAGGGGCCACTTATAAATGAAAATAATACTATTGGAAAATGATTATAGTGATGTGGGTCCAAACGTCACACATTGCAAAACATCGACCATGACAGTTACGACGGTGAATTTTTACCCCCACTCCCATCGTAACTATGAAGGGTGGTGAATCCAGGTGTTACAATGTTAGTCTTTGAACCGCCCTCCTCCAATCCCTTTATCCACTTTCCTATAGTTTTAGTACTAACAAAGACTCATAAATATGGTACTAGCAGCTGCATCGCTTGGCGCTCAGCATTATGAGATTAGTCTTAAGACTGCTCGACCAGGTAATTTGACTGGAAAGACATGATGTTAGATGTCTGTGGCATGATGCCCAATGCTGTAAATTGTCATACTGCAGGCATAAAGCGATATATATACACACATACATATACACATATATATACATACATATACACATATATATACACACACACACACACACACACACACACACACACACATATATATATATATATATATATATATATATATATATATATAAACACACATAACTATATATATATGTGTGTGTGTGTTTGTGCACGTGTATGTCTCCCAATTGAATGTGTTGAAACCAATGATATTCATTTATATCTACTTGTCCGAATGGCTATTTTCTAGAAACAGTTATCACTGCGTGTGACGTTTTAGAGAGGTAAAAAGTACAATCGCCATATGGGTTGTACTACGTTTTCTGTCCTACTTGTCACGTTTTCAAGTACCTTAGAAACATTACAACACTTCATTATCCTTCTAAACTTCTGTTATTTAAGTGTACAAATACTTCTCAGGTGCACAGATCTTTACTCTGTGAGTATCTTATTATAATGTGTACACGTTTTCCAGAAACAGCCCAATTAAACTCCATTATAACATCAGTGAATATTGACACTTTTAAAGCGTTTGCTAACCGGGTTACAACAATAGTTCCAGTTTGTCTTTTCGTCTGTATAGCACCAACATGTGTCCAATCTCTGGTGATCTACTCTGTGAGTGCCACAGGGATGTGAAGAAAGGCATTGTTCTCCAGTGATTGTTTTCTAACTAACATTGCCACAAAACGTAGAAACGATGTTTCCAGTAGGACAATAATAATGCGCCTACATTGTTGCATCCTCTAGTGCAGCAATAATCCCAATATCCGTTGTCTGTATAGCACCAGCTGTAACTCTTGTCATGAGATCAACAATGGTGGCCAGGCTTATATCTGGTGTTACAAGAAGAATACATTTCCTTCTTAGTTTTATTTCCTAATTTCTCATGTAGTGGGAAAGACGGGTCGTCTTCTGTAATATACTTTCAGCCTGCAATCTCACTTCTGATTTGAAAACAATATGTTTGAATAAGCAGCAATAGGCCGCGCAGCAACTTTAAGGTCGTTGTGTTTCCGTGTAAGACCTAGAATAGAAAAAATGTCAAGTAATCACTACGTAGATATTCAAGCAAAAGTATTTAAACTCTTACCTGAGCAACCGTATGTGAATGAGTTATTTGCTATTTTGTATTGAGATAGTAATACATTTTAAGCGATATAATAAGTATAAAAACATTTGTAAAGATCAGGTGAACTGATTACTTTATATAGAAAATTCTAGTCAAAACTAAAGGAGTAGAATTAGCACACAGTGTTGAATGCTTCCTAATATCATAATATATCCTCGGGTGACTTGACTTGGCCATGCCCTTAGGGAATGGCACGTATCTCCTATTTCCGATTCTCTCAATAAATGGGACGTAGTCTAGTATGCCTGAATTGGTTACTAATTGATGACTTAATAAATAGAGATCTAATACAATGGAGGTGACCGACAAGGATATGTCTTCATTTCAAACTTGCGGGAAAGCATTTTATTTGAACATGTTGGATAATTAGTTAATTGAAACGAGGAGGGAATAATAAGATTTGAAAAGTTTTTTTGACACTAATTATCTTAATACTACAAACAATGTGGTATACAAACTTTTGCAGATAAGATAAATAGCTTTTACTTTGTTGTCCTGGATGTCCTACATGGTTTTGGAGAAAGACCACTGAACGTGAAACTATTAGCTAAAGTTGTAGTCCGCAGTAGTAAAAATCATGCCGCATGCGAATTAAGTTTGCCTCTAATTTCGCCATATGCAATATTATATAAAAATTATTTTTACCGCACCAAAGACTCAAAGTAGCAGAATTATATCAGATCGGTTGTTAAATAGGTAGGCATAATTTTGCTGATTACAAGAAATAAAATGAACTCATGTTTAACAGACTTGGGTCCATCTATTCGCCGCTTTAAACAGATGCTTACTGTTAAATGGACGATGAGGTGTTACATAACGAAGCTGCTAGTACAGTCACTACTGCAAATGACTTTTCAGCTTTCACTTGTATTCTAGGAAAATAAATTTGTTTATTTTATTAAGTATGCTGGTTTTGCTTGTTTCTGTTACATTGTTTAAGATTACTGAGTCGTACCAATACATATCACGAAAAACAAAATGTCTTGAAAACTCATAAGATATGAATGTCTATTGAAATTAAATTAATTTCATGAAACTTAAAGGAGGAATGGCATATAGTGATTGTAATTTCCGAAATGAATGAATCAGAGTGAATGTTTTGTAAATATTAAGTGCTCAAACTGAAGACATAAATTAAGTAGAAACATCATCAGTACTTAATTATAATATAAGTATTTTGAAAGCTTCATCGAAGATTTCATAACTAGCTACGAAGAACAATGCAGTGCCCATAATGTGTTGCATATATTTATCATTTAAATAGTCCAGGTACTAATAATTATAACTAAAATATGATTGTACTCTTTTGCATATTCGTAATTATATATATATTAAATCAATTCTCGTGCTAATGATATTGCTCATGGTATTCACCATTTCACTTTGGCACCAATTTCTTCCAAATATTTTCGTTCTCTGCTTAATTGTAACTCGTACCCATTTTTTCAATCCATGAGACTGGTCCTTGTTATCAATACTGCAACTTATATCTTTAAAATCACACACATATTCACATATATACACGTATATGTATGTGAGTCACCCATGTGGTATTACATACTTCATCACATGCAAATAACCATACATTATTCTTTTCCGTGGTGTTCGGGGTGATCTGGGAGGGGTAGTACCTCTGGTGGATGGGCACATCGTGCTTCTTCGGGAGTAGCTTGTCCATCTTTGGTCCTCACCAGGCGCTCAGCCCTCACCTGTGGCTCCAAGTAGCTGTAGTATGCGCAGCGGCCACACCACGGGCAACGGCTTCAACTGGCCGGCTAAACCAGGTAGAGGGTAGCCGACGGGCCTCAAAAAACCCTCGGTGACTTAGGAGCTTGTCTATCCTTGCAGGCAAAGCCAGTTTCGGCAGACTGGGCGGAAGAGATCAACTGAGTGATCCAACGGCCACGAAGACGAATCTGCAAACGTTTTGTGGAGAGTGCAGGGTATGACAAGGCACGGAAGACGTCATTGCCATCCAATGCAGCCGAAGTAGTCCCCAGCCGTGACGAATCTTCGTACCACTGAGTTCTAACTACCAAGGCCGAGAGAGTGAGGCTGTCTCTGTGCAAAGGCTGTTTCAGACCGCAGTACCGTTGACATGATCTTCGCAGTGAGACAAGTCCAAGAGAAGTGCCTTGAGCAGAACAAGAATCTGTATGCTGTCTTCGTGGACCTGACAAAGGCTTTTGATACAGTCAACAGAGACGCACTGTGGGTAGTACTCAAGAAGCTTGGTTGTCCTCAGAAGTTTACCAACCTCAATCGGCTCCTCCACGTTGACATGACTGGAGAGATTCTCTCAGACGGTTAACCCTCTGAGAAATTCCCAATATCTAATGGTGTCAAACAGGGCTGTGTACTTGCTCCGATACTCTTCAACCTCTTCTTCGCACAGGTACTGTTCCATGCCATCCGTGACCTTGACATTGGCATCTACATTAGATATCGCCTGGATGGATCAGTGTTTGATCTCCGTCGCCTAGCTGCAAAACCAAAGACGCTAGAAAGACTCATCATTGAAGCACTCTTTGCAGATGACTGTGCCCTCATGGCCCATGAAGAGACTCACCTACAGGCAATCATGGACAGATTCTCATAAGCCTCCAACTTATTTGGACTCACAATCAGCCTAGGAAAGACAGAAGTCCTCTTCCAGCCCGCCCCAACCACTGTCCCATCACAACCCTGTATCACCATTGGCGACACGCAGCTGAAGAATGTGGACAGTTTCAAATACCTTGGCAGCACAATATCTAGTGACGGCTCACTGGACAAAGAAATCACTGCGAGGATCCAAAAGGCCAGTCAAGCACTCGGACGACATCGAACCAAGGTTTTTCAGCACAAGGACATACGCCTGTCAACAAAGATGAAAGTGTACAATGCAGTTGTCCTCACGTCTCCCTTGTATGGCTGTGAAACGTGCACACTCTACCGAAGACATATCAGTCAGTTGGAACAATTCCACCAGTGCTCCCTGAGATCCACTATGCGGATCAAGTGGCAGGACCGAATCACCAACCAGGAAGTCCTTGACAGAGCCAACACAACAAGCATTGAAGCCAAACTAATCCAGGCCCAGCTTCGTTGGACTGGTCATGTCATCCGCATGGATCAAAGCAGGATCACAAAGCAGTTGTTCTGTGGCGAGCTAGCCCAGGGAAACCGAAACCAAGGCCGCCCTCATAAGAGGTACAAAGACAAGCCCAAGATGAACATCAAATGGACAGACCTCCAACCCCGCCAGCTCGAGCTCGCTGCCTTAGACAGAAGCCATTGGCGAACGCTGACCAGAAAAGCCTGTTCCACCTTTGAGGATGACCGCCTCCAGCGTCTTGAAGTTTGCTTGAACCTAAAGACAATGTTTCGACTCAATTCGTGGAACGTAGAACTATCTGGGTGATACATGTGAGGTCATACTCGAATGTCTTTGCATTTATTAGCTGCTAAGCGCCTGTTGAGAATTACGGATGTTTATATCATGGTTCGGCTGGGAATTCTTCCCCTGGCACTTGATGGTGATGATGCGATAAAAAGTTTGACTTTCATTCTCAGTTGATATTCTTACATGATTTAGATGAATGAGACACGAAGGTGTGTCTTTACAAATATCTACGACTGTGTCAACTGAGTGATTAAGATGCGTTACCACAGGTAACACAAGTGGTAGAGCACTCCTCTAGGGACGAAGCATGGTTTTGGCCTGACACGTGTTACAACAGCGACATTTAGTGGCAAGTGATATAATCAGCTATTTATAAGCTTTCATATTACTTGGCAAAATGTGGTTGCAGCTGATGCAGATACAATGACATGTCTTCAAGCGGCAGGAGAATGAATCTCGAATACATTCATGATATTTTCTCTATAATAGCTCTGGTGGGATGTAGTTCGATTAGGATTCGAGAAATATGAGGACGGGGGTCGGTCCGGGGAAGAAAAGTTTCTTCGTAACATATTGGTTTTAAAAGATGAGATTGTGTCCTTGTATATTTAAAAAAAATATGTTATTGGCAGCAAATGCTCAAAATAACATGAAGACAATGAAATACGATATAAATAATAATTGAGATGACATGAAATATATGTTAGAATCATGTACGAAAACGTCATGGTTAATTTAAATATTAAAATAAATTAAGATAGATGAGTAGACTCTACCTACTCTTAAACGTGATCTGGCTAAACAATATAAGCTCAGAAATGAATCCAAAAATCACTCTAGATATGACAGAGTATTTCGATAGCAGCAAAAGGAGCTGGAGGAAAGAAATAACAAATTCATGATTACTTGTATACTGTTTTGTTTTATGTGCTGTATGTATTGTTTCCAGTTAACAAATTGAATATTTACGTTATGTATATATGATTACAGCTTCATAAATTAACCGTTTTAACTAGCAACGACGTTAGTATCCACATAAATTTCTCCAATTTACTAACAATAAACAAATAAGCGAGATTGTATATGAAACATACAAAATATGCTGGAGGCACAAAATACTTTTACAGAGATGTCACTCTTAAATCAAGATGTGTCTTTTAAAAAAAAGTCTCAAGAACGAAATGAACAATATTGATATAGTAACCTATCATCAAGTTCAGCCAAGTTCATGTACAATTATGAAACGAGTTCTTTATCACTGAGGGACATTTCGTGTTATCATTGAAAGATATTTTGTTTTTTTTTAGATCACTGTAACATTATATAAATGCTATCCCATCAAGTAATGTTTCAAGAAATGCATTCATGCTAGCTAGAACGTCCCAAATGCATCAAGGGGTTTAATTGAAACAAACAAAAACACGATGTATTTACTATGAGGATAACGATGTTTGTATTGTCAATACAATTACATATCTTCCTGTCAAATCCATCAATTTGCTAATATAACTATCCCATTTTTCATGTTATAAGTGAAACAAAATTAATGAGGATATTTCTAGTACAAACATTAATTAAGAACATTGATTAAGAAATATTTAAGGAACGTTTCATAGTTGCAGAATCAATGAGATCATTTTTGAAACATTCACATTTCGGAATTTATAAGGATGTTTAGTTCAAAGCTAATGTGCATTGCAGCTAAGTAAAATGTACAATAATTTGTTATAGTGTTTTTTTTCTGGCATGTTTGATTCCTTGTCTACAGTAGCATGCAATGAATTATCAATTTTGTTAATTTTCCAGTAGCTTAACAACAATATCTGGGTCTTATTATATCACAATTACAATTATCTGAACAATGGCGAGTACTGCTTGCAAAGATGTTAGTACTATTTGAAAAGTCTTTGGTACGACTCAGCTGGGGTTGGAACCCGCGACCTCTCGTATTCGAGGCGAACGACTAGGTCACCGGAGAAAATTATGAATTTTAAAAATACGTTTGCTTTCCATTTATTTCAGAGCATGGTCTATTGATTTTTTTAATCCGAAATCAGAATAAGAATATCAACTGAGAATGAAAGTCAAACTTTTTATCCCATCATCACCATCAAGTGTCAGGGGAAGAATTCTCAGCCGAACCATGATATAAACATCCGTAATTCTCAACAGGCGCTTAGCAGCTAATAAATGCAAAGACATTCGAGTATGACCTCACATGTATCACCCAGATAGTTCTACGTTCCACGAATTGAGTCGAAACATTGTCTTTAGGTTCAGGCAAAGTTCAAGCTCCTAAAGACCCAATATGTAGTAAAAATCATATTATTTCGAGCAGAACATCAAATCGGTCATATGTGCAAGTACTATGTCCCTGCCAGTAGGCTTTAATGAATAATCCTCGGATTATTTTCCATGTTTCTTTAAATTGGATCGTTGAACTTTGTTTAATGTTTTATAATGTTTACAAAGACCATTGACTACAAAAGTGTCCAAAAGGATTTAACTTTAAACACTCTAGACAATCTATTTATTCAGAGCATGTCATAGTTCATATTTGCAAATACTGTATATCTACCAATAGGCTTTATGGAATTATCCTCAAACAGACCTACATTTCCGCAAATCCGATTGTTGAACTTCGTCCAGATATATTCAAATGTTTCAAAGGATCCCTGGCTTCAAGATTTCCAAACGTGGTTTAAATCGCAATACTGAAAGCAAGGGATGCCTACATCACAACCATTTATATCAATGACAAATCTCTAAAGCTTGTGTATTGTATGTAATCGAGTTATCTTATAAAGACCCTCCAATTTCTCCGGTAAACGTTTTGTACTTTTTGAGGAGATACCTCGTCTGAAATTGTCAATTAGGGACTAAAATCAAAGTATTTGAATCAGATGTCTAGAGTGTTAATACAATTAGTTCTTTCTTTACGAACTTTACATCGTAGATATCCATACATGTTATGACCATACATCAGCCTCTGAGGGTCTATAACGATTCGATGGCTTTCAAGTAAATGTTCATATCATTGTAAGATATTCCTAGCTTGGATTCCTGCCATCCTACGATTCAAATACAGATACCTTACGCAGAGGTTCGCCTTCTTCATGACTTTGAAATAATCGGTCCTATCTCTTCCAAATTTACATACCTGTACATATAAGGGCACTCCTATTCCTCTCATTCGGCTCGAATAATTTCGGTTCGATGTATTCTAAGGAACTAGGTAATAATTAGGCTCATACTATTGTAAAGCTTTTATTTCACATTATTTACGTCAGACAGAAGCTGCTGGTTAATATATTTCCATTCTTTATAAATAGGAAAAAAGTATCCAACTTAATTTGGCTCTCTTAGAACGATGTCATTATATTCCACATTGACATGTTTATCTCTGGTGTCTAATGTAACAATAACTGTGACAATATCAGAAAAGGGGGATAACGTCAGGGTAAAGATGTTAGAAATACGCTTCACAAATCTCTCTATATACGTCCTACATAGAAGGGTAGTCAGGGTTGGTTCATTATTTTGTTATTGTTATTTATCATACCATCGCAGAGTTCTATCGTAGTATATACATCTTAGTTTATCTGAAGACAGTTAAAGAATCGGATAATGAAACGGTAATTGAGGTTAGTTGTCACTAACATATTTTCCCTACTCTTTTCCCCTAATACTACGACATTAATTCAGTATTACTACTACCACTACTACTATAACCAATAATAATAATAATAATATTAATAATAATAATAATAATAATAATAATAATAATAATAATAATAATAATGGGTTCCAAGGGTTGTCATCTGCCGGGGGCGGATGTAGTTGATCAGCACCCACTTTCCTTGGAAATCTCCCAATGGCTTGCGTCTGATAGAGCCTTTGACAACCAAATCCAACTCCAGACCTTCATGAGTGGCGGAACCTGTTTAAATTGACTGGAGAAGGGATGACAGACGAGTTTCTGGGGCCTCAAAACCAGATGCTTCGGGCAGATGGGGCTCGTTAACCTTGGGTGGTCGCCCGTCTAGGAGAAGGTAAACTCCGATTTCAAACCTTCGCTGCCTTGCGACTATATCCTCTCATGGGAAAGGCTAAGGGAGTAAACCGCAACAGAAAATCCGGAGACGGAGTCCCTAAGACGACTTGGCATTGATTTCAGTGTCATCTCGGCAATTCCAGGGACGCAGCTGGTGCCATGACGTATCGGCTTGTCCTTTCCCTTGGATCGATCAGCTGCGTGGAGAGGGTGGATCAGCTGCATGGGCAACAGTTGATTCTCCATATCACCCTTCTCAGGCTTGCGCCCTGGAGAGGACACTCCAGCTTCGCTCCACAGCGTCGACATAACACGGGAAGCGGCAGTTTACCGGTTATAAGTCACCGCTCGATTGGCGTAGAGACAGACGCCAGGGGTTGCTTCTGACGGTGGGAGAGACCAACATTTTTCACTGGACAGCTACCTCCCACCTCAAACTGGGCAGCCCCCAGCCAATAAGGTGCCGTCCCGCCACAGTTCGTCTGCCTTGCTGGGTGCGTAAGGCTTATGGTACGCGAGTACCTGACAAGCGGACTGCAACTACTGCACCAAGAAATAACAAAATAAAAATAAAAAAGAAGACTTCAATCCTCAAGCTAGGTACCTGGAATGTCCGGACCATGCTGACTGCGCTTTGAGATGATCTCCAGACAATCAGTGATGTTCGAAAGACTTCAGTCATCAACGACGAACTTGCAAGGCTCCAGGTCGACATCGTCTCACTACAGGAGACATGACTACCAGATTACGGATCCCTCAGAGAAAAGAGCTACACATTCTTCTGGCAAGGAAAGAGCGCCGATGAAGCCAGAGGAGTTTGATGTTGGATTCGCTGTCAGGAACACTCTGCTGGGGATAATAGAACGCTCCCACACTTAGATCCACCACAGATACCAAGGATGAGTTTTACGATGAGTTAAACTCGCTCATCGACAAAATTCCCAAGGAAGATAACTTGATTTTGCTGGGCGGCTTCAATGCTAGGGTGGGTGCCGACCATGACTCTTGGCCCTCCTGTCTTAGCAAGTTTGGCGTTGGGAAGATGAATGAGAATGGGCAGCGCCTTCTAGAGATGTGCTCGTACCACGACCTCAGCATCACCAATTCATTCTTTCAGAAAAAGCCACAGCACAAAGTGTCTTGGAGGCATCCCCGGTCTAAACACTGGCACCAGCTGGACTTGATCATTACAAGACGGTCAGTCATGAAGGGTGTGCTTCTTACCCGTATCTTCCACAGTGCTGACTGCGACACCGACCACTCGCTGGTGTGCTGAAAAATGAAGCTTCAGCCGAAGAAGATCCACCGCTCTAGACAAAGAGGGTCAACCACGCATTGATGTGAGCAAGACATCATATCCAGACAAGGTTGAGGAATTCACCTATGCTGTTTCCAAGACGTTTGATTCAGAACTCCCCCCCCCCCAACGGCAGTGCCAAAGAAATATGGGATCACAGCACAGTCACACGGATCTTTGGTAAGAAGCAATCAAAGAACAATGACTGGTTTGAGGCTAACTCTGTCACACTCATGCCAGCCATAGAAGAGCGTCGCAGTGCTCTCCTGCAATACAAGCGATACCCCTGCCAGAAGACACAACATGCATACAGGTCTCCCAGAAGCAAAGTGCAGAGATTAGCACGGCAGTGTGCAAATGAATACTGGCTTCAGCTCTGTCAGAGTATCCAGTCAGCAGCAGATATTGGAAACATCAGAGGCATGTACGATGGCATAAAGAAAGCAATGGGTCCCTCGAAGAAACTGACTGCACAGTGAAGTCTGCCACAGGCGAGACCATCCACAACAAGGGCAAGCAGATGGAGCGTTGGGTGGAATACTACTCCGAACTGTACTCCAAAGAGAACCACGTGACCAATGATGCCCTCAACGCCACTGAAAACCTCCCTCTCGTGGCCGAACTGGACGAGAAACCTACTGTAGACAAACTAAAGAAGGCCTTAGAGAAACTGTCCCTAGGTGAAGCCCCAGGGAAGGATGGCATCACAACAGACCTCATCAAGTGCGGATGTACCGTGCTGCTCACACACCTGCACGACCTCCTCTGCCAGTGCTGGGACTAGGGTGCAGTACCACAGCAGACGCGGACCCCCCAAGCATCATCATCAAAACTACGATCTTGAGGTGGCGAGTCAGTTCATGTACCTCTGCTTTACCATCACCAACAACCTCTCGGTCGATGCTGAGCTCAACAAGCGGATCGGAAAGGCATCAACAACTCTCTCCAGATTGTCGCAGAGAGTGTGAAACAACAGCATGCTGACCATGAGCACTAAGATCACCGTGTACTGTGCATGCGTGCTAAGCACTCTCGTGTACGCCAGTGAAACCTGGACTCTGTACGCCTCACAAGAGAAAAGACTGAGCGCCTTTTACATGCGATACCTCCAACGCATACTCGGGATCAACTGGAGCCATCGAGTACCAAACATCGAGGTGCTCGAGCGTGCCATGATTTCCAGCATGATCACACTCCTCCGCCAATGTCGCATAAGATGGCTGGCCCATGTACGTCGGATGGATCACAGACGGATCCCCAAAGACATTCTTTATTCGGAACTCGCCTCTGGCAAAAGGTCGATCGGACGGCCCACATCGCCGCTTCAAGGATGTCTGTAAGCACGACAAGAAAGCCCTTGATATCGATGTCAACACCTGGGAAGAGCTCGCTCTAGACAGATCAAGCTGACGACATGCTCTGATGACTGGTCTGAAAGCCGGAGAGGACAAGCAACGCTTGCTAGCTGATGAAAGACGATCGCAGAGGAAGAAGAAGCAGCTCCAACCAACACCAGACGCAACCTTCAAGTGTAGCAAGTGCAGCAGGGACTGCCATTCCCGCATTGGACTACGTACCCACAGCAGACGCTGCACAACCACCAACCGGGACATCTCTCATGGTCGCAGTTCCATCGTCTCTTGAGACTAACGGATGCCAACAACAAAATAATAATAATATGCCTAATGTATATGTTGCACTGTATATTGAACTATTTTCCTGCATTCGGTCGATGAATGTTTCTATAGAGACTCAATGGCTTGCCTTACATAACCATGATAGTATTATTACAACTCAGAATTTTATAAACTTTCCTAATGAAGAACATAGTAGTAAAGTACATTCGTCTAAACATTTTCGAATATTCGCAGAGAGCACTGACCATATATTTTCCAAATGTACTTTAAATCAAGATTTTTAGGACACACGGTACTAACGATATGGAAAAATGGGAACCAGCTTGGATATGGGTGAACATAAAATAGAGTATATATGGGTTTGGCTGACCATGATTGGTTAATAATGTAAGTTATGTTTTAGGAAAAAGAATCTTTGAGAACTTTTCTAGTTGTAAGTGAAAAAAATAGAGACATTGTTTTATTAATGGTATTTCAGTCCTTTAACAGTCTAGAGTTTGGAACACTCATTACTAAAATTAGCACCTGACTCTCTTGTGCGGAATTTAAAACACATGTTTGAAACACATGCAGGTCCAGAAAATGCCGCGGCTCATATCCTTTCCTCAACACAGAAGCTTAATTCCAGGTTTCATCTGTACTGATAAATATAAATTTGATGATGACCACTCAAACGTTTTAAGTTATTGAATTTTAATATCATCGTGTTTGCACTTTTTTACTATGGAAACTGAATTAGTACCGTGAGTCTTTTAGTAGTGAATGCATGAGGCAAATTCACCCATATCAAGGGTCCTCTCTAGACAGGTCATAATTCATAACCTACTCGATGAATTTCGTCAGTCTATCTTGGGGTCCAAATGGATCACTCTATACAAAATCTCAAAACAGGGGTCCAAAGTCAAGCAACTTAAAGAACTGGGTATGAAGATCCGGTTTTAGAAGTAGGAGGTGCCTACCATATACTCAGATTCTGATTTCTCGAAATGACGTTTGGTGTAAACCTTATTTTGCAACCAAATCCCAAATTATAATATATGATATATTGCTTCAAATCAGAGTACTCTGAGCATATGTTCGCGTACTCTAAAATGTTCCTATATAGCCGGTACTCATGTTGCAACAATAACTTCTATCAATTTTAGTAAAGTAGAGGACTCATATCAGATGAATTCAATAATACATTTTTCCGACATTAATTGGACAGACATGTAGTACCTATAGGGGAAGGTTATGAACTCTGAAGTCAATCGTTCACATACCTGCTAACCTCTTAATGGACAAAGAACACGTTGGGTAATACCTGTTAATCCGCAGCGAAAGGTTCGGTCTATTCACTCTAATCCATACATGTTTTCTTAATAATGGCAAGTTCTGTGCAGAACGATAATACATAGCCAGTGGCGCAAACGTAAGGTAAGCGAAGATCACACCTGCAACGAATCAGAGTACTTGATCTTCTCTCCACAGGTAAGAATTTTTTTTGTAAATTGCACCCTTGTTCCACTTTTCGCCATTCGACATCATTGCGTCGGATGCGCCAAACATTCAATATTTTATAGTCTTACAACTCGTTCAGTCAACAAATTATGAAGGATTAAACTTACCATTTTACATTTGTCACTCGCATAGCACTTGACAGCTCATAACATATTTAACTCGTCCCTGCATAGTCCTAGGCAGATTAGGACACGTCTTACATTTGTGATTATCATTGTACCTTTGAATTAAAACACTTTGAGACAATTGGATCAGAGGACTTATAATACAGAGACTAATTACTTTCACCATGATTGTTTTTTGAGATCAGTTGCATATGGTATACACTGTACAAACGGTTTCTGGTCATTTCAATAATGTGTCCCTAGCAAATCAAACAATTTTTAAAAATCTTTTTGGTAAGAATTTAATTCAGCAAATGTATTTTAGCTTGGATTTAAAATAACGAAATGGACAAAAGCGTTTGAAGAAATTGAGATGATTATCAAAAATGGTTGTTTATCACAAAATATTGTCATATTATGGATGTTATTAATGTTCGACCGGAACAACTAGTACTTGTTAGCACATTGTACTTCATTACACCGATCAGCCGAAACTACACCTTAACTGAAAATCTACCAGGTATATTTTTCTAAAATATATATTCTCATATTGCATACATGAGACTATGATATGTATTTCTGGCTTGTTTGGCGTTGCAAAATGATTGATAGGTTTATGAGTTTTTGTTTATCCGTTCTTTAAATTGGATTCTCTAATGTTTTGCCAAGTTCGTACATATTCCACTTACCGTTGTTATTGGTAGCTCATCAGTCGACTCCAGCTGTTGTTTATAACTATTCGGCTGTTTATCAAGTCTCTTATTAACAACGGCAAGTATGTATTCATCAAGCTCCATCTTTAGGTCTACCGGAAACAATTAATGCAGACTTATCAGGAAAAGAATAATTTATGGTTATTTGCATGTGATGAAGTATGTAATACCACATGGGTGAGTCACATACATACACGTGTATATATGTGAATATGTGTGTGATTTTAAATATATAAGTTGTAGTATTGATAACAAGGACCAGTCTCATGGATTGAAAAAAAGGGTACGAGTTAAAATTAAGCAGAGAACGAAAATATTTGGAGGAAATTGGTGCCAAAGTGAAATGGTGAATACCATGAAGAATATCATTAGCACGAGAATTGATTTAATATATATAAAATTACGAATATGCAAAAGAGTGCAATCATATTTTAGTTATAATTATTAGTACCTGGACTATTTAAATGATAAACATATGCAACACGTTATGGGCACTGAATTGTTCTTCGAAGCTAGTTATGAAATCTTCGATCAAGCTTACAAACTATTTATATTATAATTAAGTACTGATGATGTTTCTACTTAATTTATGTCTTCAGTTTGAGCACTTAATATTTACAAAACATTCACTCTGATTCATTCATTTCGGAAATTACAATCACTATATGACATTCCTCCTTTAAGTCTCATGAAATTAATTCAATTTCAATAGACATTCATATCTTATGAGTTTTCAAGACATTTTGTTTTTCGTGATATGTAATGGTATGACTCAGTGATCATAAACAATGTAACAGAAACAAGCAAAACCACCATGCTTAATAAAATAAACAAATTTATTTTCCTAGAATACAAGTGAAAACTGAAAAGTCATTTACAGTAGTGACTGTACTCGCAGGTTCGTTATGTAACACTTCATAGCCCGTTTAACAGTAAGCATCTGTTTAAAGCGGCGAATAGATGGACCCAAGTCTGTTAAACATGAGTTCATTTTATTTCTTGTAATCAGCAAAATTATGCCTACCTATTTAACAACCGATCTGATATAATTCTGCTATTTTGAGTCTTTGGTGCGGTAAAAAAAAGTTTCACGTAATACTGCATATGGCGAAATTAGAGGCAAACTTAATTCGCATGCGGCATGATTTTTACTACTGCGGACTACAACTTTAGCTAATAGTTTCACGTTCAGTGGTCTTTCTCCAAAACCATGTAGGACATCCAGGACAACAAAGTAAAAGCTATTTATCTTATCTGCAAATGTTTGTATACCACATTGTTTGTAGTATTAAGATAATTAGTGTCAAAAAAACTTTTCAAATCTTATTATTCCCTCCTTGTTTCAATTAACTAATTATCCAACATGTTCAAATAAAATGCTTTCCCCGCAAGTTTGAAATGAAGACATATCCTTGTCAGTCACCTCCATTGTATTAGATCTCTATTTATTAAGTCAACAATTAGTAACCAATTCAGGCATACTAGACTACGTCCCATTTATTGAGAGAATCGGAAATAGGAGATACGTGCCATTCCCTAAGGGCATGGCCAAGTCAAGTTACCCGAGGATATATTATGATATTAGGAAGCATTCAACACTGTGTGCTAATTCTACTCCTTTAGTTTTGACTAGAATTTTCTATATAACGTAATCAGTTCACCTAATCTTAACAAATGTTTTTATACTTATCGTTTAAAATGTATTACTATCCCAATACAAAATAGCAAATAACTCATTCACATACGGTTGTTCAGGTAAGAGTTTAAATACTTTTCCTTGAAAATCTACTTAGTGATTACTTGACATTTTTTCTATTCTAGGTCTTATACGGAAACACAACGACCTTAAAGTTGCTTCACGGCCTACTGCTGCTTATTCAAACATATTGTTTTCAAATCAGAAGTGAGATTACAGGCTGAAAGTATATTACAGAAGACGACCCGTCTTTCCCACTGCATGAGAATCTTGGAAGTAAAACTAAGAAGGAAATGTATTCGGCTTGTAACACCAGATATAAGCCTGACCACCATTGTTGATCTCATGGCAAGAAGTACAGCTGGTGCTACACAGACGACGGATATTGGTATTATTCCTGCACTAGAGGATGCAACAATGTAGGCGCATTTTTATTGTCCTGCTGAAAACATCATTTTGTGGCAATGTTAGCTGGAAAACAATCACTGGACAACAGTACCTTTCTTCACATCCCTGTGGCACTCACGGAGTAGGTCACCAGAGATCGGAGACATATTGGTGCTATACAAATGAAAAGACAAACTGGAACTATTGTTATAACCCGGTTAGCAAAAGCTTTAAAAATGGCAATAGTCACTGATGTTATGCTGGAGTTCAATTGGGGTGTTTCTGGAAAACGTGTACACATTATAATAAGATTCTCACAGAGTAAAGATCTGTGCACCTGAATATTATGTGTACACTTGAATAATAGAAGTTTAGAAGGATAATGAAGTGTTGTAATTTTTCTAGGTTACATGACAACTTGACAAGTAGGACAGAAAACGTAGTACAACCCATATGGCAATTGTACTTTTTACCTCTGTAAAACGTCACACGCAGTGATATCAGTTAATAAAAAATAACCATTCGGACAAGTAGATATAAATAAATATTATTGGTTTCAACACATTCAATTGGGAGACGTACACGCGCGCGCGCGCACACACACACACACACACACACACACACACACACACACATATATATATATATATATATATATATATATATATATATATATATATATATATATATATATATATATATATATATATATATTCCTTTAATGTACATACAAGAGTTTTGAAAACATTATGTCTTGTAGCAACATGTTATACTTCACAAACCAGTAAGTTTACAATCTCCTGAAGGTGAATCATAAAAATCACTATTTTATGAAAGTGTGTTTGTTGCAAATCTTAATGACTAGTAAATTAATCCTTTGTTTATTTGCCTGTAAAGAATGTGTCAATAGTATATGTTCCCTTGTGCTTACGTTTGTGCGCGCTAAACCTGCCACCGGTCTTTCTAACTTACCAATTTCGAATGAGTGTGATCATCACGCCTTTATTATTGAAACGACCGGGAACGTTCACTTGGCTCAGGCGAGTCAGTGATAAATATGTTATAATGGAGTTATCTTTCTTTGTCTCAACACTCAAACGATATAATCAGTTAAACGTATATGTGTGTGTGATGTGAATTTGGATTTTTAACGTAGCTTTAACAATTTTTCAGTCATATCGCTACGATGTCTGCAATGTGGCAGTTTATAGTGATGTCTAGCACTGGGGCATCATGCCGCAGACATGTAGCATGATGTCCCACCCAGTCACATTATCCTGACACCGGGCCGACCAGTCCTAACACTAACCTCTTAATGCCGAGCGCCAAGCGAGGCAGCTGTTAGTACCATTTTTGTAGTCTTTGGTATGACTCGGCCGGGAATCGAACCCACGACCTCCAGCATCCGAGGCGGACGCTCTAACCACTAGGCCACCAGAGCGGTTAGTTAAACGTATAAGTGTGTGTGTGTGTGTGTGTGTGTGTGTGTTATGAATTTTTAACGTGGCTTTTAAAACTTTTTCAGTCATATCGCTTTATGACTGCAGTATGACAATTTACAGCATGGGGCATCATGCCACAGACATCTAACATCATGTCTTTCCAGTCAAATTACCTGGTCGAGCAGTCTTAAGACTAATCTCATAATGCTGAGCTCCAAGCAATGCAGCTGCTAGTACCATATTTATGAGTCTTTATTAGTACTAAAACTATAGGTAAATGAATAAAGGGATTGTAGGAGGGTGGTTCAAAGACTAACATTGTAACACCTGGATTCACCACCCTTCATAGTTACGATGGGAGTGGGGGTAAAACGTCACCGTCGTAACTGTCATGGTCGATGTTTTGCAATGTGTGATGTTTGGACCCACATCACTATAATCATTTTCCAATAGTATTATTTTCATTTATAAGTGGCCCCTGTAGATAGTCTAAGCTGTCAATGAACACGAAAAAAGAGATTTATTAAAATGAACATTTGTTTCTCTCATGTCTACACAATATCGATTCGGTTAAGTCACAATGAACTCAGGAGATTATCATATCCAAGAGTCCTTCGTATGACAAAACAAGACCACATCCTTTGCTTTGAATATTGAACTTCTACTTTGATGACATATGCTAATTTGGATAAGAGATCAAAACCATGCTGTGGAATGTTCAAAACCTTAGATCACCTAATATTGGAAGAATTATTTGTTTGATGTTGACGTATCCATTATGCAGAGGAGAATCTCCTGTTCTATGCATAGCTAAATAGCAGGTACCCTCAACGTGAATCCATACGCTTAAATAAGTTTCAAATACTTATAGAAAATATCTTTAAAAATAAAATAAAATAAATAAGAACTAAAATATAAAGAATTGCAATTATAAGAGTTTGATGCTGTTTTTTCTGAGTTGATGGTAGTATAGATTGTCAGTTGCCGACTCACTCAGCTAGCAAAACACCCTTCGGCAACTGACAGTTTGTACCATGCAAAACTCATAAAAAAGCAACATTAACATCGTAATTAAACATTTACAACAGAACTTTTATGAATCGATACAATTTGTGAAATTCAGATTCCCATGATTTGAAAGGTGCAGCCAGAGGTCGAAGCTTGAAATTTTAAGGCTGCAAACATTGTTGTCGGACTCGTTTTGTAAACCATAAGCTACCTACCACATTTATAACACTCTGGCTTGGTTTATAAACAATATTTACCTACAATTTGCCAGTTTAAAAAATAGTCTTTATGAAGCTCATCTGTGGCAGTAGCAAATATAGTTTATCATGAGAAATGTGTTGAAAGTGTCTCTAATGAATAACTAATTACATCAGGCTTTGTATTTAAACAAGCTGTATTTGGTCCTTATTTAGGTCTTATTTAGGTCTCAAATCATACAACACCGAGATATATTGTTTTTACTAATTAATGGTTTAACAAACTTTAAGGAATTGTGGGGTTGAAATTGTCTATTACACCCTAGGTGGTTGAATGATTAACCGAACTGGATCGCGTCCAGCAATGCCCAACCCTGATAAAGCCACGTCTTCCACCTACTCTTGATACGCGTCACGGTATTTTATTTAACATACCTCTGTACAATACAGTCTTTCTTTTGATGAAGTTTTAATTCATATGCATACTTGCTGGAAGGCTCTGCCTAACACGGGCAGCGTCTTAAATTAGCATTAGTCACGGATGATGACCCAAAGTATCAGTCTGCAAGTTTTGTGATTTTAGTTTTCCTTCTTAAGCAGAATGTGGTCTTTTATTTCATTGTCCTCGACTGGTTATTACCTTTTAGAAAAGACGCATTAATTAATTTTTTGTACGATTATGAAATGAAGTAAAATTTAGTATTAAAATTTAGTATTACGTTCGAATGGGTCCCTCTTAATTTTTTTTCTGTACAGCAAACGTTTATTTTCTTAAGTAAACAAGTTCTCTTTTGTAGATAAGAATTTGGCAGCAGGCAGAGGCCTGGCGTGTAGATTAAAGTAGCATTTGCCCATCATAAGGACATTGATAACAAACACAAAATGAATCTGACACACAGATCAAGGAGATACATATCAACTACGCTTGTATTTATAAATTCTTTCAGATAAAAGGGGCAGTTTCAATGCAAAATTTAATGCCACTTTCACCCGCGTAGTATAAAAAAGCATAAAAAGTAAAATACACAATTCAGGTCAAAAACGTCTGTATCTTTTAGATAGCTATATTACAACAAAGCATAATATTACTATTCATTTGACAGGATAAGTCAATGGCAGTTCATAGCAAAAGAAGATTATGTACCCCAAGCCCAAATTTATACTGGCATTTCTCACGTCCGAAGGTCATTCTTGACACCAATTGATGCTCATAATGCAAATATAAGCCCTTTTCCAATGATAATTCTGCATAACATTGTATACTAAGCAGGTTGATTCCATCAAAATTTAGCAATCTAAGCCGTTTTTGGAGATATTCTACTTGACTAAATCTACATGTTTAATGATATAAGTGGCATGTTCTTCTTCCTAGCCTTCTATTTGAGCAGCAGAGAGACTGAGCCCACCAACTATTTCGTCAAACAGAACCTTCTATCGAAAACACTCTTGATAGAAGATTTGTCTTCACAAAATAAACCCTTCTGGTCAGAAAACACTGATAAATAGGCTTTCTCCACTGACCAGAAGGGTTATCTGATGAAAAATGTCTACCTATATAACTACTTCTCGATACAAGGGTCTACTAGACGAAACATTCGGTGGCTCAGTCTCTCTGCTGCTAAAAATGCAAGCATTTCTAATTCTAGAATTTCTAACTAAAAATTGTATCTAACCCAACTCGATACCGTGTCCAAGGATCATGTAAATTTATCGTTACAAATCCGTGTGGTTTTGCCTGAGCACGACTAAAGAAATTTCTGAATTTATTTATGTCCATGTCGCCGCTGCACCAGGTCTGATGTATATTTCGTAACGTGTGTGCGTCAACACCGTTAAATACCGCGAGAACGTTACAGTTATCTCTGATCACTTTTGGTATTTGTGTATACCGTTGAGTTACATAAATCACATCTACGTTTTTATGCCTGCCACGTGAAAATATCCTGGCGGGGTTTGATTGTTTGTCCAACATCACATCGTCGTACATAACTAAATTATTAATACTCCCATCAATATCATTGATACTCGGTGCTTCATCAATATCAGTTATAAAATCAACAACATCTTCTTCACTTATCAATTTTGCACTTTCGTTGTAATCCTTCAGTACGCTATAACACCGTTGATCATCCACCGATGGTGCTATCAAATATAATTTATCCCACTTCATCCACTTCATTATTAAATTAAGTAACAACTGTGTCTTACCCGACCCAGATAGACCTATAATAATCATTCGAACAGAATTTGGTAGCACTGAGTTATGTTTGATTGGCTCTCGTCATTTTGTAGCAGAAAAGTCAGTAATCTCCATTAGATATATCATAAAAATAATATGGATTTATATTGTGTGAAATGCCGAACACGTACCCCAACTGCGGATATGACAACAATTACAACAACAAATAATCGACAAGCGCTTACAGGCAATTGTGAACGATGTGGCACAAAAAAGTTTAAATTTATTTAAAAAAAAGGGAGGTGATATCGCAGCCAAGTTAGCCAAGTTACCAGGAACACCGTGGGCTAAATACCCAGGAGAAAAACATCTTCCAGGATATGATTACTGTGGTCCTGGAACCCGACTTGATATCAGACTTGATGCTCAGGATCAGCCCAATCCAGGTGAGTATCCGATAAATGCTATTGATAAGGCGTGTCATGCGCATGATGTAGCTTACCGAAGTAAGGATTTACAACAGCGCCATCTAGCGGACGTGAAATTAATTCATGCGTTAAATGCCATCACTGATAAATCTTTCAAAGAAAAGTTAGCATCCTGGTTGATAAAATCCGCAATGAAAGGTAAATTAGCGCTAGGTACTGGTATATAATGGAGTCGATTTATTATTCCCCAAGCGGATATTGGAGAGGTAGCGCAGCAATTAGTAAACTCGCTGAAGCAGCAAAAGTCACACGAGTTACTGCTAAAAATTGGTTATCCCGACAGGCAATATGGCAAATTTATCCACCGCGCCCTAAACAAATTCACTTTGCACATTTTGATGTTAGTGTGCCAAATGAGGTTCATCAGGCTGATATATTATTTCTACCACATGATACTGTTCGTCGTCGAACATACAAGTACGCGTCAACTGTAGTTGATGTTGCAAGTAGATATAAAGATGCTGAACCGTTAACGACTAAAACAGCATCCGAGGTTGCTTCTGCGTTTAAACGAATTTATCAACGTGGTCTACGTTGGCCAAATTTACTGCAACATAACGTCACCATCAGACGAGGACATACTGAAATTTATCGCGATCAGGCAATTGTTGAGCGATTCAATCGAACACTTGCTGAGCGGTTATTTGGATATCAATACGCTAAGGAATTTATTCAAGATAAAAGATCTCGCGAATGGGTTGCAAGATTACCAAGCTTGATAGCTGCATTAAATAATGAGATTACACGAACAACCAACATGAAACCTGCCATCGCGATCACAAAAAAAACATATACCCGTACGACGTGATTCTTCAGCACAGCCAATACTGGGTGATGTTACAGTTAGATATTTATATGAACCAGGTGAACTTGAAGGTGGTAAACGAGGAGCGACTGATCCTATTTGGAGAGTTACCACACACAAGATAACCACCGTGACAAGATCCACTGGTAGACCAGCAATCTACAGGCTGGATTCAACTGCTCCTCAACGTGGATTCACACGTGAGCAATTACAGGTGATTCCTGAGGATACGCAATTACCACCGCGATCACTTAACTAGCGCCTCTACGTCGATTGCACTCAAGACAGGTCAACATGATATTATTACGTGTATGACCGCGATTGTTATCTTTTCTGTCTACGGTAAATTGTTTTGAATTTTTATTCGAATACTGCCATAGCATTATACAATTACAGCTCGCGCAGTGATTATTCTGCTGTTGTTTCAGCGCAACAACGAAGTCAACATCAAGGTCGAAATCGCGATTATTTTTTTTGTCACTCTGTTTGTAACCGGCGAGTTTTCTTTTTATTACATCACCATCGGTGATGCTGTTGTTTTCATTATTAATTTTATTAGCTATTGAATCTTCCAAGACAATTCTTCGCAGTTGATATATTCTTCTGACTCTGGACACCGCTAGCTAGACTAAGTTTGACCATTCGATTCGATCATCAACGATCCAGACAGTTGTATCACTGATAGTTAGTCCTTGAGATGAATGAATTGTCATTGCGTATCCTAGCGTCCACGGGGATTTATTCATTTTTAGTGCATCTTTGACAGCATTAATATCAACTAACACAATATCATTCAGTACTAAATTCTGTTTCCCTGACTCTGTCAGGGTCCCTGACGCAGTCAGGCGCCCTGGTATATCAACATCTATATTTTGCAACCGCGTATCAGCTGGTCTATAACATAACGGCACTGGCAGCATTGGAAACTTTTCCTGTTGTAATTGAAATAACTGCTGTTGAAGTGTGTCTCTGACTATCTTTCTACTTGCTACTATCAAATCGTCTGGTTTCCATACACCCCAAAAGTCGCTCATTCAAGTTTCAGGAATCATCTCGCGCATAATTTCACATTGAATTTTATTCGGTTGTAATCTGATTAATGTTTTAAATTCTTTCAACGTTGCATCAAGTGCTCTATGATCATCAGACACTTCTTCGTAATAATCAACAAAATCTTTTAACCAATCATGTGGAGATGCGCCGACAAACGGAGGTGGTTGACCGTGATCGCCGCACATAATCACTGCAGTATTTTTCGTTAGCAGCCAATCAAGAAATGTTTTTAATGTTTCCAAGGGCACCGTACATATCTCATCCCAAATTATTTTCTCGGGAATATATTTTTTTTTCCATTCGATCTGACGTCCACACACCGCCGCTGTATTTGAAAAAGCTGTGATAAGTACAAGAATTGACTCCTCGTTGTTTCATCTCCCTGGCAAGCCTGTGTGTAGGTGTTAGCACAATCATATCCGATTTTCCAAATAATTCAATCGCTCGAGTTGTCTTACCAGACCCACCCGGCCCGTTTAAATAAACGGTTTTGTGTCTAGTGATTGGATCATACACAGATGGCAACATTGACTTTGTCGTGGACATTTCTGATAATTTACAATAATCATCCTTAATTGCAACATCAGCGGATTCACAATATTCGTGTAACATCTCCGCTTTTATTCTCCACGAACTCCATTCATCCGAAAATCCTGCGGATTTCATTGTAAAAGCCAGTAATTCTGAATATTTGTATTGATATAAAATGAATCCGTTGCAACTCTAACTGTGGTGTCAGGAAATCGATTTATCATTGATAGCAAATTTATAGAAACATAAGCCAGCATTGAAGATCTTAAATGTGTGTATTGAGGCGATTCTCCGTCGATATAACTTACAACTGTGCCCAACTTTTTCCCGTCGGACAAGAACACATCCTCCCGATTACAAAATATATTTCTCGCAACAGCGTCAGCAATTATAAAATCCAATTCAGCATCATCGATAATCAGTCGCGAGTGATGTAGTTTGTGATCATATGCAGCACCATGAGTAAATTTACCGATTATTCTTCGTCCGAGATCTTTTGCTGTTTTTTCACTATTGCTATGTTTGATCTTGAGAACTTTAGAAGCTTCTTTAATAATGACATCCATCGGGGTTTTTGGACTCTCTCGTTCATACTCGCTAATAACTTCATCTACACTGACACGCTCCGGTGTTGGCAACCAAACTGAGGTCTGCGGTTGATATGATATGATTGCTTCACTGACAGTCAACGATACCAGTATTCGGCTGTCAAGCATATATCGCAATAACACTATTGGTACCCAGCGCTTTTCACTGAAATGTCTGCCAAACCAAACATAACAGCACGGATGAAGTCTCGCGGAGAATTCAAACGAAGTCACATGAGCAAATCCTGTCAGGTCAAAGTCGGGTAAAGGACCGTTTATAGCAACTCGTGTCATCGAGTTCGTGGGATGTCCAAATCGCTTAAAGTATTCGCGACACTCGCCCATCCCGAGAAAGCTTCCTGGGTAGCAAGCAATCATATCCACGGAAATCATTTCCCGGTAGTCATACCGGGTATTCCACAACCCGCCATGCCCATACTCGACACAACTTAATTGTATATCCGAAAGAAACTGACTTCGGGTTGGTCTCCACGAATTTCTTTCTCTTGCGGCGTGAGCGGCAACACTTGGAACTGTAAAACAATTAACCAATAACTGCTCAATGTTTTCTTTCACATATTTCTCTGCGAGTTTTTTCATTTGTTGTTGCAACGATTCCGTCCGGTATAATTCACCGTTGGGTTTTACAAATTGATCATATTCGCCATCTTCGGAACTCTTAAATAACCACACTGACACAGGGTCGGTTTTACTCAGCGTGTAAATAACATCAAATATGTTTTCCGAGTAAAGTTTTACAACACGATCTCGTGGAAATATTGTAACTGTATCAGTCCAGGCATGAGAGTTATGATCAATAATTTCAATCGGTGATCCTGACTTTTTATAATGCTTCGAATTATATAATATTTCCCTGGTTAGTGTTTTTACTGTTATTGAAAATTTTAATTTACTTGATAGCACAGCAACATCATTTATTGATGCCCCAGTACCCTTGACTTGCTCAGCCCATGCTGCTATTTTTTCACGTCGCAGATCGGTTAAACCGTTTCCTCGTTTTGCGTTTTTAAAATGTTCCATTACTCGCTCGGCTGCACAGTTTAACGCCAACGACGAAGTCGTCAACGACGAAGTCGTTCTCATCGGGGTGAGTTTATCAATTTTTGGTTTTTTTACCAGAGAGATTCCATAAACGACTGCGGTTACAGGATACGCTCGAGCGTAATATGGTTTATCAATCCCGGTCAGCATTCCTGGTTTACAACCACTACTTAACAGAATGGTCTTTCCGTTAGCAAGAACAGGGTCGAGTTTGTCACGGATAATCCACGTATCGGAATCTGTTTGCACAATAAATTTTATTTTGAAAAAATATTTCTTACCGCGTTGATGTTCATCACTTTGATATTCATCAAAGAGATAATCAATAATTGTTTTTGCTCGGGCATCAATCATTGTAGCATCGATGACTTCGTCAACATCGATGCTGTCATCGATGATTTCGTCAATATCGCGGATAATTTTAAATGACGACCATGCATGAGAAGCGCCGTCGTCGCGGAATTCTTTTTTGGCATCCCTGATAATATTAAATAGATCAGTTAGATTCCGTCGTCGTGAGTCTCTGTTTAGTCTGTCAAGATCGAATTTCCCGGCGCCAAATAACTCCTTCATACTATATTTAAGACAAATATTTAAATAAGAAATATTATATATACAAATGAATAACTGCAAGTGGTTAAAAGTTGGATCTGTAACAGTCTGTAATAAGCCCTGCAGGAAGGAATTCTGCGGTGAACACATACAAAGCATCAAACGAGGAAGCACAGGACCTATACCGTGTCTTCGATGTGGCATTGGGGTCAGGAGTAAAACACAGTTATGTGCGGAATGCGGAGGAAAGCGATATCGTGAACTCAAGCGATACTACAATAAAAAAAAATAATGGAGATACGCTGAAATCCGAGAGTGATTATATAACTAAGTTTTCAGACAAATTATAAATTAGACAAATATATTATTATATAAATGAATCAAGAATTTGTCCGACATCCAACCATTAAGAATTATGAAGCATCTCGCGAGGGAATAGTGAGACATCGTAAATTGAAAAAACCAGTTGGTGCTGTTAATAATACTGGTTATCTAATGTTTAGGGCTGGTGGTAAAAACTATTATAATCATAGGTTCGCGTTCGAGTGTTTCTTTGGAGAGATCAAAGATAGTCTCGTAATTGATCACATTGATGGACAAAGACTTAATAATAATTTATCCAATCTGAGAGTTGTCACACAGCGCGAGAACTGTCTATTCGGAAACACTGGTTGTTATAGTAAATACGCCAAGAAGGTTGTTTCCATAAATTTAAATACAAAAGAACAAAAAACATTTCATTCGATGAATGCAGCCAGTAAGCATTTTGATATTTGTGTGCCTTCAGTACGAAAAGTCGCAGAAAAAATATATAAATCCGCGTTGTCAACAACATATAAGCAAAAGATTGCTTTTCATTATCCCTAAAATCCGAGGATTTTCCAAACGGAGATAACTCTACAGCGACTGCGTGAAAGTCAATGATACAATTATTTCCCCCTTGTCACCTTGACAGCGTCAAGGATGACAGCGCGCTATAACACTTCACAGGTAACAGCAGACGGTTTTCTGTGTACAAGGAAGTAAATAACCTCCCTTTATTTTATCACCTTGATAAAATCAAGAATGACAAAGTCAGGGACAAACGCGTATTTATCTTTTTTTTCCTTGATGAAATCAAGGATGAAATCTTTATTTTATATCACTTGTTCGGGTTTATGGTTCATCTGTATTTTCCACACGATCATATTGAAGAAAAAACGTTTTAAACAAATCACGCTGAGCTATTTTTGAACTCCCAGGTATCAGTCGGTTTATATACAATATCGTCCGAATAATATACGGGGTTTCGAAACCCAACAAAGTTGCACAACTTTCTCCGTTATCGCCCCGTCAGGGGTGGTCTTTTACCACCCAACGGGATTGATTTTGGGGAGGGGGTGCAACTTTGTTGGACGTAGAATATAACCCCGCATCTATATGTTTGTACCGTCCTAGGATAAGTTAGAATTAAGTTATATGTTTGTACCGTCCTAGGATAAGTTATATAATTGTAAATACAATTGCTGTAAATATGCTTCTACTGTAAATACAATTGCTGTAAATATGCTTCTACTGTAAATACAATGCTGTAAATACTATGTGTTTGTACCGTTCCTAGGATAAGTTAGAATTAAGTACCTAGGATAAGTTATATGTTATGTGTTGTCCCTATATGAACCTTGCTAGCATATCAAATGGTAAGCTAGGGGTTCACAAATGGGGAATGTCTCGTCGTTCGCAAACACACCCTTTGGGCTCTCTAGACTGTTAGGTGCTCATTGGGGGTCGTGTTTCCGCTCCTGAGTTTGGTAGCCTATCATATGATAAGCTAGAAGCTCAAGGAGATGTGATGTTTTTTTATTTTAAATATATAAAATATATATAAATATGAATCACGAAAATATCAATAATGTGATTGATGCTATTAAAAAATTAGAAAAACAAGGATTTAATATATCACTAAATTCTGAAACAATTCTGTCTGATTTTGAATCGTTATATGAATCTAAATGCGCAGGGCGTTATATTCTTCCTGCTCAATATCGATTCATAAAGATGATCCAAAATAATTTGTATAAATAGCTGGCCAGCGTAGAAGAAGCACAAATAAATTAATTTGTTCCATTGTCTCGTGCAATTGAAAAGATCAGGCTGGCATTGGCAGCCGAGTATGAAACAAAGAAGATAATAAATAATCGCGTTAGAAAATTGAAACATTGTATATCCGCTGACAAAGTCACTGACGAGGAAGTAAATACCTCACCTTGATTTCGTCACCTTGACGAAGTCAAGTACTTGGAAGTGAAATCGAAAGTAAAAAAAAATATTACTTTTTTTTTACCGTCCGATTTACTAGTAAATAAAGTATTTCTGGAAATGTCTTTGACATTTCTAACGCTAGCGTTTTTACTGCAATATCTTATCAAGATGATCCCGTGAAATACACGAGTGAGCATAATTCATGATTTGGTCTGGAAAACACATGATCATTGTGATATGATTCTCTTGTAGTTGTTTCAACTGTGATTCTGTCAGTAAAAAATCATCATCGCCGTATTTATCAATAACTATTTTAACTTCACCTATCAACGACGTTCCGCTGAATACTTTCTTGATATATTCTTCAAGTACTTGTTTGTCGTGTATGAAACATTTCACGTGCTGATACATGCTATATTTTTTTTTATCATTTAATATAATTTATTGTGACAGTGACGTTGTCACTGACGGTGATGGCACTGTTATTGTTGCCGACATCACTGTCGGTGTCGTCACTGTCAGAGAGATCACTGTCACTAACAATAAAATCACTGTCAGAGAGATCACTGTCGGTGCAAATGTCAGAGACATTTTCATTCTCATCATATTTTTTTATTGGAAGTATGTGACTTGAAAATCGAAGATTTTTTGGACATTATTATAATATGATATTATTAATTGAAAATCGTTTCACGATTTGAAAATCCTTTAGGATTTTACCAGCAAATTAATACTAATAGTTTGATTTCTCAGGTCCAAAAGTCTACCCTGTTGGTCAGTGACTTTAAAATTCATCCTTGTCAGCGTTGGATTTAAACTCTGTAGAAATACTGGATTGATTGGTTCTTGTACAATCAAAAACCCAGGTGGTTCTTTAGGAGTAAATGAGTATAGTATAAACCCTTGCTGGGCTCGATTTGATACTGTTGTGTCTATGTTGTAACTGCCATCAATTGCGTCACACACAAGATTGACCGAGACCACTTCAGTGATATTTACGATTCCCGGAGAAATATGTCTGCCATCACTGGCTGTGGAATTGTCATGTTTGAGGACAGTTGGCGGTGGCAGTATTTTTTGTGCTGGTCAAGTATGTCATCGAAGTACTCATCGACGACATCAGTAACAAATTTTCTCAAGATGACTGGGGAAACGTATCCTGGAAATTTAAAATTCGGCAACGTGGCTTCGGTCAGTGAATATGCAGCTAGAAATCTTCGTTTATCGGTCTGGCCGACGGGATCAGTGTAATCAATTATTGCCTGAACGAATCGCTGGTTAATATATTCCATGTCTGCGGCAATCTGATTTAATATTTCGATTTGTTTGATGATTTCTCCGCGTGAAGTTATATCGGAAAGATGTTCTTGGAAGAGTCGCAGTAGCTGAGCTAGTTGTGTTTTATGTAATTGATTAATTTCTTCAAAATATTTAATCATAATGCTTAGTGTCATAGAAGTGAAAGGATGAGAACCTACTACTCCAGAATTCCATGAAATGTTGTTCTTGTTGTTGAAGATAAAACTCACATTCACCGGTGCACCTTTTATATTATCCAGATGTTCTTTGTATGACGGTGTAATTCCGTGATATGATTGTTTATCGGTGATATAATCAGACTTTTAGGTTCAGGTGGTATCGGTGGTGTCGGTGGTGGATTTTCAGGCCATCCTAATACTGTTCTGATTGAACTGTTATAAATGTCTACGGCGTAACCCGGTGAAGCGACTTCGATGATCGTTGACATCGTTGGCTCGTGAGCACTTATTGATATTTTTGCTTCTTTTCCCATGATACGCTTTATTTGACGCTGTATTTCTTTGTTGATTTCTTCTATCTGATAAGACCCTGTTTGTAAATGAATGACGTCCCAATCTGGAGTACCGTCGGGGTTATTCTGATACGAAAATACAAATGAATTATCTGGCAACTGATGTCGACCTGATGTTGGGCCAACTGTGATATACTCGTAATTGTGCCAGTGCGATTTCTTTTACTGGAATTGCAGTTGGAAAATTAATATTAAACTCTGGTTGCTCGAAGATATTGTTATCATTGATGTTTTTACCGGAGCTGTGTTTGCGGCTATCTGCTGAAGTAATTCCGTCATTATTCGTTTGCTGTCGTTTCAAATCAAAGTTCTTTGTACTTTGAATGTAATCGTTGTATGCGCTGGACATCAACGTGAATTCGGAATCGGATATAACTGTATCGTCAAGGCTGGATGATATCAACGACGACAATTTCGAGTAGGTGCTTGTGGCCGCGCTGTTTAACTTTTCATACTCGTGCAATTTTGTTAGCGCACACAAGGATATTTTTTTCGCAATTATATTAGCAACTCCTGCAATTGTCGTTGATGTTGAAACTGTAATTGTAATCACAACTGCAGTTGTGATTGCAGTTGTCACTTGTGTCAGCGCTGATAATAGCACCCCAGTAGATGCAACTACCGCGGATACCGTATACACTATTGTGTCTAATACAGTTACACGCCGTTTGTATTTTTTTATCTTTGTTGCGCATTTGTCAATAATGTTTTTTAACTCTGACTGCCATTCGCATACTTGATCATATCTATATTGCTGTGCATTTAATGACTCTGTCATTAGTGTTGTCGTCGATGCCATTTTATTATTTTACGCGGTAACCAATTGAGGCGTTTCAGCTACAAATTCCAAACACCACCAGTAAGATGTTGCGGTTAATTTCTTGTCTGCGGCTTCCAGCATAAATGTTTCTTCGGTTTCTTTGTTTAATATGATAGTCACAACCCCGGAATATTTATCGGTGGAATGTCTCCAGGGATATGTTGTGAAGATCTCAAATTTAGCGGCACTGAATACAGACAGTCTATACACACCAGTGGCTGTTGCTGTATATTTGATAGTATTATTTTGTTTGGACCATGTTGCGAATCCCGATGATACCGTGTATACGATGTTGGTGATATGCCCGGGGGTAACTCCGGTGGGGACTTTAATCAGACTGGTTTTGCTAACGATCTCAGGAATACCCGATACGATATCTTGCTGTGTTTGTTTGATCGTGTCAATGCTATTTTGTATCAACGCGATTTGATCTGAAAAACTTCTATCTGTTCTGACTACACCTAACCGGGTATTAATCTTGTTGATATCGTTGGCGTTATTAGTAAGATTTGGTATGATTTCAGAAAGTTTCATGTCGATGACTGGAGGAGTCCCAAAGAACGTATCCACCGCCTCATCAGTTTTTGCGAAGTTTCTTCGAAGTCTTGTAAACGCGCCCACGTGAACATCATACTCTGCCCGCAACGTGGTTAGTTTACCGTCAACGGCGCTAGAGCTTGCGTGGACACTCATGTCTACATATTGTTTGTT
Source organism: Sinohyriopsis cumingii (assembly GCA_028554795.2). Classification (NCBI taxonomy): domain Eukaryota; kingdom Metazoa; phylum Mollusca; class Bivalvia; order Unionida; family Unionidae; genus Sinohyriopsis; species Sinohyriopsis cumingii. The sequence continues at coordinate 84,655,958 of CM068831.1, forward strand.
TGCGGCATCTTTCGGCGAGGTTGGAATCGCTAACGCGGTTATTTTGTTGTTGCCGAGATTGAGTTCACCTGTCATTGTATCACCAGTCTTCGCTACACGTTCCCCTGCGACTTTTCGTGCATCATCTCGAAGCGCCGTGATTGATATCGACGAATCTCTGGTTCTGCCGCTGTCAGTGAATACAACGATGTTGTCCGTGGTAGCTCCAATAACCCTGCGAATTATGTCATTCCACTTAATGTTACTGGTTTTTAGCTTGCCATGTCGATCTTGAAAAATTACAACCTCATCTGGGTCTATTCCAGTTAGATTTAAAAGATTATCAATTTCATCTTTGGTCGCATACTTTGATAAATCGATATCTTTTTTTTCTTCCTTTGTTCTGCTTGATCTTCCGTAAATATCAACCATTATTAGTTGTGTGGTTGTTTAAATTTGGAAATCACATCTGTGATTTCAACGTGTATTCATGCACGACTTTGTGAGGAGAAATCTTTGATTTCGAGATCGCATCAAGAACATTTAATACTTCACGGCCACATATCGGAGGATCGGTCAGTGTTTGTGTTGGTAACGTTGAATACCAAACCTTACCTGTCTTTGACCCTGTCTTTGACAGGGGGATGTTTTTTGTATATCGAAGAAACTCAATTGGCGGTGCTAGCCCGTACGAATCAAAATAGATAATTCCACGTGGATCGATCGCGTAAGCAACCCAGTGAGTTCCTGGACCATCACTGTTATCAAGATTAATAATTCCGGTTTCTGGATTATTCGGTCGTGCTGGTAATTGATCTCGCATAAAGACGCCTCTGAAGTTCTTTATATTTAATTGTTTAACAGCATCAAGCAAATCAAAATTAGAAGCTGGAAGCTTCAACATCGGTGTAAAAATGCTAGCATTGAAAACACTTTGTGTTTTTAAAACCTTTTTGGGTACCATGAGGGTGGAGTTCCTGGAAGTCTTAGCCCTGATCCGCGAGCGGATCTCCCCTTTTTTGTATCCTTTCCCTGTGGCTTTCTTTAATGCCATTCCAGCAGCTTTTCCAACAGCCCCTAACGCGTCTGCTTTTGCGACTGCGGGAGCATCAGCAGCTATCAGTGCTGGTATCGCGGCGAGAAGAGGAAATATACCACGGTTTTAACCATATCTTTGACCGCGGCTGGAGAGAAATCAAGTTGAGTTCCAGTCGTTGCTTGCTTTTCTTTATTGAAATGTTTTAGTTGGGTTTTAGTTAATGACAGTTTGTTTGGACCGCCCATTAGCTGATCGTGTTTTAGTGTTATTTTTGTCCCACATGTGCTCGCGTTCTTCGATTGTAATTTCTTCACCTGACCAGGAGTCAGAGTGACATTAACATGACTGTATGACATTTTATTTCATACGAGATTGATCTAATTGTTTACATATTGCTGCTAGCAATGTTACATATTTTCCACTGGGGCATCAAGGACTCTAATTCGTCCACCAGCACCTTCAAGTAGCATTGTTTTATCAGAGAGCATGACCGCGATTGCTCTGTAAGGGTTACCTGAGTTTACGTTAGCTCTGAAGTGTAAATCAACAACAGATTGTTTAGCTAAATCAAGATGCTCCAGCGAAACGTAATAAATCGGATACATACTCGTAAAATCCAACTGTGATATTTGCAAACCAGTATCAATATTTTGATCACGTCCCATAAATGTCATCAAACGGTGATATACACGTGTTACATTATTAGTGCCAAAATTCAATATTATATCCTCGGATGGTTCTTGATGTCCGTTTATTCGCAAGGATACTGCAGTGATACCAAGTTGATCAAATATCATATGAGAATGTTCTTGATTGTTTAATCGTAAATTAAGTTGAAACGCAACAAAGACATGTCTTGGTGCCGCAACACCTTGCTGTGATGATATATGCCAAGTGAATAGCCCATCAACATAATTTTGATTAACGTCAGTGGTTGTTGTTAGCCACGACAGTATTGATTTACCACCTTGATCCATGAAAGAAATTAACCGCTGTTCTTCAGCGAGTGACGGAGTCATCACCGGCATCCACAGAGCAAGTCTTTTTATATTTACTTTACCGTCAGCAACGCCAGCTGCTCGCCAGATAGCATCATTGTCATCACCTTTTCGATGAAGAACAACTGTGTGTTTGGCTCCAAAAATGGCCTTTCTGACATTTCTACAAAATCCAAAGATGTGAGACAGTGGAATCGCACATGAAAATTCTCTATTATCACCTTTCAACATTAATTTTCGTGTTCCAAATCCTAAGTTGTATTCAGTGTTGGGAAAGGATAAATTTTCCACATCGGCATTAGCATTTTTGGCATTGTTTTGTGGTCGCCTTACGATGCTAGGTCTTCCATTAGGAAAGTTAGAATTGTCTTTGGCGAACATCATAGTTGGGCCAGCTGATCTAGTGTAATCATCTGAATATCTTGCCAGCCCAATAATTGTCGTAGCAGCATCAACATTATCTTGAATTGTCTCAATTTCTTTGCCGTCTATGAGATATCTGGCGCTGGAAAATAGTGCCATGATGCCATTATTTACAAAGCCAACTTGGACATCAGCTGTATATGGTGTATTACCGACAACATTTGTTACGATTTCACCTGTAACTTCAATAAATGCTTCCGCGGGCAAGAAATATCTACTTGTATCCTGCACTTGTAATTCAATTCTCCCCCGCTGATCTGTTTCTCGTGCTTCATAAGAATAGTACTGATAATCGCGCACAGACTCATCCTTGAGTACTGGTGCATCCATATCGAAAGCTGGATCAGACACGCGTTTAAACATTTTATAGTAAATCATAGTCATCTAAAACGAAAACCACTTCCTGATATCATACTTGTATTTATTGGTTGATCCAATATCTCTGCTAGTTTTTTATTTGCAGCTTGATTTATTACTTTACTGACATCTGCAGGCATCTCTGCGGTGGCTGGTAATTTGACTGGTCTGCGTAATCGCGCTAATCTTTCCTTGATTGCAGTAAATGCCTTGCTGGCAATATTACCGATAGCACCAGGAGCTTTATCTTTAATAACATCAATAGCTTTCATTGATAGTTGTTTTGCAATCGGCGCTGCCTTGGGTGCTAGTCTTCTGAATAAACCTTGAATAACATCACCTAGTCCATCTCCGTAAATTGCTCTATAAACAGGTAGTCGTGAATTTATTACCCTGACCACGACGGGTCCACGTTGAGCGTTATGTATGATCATTATTATTTTTTTTTTTATCTAACTCGATGATTTCAGTCAATGATTTCATCGATAAGTTCTCGATACGCGTGAACATCCATGATACCACCCTGAAATAATGCTGACAGATATCAGCTGCTTCAGTAATTATTTCTGGTGAGTTATTACCAGCTCGTCTGCCTCCGATGAGAACTTCTAATCGTGATACATCATTGAGAACACTATCAGGACAAGTAATGTGACCACCAAGACCACTACCTGTAGCTTCATAGAGGCCAAGATCTTCGAGAACATCATCATCTTTTTCATTTGGACGCTCCTCCAATAGCGGTGAATAGGGAGGTGGAAACCCTTGTTGTCTACTTTCGTCAAGTTTCTTCATTGCATTTACAAGGGTTGAAAATTTTGGATCGTTAAATTTGACCGTTTTCTTGTCGTAGTATACACAATACGCCCATTTAACAAAATTGTCATCAGTCGTGGACTTATATTTCTTGTTTAAAACTTTTTCTTTGCTATATAAACCAGCTAATATCACTTCAGGTAATTTTTCTTCTGGTGTGTTTTTAAGGGCTTTAATAAAACCCGGATCAAATTTTGCAGTTAGTTCAACAATTTCCTTTGCTGCTTTGGGCGCAGCAGCTTTGGCGACTTCAGTACCTTCTTTAGCGGTGGGTGGAGGTTGAGCTATATCAGCTGGAAGTTTTTGTAAAATCTTTTTTGTTTGTTTAGTTCTCCTTGCAATTTTTTCAGTTTGCTCAGCGGCTTGTTTTAGCGTTGAAAGAATACCTTTTTTTCTTTCCTCTTCCGTAATATCTCCCAATAAAGCTCTTTCAGTGACCGCCGCAGCCTTTTCAGTAGCTGTTGTAACGGGTTTAAATAACTGTTCTGTACCTGTAGCAAATTCAACTTGTGCTTGCTGTCGTTGTTGAAGTTTTTCTCTAAAACGATCGCGGACAGGAAGAAATTTTTTAATTGCTTCTAATCGCTCTCGCGCTAATCTAACACTATATGCTTCTCCGATATTTGCCATTATTACTGATTTTATAATTTTTTAATTCACAGAAATCCTAGGATTTTTAGAATACTTTGTTTAAAAATGCTTGCATTTCAAGCAGCAGAGAGACTGAGCCACCGAATGTTTCGTCTAGTAGACCCTTGTATCGAGAAGTAGTTATATAGGTAGACATTTTTCATCAGATAACCCTTCTGGTCAGCGGAGAAAGCCTATTTATCAGTGTTTTCTGACCAGAAGGGTTTATTTTGTGATGACAAATCTTCTATCAAGAGTGTTTTCGATAGAAGGTTCTGTTTGACGAAATAGTTGGTGGGCTCAGTCTCTCTGCCGCTATTTGTATTCCACAGTCTACGCTGTAAAGTACCGATGTGAGGTGTACATGCCCAGTTTCAAGAACAACACATACCCGAAACACCTAGTTCACACATATATCCATATCATTAATTAGTAAACAATAAAAACGGAAACAAGTCAGAAATAAACATCTTCTCGCAATGTGCATATGAATTATGCCAAGCAATATAGGCAAACAATTGATGGAACGGAGAAAAAACACGTCAGGACATTGGCAGAAAACTTAGATAAACATGAAGCAAACCATGAGATTTATGCCTGTCCCTCAAGTTCTGTAAGTGGGAATGTATCATAACAAATAAGAACAACACATGCCCGAAACAGCTAGTTCACTCATATATCCATATCTTTAATTAATAAACAATAACTGCTGAAAAAGTCACACCATATCCTTAAGTAAAGAAATTTGACAGATGCCAATTTACGGACCAATCCTCTGCCACCTCAACCTCTTGGGTTAGTACTCTGAAGTAAACATCTTTTCGCTAAGTGAATGGGAATTATGCCAAGCATCACAGACCAAAACAATAAAACAATAAAATTAATGGAACGGAGAAAAAACAAGTCAGGACAATGGTAGAAAATTTAGATAATCACGAAAGAAATCATGAGAGTTTTGCCTGTCCCTTACCTTCGGTGCACAGGAATGTATTATAAAAGTCCAATATTTGTATGGTTTATTCTGGAACCATTTTGAAGGGACCTCGCGGCAGGGTCTTAAAAGTGCCTCCCAGATATGGCTACAACGCAGTTATCATCTAATTTAAGCGAATCGATGCGCTACGGTTCATTAAGAGATTGCAGTGTAAGCAATTAATTAATGAATGGATAGATAGTTTGACACACCCTCACACTAAACAGTGGAAGTAATATGAAAAGTTACCCTAAATGTGTTCGATTAATGATGGCTGACTCTGCAACAAAATATATTCTCCAGAATCAAAGTATTAATGTTAGTTAACACAAAACTCATATGTTATTCCTAGCTGTAGATATTAGTTGCAGATACTGACATTGGCAGTTTCGAAACTCTATAGAAAAACGTTGAATATGCTGCGTGTACGGTATCAAACCTTGCCTATTGCCTATTTGCATATGGCCTTGCCTAGTGCCTATTTGCCTTGCCTGGTGCCTATCTACATATAGCCTTGACTAGTGCCTATTTGAATATAGCCTTGCCAAGTGCCTATTTGCATCTAGTCTTGCCTAATGCCTTTTTCCATATAGCCTTCCCTAGTGACTATTTGCATATAGCCTTGCATAGTGCCTATTTGCATATAGCCTTGCCTGGTGCCTATTTGCATACAGCCTTGTATAGTGCCTGCTTTTATATAGTCTTGCCTAGTGCCTATTTGCATATAGCCTTGCCTAGTGCCTATTAGCATATAGCCGTGCCTAGTGTATATTAGCATATAGCCTTGCATAGTGCCTATTTGCATATAGCCTTGCCTAGTACCTATTTGCTACCATGTATTAAGTAAAACCAGGGATTTTTGTTCTCGGTCCAACACACTTTAGAGTACAATATATATAATTATCACAGACGAAATGTCTTCACTATCCCTTATCTTAACAGAAACATAAATTGTCCCTCCCCCCCCCAAAAAAAAAAAAACAAAAAAAAAAACAAACAAACAATAACACAAACAACCAAACAAATAATAAAGTTTGAAAGTATTCCACTTTCCAACTGAGAACACTCCGCAATTTCCAAACGTTTGATGCTGCTGTTGTGAAATTAGTGGAGACAAATAATAGTCATATGACCAAATCATCAGACAAGTGTAATGCAGTTAGTGAAAGCTGATGAAATTTACAGAAGTTTAACATCCGGCGGGTTTAAGCAATATTATTAAAACGTCAGCCATAATAACCAATCTCTTAAAAATGAACGAGTAGCAGGAGTATATAACAGTGATGTTACTATAAGAGCAAATAATGGGAACTGGTAGAAGATCTTGCTTACATTCTCTAAATGGGAATGTAGTGAAATACAAAGTTCATATGTCGATGAAAAGCCTGGTAGATATCGAAGAGTGTAGAGAACAGGGATAAATGTGAGTAAGGGTTATGATCCATAGCGCTATGTTACGGCCCTATGGTGACAAACTAACAGAAAAGATAAGCAAACCCAACATATTTTCTAAACAATTAACTAAAGATTTAATTATAAAAGTTATAAATGAAAATGCGAAAGGAGCTTCCAGTTTTACGAAGCGAATCCATGCTAGTCTTTAAAAAGGTCTATGAAAGTTGTAAATGAATGAAAAATTCGTTTTAAATTTCGAAACAGGAAATGTACTAGTCCTTTAAGAACCGTGACGTTGTCAAGATGGCGTTGTCCAGAATTCCTTAGAATAACTTAAAACCGTTCAAGAATAATAGTATACTTCAAATAATGAGCAGTTTCAATTTCAGTAAGTACAGTAAAGAAAAACAGGTCTGCACACAGGAACACTATAAGTGTGAATGACTCCAAATCGGAATGAAACTGACTGGTTAATTATCGCCGTATATACACCGTATATTGCGACTATATTTAGCAATAGATGCCACATGACAGAATACATGACTCTTTTAGGGTCGATTTCGGCCATTCATGTGAACTAGCCCAACCAATGGAAAGTTGCAGAATTATTCAAAAACGTCTAAACCCCGTCAGCCACTGAAAAATTAAGCCATAAGTGTTATTTAAGTATCATTTTTAAAATTATTATTAATAATTGCCAACACATACATCAACATCTATTTATAGATTATATGCAAAGTATGATCTTAACAAATTTTAGACACGTAAGCAAAAACGAAATAAAGATATTCTGTACAAATTACAATCATAAATAAAAATTATCACAATTTGATGCAGTCTATGCAAAAGATCTGTACTTGCTTTGCCCATTTCCTAAATTTGATTTCTTTAAGGCAAGAAGTGGACCTTAAACTATGATCTAATATGTGCCTTACGCAGTGGCAGAAATATTGTTTTTTTAAAATGTGGTTGCCTACCTGAAAACCAAACTATAAAGCTCATTGCAAAGCAAAATTTAATTTCGCATTGAATTATTTGAAAACCATGTTTTTATAATGTCCAAAGTTCTTATTTTCAATTTCCCGACACCCGCAAATTTCATTGATTTTGCATCATGGCAAGAGTACACTTTTAAATTTTTAAAATAAAACGTTGCGCAAATGGTCATTGTTTTTTTAACATTTGTTTGGCTAGCCTAATATGATGATTATGATGTTCGTCCATCGGTTTCGATCAGGACTATTTCATGTCATCGATTCATTGGGAGTGTGTCCGGAGATGGCTGATCAGTCGGATCCGGGCCCGGAAGATATATGTTGCAGTGGTAACATGGATGTACAGGTTGCTGACTGGGAGTGGCGGTACTGCTATTCCTGAATTTAACACAGATCACATTTCTCATCTGCGTCCACTAGTCTTTTCTGCTGAAAGGCTTCCGCACCGGCATTGACTTGACTGAGCCAAGCAGATCGATTAACAGCGACACTCTCTCAGCTGTCAGGATCAATGCCTACGTTCTTCAGCGATGACTTGAAGATGTCATTGTACATCTATGTTTTGAACACCGTGAGATCTCTTGCCTTGCTCTAGCTCTCCAAAGAAGACCTTCTTAGGTAGGCGTTCTACCGACACGCGGACAGCATGGCCAGCCCATCGGAGTTGTGCCTTGCACAGCATGGTGTGAATGAATGTCATGTCAGCCGGAGTGAGCACCTCTGTGTTTGGTACCTTGTTCTGCCATCTGATTTTCAATAGTTTTCTCAGGGAACTCACATGGAAGTGGTTCCGTTTTTTAACGTGGCGGCTATACACAGTCCATGTCTCGCTTTTGCGTTTATAAATGTAGATGATGAATGAAGTTTGAATTCCTGGGGTATGAGTTTCATCTTCCACATCCCACAGATCATCACTGTTAGTCTTTACACTAGCTTAGGCCCACCAGACTTGTAGATCACAGCTGGGGCGGAGTCAGCTCCTGGAACGTTCCCACTAGACAGGTACACAATGGCCTTATGAGTTTCCAGCTCTGCTGGATGGTCAGCCAATCTGTCGTTGATCTCCACCTGGGGTAGACGGTTGATCGTTTCATCGTTGATGGAAGAGGGTCTGTATTTTCTCCTCCTCGGTTATGAGAGTCCTGCAATCGGAGCTCAAGAGTGGGGATGTGCCCAATTTTACTGGGCCATAGACATCACAAAGAGCATTATAGAAATCTTTCATGTCTTGTCTGTCGGCAAATTACTGGAGATCATCAGCCTTTCGGTTCAGCTATGTGTACTGTATTTTTTCTGCACAGGTTGGCGGATTCTGCTGAAGGCATCGTTCTTTGCAGCGGACGTGCTGTCGATGCTGTACGCACGATGGAGACGATACGTATCCTCTAGCAGGGACTGTATTTCTTCATCAGCATTGATGGTTTCGCACAGTGATGCCAAAGGATTTAGATGCAGTAGAGTACACCAGCTGTTTGAAGGCCACCCAGCATTTCTCTACGTCGTGGGTATCAGAGTCTGTGGTCTCTAGCTGGCTTGTCAGAGCTTCAGGCAGAGCTTGCTCAGTGTTGCAGACTTTCACTTTGGAGACGTTGAGTCGCTCTAATTCCATATGGACGTGTGGGAGGTTGAATTCTAAGATTCATCTTGGAAATCAGTATCATGTGGTCTGCACAGCTTTCAATACCACACATCGCCTTGGTTACAAGGACATCCTGCCTGTCACGCCTACGGACTAAGATGTAGTCGATCTGATGCTAATGCTTAGACTGTGGGTACGCCCAAGTTGTTCTATTACGGTTAGGCAGACGGAAGACGAGGTTTGTGATCAGGAGATCATGTGTTGCGCACATCCTCAACAGCAGATGTCCATTACTGTTGCAGTTGCCAATTCCATGTATATCAATAACTCCCTCCCACAAGATGTGGTCCGCGCCAAATATGGCGTTAAAATCATCAAGAATGATCAGCTTGTCTGAATTGGGTACTGAAGCAATCAGAGCTTCCAGTTCCAGGTAGAACTTGTCTTTGGCTTCCTCAGAGTTGGTCATGGTTGGTGCATAATCACTAATGAGTGTGACTTGCTTTTTGCATGTAAGGGTAGCTTCATCATTATAAGCCGGTCGTTAATTCCCCTTGGTAAGATGGAGAGCTTATTGACCAAACTCAACTTGACAGCAAATCCAACTTCAGACTCACGACGTTGATCGGTGCCCCGTCCACCTCAGAAAAAGGTGTAACAAGCTCCCACTTCAGTCAGTTGGCCCTCCTCGGCCAAGCGAGTTTCACTCAGGGCCGCTATCTCTGTCTTGTAGCGAGCAGTCTTTCTTGCAATCAGGACAGTTTTTCTCTCCGGTCTGTCAGCCTCTGCACGATCCAATAGAATGTGTATGTTCCACGCACCAAGAATGAGTGGATCCTTTCAGGTTTTGTTGTGTTTCGACCGCAAGAATGGGATTCCCTTCACCACGGTAAGCTGGTCGGGGTAGATGAAGGAAGCTTTTTTTTTAGGGCACCTTTCCTATCCCCTTCCTCAAGCTACAGATGTAAGCAGCGTTATCATGAATAGGTCTGCTTAGTCGCTTAGACGGCTGCCGACATCCATTTCTGATTCAGATCAATGGAAGACGACCATATGGCCTGAGCCGCCTGCGTGCATGTCCGCTGCTACGGCTGCCAGTGCATCCACACCTGTAACGTTACAGCTCGCCCATCGACGCAGGACCTGGGTTAAAGTGAGGAAGAGTTGCGCTGCGTCAGTGGTGTAAGGGGTGCTCATGTGGGTGTGGTTCCACTGGTGGTGGTAGTAGTCATACTCCTTGGGGATAGCTATTCCACCTTTGGTCTCCACTTGGCGCTCAGATCTCACCTGTGGCTCCAAGTAGCTGCCACACCACGTGCAACGGCTTCGACTGGCCGGCTAAACCAGGTTGAGGGTAATCTACGGTTCTCAAACCCTCGGTGAGTCAGGGAATGTCACTCACTGCATGTGAAGACTGGACCCGGAACCACCAGCTGGTCAACGGGCAGGAAGGCGGACCCAGCAAAGCGACGTGGAGCGCTAAGAGCACGGCAAGACACGTAGTACGCCATGATCATCGACTACATCCAGTCTCCATTCCAGCCGTCTTGACTACGTCTTGCAAAAGGGCAAAGTGGAGCCTCGAAGCCTACTATAAAGTTGTCCCAGGCTCTACAGTAAGCGGATTATTTTACTATGCCACCACAATTCAACTGAAGGAATAATTTAACAATAATGTTTCTATAATTTGATGTTTCTTTTTTTGTTGACAATAATGATCCTTATTGTAAATCATTAAAATGTGTATTGAAATTCACGCGTCTTTCACAAGACAATAACATTTTATGCTGTTAGAGCAATAAATGATAAGAAATTAAGATTTTCTCACTATTAGTAACATTTGATATATGTTAAATCAAAGCCTGCATCAAAGTGCACCTGTATAAGGGATAACATATATGGCCCAGCACTTTATAGGTTGCACTCAACATTATCATGCAAGTAAACCTATGTGAACACGAAATATCGATTTGACCATCCCTCTAGAAGGGGTAAGTATAAGAGTTTCAAGCTGGTCGTTGTGGTGGTTATAATGGAGGCCATGCTTCCACCAGTATATATCTGACCATCCAGACGTTACAAAAAGCATTTTAGTGAGAACACTATATTGATATGACCATCCTTCCAGGAGTAGGAGCGATACAATTTTCAAGACGGCCAGTTTGGTGACCGTATTAGATATCTGAGCAAACCCATTTTCATTTAGCACGAACTAGACCACATAAACAATGTAATTGTAACGATTTATGGCAACTCTGCAAGTAGTTTAGGAGGAGCAGCGATATTAAACTTGCGCAGACACACATACAGATGATGGACATTAGTCCATTCCATAAGGTCTTCCGACCTATGGCCAGTGGAGACAATGCATACAATTAATGCATACAAAACCTATACGTATCCACATAAATGTGTATAGATATTGTGTGTATATATATATATATATATATATATATATATATATATATATATATATATATATATATATATATATATATATTACGAGTTTGCCTAACACCGTCCCATGTCGATTTATGCATTACCTACCGTATCGCTACTCACTTTCCTGTTGGTGACCTGAACAGTTGCGACACAGAGACGAATGTGGAACTGACTCTTACTAGTTCATCAGCTATGAAATAGGGGAAATAAATTCTGAGTTGATGCTACCAGGCTCAAAATCCACCTTTTTTCCAGCTTCATCAGTGTACACCTCCATCATCATTAGAGCTTTATTGTGTTTGTAGCAAAGATAAATAATATGTAAAATAACCAAAAATAATAAAATTACTGCAATAACGTATCGGGTTAGATACAGTGAATAATGCCGTTCAAATATATCCAGGTTTATGACTATATGGTTTAATGGGTACACACATATATACACTTGTATACTGGCATACTGGCCTAGTTTTATATCAGAACATAATGGAATCTCTTTAAGGAGATACGAACGCTTGAAATGGAGAAATGGTAACTTTCCATGATGTCAGAAAATTTGTAGAGGCCACAGCAATACCAGCACTATCGGCAAATTCTTCCCCAAAATGAAACCTTCGAAATATTATATTTGTACCCAGACTTCACCTGGCCAGAGTGTGAAGCAAAGTTTACGGTATTGACGCCTCTCAACTTCTGCAACCAACCACCCAAACCGCGAGTCAAGCTTAGAATTAAATCGATCCATGTAACAAATACAGTTCTCTACACTGCAAGTCAAAAACTGATTAGATATAGCGCTCTAGTGGACAAAGTTATAAATTGTTACACATATAAAACTCAGAATTATTAGCAGTAAACGAACTGGACCCGATCCAACTTAAGAGCGGTGTACCAGTGAAAACGTATTCTCGAAACATCCTAATGGGCGGTTTAAAAAAATCTGCTTGACTTCTGAAAAGATCTAACTATCCCATGAAGTTCTTCAATAAATTTGGAGAAATGAAATGTGTGGACAGTGGAAATTCCCCACCTAGGAAAGTATCCAGAAAGTCTGTGCACATTAGGGCGAGTGGGTGATATATGTGATATAATCCTTCTTCTATGTGGTGCTTTGGTTATTGTTATCTAGCAGTTGACTAACCACGGATCGAGTAAACAATACATCCAATTAAGATCGTAATGGATGGAGTAACAGAGATCTGAATACAGCAACACAAGTTCCTGTATGGCAAATATAAAACTTTAGTCAATTAAATAAACAAATTTAAATTGAACAAGATATTTGAATGAGACACATTCTCTTAGAAAGAGAATTACCAAATTTATGCGAAATGCAATTAGCAGTTATGGTATACCATTAAACAATTTTATCATAGAAAATAATGAATGGTCGAATTCAAACTGCGGGCATGTCAGCATAATCTGGTTGCTTCATGTCCTTTCCAAAATGACTGTTGGTTACAGGTTAGCGTTGCCGTTTTTCTTTTCCTTCTCCATCTCTGTGCACAACCAATTCGGGTCCTCAACCGTAACTTGGTTGCAGTAATTTCCACTACGAGGTGCACATATAGGGAGCTATTTTTCATTCAAATAAATAAAATGCAACCTAAATATTTGTCAGGTGTTTCTTTTCTGGCATCGAAAAAATTCACACTCTTGTTATGTCATACATCGTCTTATCGTAACTCGGAAGACTACGACTTGGTCAGTTCTCAACCTTACAGTGTAATATTAACATAAATGTAATGTATGTTCCCTCAGCTGCTAGCCGCGTTCCTACTGTGGGTTGTAATTTACAAGCTGAACGATCTGTCGACACGGGCAGAATTTCCTTGGTTACAAGAGGTCACAGCGTATTTACCCAAATGCATTAATCGACGTCAAGTCACTACATTATTTTCTAAGTAGCTATTCATTGACAAAGACATAGTAAAATAAATTCTTAACATAAACAACCGCTTCGGTGGCCTAGTGGTTAGAGCGTTCGCTTCGGATACGGGAGGTCGTGAGTTCGATCTCCGGCCGATTCATACCAAAGACTTCTAAAAGTGGTACTAACAGCTGCCTCGCTTGACGTTCAGCATTAAGAGGTTAGTTATAGGACTGGTCGACCTGGTGTCAGGATAATGTGACTGGATGGGACATCATGCTACATGTCTGCGGCATGATGCTCCAGTGCTAGACATCACTATAAACTGCTACATTGCAGACGTCGAAGCGATATGACTAAAAAATTTTAAAGCTACGTTGAAAATCAAAATCACATCACATCACAACTTAACATACACGATACGTATCATGTAAGACAGATACATTAATTCTCATAATTCGTATGAGAGTAAATTATTACTAATGCATGAAATTTATACAATGTATGATTTATATTATATACAAACCACTAAATCCGAACGCATTCATACCACTGAAATATTGTCTGACATTCTTACACTACCTGAATCGTGTAACATTCAATAAGAAAGCACGATTAATTTCTGAACTCAAGAAAAATTGAAGTATGAATTGAAAACGAATATATTCAAGAACAAATTACAAACTAGCATCGATGACCATATTATATGTGATCGAGACGATACTTTGTGCTTTCCCTGGCTAGTTCCTTTTCTATGATATCGACTCTCTGTCTGTCCTTCTGTGTCCTCAGTTTTCCAGACTCTTGTCCGACGATTTTTTTTATAACGAGCGAACGAACTTGTTAATACTTTGAATTTCGTCTGGGAAACACCCCCCACCCTTTGTTTAGCTTATCGAATCAGAATTAAATTTCTCTAACAAGCAAAATTTTAACATTCCCATGTTTAACATGCCTAATGCATACGTTACACTGTATATTGAACTATTCTCCTGCATTATGTCGATGGATATTTCTAATGAGACTCCATAACTCGTCTTAAATAACCAGGATAGTATAATTACAACTCAGATTTATAAAAACATTATTAATGAAGAATATACGTAGAATAGTACATTCGTCCAAACATTTTCTGATATTTGCAGGGAGCACTGCCCATAAAATTTCCAAATGTAGGTTAAAAAACACTTTTAGCAGTGTACACGCATAAGGCCCATTCATCCATATCAAAGGTCCTCTAAAGACAGCTCCTTATACGTAACCAACTCGATGAATCTCGTACAAGATCTCAAAACAGTCGTCCAAAATCAAGCCATTTTAAGAAATTGGTATTAAGGTCCGTTGTTTGACGAAGGAGGTGCCTACCAAATATTCAGATTCTGATTTCTCGAAATGATGTTTGGTCTAAACCATATTCTATTTTGAAACGAAATCCCTAATTACTACCTTTGAAATATTGCTTCAAATCAGGATACTCTGAGCATATGTTCGCGTACTCTAAAATGTTCCTATATAGCTGGTAATCATGTTATAAGAAAACTTTCTATCAATTTTAGCAAAGAAAGATAACTCATATCAGTTGAATTTGACGATACCATTTTCCAACTTTAATTGCACAAACATATGGTACCAATACGAGAAGGTGATGAACTATGAAGTTAATCTTTCAACTACATGCTAACCTCTTACTGGACAAAACACGCTTTGGGTATGACCTCTTAACCCGCAGCGAAAGGTTCGGTCAATTCACTCTAATCCATACCTATTTACTTAGTAAGGACAGGCTCTGAGCATAACACAGACTATATATAACCAGTGGCCCAAACGTAGGGTAAGCGAAGATCACACGTGCAACGAATCAGAGTTATTGATCTCTTCTCCACAGAGAAGAAATCATATTTTGTAAATTGCACCCTTGTTCGACTTTGTGTCATTTGACATCATTGCATCGGCTGCGTCGAACATTCAACATTTTATATTCAAAATGTTGTAATGCCAATGTCAAAGCTAAACATTCCTTCTCAATTGTTAAATAATTTCTTGGTGCTTATTTAATTCTTTACAAAAATAACACACTGATAATCAACACTAGTTTCGTCTTCTTGAATCAACATTCCTCCAACCCCAACATCACTTGCATCAATAGAGAGTTTAAATGATTGGCTGAAATTTGGAGCTGTAAGAATTGGCGCGCTTTTAAGTATGTCTTTTAATTTATCAAAATCCTCCTGCCATTTTTCAGTCCAAATGAACTTGCTTTTCTTGCTCAATAAATTTGTCAAAGGCTCAGCAATTATGGCAAAATTGGAACAAAATTTCCGATAGTATTCAGCCATACATAAAATTCGCATCAGTTGCATTTTTACTAACAGGCACAAGGAATTCAGAGATAGCCTTGACCTTAGCATCTATAGGTTTCATTTGTCCATGTCCCACGATATGTCCTAGAAATGTTGTACTAGCACGGCAGAACTCACTTTTGGATAAATTAATTGTTAAACTTGCTCTGTGAGTCTGTCAAAGACTTTCCGAACTGTTACTAAATGTACTTTCCAGGTGTTGCTGTAGATGATGATATCATCGATGTAAGCATCACAATTATCTAGACAAGAGGTGATCATATTCATTAAATGTTGGAAAATACTTGTCGAACCTTCATCCCATACTGTATCACTTGATATTGATAAAGTCCATCTGGAGTCACGAATGCCGAAATTTCCTTTGCTCTTTCCGTCAGTGTAATTTGCCAAAATCTTTCCAGAAGGTCAAATTTGGTGACATACATGGCATTACCGATTTTATCAATGCAGTCATCGATTATTTTTAATGGAAATGAATCTATTTTTGCCACACTGTTCAACTTCCTATAATCAGTGCACATACGGAAAGTTGTATCTGGTTTCGGAACAAGTATACATGGTGAACTCTTACTGGGCTCTATGGAACCATTCTCCAGCAATACTGAATTTCTTTTTTCAAGTATTCGTTTTTGAGAGGGTTCATCCTGTACGGGTGTTGTTTCACAGGTTTGACATTTACAATTTGAACGTTATGGAAACTTGTTTGTTCTTGTAGGAACATCTGAAAATAATTGGTCATATTCAAATAATAACTGTTTAAGTTCATTCCTTTCTTGCTGTTGCAAATGTGAAGGTTTCTGGTCCAGATCATTCATAAGTTCTGAATTCCGAAGAGTTGTCACTCCAATATCAGTAGAATCCGATGGTACTCCTTCACTTAAATCCTAACAGAGTGGGATAGGTACAACTAAATTAATTGCATATTTAACCTGGCTATCTCTCAATATTCTCTTTTAACACGTTTACTTGGCAAAGTTGCTTCCTTTTTCGTCTCCCATGAGAGTAGTGAACGGGGTCACCCTAGCCTCAATGGGAATTAGCATTACAGAGACCCCTGGGTCACTCTAGCCTCAATGGAAATTTAACATGGAGAAAAATCGTGGGTCACTCTAGGCTCAAGGGGAATTTAACATAGGAAAAAGTCTTGGGTCACTCTAGCCTCAAGGGGAATTGAACATGGGAAAAAGTCTTGGGTCACTTGGGGAATTGAACATGGGAATTTTTTTTTTTTAATTTTTTTTAAAATTTAAATTTAAATTTAAATTTAAAAAAGGGGTAGGCAATTGAAAAGTCATTCTCTTTTCGAGAAATATGGGTGGCCTGAAAAGGGCCTTTGGTATTATGTTAATGTATCCATTAACATAAAGGGCATCTGCGGCATCTTCTTATCCTCAAGCTGCGTCTTACTCGAGGGCCATAAATCAGTGTCCTCTTGAGGCAACCTTGTCTTTCTACGTATACTCTTCGTATCCACAGACTGGTGTCTGACTTGTCGACAACGGTCCACTTGGACCGGACATACATGAGCATGTCCGTCCTAAACATCATGGAAGACACAAGGGTGGATGATTCGACTGTGGTCCACATCTTGAAGCGACGAGAACAGGTGAATCAATGCAGTGAACTGCGCTTATTTATAGGTACAGGAAGGATTGAAACGGATTGAGTTCATTCACCAATCCAAACACGCGTTACAAAA
Source organism: Sinohyriopsis cumingii (assembly GCA_028554795.2). Classification (NCBI taxonomy): domain Eukaryota; kingdom Metazoa; phylum Mollusca; class Bivalvia; order Unionida; family Unionidae; genus Sinohyriopsis; species Sinohyriopsis cumingii. The sequence goes on from CM068831.1 coordinate 84,673,513, forward strand.
TTCAGTCAGCTCGCATCCAATCCGAAGAGAGTAGTCTGTGACGTCAGCTGGTCTATATAGATTCGCTAGCGCAAGTGTGCAGTCAATCTATGCGACAGTGATTCAACATGACGGAAACTCAGAAAACGATTAATTGGGGTACACCAACAGGGGAGACTGCCCAAGGGAACCCGGACTTACTTTCAGAAGAGGTGAATTGGGATTTTGTGGATTTTCTCTCCTCGCAAGAATTTGTTCCGGAACCTTCGTTACCTTCTTCATTACCGCAAGTGGAGAATTTTAGACAGAGCCAGGAAGAAGAATTGGAGAAATTTATACAACGACAAAAGGAAGCGGAACAAGCTTTTCTCCTACAGCAACAGCAGCAAGAAGAAGAGGTAAGAAAAAAAACAACAGCAACAACAGCAAGAAAAAGTAGCAGCAGCAGCAAAGAAACAAGAGGGTGAAAATCAAACGGTCACGGTACTGTTGGACATTTTAGCGGAGTTAAGAAGTCTGAAACAAATGTATCAGACTTCTTTATTACGACCGAAGAGAATACGACCTTCCCGAGCTAAACACGTCAACCCTGTGACTAAGCCTACCGTACCACCCTTAGTGATTTCAACCCAATCATCATCATCAACATTACGCAGTCCAGAAGTAGGCCTTGGCCGTGGCAAAGGCTTAAGGCAGTTAAAGTTGTTTGCTTAAACTCACCCCTACACCAAAATCAAAAGGCCCTTTTCAGGGCCACCCACATTTCTCGAAAAGAAATACAATTTCAATTTGCCAATAACTCAAAAAAAAAATAACCCATTTTACCCCTATAGTACGTGTCTGTGTATGAGTGCGTGAGTGTACGTTCTTATTTTAAAATCAAAACTCAAAGACACTTACCTTATATCATTAATTTATTCTTTTATCCATTGTTACAATCCAATTCACAATTCACAACAGAACACTTAAATTAAAAGTTCATTGACTTCTTCTTTCTCCTTGTTTAGTTTCTCTGTTTTTTTAATTTCTTCACCGTCACACTCTTTTCCTCTTCTTCCTCCTCACTTTCTTCCCTTCTTCTTTTCTTCTCCTTTTTCTTTTTCTTCACCTGTCTGCTTTCTTCCTCTGAAAAATCCCTCTCTTCTTCCGAAGAATCCCTCTCTTCTTCTGAAGAATCCCTCTCTTTTTCTGAAGAATTCCTCTTTTCTTCTGACTCCTCTTGTTTCTTTTTTGGGCAATCTGGAGACCAATGTCCTTTTTCTTTACAATAATAACAGGTATCTTAACTTTTGTCTTTTTTAGCCCCTGTTTTTGTTCTTTTTTGACGGTCTGGACACTCTGAAGACCAATGCCCTTTCTTCTGACAGATATAGCAAGTATCTTGACTTTTATCTCGAAAGGAAGGAAAGTAGTCCGTCGGCTGGTCTGAAGAGAATTTTCTAATGACCCCTCGCAAAGCTCTGACGAAACGTTCGATTTGGTTAGTCTCTTCCATCGTTGTGCTCGGCTTGAGAGTGAAATGAATAGTGAAAGGACAAGACACACACCCTTTTATATACGCTGGTCTGTCATGACTATAAATTAGTCTATTGTGTTTGAACTTGAGTCATTTGACGTTTTTCACTCAAGATGAAACGATCCTATTCATTTGAGAAGAAAGAAGAAGAAAGTAAGAGGCAGAAACGTGATCTATCGCCTCGTACCAGGGCTGAAATCTTGGCACAAATTCATGCCAGTGATTTTGAAGAGGACATGAGTGAACCAGAATTTGAAACCTCTAAACCAAGTTCACCACCCTTAGTCAACCCTGAAAAGTACTATTCCATTCGAGAGACGGAAAAGCGCTCCTCTAGAAAATTTAGAACCACGCTTACACCTACACAGTGAAGTTTAAAGATTTCAAGGCCGACGTACCATTGGAGAAAGCAGAAGGGTTTATCACCGAGATGTGGGATTCTTTGCTCACCGCACTCAAGCGACAATGTCAACCCAAAGAAGACGATCGCTTGACACTATCCATAGATCACGACAGCTTGAAATCCCCTGTTTGGATCGAGTTTAGCAGACCCGCAGAACTAACCCCTTCCAAAGTCATGGACAAGATTCAACACGTACAACAATCTAATGATCAGTTTGACATCACCGATGGTAAAGCCACACTGAAAATGGCCCACGTCTCTCCTCCTCAAGGGACTGGACGCAAAAAGATGTTATTGGTGGACGACCTTCGCAACACCAAAACAAGTCTCGTCCGAATTAACAACCCTCAAGACCAGATGTGTTTAGCTCGAGCCATCGTGGTGGGACGAACCTATGCCAACAAGAACGACACGGCAGAATGGAAAAGAGCCTGGAAAACTATTCGACAATCGGACCGAGCCAAACAACGAAACGAAGCAGAACTCCTGTTGCAACAAGCTGGCCTGTCCAAAGACACACCCTGTGGCATTCCTGAGATGCAGAAATTGCAAGATGCCCTAGCTCCGCGCTACACCTTGAAAGTGCACCCTCAAGAAATGCGCGGACCTCTGTTGTTTCGAGGTCAAGATTTTAAGGACGGAAAATACATTCATGTTTATCATCACGATGACCATTTCGATACCATTACCACTATCACCGGATTCCTGGGATATGTTTATTATTGTGAGAAATGTGATTATGGTTATAACAATCGAGAGCAACACAAGCATTGTGGATGGAAATGCCCAGGATGTTTGGCCTCTCCACCCTGTCTGAGCGAAGAACCATTGCCTTGTTCAACTTGTCTGCGCACGTTTGTCAGCCCTACCTGTTACCAACAACATCTGAAGACGCAAGGTTCACAGAAGAAATGTGCTTGTCAGCTCCTGAGATTGTGCCCTACCTGTGGACAAGGCATACGTGCCAATAGTACCAAGGCACACGTATGTCGAGGAAAGAAAAAATGTCACATTTGTCACCACATCGTGGACTTGGAACACCAATGCTACGTGCAAAAATACCAACCCCAACCAGAGAAAGAGGACGGTCACAAGAAGAAAGGCAATTTCATCTTTTTCGATTTCGAATGCATGCAAGAGACCGGCATTCACATTCCTAATTTCTGCGTGGCTCATCGAGCGTGCGAGAAGTGCATTCAAGAACCTATCTTCAGTCATTGCCCTCACTGCAGCAAGATTCCTGGAGGGCGTGAAAAAATCTTTCGAGGACCGAACACTTTAGCCGATTTTGCCCAATGGGTTTTAGACCCCGTCGACAAGACGTGGAGCCAAGAGGACATCGAACGTTACGGAGATTGTCATCGTCATGCCACGGTGATGGCTCACAATTTTTCCGGATACGATGGACAGTTTCTTCTCAGATACTATACGGAACATGGCACCGAACGTCCTAAAGTGACTTTGAACGGAGCCAAAATCATTTTCATGCAAGTGGGACAAGTACAGTTTAAAGATTCAATGAGCTATTTGGCCATGCCTTTGAGTCGAATGCCTAAAACGTTTGGAATGACAGAAATGGCTAAAGGGTACTTTCCACACTTTTTCAATACGGAAGCCAATCAACACGCCGTTCTACCCCATTTACCTGAGGCTCACTATTACGACCCCGACAACATGCGTTCCGAACAACGAGAAGCTTCCTACGCTTGGTACCAGGCTCACGCCTCGGACCCTTTCGACTTTCAGGAAGAAATGCTAAAGTATTGTCGTTCCGACGTGGACATTTTACGACGTTGCTGTGGAAAATTTCGAGAACTGTTCATGGAACACGGAGGGGTCGATCCTTTGAAAGAAGCTTGCACCATTGCCAAAGCGTGTTCCTTAGTGTTTCGACAACGATTCATGCCTGAAAACACCGTGGCTGTCATCAGTCCTCAAACGACCCACTTTGTCAAACGTCAATACTCGGTCAAAGCCCTACGTTGGTTACATTACTTGTGCGACAAGGAAGACAAATGGATTGAGCATGCCCGCAACGGAGGGGGTGAAAAGACCATCGGAACGTATTCGGTCGATGGCTGAGACTTAGAAAACCCAAAGATCGTGTACGAGTTTAACGGTTGCTTATTTCACGGATGTCCCGTCTGTTACCCTGATCGTAGCACTAAAAATCAGTTTTTACAACGAACCATGGAAGACTTGTACCAGGACACTTGTCAGCGACGCCTAAAGTTAGAACAGCAAGGATACCAAGTGGTGGAAATGTGGGAACACGAGTACGATCACCGTATGAAAACCGATCCCGAGTTTAAACGCCTCGTGGAAAGTTACCAGTTCATGGACCCGCTGAACCCTAGGGATAGTTTGTACGGAGGAAGGACCAATGCCACCTGTTTGCTGTACCAAGCCGACGAAGAGAAAGGAGAAGAAATCAAATACTTGGACGTGTGTTCGCTGTATCCCTACGTGTGCAAATATTGTCGCTTTCCTGTAGGGCACCCGCAATTGCTGACGGAACACATCGACCTGAAAAACATTCGACAATACGAAGGCTTGATCAAGTGTAAAGTTTTGCCTCCCACGAGCGTATACCATCCCGTCTTACCTCACCATTGTCAAGGCAAACTGATGTTTCCTTTGTGCCGTACTTGTGCCGAAACGTGCAACCAAGACCAACCTTGTCAGCACACCCAGGAAGAACGGGCCTTGACGGGAACCTGGGTCAGCGTGGAATTGTTCAAAGCTCTGGACATGGGATACCAACTGTTAGAAGTGTACGAAATTTGCCACTTTCCCAAGACACAACAATACCACAAGGGTGATCCCAGTCAGAAAGGCATTTTCGCTGACTACGTGGATGCCTTTTTGAAACTGAAGCAAGAAGCCAGCGGCTATCCTTCCTGGTGTCACACTCCCGAAGACCAAATACAATTCAAAGAGAAATACTACGCACAAGAAGGCATCTCTTTAGACCACATCGAAAAAAACGAAGGCAGGCGATCGTTTGCCAAAGTGATGTTAAATTGCTTGTGGGGTAAAATGGCACAACGACCGTGTTTACCCAAGACGGAATATTTGACAGAACCTTCCCGCTACTTCCAGATGATTCACGACAAAACCAAATACATGAAACACGTGGACGTCGTTCGAGAGGATTTGATCTTGGTCAATTACGAAGAAGATCTGGACTTTGTACAAGACGACCCTTTTGGAAATGTCATCATTGCGGCTTACGTGACAGCTCATGCTCGCTTAAAATTGTACGAAGCTTTAGAACTGTTAGGAGAACGCGTCCTGTACTTTGACACGGACAGTTGCATTTACATCCATCACCCGAGTCAACAGCACCCTGACATCGAAGGAGACCGTTTAGGAGCCTGGACAGACGAGCATCCCGACGACAAGATTCTAAGTTTCGTCAGTGGCGGTCCCAAAAATTACGGCTACGAATACCGGGACAAACAAGGAGAAGTGCACACGACGTGTAAAGTGAAAGGACTGACTCTGAATTATCGTACCAGTCGAGTGGTCAACTTTGGGGTATTGAAAGAAGCCTTGCAATCGGGAGAGGATGGAAAGTTTAAAGTGACCACCTATCAACCGAACAAGATTGTACGTTTACCCACTCACCACATCGTCAGTCGACCCCTGGAAAAAATCTATCAAATCGTGTACCAGAAGCGAGTGAGACTTCCCAACCATTCCACCTTACCGTATGGACACGTCGGTATTGGTCTGTATATAAAAAGGAACCCTAGGCAAGACCGATAGTTCATTGTGACTACCAAGACCAAGCGAACAAGATGAATACTTTCAGAGAAACACAAAACAAGTTGTTTAGAAAGGCACAATTCAAGTGTGAGGCTTCAGAAGTGGAATGCGATTGTGAGCCTTGCGATGGGTACGATGCTGTACGTTGTGATCTTAGCGATGCCGTAAAGCATCATGGGAACTTTGTTCTTACGACCCCTATCATGGAAAGTGATGCTGTGCGTGTCAAACCTGAGGGATGCGAAAGTGATGCCGCTCGTCCTCTTGGACATTTTACTGGGTTTCGTTTTAAAGGGGAATGTTCACCTTCACGTCTACCCCCCTACGGATGTCATCCAGCCCTGAGCAAACTCCTGCCCATGTCACACAACCCTCATCGAAACGAACCTGTGAAAGACGAATATTCGTTTCCTGTGCGTTTGTCGGAATACTGCGACTTTGAAAATCGTCTTCAATCGTTCAAAGGAAAATGGCCTAAGTATCTAGAAGGACCGACCCCCGAAGAATTAGCCAGAGCCGGATTTTTCTACTTGGGCGAAGGAGATAAAGTCAAGTGCTTCAGTTGCGGTGTGTCACTTCACCACTGGGAACCGCAAGATTCGGCCTACGTAGAACATGCTCGATGGTCACCGAATTGTCATTACTTACCCTTAGTGGGACCGAGACATTGAAGTAACTTCTTACCATAATCTGTTCATGGATACTTTACAAGAGAACATTCGTGCTTTGCCTGTGGAGTTGAGAGAACGCATTTACCGAGAGCTGGTCAAAATACAAGTGAAACGTAAAGAACAATTGCATCCGTTACGTCACCGGTGTTTGAACCACTGGTACCTGAATGCTATACAAGGACTGATTGAGTTGAAACTGTTCCATTGGACAGACATTGATCAACGACCTCCTGGTTATAAAAAGGAATGGTTTGGTATTGACGATTCTATCTACTACATTGTAAACGTACTGCATCGAATTCCAGAGGAAGAGTTAACGAATTACCAACATCTTTCACGCAATGTCAACTTGGTGAAAGAGGAAACTTCTGAACGAATTGTAATGTGAAGATTAGTGGTAAACCGATTTAGATTCGACAGTGAATTAAAACCATGTTTGTGCAAACAGTACATGTCTTGTGTCAGACCAAAGAGGATTTAGTATGACCTATTCATGGATACTTTGCTAGAGAACATTCGTGCTTTGCCTGTGGAGTTGAGAGAACGCATTTACCGAGAGCTGGTCAAAATACAAGTGAAACGTAAAGAACAATTGCATCCGTTACGTCACCAGATCTTTAAGCACTGGTACCTGAATGGTATAAGAGAACTGATTCGTCAGAAATTGTTTCAGTGGTCAGACCTTGTTCAATACTTCCAGGCCCCCGATGATCCACGTGTTGATCATTTTGGTTACTTCGAGATTCACCTAGTACAACACATTGAGGAAGACAAGGTAAAGGATTACAGACATATTTTACGTGGAATCTACTTAGCGGAAGAGGAAACTTCTAAACGAAGTCTGACGTTTCGGTTACAGTATGCAACATTTAGATTCCCTACTGGAGAACGAAGATGTCTGGCTAGAAAGTACGTGTATTGTTTCCGAAACAAAGAGACTATAAAAACAGGCTGCCATGCCACGACTTTTATCGCATGTAATCCAACAGATTCCGTGGAAGGAACTCAATGACCATATTCAAACCGTGAATCATTACCATCGATTATTACAAGAACTGTATCCATTCAATTTGGGTCGACAAGTGGTGTGTGTCTTAGTGACTTGTTTTCTTGGATTTCGTTTACCAGCCGATTCCTTGTGGACTTTTTACGATCGGTACTTACCACCTCAATGGCCTTAAATGGTCACGAAAAACTCCTTTTGCTCAAAGCCTTGCGGTTTCATCTGGATACTTCTCGACCTCTACGGGAAAAAAAGATTCGTCAACTTTTAGCTACCCAAGACGTGTATGACGATGTGTGTGTAGCTTGTGACTTACATCCCCATTGGACAGATGTCCGTGCCTGGAAAGAATGGGATTTTGAGGCTTGGACCCAAGAAGTGGCCCAGTATGCACGAGAGTTGTTCAAGGAAACAAGTTACTTTTCAACCCGTGTTAGTGACGGTGCCAGAAGAACCCGTCACCCAGAACGGGACTGTCGTGGACAGGCCTGAAAGACCCTTTCGGGAGGACACTTGTGTGACCTTACCCCCTACTATAGAACTGGTTAGAACATTACCCAAAACATGTTGTTGTACAGACACTTGTGTTTATTCCACGTTAATGGTTATCATGTGCCTTTGATTCTTGTACTTAAGCCTTTGGCTTTTATGTATTTTTGTCTTTCGTATTCATGTTTGAAAAAACATTCAATAAACGTGTTCTGAAAAAGTATATAAACTCTTGTCTTGTTTGTTTTCGTGTCACAAGTGACATTTCTCACACTATGGCTACCTCTGCTGTCTCTGCTCCCTCTTCCTCTACTGTCAAAGTCATCGACGAACACTTAGATCGTGCCAGTTGGGAGGCTTTGTATCTTCGCCATCCCTTTAACATGCTCATTGCTGGACCTAGCGGTTCAGGCAAAACCGAATTCGTCAAACGTTTGATCGAACATAAACATCATTTGATCGATCGGTCCCCTCAGCGGATCGTGTGGTGTTACAAAGAGTGGCAATCGGCGTACAGCCTCTTGCGAGAAAGTCAAGGCGATTGCATCGTGTTTGTGGAAGGCATTCCTAAAGAAGACTACGGCATCGTCTCTGACTCTCGTCAAACCCATTTGGTCATTTTCGACGACATGTTAGGAGAAGACTAAGAAGAAATTAAACTGTGGTTCACGCGCAAAGGGCATCACCGTAATGCCAGTGTCGTTTACATCACCCAAAATTTGTTTCAACAAAGTAAAGCCCATCGCACCATCAGTCTCAATGCGCATTACGTGGTCTTGTTTAAAAGCCCTCGAGATAAATCGCAAGTGCAAGTCTTAGCCAAACAGTTAGGAACGTCTTGGCTGACTCAGGCGTACGACGATGCCACTCAAACACCACACGCCTATTTACTCGTCGATTTGAAAACTACGACCCCCGAGGATTTGCGATTTCGTACCCACTTGTTTCACTAGTGGTGCCAAGACGGAGGGCCTGTCCTGTACACGTCTCTGTCCTCGACTTAATTTCACTCCACATAAAAAATCTATAAAAACCTCAGACCCTTTTTCGTCTGTCTCACACAACGTCAACATGACGTCCCTTCAGTCGCATCTTCCCGTCAAATTGATTCGTGCCTTGTATGGCATCAGTCGAGAAAAAAATCCACAAATACGAGCTCGTGTCTTAGAAGCTAGTCTCAAAGAAGTCTTACGATGGTTCACGGTGACGGCACGTCAAATACTCCAAGGAATCATTCAGATTCCTCATCAAACCCAACGCTTTTTCGATCGAAACAAAGTCGCTTTGGTCCAACTGGCCGATCCCCGCATCGACACTCAAACCAAAAAACAAATCATTTTGAAACGTGGAGGGAGCGGTACTCTAGGAGGGGTCATCATTCGCTCTCTCTTAAGATGGGATCCTAATGCCCCCAAAGTTATACCCAAGAAAAAAGTCCAACGAAACCCCAAGAAGAAAAAGACCAGGTCCCCAAGAAGAAGAACTTCTCCAGTAGCGGGACCCTTCTCTGATCAGACACCACCACCCCGGAAAAAGAAAAGAAGCCCCCAGAAAAAGAAACATAGAAAAAGTCCCCAGAAAAAGAAAAGTCCACAGAAGAAAACTAGTCGCAAGAGAGGCACTTCAGCCAGGACGCAACTTTACACTCGCAAACCACGACCTGCCACGGCAGTGACTACGTCACCGGCAGCCTCACGTTCATCCACTTCTCCGTTGATGACACCAAGAACTGAAGAGTACTTGGAGACGTTGATCACACCAAGAACTTCTCCGTTGATGACCCCAAAAAGAACTTCCCCAGTGGCAGGACCCTCCAATTTAGTGGCAGTGGCTGCTGCTCACAAAGTACCTTCTCCCAAAATCAAAGTCCAAGAATGATCGGGCATGTTACAAAGTTTACTGGATTTGTCCAAGCAAGAACTGGCTCGATTTAGTCCGTTACGTACCCCTGCACGACGTGTCATGCCTGTCCTCAAACTAATACGACGTAAAGACAATCAGTGGAGACGAGTTCCAGTATAAAAAAGGCGTGTGACCAAGTAGGGTATCAGTGTTTTTTGGTGCTCCTGAAGACTCAAAGATGTCACCCTCCAGAAAACCCCAAGGAAAGAAAAGGAAAGGACTACCACCACGTTTAGTCAAACATGGGGACATGTTATCTGTCCTGTCCAAAGCTTCTCCACCTCTACGAAAAAAACTCATTCAATCGGCCTCCAAAGAGGTCATCGATACCGTGTGCGAATGTTGTTTGAACGTCTTGAAAGGCACGATCCCTTTGTCCAAACACCAGAAACAATGCTTAGGCAAACATCGTCACGTTCTTCGCCAAATGGTTCAAAAGAAAATTCCCATTCGTCAAAAGAAGAAGATGTTGGTCCAACGTGGAGGCATTTTGCCCCTCTTGTTAGTTCCCATACTGAAAGGAGTCTTGGGAACCATGTTGGGAGGACTGGTGGGAGTAAGATAAAAAGGCCCTCGGAAGTCCCAAGATCTCAGAATCGACCCCTGACAACCCCATGGAAGGACGAAAACTGGCTTTAGTGCCTTACAAACGATGGATAGAATACCATCGGTGGCAAGAACAACGCACCCCGCATTTACCTCCCAATCCCAATTTGAACGAGATGTCCCAGTTACAACACGAATTGCAGTCCTTGATGGATCGCCAAGATTTGTCCGAAACAGAAAAATCGCAAAAGTACGGTCAACTTTTGCAACGACTGCAACTCTTTCACCAGAAAGCTTTAGACGAAACAGCTCTACCCACTCTGAAAGATTTTAAGAGCTTGATGAAAAGTCCAGCACCATCACCAGTACCAGTACCAGTCCCAGTACCACCACTACCAGTGACCAAGACAGAAAAAGGAAAAGAAGAAGAAGAAGAAGGGTTTCAAACTCCACTAGAAAAAGTACGCAAGTTAACAACACCACCTACCTCCAGAATTGGATGGATTAAAAATATGATGGCCACCCCTTCTTCATCACAAGAGAAAAAGAAAGTGAAGACAGAAGTGAAACAAGAACCGATATCCCCCGCTCAGACATCCTCCTCCTCTTCAACACCTATTGCCGGTCGCACACGCAAAGCATTGCAATCCAAGAAAATACCCCAAGAGAAAAAGAGTAGCATCCTTCAAGAGTGGGTGTCTTATTAACACACCAATCAACACACCAAAAATGGAAAAAGTCTTAGCCAGCATTTAATACGATCCCTCCCATCCTGCAGGTTACGCAGGAGTTCAAAAATTGTATCGTGCTGCCAAAACGCGACTGAAAAGTCTCCGTTTACCTCAAGTGCAACGATGGTTACAAGAACAAGCTACCTACACTTTACACAAACCCATTCGACGCAAGTTTGCCAGAAGTCGTACCCGAGTGGAAGGCATCGATCATCAATGGCAAGCCGATTTAGCCGATGTCTCTTATCTGGCCAGCTACAATCGTGGCTACAAATATTTGTTTTGTGTCATCGACGTCTTTTCCAAATTTGCCTGGGTCGTGCCCTTGACTTCCAAATCGAGCAGCGAGTTAGTGCGAGCCCTGCAACGGGTGTTGAAACAAAGCGGTCGTCACCCTCTTCGATGGCAAACGGACAAAGGCACCGAATTTCTGAACCAAGCTTTCCAAAAAGAATTAAAGAAACGTGACATTCATTTTTTTACCACCGAGAATCCCGAAACCAAAGCCAGCATCGTAGAACGTTTTCAACGCACTTTGAAAGAACGCATGTGGAAATATTTTACGCATCACCTGGTGCAAGCGTACAACCAATCTTACCATCGAAGCATCGGACGTGCCCCGCAAGACGTGACTCCCGAGAACGAAGTGTTGGTGTTTGAGCGCCTGTTTGGTACGTCCCCGACGAGGGCTGTCCCCAAGAAAAGTGGAATGTTGGCCGTAGGAGATTGGGTGCGCATTGGCAAAACCAAACGCAGTTTCGACAAAGGTTACTTACCTAACTGGACGACCGAATTGTTTCGCGTCACTGGACGAGTGCATGGCCGTCATCCTGCCGTCTATAAATTGGAAGACATGAATGGAGAAGTGTTCAAAGGAACGTTTTATTTGCCCGAGTTACAACGTGTGACCAAAAAAGAAGACGACGTGTACGACATCGAAAGCATTCTCGAACGCAGAACCCGTAAAGTGGGCAAACGACGTGTCAAAGAAGTCAAAGTACGTTGGAAAGGATATCCACCCAGTTTTGATTCTTGGATCGACGCTTCGCAAGTCATCGACTATAAAAAGAAGTGACCATCATGCCCTTTCACACAGCAGACGCAGCTACGTCAACCACTCCTCCTTCACCTAGTTCTTCTGTGCAAGATTTACAAAAACAACCCTTGTGGGTGTGGTGTGGAAAACGTGTGCCTAAAACGCAAATCGTCTTTTTCTGCCAAATCTTCGTGGTGTATTGTGTCATCGGGGCAGCCATTGCCAATTTGAGTTTGCAACAAATAGACAAACAATTGTGGACCATTTTATTGAGCAGTTGCATCGGTTACCTGCTTCCTAATCCTTCCCTGAAATTCACCTCGAACGGGAACCACGGGAACCTTGTGTCCAGTGCCAGTGCCAGTTACCACTCCAACAACAACCACAACCAGAACCCCATTTTGGGCGGAGACACGCCTCTGACGTACAGTAACCCCTCGGACAGCCACAGAACTCTGGAATTATGAGTCACCAAAACCAATTTTACTTAACCTTACCCAGTGACAGTTCCATGGAGGTGTTTCCCCACAACACGTTGTGCTGTTACACAGCCAAATTACCTCAGGCCATCCCCTTAGATCACGAAGCCCATTGGGAAGTGGCTTTAGTGGAAATCATTCACCCGACCCAAGTCCTCAATGTCCTTCCCAATCAAAACTTTTTTGATGTGGAAGTTTATGACGAGCAAATGCAACAGTACTTGGATACCCATGGCAAATATGACAAGAAAACCCCTAGCACAAGAAATCAAAAGTACACCACCTATCACTTGTTCATTCCCCCAGGCTATTATTTTAGTGGTCAACATTTGGTGAGCACCATTACTTCCAGGTTTAATGTCGTGTTTCTGAAAGCTTTGGAAAGTGTCAAAAAAAGTGTCACCATGGAATACCACAAAACAGCTCGTCGCTTCTTGATGAAATTTGACGGGAGTAAAATCCTGTCCATTTTATTTTGTTCTGAATTGTTTGACATGTTGGGCGGAGACATGGACATGAGAATGGCCATGATCAAGAAAAACGAATTACCCATCGTTTACGACAACGAGTCTTTTAGCAAGTTATTTCGTGCCCCGTTAGAAATGAATCAAGGACTGAATTTAATGTTTGTGTACTCCGATGTGGTGGAGTACAACGTGGTGGGACACACCTCTGTACCGTTACTGCGTGTCATTCCTTTCAAAGTGGATTCTGCCACGAACGCTGACGAGGAATGTGGAAACACTTACCACGTTCACCGCGAATTTGTCCATCCTCACTATTTGCCTGTCAGCAAGTCGTATTTGGACACGGTCAACATTGCTATAAAAGGAGATTTGGGACAAAATATTCCATTCACCAAAGGAAAAGTCACAGTGAAACTCCATTTTCGAAAACGGTTCTCTCACGACTCGTAAGTCATGTATCCAGTGTACCGAGGGGTTGCTCGACAGCGAGGACACGGTTTAGGACATATGTTAAAATCGGCCTTTCGTTCGGTGGCCCCGGTGTTGAAACCGATGGTGACACGCGGATTGCACGCCTTGAAAGATGCGGCACTGACGCAAGGCAAAGAATTTGTCCAAAATGTCATCATCGACAAACAAAACCCTAAAGAAGCCTTCATGAGGGCAGGCAAAAATGTCTTGCTGCAAACGGGCAAAGACATTTTAGGTCGACGAGACACACCTATAAATGCCCTGCACGCTACCGAGTCAGGCATTCAGCAAGGACAAGGCAGAAAGAGACGACGAAGAAAACACCCTTTCACCAGACTTTAAGCTAAAAAGGCCAAGAAAAGAAGAACCGTTCGAGACTTAGACGTTTTCGATTATTGACAAAGAGACACAAAAATGATGCACCGAGAGTCTTGCGCCTGTTCCAAGACGGAACTGGATCTGTTTGCCATGCCCCTCACCATGATGACGATGCAAGAATCCCAGTGGGTGGAATTTCATCCCGTCTCCTCATTGACCGATTCCGCTCCCATCGAGTTTGAAATCAAAGGACAGCCCGAAGATTACATCGATCTGAACAGCAGTTACTTGTACTTGAAAGTCAAAGTTCAAGATAAGGATGGAAATGCTATAGACACTGAGCCAGTAGCTCCCGTCAACAATTTCATGCATTCCTTGTTTAGCGGAGTGGACTTGTACTTGAATAACAAACTAGTCAGTAGCAGCATGGATACTTACCCTTATCGAGCGTACCTGGAAAATCTCTTGACGTACGGAATAGACGTCAAGAACACTCATCTCAATGCCTGTGTGGTATGGGAAGCTGACGATGCAGGCGAATTTGAAACATTCAAAACTGATCCAACCAAAGAACACAATGCGGGATTTGTAGAACGAAGAGACAGAATCAAAGAAGGAAAGAGTTTAGAACTAATGGATCGTTTGCATTTGGACATGTGGTTGCAAGAAAAGTATTTGCTGAACGGAGTGGATGTCCGCCTGAGACTGAATCGCAGCAGTGCCGTTTTCCATTTAATAGCTGATAGTGACGATAATTACAAAACCAAAATCCAAGAAGCCAGACTCTACGTACGCCGTGTGGAAGTGTTACCTAAAGTGGGAAACGACATCAGTCAGACGTTGAGCAGAACGACCGCCAAGTATCCCATCCGACGCGTAAAAGTGAAAACCTTCACCATTCCTAGGGGACAGCGATCCATGATCGAAGATCATCTGTTCCAAGGACAGTTACCCAAACGTTTAATCGTTGGTATGGTCGAGAATACAGCCTTCAACGGAGCTATCGCTAAAAATCCTTTCTGCTTTCAACACTTTGACGTGTCCAAAATCGAAGTCAGTCGCGATGGCAAGACCTTGTGTACCCGACCTTTCGAACCTAAATTTGGTGACGGGAATTATTTGAGGTCGTACTTGTCCTTGTACGAAGCCACGGGACAGTTAGGAACCAACACCAGTCACGGCATTACGTACGAGGATTATGCAGGAGGCTACGCTTTGTGGACTTTCGATTTCACTCCAGACCAAGGCAGCGACGAGGGACATTTCCACCCTATAAAATCCGGTCAGATTCGTGTGGAACTTCAGTTTGCAAAGCCACTGGACGAGACAGTGAACGCCATCCTGTATGCAGAATTCGATAATACCATAGAAATCAACAGTTTGAGAGAAGTCATCCTAGATTACTAGAAACCATGGAAGACTGTTATCCCTCTTTACCTAGTGGAGAAACTTTAAAGATGGAATGTGAGGAAACTGTGGAAGAAGAATCCCAAGACAAAGACGAAGAAGATATCATGATGAAGTCGAGATGGCCAGAACAAGAAGCCCATTTAGTCTGCTGTTTTGCCAAACACTTGGTCGAAAAAATGACGGAATTGATCAATAAAAATTGCTATGGATGTCAAAACGATCATCCCAGTCAAATTCAACACGATAAATGCCTGATGCTGAGTCAAGAAGAAAAATTGGACGAGTATCTGGACGAAGCTTGGAGTCTCATCTCGGACGAAAATGTGTTGCACCAGGGGTATAAAGACTTGCGTGAACATTCTTGTCCACCATTAACCACTCAAGAGATCCATCGTATCGAAGCTCTCCTGAATCAGAGTGAGGAGACGAAACGAAGAAACGGTTATTTGTCAGACATTTTCAAGCAAAAAGTCAGGATCGAATTGATGACATATTATTACCTGTGAAGAAGAAAAAACCACACAAAACATGGATACCTGGGAACTTTATTACCTTTTGAACCACAGTTCGTATACGGCTTCTTGGAATCCTGTCGTCTGTGCTAAAGATGAACTCGCTCATCGCAAACCTCAAGACCATCAAGCTTAAGTGATCAACACGGACGACAGTCATCTCCCAGGAACCCACTGGGTAGCCGTCTACTTTCCTCAAGAAGGATGTGTGGAATATTTCGATTCGTACGGATTGCCTCCTTTGGAAGACGATATTATCGACTTTATGACAAGAAATGCTCAAACCACCCGATTCAATAATGTGAAATTACAAGGCACAGATTCCTTGGTGTGTGGACAATATTGTGTGTATTTTCTGCATCATCGCAGCCTGGGCTATTCCTTAGAACATTTAGTGACTCATTTTGATCCTCGTTCTTCTTCTAGAAACGATGTGAAAGTAGATCGATGGTTTTGTGACAATTATGCTTATCTTTTGTCTCAAGCTAGGAAACGTAGTGTCCATCAATGGCCTAATGATTTCCAACAGTAGAAATCACAATTTCATTCACAACGTTGTCAGCCCTGTTTAAAGTAGACTGTAAATTGAGAAAAAATGTTTGATGTTATAATGTTGGATTATTGTTTAAAATATGTTAGAGTTGTTGTTTAGTGTTAAGTGATTATTGAATAAAAAATGTTGTGTTTTGAAAAAAATGCCTTTGTGGTTTGTTTAGCTATAAGAATGTTGGATTCATGCTCTTTAATTTGTTACTATCCCTCTCATGACACTCACTGAACGTTGCGGCTCGAAAACCGTGTGGGGGATGTTTTCCTTCACGTCCGCGCTTTGACTTTAAGAACCGGGGTTGTTTCCAGTCTAACCATCCATTGTCGACTCATCCTCCTACGAAGATGTGCTCCAAACTAGCTAAGCTCAACGAAGCCTACGTGAATTTGCATAGGGTCAGACACAGTCTGATACCGAAGCCAGAAGAAATAGAGAATGTGAGAATGTTAAAAGTCACTGAAGACCTGATAGAAGAGCTCTTCAGAGAAGAAGTGAACAGGGAAAAAGAAGAATGGACAGAGAAGTACAGACTTCAAAGACAGCAGCAACAGCAGTAACAACAACAACAACAGCAGCAGCAGCAGCAACCTGAAGCTGACAGAGGCTTTGTCGATTGTCGTATCGACACCAAAGAGTTCTTCTTCTCTTTCCGAAGAAGCAGACCTATCGCCAGAAAGTCGATCCTCAGAGGACATCGCATTCTTAGAAACTAAAAAAGAATGCCATAGCAAACAAAAAAAAAACAGCCCTTTTCAGGGCTACCCCAATACTCTAGAAAAGAAATAACGATCCATTTGCCAATGTGTAGGTAGAGTAGTGTGAATATAAACACTAACTCTTTTAAAAAAATGTGAGGGTATGTGTTTGTGAATAAGATTGTGTGTTTGTAAGTGCTCACGTACGTTGGTGTGGATAGTAGATTAAGATGATGTTAGTTTTTTTTTTTTTTTTTGGCTGTTTGAGGTTTGGGGAGAGTAGATTTGGGGGTTTGATTTTATTGCTTTGCGTATGTGAATAGTCTAGTGAAGTGATTCATGAAAAAAATTTTTTAGAATAGTGATGAGCAGTATAAAAAAGTGAGTGTTTCTTTTAGGTCCGCGCGTTGTTTTTTGGTCATGATCTAGGTAAGATCAATTCTATGTTTTTAGGGGGATGTTTTCCTTCACGTCCGCACTTTTAGTATAAATTGAAACTCGTTCGGCAGTCCAGCTACCCTTGTTGATTGATCAACACCAAAATGAACACGAGACTGGCGAAACTGTTGGAACTTCATGTGCATCTGGAATATGCCAGGCGCCTGTTGAATGAACTGGCCGCGGAAGCCATTGTGGAAGACGGAAGGATGAGAGAGGAGGAAAGAAGAAACAAAGAAGAGGAGGAAAGAAAATACAAAGAAGAGGAGAGAAGAAACAAAGAAGAGGAGGAGGAGGAAAAGGAGAGAAGAAGAAGAAATTTCAGAATCCCAGAGAGCGAAAATTGGGATTCTGAAGCCACATATCCTGCCTCTGCTCTCTCCCCCCAAAAGGTAAAAAGTAACTGGGGAACAAGATGTGTATGCGGCGCCAGGCCTGGAAGGTGCCCCCATTAACCAGGTGTCCATGAAGTTCCAAACAAAAAAAAGGGCTACCCTAATACTCTAGAAAAGAAATAACGATCCATTTGCCAATGTGTGTAGGTAGAGTAGTGTGAATATAAACACTAACTCTTTATTCATAGTGTGAGTGTATGTGTTTGTGTGTTTGTGTTTGTAACGGCTCGTGTACGTTTGTGTGAATAGTAGATTATGGGTTTTTTAAGTGTTTCTTAGCGTATGTGTAGAGTATAGTTAGGGTTTTATTATATGAAATGAGAAAGTAGGGGGATGTTTTCCTTCACGTCCGCGCGTTGCTTGGTCATGATCTAGGTAAGATCAATTTTATGTTTTAGGGGGATGTTTTCCATCACGTCCGCGCTTTCACTATAAGAACCCACCACGTTCGTTGTTGGAACCATTCTACGGAATAAAGACAAGGAAGATGGTAGCTGTAACAGAATTGTTTAACCAGTTGAAAGACATTTGGTATTGGATGGTGGATGGAGCTTATGCAGTGGAAAGGATTGAACGAGAATGGAAACATGAACTTACCCGAGATTTTGTCAGAAGACAAGTGACCAACCTGAAATTAGCTATGAATCTGGTGAAAGAGATGATAGAAGAAGAAGTAAAAAGACTAAGAGGCTTTACAGATCCAGAGTATGTAAAGATTGGTCACTTAAAGGAAGCCATGGATAATGTGATAGAAGTCAGGTGCTTTTTGGAAGACGTAATGGAATGGACAGAGTGGTCCTTTGTCAAAAAAGGTCTAGACCAGCTTAAGAAATCGGAACAACTTATGAGAAAAGTAATGGAGGAAGAAGTGAAAAAGATCAAAGACAAGTGGAATAAAGAACGAAAGGATAAGGAAAACTTAAAGAAAAAAGAGGCCTTTGACAAACTCAACAACAATTGGATCAAGATACAAGAGAAGTTCAGGGCTATGGGTCACCCAGACTGGTTACCTGAAAAAGAAAAAAGGAAGAACAAAGGAATTTGGGGAAAGATTAGGGGATGGATGAGGAAATGGAGGAAATAGAAGAAGAAGCAGAAGAAAGCCAAAGGCCCTTTTCAGGGCCAGCCATATTTCTCGAAAAGAGAATGACTTTTCAATTGCCTACCCCTTTTTTAAATTTAAATTTAAAATTTAAATTTTAAAAAAATTTAAAAAAAAAAATCCCATGTTCAATTCCCCTTGAGGCTAGAGTGACCCAAGACTTTTTCCCATGTTCAATTCCCCTTGAGGCTAGAGTGACCCAAGACTTTTTCCCATGTTAAATTCCCCTTGAGCCTAGAGTGACCCACGATTTTTCTCCATGTTAAATTTCCATTGAGGCTAGAGTGACCCAGGGGTCTCTGTAATGCTAATTCCCATTGAGGCTAGGGTGACCCCATTCACTACTCATGAGTATTTATGATGTAATTTAAATCATTTACTTTCTTTTCAACTGTATAGGGAAAATAATACTTAGCCTGAAGAGGATTCTGTGGTATTGCCAAGAGAGCCAGACTCTACAATCATTGCTGAAAACTCCTTTCCTTTGAGTTTTTATTATGCATTAATTTCATTTTTGACTGAGAAGAGTGCAGATTCCCTCTTGCAACTTCACAAGCCTTTGACAACTTATACTTAAAATTGGAAACATAATCGAGAAGATTAATTTCAGTATCTTCAGTAGAAAGAAGATTCTCTTTCAACAACTTAAACGGTCCACGCACAGTGTGTCTAAAATCCCAGTTCAAAGGGACTGAATTGTAAAAAGCCTTGAACTGACTCCCTAACACCAAACAATAGTAAATGAATGTCTTCATCCCAATGTTTACCAGCATCAAAACAATATGATCGAATCACATTGTTTAAAAGTCTGATAAGATATTTTTAGCCCCGTGGCTCTCAAGGTAATAGACAGAAGGCTTGAATTGTTGGATGCCTAATTCGTACATAACTTGTTGGAAAATTCCAGACATAAAATTTGACCGTTGATCAGATTGGATAGATTTTGAAAGATCAAATTTAGCTATAAAAAAAAAACTTTATGAAAGCTTTTACTATTGTTTTCTGTTTAATATTCCTCAACGGAATTGCCTCTGGAAACCTTGTTGATGCACACATTATGGTCAACAGGTATTGATTACCTGACTTAGGTAAGTGACCAACACAATCTACCATTATTCTGGTAAATGGTTCGTCAAATGCAGAGGAGCTTACGTATCGTTTGATTGGGCTTTCCTACCATTTGACAAGTATGACATAAACTATAGTATTTACAAACATCACTTTTGATTTTTGGCAAATAGAAGTGAGTCAAGATCTTGCGATAAGTTTTATCAATTCCTAAATGAACAGTCAAGGGAGTTTCAATGGCCAGACTAAGTATTTCCTGTCTGTAAGATTTTGAATCTAACATTTGATAGTTCAATGACCACTCGTTACAAACAGGTACCTTGGGTGGTCTCCATTTTCTCATAAGAAATTCATTTTTAATGAAATAATAGACAGGTACTTCAGTAGCTTCAGTTTCACTAAGGAACCTTTGAAACAAACAGGAGATCTCACGATCTTTGTCCTGTTAAACAAAAAGTGATTGACGTTTGTCACCCTGATTAGAATAAAGAGAATGAGTAGTTAAAAGTGGATCACTGTGATCAATACATTTTGACAGATCCAAAGAAGGAGTGAAAATGACATCAAAAGCCTGACCAATACAAGAATCAGATAAACGAATACTTTCCTTATCAACATCTTTCTCAAGAGCTGTCTTTGCCATAGCTCAGTTAACTGCACCAGCTATGTATAAATCATGGAATTCTATTCCAATAGGATCGACTTTCTGATCCAAACAAGTCTTGTCAGATACAGAGGTTTAACCGCAACCTTATCTCCAGCTAGGTCGTTGCCTAGTAATAAATGAATGCCCTCAACGGGCAAAGAAACACTTTTCCGACTGTCACCGGTCCTGAGACTAAGTCTGATGACAAATTTACACAATGGAGAGGAACATTAACAAAGCCGCACTCTACTCCTTGAATAATAACAATTTCGTTAGAAGAAAACTTCTCATAAAAAGGTAAAGTACTCGACAATAAAAGACTCTGAGAAGCTCCTGTGTCCCTTAAAATTGTAATAGGGATAGGATTGGCCAAATCACCTAAGAGTGATATAGAACCCTTCGATATGAATGGTTGATAATTTTCTATAATAATATCAGACTGGGGTTTATTAGATCCAACAAATGTATTGCTTTCAATACATGACCGTGAACTTGCCTTCTTAGAAATAAAAGTATTTAGAATAGATCTGTCTTGATTCTGATTCTTATTTTTCAATGTGTAGTAGTCAGAAATAACATGTTCTTTCTTCATGCAATATGTACATGTAGGAAGAGACAATAATCTTTCATCAAGCTTATCAGAGGCTTGAGTTTTAGAAGTTGTGCCAGTTTGAAATTTAGAAGGGCTTGTATTAGTCTGAAATTCGTTTCTGCCAGATGACTGCTGAGTGGAGCCTTACCTACAAAAAGAGCTAAAGAATACTCGTCAACGGCACGAGCAGCATGTCCCTATGTTCGTCAAGATAAGACTTAATGTCACTATGGAAACAGTTCTTTAAGAATTACAATTTGTCTGACGCTTTCATGATCTTGATCAACTTTCTTGGATAAGCACCATCTATCAAATAACTGCTCTTTTTCTCTTGCAAATTCAACATGAGTTTGAACAGCTTTTTGTTGTTTCAGAATTTTTGATGATAAGTCTCAGGGACTAACGCTTTAAGATGCGTTCCATAACCTTATCATAGTCACCACTTTGCTGTAGTGACAGTGAATGATAAATATAACCAGCTTTACCAGTAAGTACACATTGTAATAATAGAATCCAATGCTCCCTTGTCCATTTCAAATTTTCCGCTATTTTTTCAAATCGAGGGAAATATTTATAAACTTCTTTTTCTCTGAGAGGTGGCACTAACTAAATATTCTTTGTAACGTCAACACTTGAAAGTTTCAAAGTAGAAATTTGCGTTTCACTTGCCAGCTCCATTTCTTTTATTCTAAATTGATATTCCCTCTCTTCCTTCTCACTCTGCATCTGGCTCTCTCTCTCTTTCTCTCTCTCTCTCTCTCTCTCTCTCTCTCTCTCTCTCTCTCTTGTAACTGCATTTGTTTCTCTCTCTCCCGTAACTTTATTTGTTCTTTTTGTAAGGCTATTGTCTTTCTCTCTCCTCTTTCTCCGATTGTAAATGCACTTGGTCTTTCTCTTCCTCTAAGTTCATTTGTTCTTTCTCTTTCTCCAATTTCAACTGCTTTTGTTTTTCTTCTTTATCGTTTTTGAAGTTCCAGCTTCCTTAACTATAATTCCATGTTGTATTTTAAGTTTAATTCCTTTACTTTTATGTCAGAGTCTGATACAGACTTACTGATCGAAACCAAAGCACTTTTATCCAAAACTTTCTTTTCTCCCAAATACTGGACCAAAATATGTTTTATTTCTTGCTTTGTTAAGGAAGTTTTCACCTCAGAAAGATCATAGTTTCTGGCATGTTGAATCAATTCATCGTTTTTGTCAAAAGGTCTAATTGTTCCTGGGTAGGAATTGAAAGAAAGATTTCCACTTTTGATATAATGTTACTGATTTCAGAATTTGGTGCGATAACTCATTTTTACATAATATTGCGTATGGCGAAATTAGAGGCAAACTTAATTCGTATGCGGCATAGTATTTACTACTGCGAACTTCAACGTTAGCTAATAGTTTTACGTTAAGCAATCTTTCTCCAAAACCATGTAGCACATCCAGGACAATAAAGTAAAAAACTATTTATATTATCTGCAAATGTTTGTATACGATGCCGTTTCTTGTATTTGAATAATTCATGTCAAAAAAAAAAAAAACGTTTGAAATTTCATTATTCTCTCCTTCTTTCAATTAACTAACTATTTTTGTATACAATATATACAAATGAAACATTTTCCTCGCAAGTTTGAAATGGAGATATAACCTTATTGGCCAACTGCATTATTTTAGATCTATAATTATTGAGTCAGTAATTAGTAACCAATTTAGGCATACTATCCTATGCCCCACTTATTGAATGAATCGAAAAAATGAGCAACGTGCCAGTCTCCCGAGGAATATTGTATCATGTTAGGAAGCACTCAAAACTTTTGTAAAATAAGTACTGACTGCTTATTCTACTCCTTTGGTTTTGACTTCAGTTGTACGTTTGGGTTTTTTTTTCTGTATAAAGTAATCAGCTCACACTAGCCTATGTCCCACTTACTAAGTGAATCGGAAATAGGAGCTACGTGTTTTTCCCTAGGACACGGTCAAGTCAAGTCACCCGATAAATGTTTCATGATATTAGTAAGCACTCAACACTGTTGTAAAATTAGCAAGGGTGGATATAGGACACGCGGTACTAATGGTATGGAAAAATGAGAATCAGCCTGGAAATGAGCGAACATAAAATAGAGTATATATGGGTTTGGCTGACCAGGATTGGTTAATAATGTAAGTTACCTTTTAGGAAAAAGAATCTTTGGAGAGCTTATCCTAGTTGTAAGTGGAAACAAATTGAGACATTTTTTTTATTGATCGAATTTCGGTCCTTTAACAGTCTTGAGGTTGGAACACTCTTTACTAAAATTAGCACCTGACTCTTTGGTGGGGAATTGAAAGCACATGTTTCAAACACATGCATGTAAAAAAACAATGCCACTGCTCATATCCTTTCCTCAACATAGAAGCTGACATCCAGGTTTCATCTATATTGATAAATATAGGTTTGATCATGAGGTCTCAGAAATTTTAAGCTTTTGAATTTTTAATATCAAGGTGTTTGCATAGGTTTACTATGGGAACTGAATTAGTACCGTGAGTCCTGAAGACCAAGGAAGTGAAAATGACCAAGTGCAGCTGGCAGTGGAATAAGGCTAAGGTGTCTATTCTAACCCATATTACACCAAAATAAAGGGAATTAAAGGTTTGTTGAACAGTACCTAAGATATACCAGTTCTTGTTTAAATAGCCTGAGGAAATTATTTTTCTTTAACATTCTACCTTTTGCAAAATACGAAACTCTAGAGCGCCACCGTGGTAAACCATGCTGTGAGTGATTATGTCATCAATATTAATCTGTTAGACGATTTACATGATTCTCGTGCTAGGCTCCAACCCTCCCTTGTTGTATCATGCAAAAGACTTTGTCCAGAATAAAAACAGAAACACTGTACATTGATGACTCTGCATTTACTATAGAATAAATCCTGTCATTAGAGACCACCAATTCTGCCAAAAAGTGGTGCCTCACGACAGGTGGTCTTTCACAGCTGGTTAGTGCAAAGGACCGATTTCCAAATCCAAAATTGAACACTGTATAAGAAGCAAAATATCCACAATCATTGTACTGAATTCTTTATTCATACTTCATGTTAATCATCTATCATAAAACATTCAGATTTATGTTTGAAGATCACCTGTACATTTATTAGCATATGAATTGCAAAATGAACAAAGGACGTTTTACATTAGTTATTTCCGCTTGTGTTAGAATGTTTCTCTCCTTCGTTGGGTGTTCTGTGATTATTATGAAGATATTAATATTATCAGTAATTCGTTGTAATAAGGATTGTATTCGTACTGATGAAACTGTTTGGGGTAAATATGGAACATACATATACCACTTAATCAAATAAAAAGACATAATTAATCAAACCGTAAGAGAATACGTTTATAAACACGCGACACACAAAGTACAATTTGCCGACGACATCAATGGATTAATTCTGTAAACAAAGGGTGTATCTGGTTGTCCTAAGGTGAAATGAATTATTATGAAGCTTAGACAATTCGTTATGTGACATGTGCTCTTGCTTAGATCTTGTAATTCAAGTCAGAGTCATATAAAACTTTGACTTAAGGATTTGGTTACAGTGTTTGTTATTTGCGTATATTTGCTAAGCGCATTAATAAATTATCTTTATATATAGGATTATATATTACGAAGCTAAGGCAGTTATTTCTGTGGCACGTGCTTCTTGTTCTTTTGATATATATATATATATATATATATATATATATATATATATATATATATATATATATATATATATATATATATGTGTGTGTGTGTGTGTGTGTGTGTTTTTGTGATGTATGCTTAGTCGGGAGGGACTATGGGCTCGTGTGTGCAGGCAAGGCGATGGGTGCCGTTTACCCGCGGACCTGGCTTCAAATATCTGTAGAATACGATTTAAAAAATGTCTAACCTGTATGATAGTATTATTCGTATCAAATTTCTGCCTCCAGTTATCAAACATTCTTCCATAGGAATGCAAGGACAGCACTTTCCGTTCTCTCCCTCTCTCTCTCTCTCTCTCTCTCTCTCAGACGACACCCGACCTTTGCATGTCATGGCTTTATAATGAAATGTAACACTCTTGTTCGCCGGATTTGTAGGAACTAATGTACATTTCATTATGCCCAGTTTTGCTTTATTTATCTACGCCAACGCTTACGTATATCACTTGAGACTCAAAGTTATTTTACATACGTTAGGAAACCGGAACCACGCTCCTCCTGGGTAGTGAAATTTAAAACTACCTCTAAGTCTTGCCTCTTCTTCTGATATATTATGATCCAGTAATGTATTTCACCACAAAAAATAAAAAAATACACCACTTTTTGGAGTGACGCGTGTCTGCAAACATTCCTCTGTTATCTTTGCAAAGGTTAATTTTCAGTTTGTAAGAAAGCAGTGATTATCTGAGAACATTATTAGTGAATAAATCTTAGTGTATGTTTAATAAATTGTGTGTAAGAAATATCTTTCAGTGAATATAAATATAACTTGTTGATTTTCATCAGTATTGCCACAGCGACATCAGTTATGTAAGATGACTTTAACCCTATGCTATATGCATTATAGCTGCAGGTAATAGTATATATATATATATATATATATATATATATATATATATATATATATATATATATATATATATATATATATATATATATATATATATATATTACCAGTGAATACTGAATACTGAAAGTCAGTCATTGTACAACCTCACTAAGTGCAATAGCTAAAACACCTATCGATAATTTATGAAAGCTCTCATTGCTTACTTGGAAAACGTCAAAGAGTACATGCTTATATATGACCTTTGATCTAGAAGTCAGACATTCACATTATCAGATGGAGTTTTATTAATATTAATGAATGTTACTAGTTTCCTCATGCGCATGGCAAATGGACTGTGCACAATTTTGACTCACTAGCTATTTTTAACTTGGATATTCTACTTTTCATGTAGATTCCATTACGTCAAATGGATTACCTTTTTGTATTTCCATATTTAATTGGGAATTATTGATTCATGCATGTTTTTCTGCATGCATAGAAGGGAGGTATGCTTAGTATTTTCTCTGATTTGGGAGGGAAAAGTCCACTTCAGACTCTGTTCCAGAGTTAACAGAAGGATTCACTTGAAAAGGCAGAGATGGTTGAAATTTTCAATAAATTGTCAGCCATGCTAGGTGAGACTTTTATCTTGGAAAATACCATGTCATCTACATTACCAATCGGTTGGGAATATTATGATACGTTTTGTCTGTCCAGTGGTCCATCCATCTCTTTATTTACACATATGTGATTATGTTATTATGTCCATATAGTAGCCATGTGCAGCATTATGCATGGCTTCCCCTGGGGTCCCTGTGCCATTTTAAGTCCATTGAAATTTTTAAAAGGTCTTACCCAAACTATATATTTGTAATCATAAAAGAAAGAGATGTCATATACATGACGGATTTGGAATATGACCCCTGAAGTTACAATCCGATTGGAGAGAGAGAGAGAGAGAGAGAGAGAGAGAGAGTGTCTGTGTGATAAAAAGTTTAATCTTTATCAAAGTTGATACAGATTTATGCTGCTAACATTATGTTTCCATTTCTAATATTTGCACTGACTGAGGAAGGTGGACATTGGAGTGTTATGTATGACATTTCGAGAGATTTAATCAGTACATATTATCAAGATAGGTACACTTGTAGGTGTTCTTACTGCTAAAGACTATGTTCAAAGGTTGCTGTGGGATTTACACGTAAAGTAATTTGAACATTGTCAGTTCTGGTTTTTATCTGACATATATTCAGGCATGGTTGAATGACAAATCGTTGTCTTTTTGTGGAACTGTTTTGTCCAAATGGCACATATTCCAAAGTTTTAAAACTTCATAACGATATTGAACATTTACCAAACATATTTAATTGAGAATGTTAACTTCCATCTCACATTAGACATTTCCAAGCTATTCGCGTAATTGAAATTTTGTCTCTTTGGTTTTGGTATTGAGGAGGAAAATAGTACTTCTATAGGCAGTGATTGACAAAAAGATGATTCTGAAAATTTCTTAAATATATTTTTATTAAATTAACATGAAATATAATTCGTTCACACATACGTTCTCTCTGTACAACAGCCCTGCACCACTGTAAAATATGCTATACTGTATTCACTTTGTTTTCAGACACCAAAGTTTTGTATGGTCAGAAAAGGAGGTAAAAATGATCGTTGGAGTCAACAAGTCAGTTTCATATTACCTTCTTGGCTAAAAGTTGTTTTAACGTAATGCTAACATGATAAAATATTTGCGCTAATATATCTAGATATTTATTAGGACCAATATGTTGAAATGATTGATTTACGGCATTTATTTTACATATTGCATGGTTGCTTGTTCACTAGTATTAAACCTTGAACCTTTCGACTTATACTTTTTATTTCCAAATAAACGTCGACAAATTTGGTTTGAAGAACTACACGCTTAAAGGCCGCTTCTTTTGTTTGGTTTTTATTCCCATGTGTTTTATATATTAAGCTATGGTTCGTATGTATTGTTATCTGTTCTGTAATCACACATACTATAATGCACATGAAGATGATAATGATCAAAGTATTGTTAAAGTACAAATACTATCATAGACTTAATGGTATGTTTCAACATTTTTTTCTTCAGCAATATCCAATATGAATTCTGTCATATTTGTCAAGATTTATCATGACAATGATATCGCCAAAACAACATCAACAATGACATAAAGATTTGAGATCCCCCTCCCATCCTACCCATAAGCAGGCATATATATATATATATATATATATATATATATATATATATATATATATATATATATATATATATATATATATCTTGCCAAAATATTTTGTTTATTTAAATAATACCATTTTAATACTATTCTCACTCCATTTGGGTCCAGTTATGTCCAGTTTACATGTACATACCTTATATTCCAGGGCACTTTTTTGATGGTACTCTAGAACTATCCCCATTTGGGTCACGTTTCTAAAGTGTACTTGCCTTGAATTGAAGGGCAATATATGATTTGGTCATATTCTGGACATGATTAATTTTCAGGGCACACGAGGACTGAATGTTGCCACTAAACAAGTTATATGAGTTCAACAAAGTTTGATTATACATACACCAAAGAACTCACACACCATCTCACTACTCCATATTAATATTTGTTTTCTTCATATCATTGACATCTGCTAATTTCTGAGACAGTGTTTGGGGGGCGGGTGGTGGTGGTGGTGGTGAGACCCAAAAAATATAATTGGAGGTTCTATGGGTTGGGAGCTCAGTCACATGATCCATCGATAATGGATGTACAGTGTCGAAAATTGTATCTACCACAAGTTTATTTGATTTTATTAGCTAGTATTATGGATAGTTTTAGTTCTATTTGGTACAAATCAAAGTAAGAATATATCTTCAATATAAATGGGGAGACGGAATGAACAATTTCGCTGGTAAAAAAGTACCCGTGTACTCCTACCTCATACACACAAACGCGCGCGCGTATGTACACTCAGTCACATAATAACAACCAGATATATATTATATATAAAAAGCCAAGTTTATGTCTGTTTATAAACTGCAGTGGACTGTAGAATACTGTGTTAGCTAGATGCAGTCGTTGCTGCTGTCAATAGTTCAGCTGGAGGAACGTGAAGACAATTTTGACGGTAAAGCATGTGTCTTGAGGGTTCTTCTATTTAAATACTCTATGGGGGTATACATTTTGGTGATCAAGAAAGGTATCTCCCTTTGTCTATGTTTATTATTATTATTTAAAAAAATTTTATCGCTACTAACATTATTGCAAAATCCTCGCTTTCGAAGCCAGTGACACTTGTTGTGACAGGTATGCAATTTAAAAAAAATTGAACAAAATCTGTGGTTCTAGAACTACGGAGTAATTGATATCTGGCTGTATTATGATGAGATATAAAAAATGTTTGCAGTTAGCAGCTAAAATTGATTTTATCCATATGATCATTTTAAACCTAAAGCTCTACATTATATATTTCACATAATATTGCTGTTTATGAATAATGTTGATTTTTTCCCCTTTATTTCATTTCAAAATAACTAAATAACTACAATGGATCAGGAAGCTACTATAAAATATTTTCCAAATTCCTCGAAGAGACATCCCACATTTACTTCCTTCATTACAAGCAAGTTAATTGTCTTATTTAAGCAAAAAAATGTTTAAAGTACAAAATGTTCCCTACCAAATTTTTCATGTAAAGATTTGCAATAATGGTGTATGTATGTATGTATGTATGTATGTATGTATATGTGAGTGTGTGTGCGTACGTGCGTGTGCGCGTGCGTCTGTCTGTCTGTATGTATGTATATATGTATGTATCTATGTACGTATGTTTGTGTATGTATGTATGTCTATGTATGTATGTATGTATGTATGTATGTATGTATGTATGTCTATGTATGTATATATGTATGTATGTATGTATGCATGCATGTATGTATGTATGTATGTATGTATGTATGTCATCTCATGCCAAGCTTTGAATACTATCAAATGGCCATGCGGTTCCCATCTATTAAAACAAATAATAATAATAATAATAATAATGTTATTTATTTTACTTATTTTCACATATAAAACATATGACACTGCCACATACAAAACTAAAAAAGTCACGTACAGTGAAAATATGTAAGTACAAAATGGAAATAAGGTCAGACAGACATAAGTACACACGCTGCATAGCAAAATCGAGCATGCCACCAATAACAGAGGGTAAACAAATTACACACGTGAATCATGACATAGTATTAGTTTTATGGCAGCTGACTTATTAAAACAAAATCAAGCCAAAGCTATAGTTCCAGCTACTCCGCGGTTATTTTAAGAGATATAGTCATCAGTTTCATTTATAATAGCTGGCATGTGTTGCTAGAAACTATATGCATGTGTATATCCCGTGAAGGTGATTTAATCTTGCAAAGGTTTTGCCTTAAATAATAATATTGGTGTGTATTCGCAGTCAAATGATATGATATTTTAATAAAACCCGTACCATCATTAACAAGAGTGCCAGAATGGATAAACTTAAGTTTCCATAGTAATTCTAAACGAAGTTGACTATAATTGGGGCATTTCAAAAGAAAATGCTTTCAACTGATTCTTGATATTAAAACAAGATTTAAATTATAAGTGGGTATGGAATATTATATATCCCTTTACTACAATATAAAATCAGTGTGCACTCTCAGGTAACTGCATAATGCATTTTGAATTTCGGATCAATATTTATAACTTAGTAGTTTTCATAATCAAATGTTTGTTTTGTTTCAGACTCTGACGATACGTTACTGTTATATTAGATCTCCACCATGACTGAAATTCTATTTTATCCTTAATAACTTTTATTAGAGAACCAATACAAAAGGTATTTTTGCTAATTCCAACATTTCAAAAGCTCAAACAGTTTTCACCCGACTTGATCATATTACAATTGTTATTGTGGTTTTTAAGTTTGCTTTTAACGTATATCTGCCCAAGAAATTCATGGGAGTTTCATTCAATAGACCAAATATTTTATCTTATGAGAAATATATATATATATATATATATATATATATATATATATATATATATATATATATATATATATATATATAACACGGTAACAGTGATTGTGATTGTTTTTTTTAGTATTTCATAGCTGATTGGATCCAGAGATGAATGTCAAATTTCATATCAATAATATTTACATATACCATCTCACTATCATAATCTTTACTGTACACATACTTTGTGAAATGAAAACGTCAGTCTCCATGTATAAAACTGATTCGGTATTTCTGACCCCAACATATATCCAATCTCTGTAGTTCCTCAAATCCAGTTTTCAGCTGCTCTGTACCCTTGTTACGGTATTCCTGAGTTCCATCAGTGGTCACCCTTCTTATATACAGGCATTGCGTTTCCATATAACCTATTAAATATTACTGAGGAGAACTGAATTCAATAAAATGCAAGGACTCGGCCATAACAAGTTTAAGACAGTGAAATTGATCACCGAGCGAATTATATTATAAACGGGTCGATGACAAATTTTGATAAACAATATATCCTACTATTTTGATGACGTGCAAACGTTTCTTTTTTAAACCAACAAGCCTGGCTTTGCTGACAAAGTTTGCAAGAGTAGTTTAAACAAACGAACGACACGATCACATTCCAAATTATACTTTCTGTAAACGAATCCATGAACTTTCAGTCACAACATTTTCTCTGTTGAATAACCTGTTCAGCTGTGGCGTAGACAAAGCAATTGCTCATAAACTGTCAGTCACAACATTTGCTCTGTTGAATAATCTATGCAATTGTGGCGTAGACAAAGCAATCGATTTTTTATGTGAATCAAAGTTTTGGGTTTCAGTTTCGTCATGAACTTAATCTGTGTAGCTGAGTCGCCCATTAATGAAGTTTCCAAGAGCGCATGGATCATCAGAACGGTAGAGTTGCACACACAATTCCCGGAAATAGTCAATGTCCACTTTCTTTTCATGATTCTGTAAAAGATGAAGATAATAATAATAAATATCCTGTGTAATCAATGGCAAGGTTACCTGTATCATTACTGTAGTATAAACAGTCCGAACTAGACTAGTGAATGTCAAGGTCACCTGTATCATCATTTTACTATATAGCTTGCGCAAGACGAGCCAATATCAAAGTCAGCTAAAAGATATGCCTTTTCTACTTAAGAGTAGGTGTATCAGTTCAGAAAACAATGTTTGTTTCGGTGATTGCACAAGAAGTTCGTCCACATATAGAAACGTGCTTTCGACAGAGCAGACTGTGATGCGGTCTTTCATGGAGGAGAAAACTGGAGAACCTGGCCATAACCACCAACATTTGATAGGCGACCACATACCCTTATTCATACAGGAGCCCGGTATCAAGAGCGCAAGAGGAGCTTTTGTGGCTCAATTAAAGCTGAAAACCATAAAGATGAAAGACAAAATTCATCATAATTACCTCAGAAAACATAAGGAAAGCATTTCTGGCGTCCTTTGAAGGTACCCCAAATTCTGACATGACATATTCATATTCTTCAATATCTATTTCTCCATCTCCTGTAATTGATACAACATTTTTGTTAAGTTTCTATTTCTCCATCTCCTGTAATTGATACAACATTTTTGTTAAGTTTCTACTTCTTCACATAAATGTCTCTCAGCAAAGAATGCGCCTTGGATCAATATTGCCATCTGAAGTTTGAATGATAAATTGTGTCATTGAAGCCAATAATATTAATGCTAAAGATAAAAAATTATTCATTTTAATATTAATTATGATCTCTGCTTTTAAAATATCTTTCATTCCAATGTGTTGAAAATAACCGCACACTTCATGGTTAAGAAAATAAACGCATGCATTAGTTAGTCAAATTAAAAGATTATGGACAAAGCTTGTATTTATTTTTATTGGCGTATTTTAATTTCTACTCTGCATAAATATATTTGTAATCAAACAAAATAAATTCAAAAATCTAAATTAACACACGATGAGTATCGCTTAATTGAGGGAGCGTGCTTATGTGAATAAGGACGCAAGAGGATCATGCATATTTTTGTATGAAGAAAGAATAACCAGATTTCTGTTTGTAATCTGCGTATTCGCTGCTGACTTACTACAGAGAAAAAATGTATATATAATATAGATAAAAAATAAATTTGCTATAGTGGCTACAAAATCTAATTGGATCATCTACAAATAAAAAGTAGTTTTGCTAAGGTCTCAGTCCAAACGATTAAAATATGTGAGATAATAAAATAGAAAATAAAAAAATGCTGAAATGGTCCAAAGGTGTAATCACATAGACGTATTTAATACCGACAAACCTACAAAATTTGTGTGTTCAGAAAATTTACATAAAGTGCACAATACGTTATATCTATATACGTATATATATATATATATATATATATATATATATATATATATATATATATATATATATATATATATATATATATATATATATGCACGTACACACATATAAACATACATTCATAGGAGGCTCGTTAATCTGGACTCCGTTCATCCGGAAACCTCACTATCCGGACATATTTCAACGGGAACGGAATTCTTAACACTTGATTTGCTCAGTGTATCCAGAAATCCGCGACCAAAGTAAAAATTACCATAAAAAGTGTGTGATAACCAGCAGGAGGTGTTTCAATTTATCAGTCTCTGATTGGTGCAAATTCTAGTGGCACATTAACGTTAAAAATTGATCACTTAATCATATGTGTGGATAAACATAAAATAACGTCACCGTATTGTAGCTAGGGATTGTGTAAACAATGCCTGTTAATAGTTAAATAAACATACTGGGATCAAATCGTCCACACTTTTGGCATAACATATGGTTAATAAATTATGTGTGTCATTAGGTCTGTTTCTAGTTTAAAAGTGTATGCAACACAGTCTGATTACGATCAGATCTGCTCTGACCTGCGTGAAAATCTGACAGGAACTGCATTTTTGGTCATGTTCTGTTGACTTTTGAATAAGTCAATACCAACGCAGCTTTCAGAAATCTGAAAGCGAATCAGATCGTTCGGCACACATTGCCATTCAATCTCTCATACGTTCAGATATATGACTTCATCTGATTAGCTGATAGAATTAGCGATTATATTAATATCATAGGTCACCATTATATGATACCTAAGTGGACAGCGAAGATCTGATTTTTAACAGATTGTATGTTGCAATCACTGTTGATGGCTGCACATATCAAGTTTATTGATTTAAGCTTTGTATAGGGTTTCATTTTTGAATAAAAAGCGACGTCAATTATTGGTTCATTAGGAGCTATAACAGTTGTAAAATGTGACTTATAAAAATAACTGCATTTTATTGGCTTACCATAAACATTTAACCGCAAGATATCTATTCTTTACATTACATGTATTTTGGCGACACCATCAAGCAATCGTAGACAAGTAGAGATACTAGCCGGCATAAAAAAGACTTGTCAGTAATTGTTAAAACTTATATTTATGTACAAGTGTATGTTATAATAAAGTGAAATAAACACAACTAAACAGTTGTTGTCTAAAGTCTAATCAGGCCGTCTGCAAATGGATATAAGTAACTAACTAACAAACATGTATTTATCTACATGTTGCTGATTCTGCGTAATCTTTCAAGCTAGATTCTCGGAACGGATGGATAGAAGAATTCAGAAAGATGATTAAATCAAGAAGGCCTGCAAGCACTGTGGGCAATTAGATATCAAAGGGGCAGATAGAAAGATTATTGGAAGGACTGATATACAGAAACAGAATACAAACACAACGAGACAGCTAAACGGAAAGCCACAGACAAAGATAGAATGATGAACTGACCAGTTCTGTCCAACAAGTCGAACTTGTACTCAATATATTTGTCCAACCAGTCTGGAATGGTTTTGGTGCCGTCTGAGTTTTCCTTGGATTCCTTCAGCAAACACTCCTTGTTGAAGATCTCCCACATGTTCAGCTGTGTGAGGTAATCATTACATGTAACAACAATTCATTAAATGTGCAACTGAAAAGGATGTTAACAGGTCCTATTTAAATTATTATACATAAGCCAACGTATATGTATTGAACGGTCTGAAAATAAACAGAAACAAACCCTTGAAAAATGCAGTGCACAGAATATCATTGACTGCAACACTAAATCAAATGCTAGACTTTGTTGAAAGGAAAATCTCCTCAAATATATAATTGGCGCCATAGTGTCATATCAAATCACCATTCATGATAAACAGAATTCGAAGGACTTCTCCATTGCTATTGGTTAAATCATTTCTTTCTTAATTACCTTTGATTTGTACTGAAGGTATGTCATGGATACCAAAACATGTAGCCTATATTTGATAATTCGGTTTACTTAAAATAGCCAAAACATATCATGGAATTCGTCTGCAGCGGAAACATAACTTGTTTTCAGTAACTTTACATGTGCTTAAGTAGTAAAAAATGCTTAGCAAACCTACCCATTCTTCCTCTGTGATCCTTCCATCAACATTTTTGTCCCCATCATCCTGTAGTTTTCTCCAAATTTGAATGAACAGCTCGCTTGTTTTCTCGTACTTATCCGTCCCCGGCTTCCAGCCACTCATTTGGCAGATTTTCTAGAAGATACACTTCGATTTTGTCCCAAATGTACTCAAAACTTTCCATCATAAAACCGTTATTAATGCATCAATAATATTATAAACGTGAATTGTATAGCTTCGACTCCGCCGATCCAATGATATTTTCTCTCTCTCTCTCTCTCTCTGGACCATCGGAGCAACAACAATAACAAAAAAGGGCGAAAATTGAAAACACAAGCTTCCAAAAGTATTGATATTATGGTGACATTTGCAGCAGTTTTTAATAGTATTGGTATAACTGATAATGACATTTATAGCAATTTCTAATAGTACTGGTTGAATTTATGGTGACATTTACAGCAAGTTGTAATAGTACTATATAATTCATTGTGACATTTACAGCAATTTCTAATAGTACTGGTTGAATTTATGGTGACATTTACAGCAAGTTGTAATAGTACTATATAATTCATTGTGACATTTACAGCAATTTCTAATAGTACTGGTTGAATTTATGGTGACATTTACAGCAAGTTGTAATAGTACTATATAATTCATTGTGACATTTACAGCAGTTTCTAATAGTACTGGTTGAATTTATGGTGACATTTACAGCAGCTTCTTATAGTATTGGTAGAACTGATGGTGACATATATAACAATTTCTAATAGAACTGGTTGAATTCATGGTGACATTTACAACAGTTTCTAATAGTACTTATATAATTCGTTGTGATATTTACAGCAGTCTATAATGGTATTGATAGAATTCGTGGTGACATTTAGAACAGCTTCTAATAGTAATGATTGAATTATTGGTGACATTGACAACAGCTTTTAATAGTATTGATATAATTCATAGTGACATTTACAGCAGCTTCAAACAATATTGAAAGGAACCAAGGTGACATTTAAAGCACCTTTCAGTTGTATTCCTACTGGAACATTTTCTATGTTCAAATAGGATTGCCCTTCCAATAGTTATAGATTTGTCCTCTCAGAAAATAAATATCGTAAACTATTATACTATCTTTCGTTATTAATTCACTTTGCATATTTAACGGTATAAGACGGGGATGAACACTACAGCCCCATAGGCTTTCAAAAATGTGAAAACAACTGCGTAAACATCCCTCATAGACTAATAATAAACAAATAACAATGCTTTACTAACCTATATGTAATTTGACAATATATTTATTTTCAAATGAAACACCATGTCTATTTTTCCATTGTTAATGAATAAAGTTTCGGACACAAGAGAAACAAATGACTTACCTCTCGTGCCAATTCAAAATCTTTCGCTTCCAGAGTGCCATCTTTGTTCATATCTGCGATAATAGGACGGAATGCTCATCCTTAATTAATCTTACAATTACAGATTTAGCTTAACAGACCAAGCAGTGGTTCAGTCGTCATTTTCGACTACAATGTGTGCTTGATCTAAGAGCTTGACAACATCAGGTGGCAAGCACTATCACACAACTATTGAAATGCAACAAAGAAGGTTCTAGCAGTGTACGGATGAACGAACAGTGAGAAGTATTACAGCAAGACATTATATATATATATATATATATATATATATATATATATATATATATATATATATATATATATATATATATATATATATATATAAGTGGATGATGAATAATTTAATCTTCTCCTTTTCGCCACTTTTCATATCTATTAAAAATCTTGAATTTCAAAAACATTGTGAGTAAATATTTGAGAAGCAGACAAAATGATCTATTGTACAAACAACTGTATATGACGGATGATTGTCCCTAGTTAACTTAATTGTCTGGACGGAGTTCAGCCCTTTAGTTCGCTTATAAATTTTGACCACACAAATTAATATGCTATAAGCAGACATTTTCTTTCTTTCCATTCCGACAGAATTGTTACGGACCCAGAACATATATGGTAATATCTGAACTCTCCATTTGTCTTAACTTACTTCCGTTTTCATATCGTTGATAATTTCACTGGGATATTCATAAATAGTATGCACACACACAAACACACAAACATACACACACACACACGGATAGAACTTACCAAAAAACGTGTGGAACTCGTGAAGTAGCTTCCGTTTCTGAAAATCAGAAAGCTGCGGATTCAATAGACCCATTACGGCTCCCATTTTCCTCCACTTACTCCTCACAAAAACGGATACTGAAAGAACAAAGATTTATATTTCAGGGAATTCAAAAATAAATCAGCATGCGACCAAATTGATGTGGGATCGACTTCCCCCGACCCTAGGTCTGGTCAGATGTCGTAGTGAATCTCTTGGCAAGACATATTTATCCAATTGCCTTCACACCGCAAAACATTTCATGTCCCGATGAACCCGAAAATAACAATAATAAAATTCAATTAATCAATCAATCAGGAATAAATAATTTGCAATTTCGCAGCAAACTAATACCTATGACCCATGACACCCAGTCTTACAGATCGACATAACGTTTTTTACGTACTTTTACAGCTGTCAATGTGCAAAGAGCCATTTCTTTTAAGACACAGCCAAACAATTTTGATTCTGTATTTCATACTTCATACATTCACAACAGCCTATTTTAAAGCACATTATATGGTCAAAAAACACTTTTTAATAGAATCCCTTAAGTTTTCCACAGTGTGTGCTTTTAAATGACAGCACATACACTTAGCGAAATGTCTGTATATTGGCTGCCTGGAAATTCAAAGGACTACAACGGCTTTATAAAGATCCTTTAGCAACTACCGAGATGATTTAGCCTCTCCAGTATTCTCAGTGAAGAATCTTTCACATGAGGTTAACGTGTGATGATTAGTCATTAGTGTTTTCTCTAGAGAATAGACAATGGGCACCCCCAGAATATTTTTTTGGGCGAGGACCGGGGGGTGGAGTGGCAAACATTTAGTGAGCAGCTATTAAGTTGTACGAATTTAGGTCAAAACATGTTTAGGAGTGAAATCTGGAGGAGTGATGCGGGGCGGGCAATTGCCTCAACCCCCTTGCCGCAAAGTGTTCTCGCCTATGGGGTCGACGTAATGTTACACAAATGAATCCACTGAAAAACTTGTTTCACATAAAAAGCTAGATTTGATTGTTTCACCCTCAAACACCCCCGTTACATACTCTCATCGCGTAAGTTTGCATGAAGATACATTGACAAACATAGAAGAACAAAGCAGACAGAACATAACAAAATATATTGGGGAGAGGAATTTACTTATATCTTGAACATTTCTAATTTACAAAGTTATTGAAAGCTCAGAAAATAAAATAACAAAAAAGGATAAACAAGACAGTAAGGATAGAAAACAAACTATTTATGCATACATTATTATCAAACACACATACATGTTCACTAGTTCTACCACGTATTAAATACATAAGAGGCACTTGACCATATACCATAATGTAAAGTATTAATACGAGACGGGGGGGGGGGGGGGGATATAAGGTTCATTAAGTTTTTCTAGAGGCTAAGATAGTGAACTTCACTTTATCTATTAATCTATGCAACAACCACTACTCATGTTCCCATTTGTTGTATCCTGGCCATCTATACACATTCTTAAATAGAAAACAATTTAAAGTGTGATGAAAATAGATATAAAGGAATTTTATCTCGTCTTCAAGTAAAGGTTTACGAATACACATAACTGTACCTGTAAGACGGTTCTGTACTGGTATTGTTTTCATGAAGTCATAGGTCGACAAACCAATCATACATACATACACACACACACACACACACACACACACACATACATACATACATACATACATACACACATATATACATTAATAGAAAGGGGAAGAGATATCTGACACAAAACACACACCAATATAATGAGAATTTACTACATATCTTTAAAATATATGAGACGAATATAAACCTTTTATGTAAGGTGTTTCAACAAGTGCGTGAACAAAGTTCAAACTATACGAACTCAATTGCAAGATTCAGCTGTGATGTAAATTGACCTTGAAGAAGTCTTGAGACTCAAAAGTTGCTATGCTTTGGTGCCGAGTCATTGATTTTCATACCTACCTTTTTTAGGGGGATCTCACACCTACTCCATGCAATGTACACCGGACTGATACGAAAATTACAACATTAATACAATTCTTACACTGTTGATGGATCCCTAAAAGGATCAATAACACCTGTAGCGATTATTTACCGGTGTGCATACCACGTGCTACATATGGAATAGATTTCTGATTTAATTAACGATGTCACAATGAAATCAACTGGTATAAAGTTCTAAATTGTAGAGTCATGCGAGATCAACTTTAATAAAAATATGTGGGCCCCGATAGGACTGTAGCCACTTAACACGTAAATACATAATGCATGCATAATACATACATAATGCATACATGATACATACATAATATATACATAATACATACATAACACATACATAATACATTCATGATACATACATATTGCATACATAATTTATACAAACACATACATAGTACATACATATTATATACATAATACATACATAATATATACGTAGCACATACATGATATATACATATTACATACATAATTCATACATAACATATACATAATACATACATACTATTACATAATATATACATGATACATACATGACAGATCCATAATATATACATAATACATACATAATCAGATTATGACAGGATCATACATTTGCATGAAGTTCACAATTTGTACTAGAAAAAAATGTGCCACCTAATGATAATGCTTTATATCACTCTAAAAGAGACAAAAAAGTACAAACATGTCAAATTATAATTAGCAGAACAAGCAACATAGACCCTAATCTGCAGGAGCACTATGCATTATGCAATGGCAGATACGGATCTAGGTTATTTGCAATTGGACCTGACTTCTAAGCGAGCATTTATGGTTCTTGAAACAGCTGATGATAGCAGCTACGTCATAGTTGTTAACGGCTCCATGCAGAAGCGATATATTTAGTTTTGTTTTACTTATTTTTTACTATATATGTGAATCTGTAATGAGATTGCTTCAGTTTCATTGGCTTAGTCTATTGTGCAGGAACGCAATACAAGCCGTTGGATCAATAGTAGATGTGAAAGGATACCTTAGGCCATGACTCCACCCAGGGGCGGATTAAGGCTCACTGGTGCCATAAGCACTGACAAATCTTGGTGCGCCCCTCCTTTCCACGTACACCTGGGAAGATAACCCTAGGGTGCACCATGATCAAGAAACAGAACATTATGATCAATTTGCACTAGTTTTATCAATTTTTTTTACAAATCTTCATTCGTTTTTTTTTTCTATTTACCCTTTTCTCAACTTTGTGGTGCCCCCTTTGGCCCTGGTGCCCTAAGCACGTGCTTAGTCTACTTAATGGTTAATACGCACCTGACTCCACCCCCCCCCCATCCCTGTGCGAGGGTGAGGAAAGAAGGCTCGCCGGGACGAAGAACCGATTCGTTGGTAAAGTCTTTGATGCATAATCGTCTCAAACAGCTTCAGCGACTGGTATAATTACTCACCTTAAGATACTTTCCACAACGAATATTAATACCATTCTGAAAATCCTTCTCCAACTAGCATTATTGCTCGTCTGATAAACATTTTGCGACTAATAATATTTTGCGATAAGCTTTATCACATGAAAAATAATGCTAGTCTCAAAGATTTGGGTCCAAAATACAGTTTTTTTCCAGCCGATTCCAACCCAGCCTGCCCAAACCAAATTATTTAATTTTAAATACATATGGGCGAATGTATACAGCTTGACAATAGTGTTTATTTACTAAAACAGGTGGGAACCATAGTGATATATGAGGAAAACTAATTGGCAATATACTGCCATGTTCATGTTGCGGAGATCAGAAAAGGATTTGTGATATTGACCTACTGGAAATGTGGTGTTAATTTGTGGAGGTAAAGGGCTGTGGAGGTAACACCATGGCAATAGACTTGAAACAAATATAGAAATGATGGCAAAGAAGCAGTTTTGTGAGATGCAGGCAAATTGATAGTTTTTAATTTTTATTTTAAGGATTATTGATGGTAGAGTACACATATTAGTTGATGTAAAAGATTGAACTAGATTCTCTGAAGAGAGCAGATCACACAAAGTAAATAGAATGTCGCGCTGGACGCCTTACTGGCAAGCAGAGTTCATCAGCCAGCCCAGCTTCAGTTCCGGCTACTAGACGCAAGGTTGAGACTTTTGATCCGGTTGTTATTGGCAAGGTTGAGCCTCTTGATTCGACCCAACGCGCAATTCATGCTTCAAGGCGCAGGGATGAGCCTCCAGCCAAGTGGCCTTTTCTACGCGATATATTATGAGTGGCCTGTTCTATACGGGTTTCCTGCTTTGGCCCTGCCAGCCTTTATAGAGCGGCAGTGAGGAGTGGACATGATTGTGAAATAATACAGTGCACTCTGTCAGAAAAGAGAGGTTCGAAGCAGACCATTTGTGATTTCTTAATGGCATGGCACCTAGTGGGTAGATCGTCATCGGTAGTACGTTCGGAAAATTGAAATGCCCTTAGTTTAGCTTCGTGTTGACGACGCAACTGTGGAACGCCCGACAAGGTCTAGATGACATTTACGATGAAGAAGCCATGCTCACCAAAGCCTCGGTTTGACATGACAAGCTTCGAGGCGGCATTTCTATGGTGCGCGGCTGTTTCGCGAAATAGAATAACCTTATGTACCCAGACTAAGTGTTTTATATTGCAGGAGTGTAACTATATACTGAAAAAAAGACTAATTGCGACCGGATACCTTTATTGCACTGGGCTTTTGAGGTCCTGGCCGGGGTCAAAAGGTGCGTGGCATATCCTGCAGAAACGCAGAGCAAGCCATGATAGAAACGCAGAGAAAATACACAGGGGTCTACAAAGAAACCCATTTTGCATGGCGTAGATCGTCGTTTCAAAATCTTTCCTCAACTGGCATTAAATATTCGTCTTCAACAACTTTTCTAGTAATGTTTGAAGACGAGCTTTATTGTTAGTAGCGGAAACGTATACGACGAGTAGTACCACTAGTGGCGAAACTCTTCCCTGAGACGAGTATTCGGCGAAGGCCCGAGGCGAATACATTTTTCGTACCAATGAGCCTACATTTCCCATAGGGTGGAATCGAAGCGCAAATTTGCCCATCGCGTCTTCTTAAAATCTCTTTCAGTTCGGAAGTAAACTTATTTCCTGGTTTTTTTATTACA
Organism: Sinohyriopsis cumingii; assembly: GCA_028554795.2. Taxonomy (NCBI): domain Eukaryota; kingdom Metazoa; phylum Mollusca; class Bivalvia; order Unionida; family Unionidae; genus Sinohyriopsis; species Sinohyriopsis cumingii. Next base: position 84,716,066 of record CM068831.1, read on the forward strand.
TGTATATTTTACAGAGTAACTGTACATATTAACATTCAAGAGGTTCCCCAATACTGAAGCTTAACTGTTGACCTAACATGCAATTTCGGAATCCTTGGACCATTTAAAAAACAAAATAAGAAACTGTAACGTATTCGTTTTAGAAATCATTCTTAAAGTATTCATATTTCCTGAAACGGTTGCAGCCAAAGCCACCAAGGTTTAGATTCCTGACTGGATGAATTTATCTTTAAGAGATCGTCAAATCTTCGCCGAAAGCACCTGTGTGATATGTAGTATTGGATTTGGGGGCGTAACTGCGCACATTGATTGAAAATACTGCTTAGGGTGAGATTTTCTTTAATACATGTCTAATAAAAAATTATTTTTTATTTCCGTGTAAAGTTACTGATGCTAATTGAAAATATATCCGCGAAGCATTACACAGTTGGTAATGGTGTTTTAACTATATTGACCCAGTTTCTCTGCATGGTGCTTAAGGTTCACGACAAAATAACATTGGAAATCGGTTAGTTGGCTTTGACAAAACGTTGAACACTTTATGTGACTATTATTTGGCAAGTAAATGGAAGAATACACATAGCAACCGACCCTTGATGGTCTATTCGGGACAAGCGATCATTGAATAACAGATGCTCTACCAAATGTGTTACGGCGGCTGCCTCTATTGCCTTGAAAGTGTTGAAACAAACTATATATGTGTGTGTGTGTGTGTGTGTGTCAGCAACGCCGACATTAAATTCACACAATCAGTACGAAACCTAGGTTTTACTCTTGACAGTACTCTCACATTGCACCAACATGTCATGAACATATGCAAGGCTGCATATCTTGAGCTGAGACGCATCAGCTCAATTCGCAAATATCTTTCAGTTGATGCCACTAAAACACTTGTGTGTTCATTAGTACTTTCAAGACTGGACTACTGTAACTCAGTTCTGTCTGGTTCATCTCAATATCAACTCCAGAAACTTCAAAAAGTTCAAAACACAGCTGCTCGGATCATACTTAGAGTACCACGATCAGAGCACACCTCCCCGTTGCTCTGTACCCTACACTGGCTATCCATTCGATCCAGAATCAAACACAAAATTTGTTCTCTGTGGTACGTTTCACTGTCTGACTCTAGTCTAACATACCCATCCGATCTCACCCATGTGTACACACCAGCAAGATACTTACGCTCCTCCTCTGTCAATCGTATACTCATTATTCCCACTATGAAAACAAAGTCATATGGACAGCGTTCTTTTGCATACCAAGGCCCAGCAACGTGGAATGAATTGCCCACTAAACTTAGACACAAAGACACAGTGATCACATTCAAGAGGGCTCACAAAACTCACTTATTTCGACTGCAAGAACAAACTTAAAGACCTAATAATGTTTCCTACCTGAAATATTCTCAGCATGTCTTTTATTTTTTTAATGTTTTTCTAATTTCATGGTGTTTGTTTTTGTAATAATATTATTATATGTTCTTTTATCTTACATGTGTTGTCTAATTTGTAAAGCGCTTAGAGCTTCTAAAGATTAGGCGCTATACAAAGTCCTCATTATTATTATTATTATTAGTGTGTGTGTGTGTGTGTGTGTGTGTGTGTGTGTGTGTGTGTAAAGCAGTGTCGACGCAAAAACATAACATTCCTTTTTCTGATGAGTATTTTTCGCTGCTAATATACAAATTAAGTAAAAACCAGGATAAGCACACACACATAGACAAAATTGAAGGGTTGATTCAAATTATAATACTAGAATGACTCAGTCATGTCTGACTAAACTTCCATAAGTACACCATCTATAAAGACCCTACCTTCTAATATATCCGTCTTTTATTCACTAAATATTCACACAATTAATTGTGTGAAGCCTTCATTGCGTCTCAAATATTACCACCCCACCCACCGCCATAAAACACATGTACAATAATATATTCGTATGAAACTTACCTGACTCGAAAATGTTTTTGACATCCATGTTTAATTTATTCCTGGTGTTTAGATTCCTGGCTGCACACAGGTACTTGAATCATTGAAGTATACGAGTACTGTAATAAACACTGATGAAAAGAGTGTTGACATCTGACATGACTTTGTTGTAAATCAGGTGGTACACACAAGGTTTGTTTTTTATCCGTAACTTGATCTTCGGAGAACTGATTATCTCCATTTAGCGCACCTTATACGGAAATTATATGACTTGCTCGAGTTTCTTTGTGTTTGAGAACCTTGACTGGAAGATTTATGGATATACTTGGTAATAATAATAATAATAATAATAATCATCATCATCATCATCATCATCATCATCATCATTCTAATTAAAGTTGTTTTTGGTTTCAGATAGCAACTTTAGATGTCATCGCCTATATTTTATCACAAACAAATAAGTAATTAATCAGAGGCAAAAAATGTCGTCATTGGGGTTCGAACTGGCGACCCACCTGTTATGAGTAAGACGCTACGCCAGTTTAGCTCTCACTTGATATTGATCAACGATTCTTGGAAAGCATGTGATATCACAAAGGATAACATAGAATAAAGAGTCAGATTATGGGACCTTCTTACACACTGCCCACCCCCAAACGAGCAGGTATGTAGTCATCACAGTAATAGGTTATATCATTGTTTTACAAAGTTTTGAGATCGATAAGTTTTATCTGTCTACGCCGAAACACTCGAATACGCGCAATTTTACTTCTCATTCGTTTCAAAATGCAGAAAGAAAAGATAAGAAAAATATTGCAAGCAAAGATAGTGTCAATGCCAGTTGTCTTAAAATTAAAACTTATCGGATATATTTTTTAAACAATTTTGAGCACTTTTAACGCTTTTACCACAAAGAAAGAAGGACCACCTGAAGGGGCAACCGGAAATGGCCTTGCCAGTCGCGATCAACTTCGTAGGAAACGCCATGGTATGTAATCGCTGTATCGTGATTCAAGATAAACTTTGTCCCAATAACATCCCAACTGATGTTGATCGACTAGAAATTCTGATTTGTGGAAGACGAGTTGGCAACAATTCCAACGAAATTATCAATGAGGTAGCAGCTATTTTTCAGCGTTTATTTACCGGTGGCGTCTATCAGGCGCTGGTCGATGAAATTACCGACGATTACTACAGTGAGTGATCAGTTAGACAGTTGATAACAAATAACATGATTATGCACAATAAGCAAAGTGGACCTGAAAGCATCAGTGTGATAAATTTACGATTACCGGTTTATAAAATGATCTACAGAGATGGACTCAGCGATGTTGTTCAATGTTATTTTAGAAGGATGGCCCCCAAAAGTTAATCCGATTGTAAAACAATTAGATATGAAAGCCATCGAAGTTGTTCGTGATAAGGCTATTGGCACTGTTGAAAATCTTGCTGGTGAAACATTTTCTGCGGTCAAAATGCCCAGCAACAAAGTGATGCAACCAAGTGTCAGTAAAATAATAAATCAAGCTGCAAATGAGCGGTTGAAAGAATTACCTGGAGTGCCATCACCGACGAAACAATCTGCAGTTGAGATAGAAACAAAAAAATAACCGCAAACCTAATAGCGGGTAGTGGTCTGGCCCATCGTCGTTGGCTACATTGATCAGTGTTAGAATATCGTTTTAGACAACGAAGAATTATAATAAAAAAGCGTGTATCTGATCCAGCATTTGACATGGACGCACCAGTCCTCAAATATGAATCAGTGCGTGATTATCAGTAGTATTATTATGATGCATGTGTACCTGACGCACGTTGACGAATCGGGCTATAAGTGCAGGATACAAGCATATATTTTCTGCCCGCCGAGGCATTCATTGAGATCGAAGGAAGACGTCTGATAACAGATGATACACGATATGTAGCTGAAGTTCGAGCTGGTTTTGTTAATAATGGTGTTATGGTATTATTTAACAGTGCCACGTATAGCGTTGACGGAAAAAACAATGGATCATATCTGGAATATGTTGATGTTGCCACGACAATACTAAGTCTGGCAAGATATTCTGATGATTATTCACAGTCCTTCAATGATGTTCGCCAAGGACATTGCTGACCACTCTGACAATAGGCAGCATCTCATGGTACAATTAACACAGGATAGTTCCAAAGTTCAACAGCTGGAACGATACCACGACCCGCCGCTGCTTTTGCGACACTACATAGTTCCAATCCAGAATTCAACCTGAGATGTTTAGCAAGGCGATCAAAGTTAAAGGTAATAACAGAGAACTTTCATGTGTAATTCCACTATCTCACATCTTTGGATGCTGAATAAATGTTAGAAAAGTTATATTTGGTGCTAAACACACAAGTGAGTTTGCCAGAAAAGCAACCGACGATGATGCAATCTGGCGCCCTGTTGGTGATGCTGGTAAAGCAATATTGCCAAAACATTCGTTGTGTTGTATCTCTTTCTTTGTGATCTCTTTCATGGAAAATGGCGGAAAGTCAATGTTGGTATGGTTGACGATGACCACAGACAATCTACATAGTATTGTTTCTGGGTTATTTCCGTTGGCAGATAGCATAACATCAGGGAGTTTCAGCGGTCTCTCTGAGGATAAATGGTCATCAAGAACCATCTCAAGAAGTGTTTCTGAATTTTGAGAATAATCAAGTTGCACGTGTATATCATCAGTTGACATCACTCATGGGTCGTGATCAGAATGTTGATTCTGGTTTGCAGATATCTCAGCGAGATTTCAGGTAGTTGTATCCGATCTATTATTTCTCGTTGGAGCATTTGCATTTGCTTAGGCAATATGTCGTTGACATACATTTTGGGCTCGCGTAGCACCAGGTGATATTGCTAATTACAGAGCAATCGCTGTTATTCTCTCAGACAAAACAATGTTGCTTGAAGGTGATAGCAGACGAATGAGAGTCATTGATTCGCCCGTAGAAGACATGTAATTAGATAATGCATGATGTTATAATGTCACATCATCATGTCAATGTTACTCTGACACTTGGTCAGATTTTTAAAAAAATTCAATCCGCGTCGAAGAAGAATTCTGAGCAAAAATAACTCTGAAATCAGCGGCGTTGAAGGGCCCAAATAAATTATCGTTGACTGAACGTCATCTCAAGAACTACAATAACGGCAAGAAATCATGAACTGGTGTGAAACTTGATTTTTTTGCGAATGCGATCAGCGAAACAACAAAAAACCAGCGGTATATTTCAGTTTCTAGGGCGGTACCAGCGTTAATTTCAGCAGATGCTCCAGTTGTTGCAAAAACAGCTGCACTTGGTGCCGTTGAAACACCTGCCGGTATGGCACTGAAAAAAGCAATAGGACAGGGTATAAACACCTCAAAAAGGACGACGTCTAAGATTATTAGCAACACGGTATGGGCAAGATCTACGGCTGCTGGAGATGTTTCTCTAAAACTCACCATGTCCAGTTTTGATTTACTTGATGTTGTTTGGCGATTAAACATAAAAAACGTCAGAGGTGTTTTCATGCGTGATCAATCACAGGTAAAACCAAATCGTGTTGAAATCGGTATCGTTAATCTGGCCATAGTACTCATTGGGTTGAACACGCGGTTGATCCACGTGGAGTTGCTTATTTTGATTCCCATGGATTGGCACCACCGAAAGAATTAGTGACATACCAATATCGTATTCAACATTACCAACACGGACAATAACGGATGCACCAATATGAGGTTAAGAAGTGCATGCAGTACTTAACGCCGTATCAAAATCATCATGGACCATCGACGGTGGTCTGCCGCCTCATAAAGTTGTGCATGAGTATACCGCACGTCGTTTTAAGTGGTTAATGGTTTATAATGGTAGACATCGACAAGCCCTGGGTGACATTCATTTATCTAAATATGCAACACAAGATGAACTCACTGATCTTTTGCGTCTCGCCGATGTTAACACCAATGAAGTTGTTGTTTTTCAAGATCGGCAGGGACGGTTAAAGACGAGCAATATCCCGTTGACATATATTATTTTGAGAATTCCAGGCGCTACTGAAGATAAAAATTAGTGGTGTTTACTGAAACCGGTAAAATTAAACATTCAAAGGAATCACTTCAAAAAATCGCGGAGGAGGTTGATGAACGTATTAGAACAATTGGAGACATAATATATGGGGATCTCAACATGAGGATAAATAAAATTATCATTGCAAGAGAACCAATATCAGACGATGTCGTGGCAACAAAAAAATACGTGCACGACAACAATCATGTGCGTGGAAAGCATTGCTAGCGGAAATCATCTACGATCATATGATAAGACAAAAAACAAATATCGCAGACGAATCATCGTCATCGTCGATATTGTATACGCGGTTTCCACGCTGGTTGCTAAAACAATGACGTTAATCGGCACATTATCAGCGACGCACGTGATACCGCCCGTGGTTGGAATCGGCGTTGTTGTTGCTGTCGGTGTTGATCGTATACTTAATATTATCGTGAAAAACATATCTACATGTGCCAATAAAATATGCAAGTACAAGCGGAAATACGGTGTAATATCAAACAGTGAATTTTCCGCAATTAGGGATATTTATTATCGTCATCACAAGAACGTCAACACACCGTGGCGGGCAGCAATGTTGCCCACGCTGCCAACGCCACATTTAGAATCTGCCGTATAGATAACGATGACCGCAGAAATAAACACACGACTAGAGCAGATCATCGCTAACACAAGACCGACGAAGACCACAATGATATCAGGAACGCAAACACAGCCAGAATTCGATATTGGTTTTCCAACTCCTATACTGAGCTCCCAATAGCCGGACACATGGAATCGCACTGGCATAAATACGACTTTATTATAGTTGACCAAATGTCAGAGAAAAATAATTTGGTAGATTATACGCTAATAATTCACTGGTATTTGCACGTAAAACCTCAACTGATGAAGCTGGTGGGCAAGCCTCGATCTGGGATATTGTTACCATCCCAACAGGATTATATCAAATCGAACAACTCAAAGATGAATTTGAACGCAGAATCAAATCAATAACAGGAAAAGAATCAAAGATCTCTATCAGGGTACATGAACCAACGCTGAGTGCCACCATAGAAATATCGACGACGATTACGTCGTTGACATATGCAAATCGTCGATCAGAACTGCTGAGATGGCCGGTGGCAGCACCAGTTTGTTACCAGGACCACAACGATCTGGTTATTTTTAGGCAAATATACAACATTCAGAATTCCGGAGCTTTGACAACCCTATCAGTGGAAAGATCGGGTAGAAAAAGAAAGATACAGATTTGATAGATAACGAAAGTATAATATTGGTAAGATTCCATGAAACTGACAAAACATTGAGAAAGTTCTGGAAGTGAGTAACATAGGGAAAGATGAACAGACTATAGTGGAAAAGGTATAATTTAACCCGATTGGCATTGTGATGATGTAAAAGCGACGAAATCATAACTAGAGCAATGGCACGAATGGGAGATTTCTAGTAAATCATTTATTGATAAAATAACGCAGGAACGTAAAAATGCACGTAGCAATCTGAGTTTTCTGAGCGGTAAATAATTGAATATCCTAATGATAATTTGAAACAAGAAATCATTAATGTAGTGTCATATATGAGATTGCATATGAGATTGCTGAAATTTGAAGTAGAATTTTATCAAAATTGTGTGTTAAAAACGGCCATTTGCCGGTGAGCTACTCAAAAATATCGCCCGTTGAAAAGATATTTTGAAATAATTAACTCTGATGATAACGTAAATATAAAAGACACTCAAGACTACATAGAGAGATACATAACAAAATAATAATGTATTAGAAAAATGATTTAAAAAAATATAATGGAGGATTCTGAAAAAATTGATCTTGATGAATTTAAATGTCATCCGATCTATAATAAATATGAAGGTAACCGAGGTGGTGTCACCAGGAACTGTCGTCTCAAAAACCTTTTGGAAATGTTAGCTAGATGGGGTACCTCATTGGTATTGCGATTCCTGGTGACAAAAATAAAATAAAAAATTCAAAGCTATCTTTCCCACAAATTCGTATATGAATGTTGTAATGGTGTGATAGTCGATAGTTCTGTTATCGACCATATCAACTCCGATAGAAAAGAGAACCACATTGGAAATTTTCAAGCAATCACACAAAGTGAGAATGGTAAACGTGAAAATAAACGGAAAACACAAATATACAATATAAAATGATATTGTAATTGGAGGAACTCTCAACGCATCGAAAAAAGACGAGATATACTTAAATGGGTAATTATGTAAATAAATAAAAACTAATAGGTACAACTCGCCTGACCCGGCCTGATTCCCCCAGGGGCGTTTCATTTTAAAACGCCCGGGATTCACTTGGGAGCGCTGCGTGCTTGATCATAAAATTACGAAACTAACATTCAGCGTGAATAACCCTCTGAATCTCTAATAGTTCGGTTCGCACTTTGTGATTCACGGGGGCGGGAGGTGGTGTTCACACACAACGGAAAAAGAAAAATGGAAAAAGAAAAATTCTCTGAATAAAAATTCGCACTCAGCGATCCAACAATCAAAAAATATAAATTACTCCATGTTTAAGAGATAGCCAACGTCAATCAGCCTGTCGGGGGCACCTCCTTATGATTTTTTGAGGTCAGAATTACAGTATTGTTGACTCTGTGAGTCTCGTATAAATTCAGGTCATTTGCGAGAAATGTTTTTTGTTTCTTGTTCATAGACTCGTCTGATTCCACGATGTGGGTTTATTGATAGATAACACAAATATGTCGGCCGCCAGTTTGTTTAGGTCTGTCGCCTACTTCTAATGCTAGTTTAATGTGTTCTTTATTTTTTATTTCCTTTTCTCCTTCTAAATATTCTGACAAGAAGTGGACAAATTGATTTTGTATTCAATATCGTACATCTCGAAGTGTAAAGATAAGATGTCTTCTTAAAAGTAATAGTCCTAACCTCGAACTCGATAATAATTATATAAAAATAATCATCCTTATTTTCAACTGTTTCATTAAAAACAACTTACCTTAAAGGCTAGCCTTCTTTATGACGTAGCCGCTCCGGTGGCTTTCTGGTTAGAACGTCCGCCTCGGATGCGGGAGGTCGTCGGTTCGATACCCGGCCGAGTCATACCAAATGACTTACAAAAATGGTACTTACAGCTGCCTCGCTTGGCGCACCTTATTGAGGGTAGTGTTAGGACTGGTCGGTCTGGTGACAGTATAATGTGACTGGGTGGGGCATCGTGCTACATGTCTGCGGCATGAGGCCGCAGTGCTAGACATCACTGTAAACTGCCGCACTGCAAACATCGTAGCGATATGACTGAATTTTAAAAAAAAATTATGTTGAAAATCCAAATAGCACACACATTCTTTAAGACGTAAAGACTCGAGATTGTTTTTACCTCGTATGCTCTACTGACCATACCTATCAGCCTATTACAGTATTTACACACCTCAAATTCTTCTATTTAGCCCAATATGGGTATCATTTTGTTACTTTATACAACCTGAGGCGACAAGTACTGGCAATAATTATTTTTGTCAGCATGAGAGCAGTAGTTCGTTTAAATCAGTCAACCACCTGAAAATAAGAGAAATTTAAATCAGTCGTCAACTCACACACTCTCTCTCTCTCTCTCTCTCTCTCTCTCTCTCTCTCTCTCTTCAGATCATCGGTAACACCGAACTAGACGAGAGGCAAATGAGAATGTATGCACAGCACACTGAAAGGTCTTACAAGTCTTAAACGCGCGAGAACAATAGTCAGGTAGAAAAACAACTTGATTGCCCACACCCACCCAATACCCACCCATCCACCACTAAAAAGTAATAATAACAGATACAATAAAAAAAAATTAAAATAAAAAACAATTCTCACACACACAATATATATGAGTATATATGTATATCAAATATACACAATTATTTCCTTTTTTTAAATAAATAACTTTCAAATGTCATTGATGATTAAACCGTCATTAAAAACAAATGGTTTCTCAATTTCGAAAAAGTTCTCAAACATGTACAACAAAATCTCAGACATTAGACTATTACAGTAACTGTAGATATAGAGAAATACAAATGTGTGTCTTACGTTCTATCACATTTAAAGATTATATCTTACATTGTGTTTACATCTGTACAAAGCTTCAGAACTGATTACCAACAAGTTCACAAGAATGCAAACGAAAACGTATCTTCCCACTTTCAAACTTCAGAGGGTGCAGGGGTGTCACCAACTGTTAAATCTATACATGTTCCATTTATTTAGATTTCCTTGCATTTACACAGAAGACAAGGTTACTTGGAAAGACAAATACATGCTATACTGATCTAGAAATTCCTTTACATCAAATGTATGTATGTATGTATGTATATATATATATATATATATATATATATATATATATATATATCGATCAGTTTATTGTTTTTTTGTGTTTTTTGACATTGGCGTCTTGGATTAAATAAGGTGAAGATGCGCAACACAAAATTACATTTCGGGGAGATAATTTGTTGTTGTTGTGTTAGTTTTAAAGCCATTTCACAGCGCAAGAGAGGCTAAACATGACAGTCAATATAACTGGTGAAGGAAAAGCCCAGGTAAAACCCTGGTAAGAACCACAGGGTCCCAGAAAGCTACTCACTTATCCACTTTGGCAGCCTTCTCTCGTGTCCACAATGGCAGAACCTTAGGTTCGAATCGTCGCCGACAGAGGAGGGATGGCAGTAATCGGTTAAAGCCTGTGCTTTAGACCACTCTGACACCCGGGACCCCGGAGATAATTTGTTGAAAGTCTATACAAGTGTCCCACAAGTACAGTTTTAGTTGACTGCAACATTTGCTCTTGTGTCGCTAGGAATACTCTGCACTTTATAACTAAAATACACTGTCAGAAACTTCCACTAATTATTATAGATTCTATACTCTATTATTCATGATGTGAATACTATTAAAAGAAGTGTTGAATTTTAGATGACTGGTTGATTGGAAACAATGAAATACTAGCTACTAGAAGATAATGGAATCTTGAGTTTGACAGTTCAAAGGATAGTGATTAACGTAGATTTTCCAAGCTGCCATATAAAGCTACAAAATGTTAACATTTTACATGTTTTCAGCTTAATTGCTACATTAAATATTGGCTAATAATGTACTTCTCAAAAGAATCAGAATTATTTCAATTAAATTCTGTTCTTTTGGAATGATACATGCTGAGAAAATATCAAATATTCTTGGGAATATATATATATATATATATATATATATATATATATATATATATATATATATATATATATATATATATATATATATAGTAAAAGATAGTGGTACGATAATATAAAATCTTCAAAATTAAGATTTAAAATGTTATATACACCGCATTCCGTCGAAATGTCCAATATTTCTCTGGTAGAGTTTACCTATAAAAACAATTGACCTCGTGTCTCATTGGACGAACGTTGATACACTTATTCAAGAATGTGTTCCACTCTTAGTGTATAATGCCAGGGTATGCACTATGTTCGATGTTCGCCCATCAGGAGGTATGCAGAATTTAAGTATGTTTGTCCTATTCACGATCGAACAATACCACCGTATCTCTGCGATTTGTTATGCATGAGGATCGACGTTTTTTAGGTATGGGTTTGATGTTCCGACTCTTGTTTGTAGACTTTTCATTCAAAAGTGTTTTGTTTTACAGTATGGACATCATGCCTATTTATATACTTTTTGAAGCCACTAGATACAACATTATATTTAGAACAGATGACTGAAAGGCAGATACGACTGGTTAGCTGACCTTTTGACTCTTCTTAGTACCATTCTGAATACAGAACATGATTCCTTTTTTCCAGACAGTATCTCCAGATTGTGTATTTGTAAGAATTTGTATATTAATAGGACATGAAGTTTCAGGTTTTGAAATGCTTTCAGTGTAGAAAGAATTTTGTAATGATTAAATTTAGGTGTCTTTTTAGAAGTTTCCCTTTAGTTAAAAAGACGTGGTTATGACTGAAAATGTCAGCTGTTGTTATATAGGCTTTATCCGCTAGCCGGCTCAAGATGGTGCCATAGGGTGTTGAAATACCAGTTGCAACCTTGTCTCCAGCTTTCGAGATGTCTGCATACAGGATTCGTATCTTAATTTGCACTAAAATTGCGAGAACATGTAGGAGACTTTTGAACCAGAACAGATCCAACGTCCAAGTGTGCTGCCGTTAGATGATGGCAGCAAATGTAAAAACCAGAAGGCCGAATGAAAATCATTTTCTGGTAGTACATGACTTTATAACTCAAATTTAGACGGGTAAGTAGGCGCATTGGTAAAACCATATACCATATATATATATGGTTTTACCAATGAGTTCAAGATACATAAATGACAACAAACACAATATGTAACACGATGAATTAGTGCGGTAGTATTAAAAAGAATGTTTTTAATATTTAATTATTTAACGTTTCTCCTTGATTATGGTAGGCAAATACATTAATAGAAGGGGGTAGATAATGGTGAAACGAAATGCCTGTACATACATACATACATACATATGAAAAACAATACTCTTTTATCAAAATGTAGTGATCTTGCCTATTTCAAGCTCTGAGAGAGAGACGAATATCACTGAGCGCAAGAGAGAGAGAGAGAGAGAGAGAGAGAGAGAGAGACAGAGACAGACTGTGAGAGAGACAGAGAGAGAGAGACATAGAGACAGAGAGACAGAGAGCGAGACACAGAGAGACAGAGAGACTTGTGACATAAACTGAGATGAAACAATCGAGTTGTAAAGAAAATGAACTCTGCATAACTGTAGGACAATGCATTTTGGAGTTATTTCACGGTACCAATTGTTTTTCCATATACCTCAATGCTAATGTCTTGTGAAATAAATATACTTTCTGTCCTACTTGGGCATGCATGTCACACACTGTCATATAGAACAATGCTAGATTGTCAATTTGACAATGACATAACCAGGTACTCCATTGCATTTAAGAGAGATAACTCTACTGGAACTAGACAGGGGTAAGAGTTATCTAGTCACAACAAGCACATTTTCAGCCATGTGTACCATATTTTAAAAAAATCATAAAAAATACAAAATATGATCTAGATAGAAATTAACACAAACTCACATGTTGCCAAGAGGCTCAACATTATTTTAAGCCAAACAGAAAGTACAACTCTTACATAATGCACCAATCACAGATAGTGTTGTTCTTTAATTCTGAATACAATGTTCCATACACCTTAAGCTCCGCCCACCTGGACTTGCGCAATTGGTACCGTTATACCATGACCAGTATTATTACATGTATGCCAGTCCCTTCAGTTTATGTATCTCAGTTCGTAAGTCGTGTATAATCTAAAGTATTATTACAAGTCATGGTTTGATGTCTGAACATTGCCGCAGGCTACAGTTAATCTCTTACGCAAGGTTACCGTGACCAGAGAGAAGTTTCGGCATCTTGAATCGGCACAGACGTTAGATCTAGCTACTTCCCACCTATGTGTTACATCTTGATCTTAAGATCAGGGGAACCCGCGAGGGACCGGGGCATGTTCTAAATCCGTCCCCACGGCGACAGACAACGAGATGGACATTCTCCGCTAAGTTTGATTGATTCGGGTCAAAGCGACTTCCAATCGGAATTGTGATAACAATTTCGATCCGAATTATAACCTCTAACAAGCAAGATTGCTGACCAATATAGGGTTACTCTGAAGCGGTAAAACTTAGGGAAGAGATTCTAAGTAAAGACAAAGCTTCGTAAAGGTGAGTAAGTTATTTGCTCGATTTTTGCAGAATATTACGGCATTGTTAGTGTAATTATGTGTAGTATCTATACTTAATTAATATGATCGTTTATACGTAGAATTACCCTTGTAGTGTTTAATTTACATGCGTATTGCGCTTGAGTATTATGTAGATAATTATGTAGATTGTTAGCTTATGATCATAATTAATTTTGTCATTTGCTAATAGGTTACTTCGTAGTAACTAGTGCATTTATTCATGTTATATATTAGATTTTACACATGCTTGATTTGTGAATTTGGAAAATGATTTAAGTGTGTTAATACTAGTTAATATATTTTTTTTTAACCCCGTAATAGGTTGACCAATGGGTCGGGGAACCATCCCAAGGTTCCTGCAAAAGATCTTTGTAAGCAAACTTGAGTGAATCTTGTTTTCGCAAGTTCATTATTTTATCCTCCTGCTTATCAAAATTAGTATGTACTAAATGTTTTTTTTATGACATCTTTCCATGCTTTTGGAATTCTGGATATTAAGGAGAAGTATTTCAAGAAATCGTCGCTTCTAGTTTTTTGTTTTATTATTTCAAAAGGTATTAAATTACCATGATGATCTACTAGATCATTCAGAATTTCAAAACCAGCTTCTGTCTAGGATTTGTATTGATAGAACATGTTAGGGGGGGACAGAATTTAAAATACTCATGGATATATACTCGTTAGGACTTTGCGGTTCTTCATTCCAATTAGATACTACCAAAATTACATCTCTCCAAAAACTGTTTTTAATGAACTTTTTAAATTCTTCTAATTTCCTTCTCCCCAAATTCCAAATATCCTTTTTATGTCCGAGTATAGTTCTATTGGCTAAGTTCTGCCACATTCCATTTTCGTTTTCCAGCAATCTTTTAACCCATCTTATCTTAGTATACCTAATGAATGAAATATGTGTACCATATTTAGTCCTCCCTCGTTTTCTGGGGAAACTAGTATATCACGTTTTATTCTCTCTACATTTTCACCCCATACAAATTTAAATAACGTGCGATTTAGTTCTGCTTCAGCTTTTGCTGATGGGTTTGGAAGTGCCGAAAAAGATGTATGAATATGGGCAGAACAAGAGATTTTACAACAATTACTTTTTACCAACTATTGACAGATGTATTTGACTCCAGCTTGCCAGTATTCGTTTTGATTTTGTTAGTTTCTTCATATAATTAATTTCCTCCATCTGTTGTAAATCTGGAGTAAATTCTATGCCAAGGAGTGTAAAATTAGAAGAGGACCAAATTAGGCCCATTTCGGGACATATTCTTTCATTATAAAATTTCCTGTTTCCAATCCAAATAGCTTTCGTTTTAGTTATGTTACATTTAAGTCCAGATAATAGAAGAAGAAAAAACTTGCAAGATATTCATAGTTGCTTCAAGAGAAAATTGAGATCCATCAAGAAGAATAAAAGCGTCATCGGCATACTGACCCAATTTACATTCACTGGCGTCAAAGATTAATCCCCGTACATCCACATTTTGCTTTAAAGTTATAGCTAAAATCTCAACCCCAACGATAAACAAATAAGGTGCAAGGGGATCTCCTTGATAACATCCTCTTTCAAGTCTAAAAAAGATGACATATGGCCATTATTTATAGCACAACTATTAGAGTCATTACAAAACAGTTTAAACCACGTACAAACAGAATCCCCAAAATTAGAGCTTCTTCCAGAAAGATCCAGTTAATTGAGTCAAAGGCTTTTTCGAAGTCTATTAACAATAATAAACCATATCTGTTTTCGTTCTCAGGTTGGTCCATGATATAATATAATAGTCTGGTGTTTTCTCCAATGAATCTACTCTTCATATATCCTTTTTGAGTATCACTGATTATTGATGGAAGAAACTTTTTAATCCTAGCTGCAATTGCCCCCGAAGCAATCTTATAGTCAATATTTAAAAGTGATATAGGTCTCCAGTTTTTAAAATATATTCTGTCTTTTTCTTCCTTTGGTATACATGTGATGACTCAGTGAGTCTGAAAATCTGAAAGTTTTCCTACAGTATATCCATAATTTATTGATCTACATATAAATCCCCCAAGAGACTTCCAAAAGAATTCATAAAACTCTACAGTGAATCCATTCGAGCCAGGACTTTTTCCATTTTCCATCCATTTTAGAGACATTCCGAATTCATTAATTGTAAGCAGACCCTTGCATGATTCTCTTTCCTCTTGACTAAGTTTTAATGTTGTGATTAAAAAATCTGTTTCGAGTTTCTTGAGTAACCTCGTCATCAAGCTGAGCAATTCTACTTTTGAACAATTCCATATAAAACTGTTTTTGAGATTCTCAAATATCTTTTTGGTCAGATATATTTGTCCCATCATCTAAAATAATTTTCTTTATTGTCTTATCTGCATAGTTTCTTTTTCAAGATTTTAAAAGTACTTTGTACTTTTTTCACCAAATTTATACCATCTAGCTTTAGATCTTAATATAACACCCTGTATGTATTTTTTCCTAGATTCCTCTAATTCTGCTTTTTTTTCTCTCGAAATTTTCCAGAGTTTCCCCATCTATGTTATTCGACAGTCCCCCCTGAATTTCTATTACTTCCTGCTCAATTTTCTTTAATTTTTCCCGTTTCTCTTTTGTTTTCCTAATAGAATAACATATAGTTTCAGATCTTATTTTCATTTTCAGAATTTCAAAGAACATTTGGTCATTACAGGAAAGAGAAACATGGAGAGAGTCATCTTTATTTCCCCCTACATAATATTCATTTACAGTGTCAGTTATGCACTTTTTGACCAAATCAGTATACTCAATGTTCCTCAACAGTTGGGCATTAAATTTCCAATATCCTTTTCCCCGTGGAAATGTTGAAATCGCCACAACCAAAACAATAGCTGAATGATCAGTCTTATACCCTGGTAAGATACACGCATCAGCTGTATTCATAGGAATGTCATCCGATACAAGAAAGTAATCTAATCTACTTTGTTTCAAGGGAGATTTCTGCCTCCAGGTATATATCTTTAAGTCTTTATTGGAATTTTGCCAGGGATCAATTAATTCCAATTCGTTTTTCAGGTCTTGAATCGTTGCCCTAGAGTGTTGGTGTTTGTCATGTAAAATATTATAAGTATCCAAATCTAAGTCTTCCAGTCTCCGCACATTATAATTGATGAGTTCTCAAAAAATAAAATCTCCTTTAACTTTCTAAAAAAGCTAGGATTATCATCATTATAACCATACATTTTCATGAGGGTTATTCTGTTGCCATTATTTGTAATATCTAAAGTAATAAATCTCCCTTGACGGTCACATCTTTCTCTATGAATTATACATTCAAAAGTATTTCTAAAAAATATTGCAACCCCAGCACTATTACTAGAGCAGTGGCTAAATATACATTTGTATCCCCATTCAGCTGCCCAGTATATTTCATCGTTCTTTTTACTATGGGTTTCTTGCAAGCATACTGTAGATACATTCTTTTCTTTACCCTGTGGAGAAATATCCCTTCGTTTTAAGACTGAACCTTGCAGGCCTCTAACATTAATAGATATAATTTTTATGTTATTATTCAAGAAAACAGCAGAAATTGTACAAATACATGTTCTTGTACAAGAATGTATGAAGTAATTATCACCTTGAGTTTATCATATGCATAGCTTTCAAACTCACAATCACACAGAATACAAACGTCCATAATAAAATCACCCATGGTGTTAAAGTACATGCTGTAGATTTGGATGCATTTAACATTGATACAGTATACTATGGACAACAAGTGAAGCAACTCCATTTGCAATAACTCTTATGCTCCTCTGACAGAACTTTCCGGAGCTAAGACAGTTTTGTAAACCAAACGGCACAGATTAATAAGAATATAAATTACAAATTAATGAATGAAGGAAGGGGTAAAAGGAAAGAAAAAGAAAGCGTGAATGAGCGCATACATGGAAGTGGTGGGTGAATGAATGTATGAGCATGAATGTGAGACTGAGAAATTAAACGTGGAAGAGTAATGTTGAAAAAGGTGAGTAGTGAGTAAACGACTGAGTAAATTTGTATATTAGTGTATATGAGTGAAAGATGATTTATGAACAAGTGAGAGAATTGCTTAGGGAGAGATGTGACACAGTGGAAGAGCAAATAAACAAATATATTAATTAAGGACAAAACTGGTGAGGGAAAGAAGCGTCTTATAAACAAAATATTAAAACAAATTTAAAGTAGAAAGAGGAGTATTAAAAAGAAAGTTCACATACCTATTTGGTCAATTTCATAAGTTCACAGAGTTGCATATTACACTTATAATCTAATTTTCTGATCAATTTCATCATATATGTCAAATTTTATCCTTTTTCCTGATTTGGTTTTACCATACACAGATCCATTAAAGTACCATGCACTGTCAATTTCCTGATGCCTGGATAATTTATTGGTAAGTTCAGTATTCATCCTGGTCACATCCTCTACCAGTCTAATTCCTTTGTACTGTTTAAAATCCTTCCGCTTCTTGAGAATTGGAAGTTTACAATCCAGATTCAAAAATTTGACAATCACTGGCCTTGGTTGTCCCTGTCGACCTGGGATCCTATGCACAGCCATTATGTCCCTGTTGTCCAAATTAATCTTTGTGACTTCCTTCACCAATTTCGGAATTCTCGCTCTGACTTTCATTTCGCGTCACTCCTCATTTTATCATTTTCCTTCTTTGCCTCTTGTAATTTTTCTCGCAATTTGTGGTTTTCGAATTCTAGTGAATCCACCATATTCATCAACTCTCCGGTCCTCTCATTTACTATCCTTTCATTTTCTACAACTATATCCTTTCTCAGATCTTCCTTCACATTCTCTAACAATTTCCTCGCAATAGTTGAGACAATTTCTGTTAGGTCATCTTTTTTCACCAAGTCAGCAATAGAAGATGTTATATCTGCTTTTGAACTGCTCCCTCTGAGACTTTGCTTTATTTCATCCAAGTCCAGCTGAATTGTACTCAAGGTTGATTCACTCATACTTGTGTCAGATGTCCCCATTAGGGTGCCACTCTGTAATCTGGTTTTTATTTGTTACTTGCCTTGATCTTTCTTTCCACTCATGCTTGTAGATAATCTTTTTTGGAATAAATTTTTCTCACAAATCAGTTGTAACAATGACATTTATTATTCATCATGTGCCAAACAATTCTTACAATTGAAGGCAAACTACACTGAAATAAGTAAATGAGTCAAACAAATCAGGTACGGAATGTCTAAAAACTGCACCACTAAACGTCCATCTCTACTCCATTATAATCAAATTTTGAGTGGAAAAACACATTTGTATTTCAAAATTGATTATGAACTACCAGTAGTGTTCTATGCCCTGCATTCCGTGAATATTCACACATCATCCCAACAAGTATGAACCATTTCATTGTAAAATAACCACTTATAACCGCCAGAATCTACAGAGCCCACTTTACTAGCTTCCACCTATAGCCACCATTACTGTAAGCCCCAAGATTAGTTAATATGGATGTATGGATATATCAGAGCATGTATATTTGAATATTCGTGTACTTTGTATGAGTTCTAATGTAAAGAAATGCGTCTGATTGATGTGCTATTGTTTAGTATAATGTGATTAGGAATATGTACTGATGTGGCGCAAGTTATTGACGTATGTATGAGAAGTAATTGATTCCGGGCTTTTATTACGGCGTTGTTTTACCATACAAGAACGTATGAGTATTTCGATGTGAATGACTGCGTGACCGAAGAAATTTAATAGCCGTTATCTGATGATATGCTGGGTGTAGTGTGGGATGAGAAGGCTAATGAAAATATTGAACTGTCCTTGGGTTTTCACATGAAGCTTGGGGGGGGGGACAGAACTTCCGGTTCAGTTAAGTCCCGGTTCTCTAAGAGGGGAGACGGAAGTGTAACTAACAGAGCAAGTCTAGTCGGGGGACAAAATTGAAGAAGGAGGAGGAAAAAGAGTAGAGGAGGAGAAAGTTGAGAAGGAGGAGGAGTATAGAGAAGTCGAGGATGAGTATAGAAAATTCGAGGAGTAGAAGGAATTTGGAGAAAGTCGGGAGGAAGAGGATAAGGAATTGGAGGAATAGGAGAGAAGAATACACAGATGAGTAGAATACAAGGACAGGTGGAAATCTATCTCACACTACTGATCAAATGATGCAATGGGCTATCTTAGGGTTGAGCAGAAGGAGAGTACTTGGGAAATTTTGAAGCACTTGACTATTGAATTATTGTTGAATTTTATTCGTTGAATTTCATTTTATTTTTGTATATTCAATCATTTAGCCGTGGGCATTGCTGAATGGGGGCTCTGAGCTTTACATCTACCTTTTACTAATTTAACTTCCAACCAAAACTAAGCCTGGGTGGAACTTCTACAATAATTTAAATAGGATATTGGGAGCACAACACCCCAACCATAAGACACCTACCACAGTGGCGGCATAACAACCCGGCACGCTCCTGTGTTAAAGAAAGTCTGTATAAAATAAATTGCAATAAATATATTGTCGTAACTAGTAGGTTGTAAAGATGCATTTGTAATGTTTATGAGAGAGAGAGAGAGAGAGAGAGAGAGAGAGAGAGAGAGAGAGAGAGAGAGAGAGAGAGACTATGCTTTAAATATTATAATCTATGATCTAAAGTTATTCGCTTGACATGGGTCCTAAATATTAAATTCATTTTCGAACAATTTATGAGTACTCAACATAACTGAAAAATGTGTGAAAAAGTGACTGGTATTGCAAGGGTGGTAAAAGATCTTCCTCAGTCGGTCAGAATGACTTTTGGTATACCAGACATGTGAAAACCTATATGCAATGTGATCTGTTTAACATAAATTTTAATGATTAAAAACTACATGCAATGTGACATACTTGTCACCATAATATATTATTTTTAAAACATTACTTACATCTACTCGAGACTTGTGAAATTTACTTGGCGTCAACAAAAATAAGCAAATATCTTTAGTTCAACACAATGTTAGTGCCATTTTTCCTCCTAAATATTGATTAAAATGACAGGTCTTGGGCCATATTACGTAGTACGTGAAAGAGCAATATTTCCGTTTCCGTGTTTTTACCTTATGCTTTTGTCTGTCTATTCAGTGTCCTGATTAGGAATTATGGGAAATGTTTGTAATGGCGGTGACTTTGAAGCTGATTGAACGAAACGTACGACTTTTAATTGAATATTTTTGAAAGTAGAATAGTGACTATACTTATTAGGCAATTTTTAACATATTTCAAAATAAATAGTCATATTTTTATCTATAATCACCGACTAACCTATCAGTTAAACCAGATATTTAGGGTATTGTTTATGCCGAACAGGTTTTGACATGATCTTAGACTCGGGTATGTTTGAAATCGAATTGACATTTCAGTCAAGCACGCCGATGGTTGGATCGTGGTAACAAGTATCACCTAAAAGGTAAATGTTTGGCAATTTTTTCGGTGCGAAGTAGAACTGTTGCGATTTTAATATAAGTTATGCCAATTTAATATGTCAATTCTCAGCTGTTTCGTCGAAATGCATTTTATCCTAATTTTTCTAGGCATATTTCAAAAAAATGTGACGTTTTGTCTTAAAAATTGGCTTATTATTTAAAATTAGCCCAATAAATACCCAAATAAATTTATAAAAACAAAAGAAAAATTACCCACAAAGAATTTATTTGTTTACTTTTGAATTCCAAGCCCATTTTTATGCTAAAAGTGGGCAATTGATGTGGTAGTTTGTACATTTTCTTAAACACTATTGCTTTTTCGGGGGGCATTATGAAGTATACTACATAAAAGTAGAGACATTTACACACAGGCTGTCATGTAATTAAAATTATTATTAAAAAAAACAAATTTATAGAATTGACTATGTCATAAAAGGGGCAACACATCTCTGCTGAAGGTGAACAGAGAAAGCTGCTTTAAATAGAAGCTTGAAGTATGATTGCACAAGACAGTTTATCAGAACTAGTTTACCTATAACTATGTCTCTTAAGGTTGCCATCTTTAGCTGTTTATTAGTTTTCCATCTAGTCATTCCATATTGAATTTTAAATACTAGCAAAACATATTCGAATGTAATTACAACATCTGTGTTGGAAAGCCGTTTTAATAATAACAGTAATTTGATGGCCCTAGAAAGTAAAGCTGAACAAACTGTTGGTTTAACATTAAATGCTTAGATATTTGTTTTGTATGAATTGTTCACATGTTTGCATCTGTTGTATCCACTATTTTTATTTGTGACTGTTTCTTTATCAGTCCCTCTGTGATTTGATTTGGTGCAGTACACTGAGTGTTACTCCCTTCCTGTGTGCCTTTGCATTCTTTGTCTATTGATATTGACCTTGTAAGGCCTGAAGCTTTCTGTATGCACAGAGAATCTAGATCCACCATCAGTTTTATTTTTTGGGGTTGTCGGGTTGCAGACTCGTTATATATATTGCCATCACTATTATCAGACCTATACTATTTCTTGATTGTTCCAATAAATAGAATAAGTATACTGTTTAATTTTTAAAAAAAGTACAAAAGGTGTCCTACAAGTGCACTGATGCAAGTGACGTTGATTGATAGTGAGAGGCTGGTAAGATTACCAGAAATTGGCCAAGTTTCAACCAATACATGGAGTACCACTCTTGAGCTTTATTCATCAGACATTTATGTTTCTTCAACCTCAGTTAAAACCATGGATCTACTCTATGGGTTTGCCGACTGTTGTAGATGAAATTGTTTAAGTATTGATACATCAGTGAGCTAGAATCAAACACAGGAAATTTATCTGTAACAAATAGTACAGTATTCGTTATATTGCAGAACAGCAAACATTCCACTTGAGAAAAGGCACAATCTGTGATATAAGTAAGATGGGTACTATAAACATTCTTCTTCTAGAGACCTTATTTCATATTTGATCTCAGGATATTATAAATGTTTGGAAAAATCAGAAAATCATGAGTCAATGCGAATGTAAATGTATAGTTATCTGATATGTATGGAATTTAAATAAATAAATAATATATAGTTCAGTGACCAATAAAAAAAAATGTAGATGTCTACATTTTGTATATGTATTTTATTAATTGGCTCCACAGGTTATAGATCAGAAGAGCTTATGGGATGGCCTATTGTCCATCATTCATATGTTTGCACAAGTACTGCTACTCCTAAACTACTTGGATGGCTGCCATTAAACTGTAAACACTAATTTTTATTCCAGGGTTTATCTGATAATAAATGTTGGGGTGCTCAGATATCTAATATAGCCATCACAGTGACCATCTTGAAAATCTTATAGCTGCGTCTCTTGCAAGGATGATTATGTCAGCATGAGATTTCACTAAAAGTCTTCTTGTGATGGTCTAGTCAGTCCAACATGAAAATGGCAGTAACTTGAGCTCCATTATAACTACTACAGTGGTCATCTTCAAAGTCTTATCATTACTCCTTTTAGGTCGTATTTGACATCAGGATGACTAGTTGATCAAAAATGAAATGGTGGCGATATGAAATCCAATATGGCCAACGTGGCTGCTATCTTGAAATATCTTGTTATTGGTATTGCTGCTAAAAAGAAGGCCATATAGGCATGGGTGTTCATGAGAAGACTTTTCATTATGTCTACTTGGTTCAAAATAAAATTATTGCCGATCTGACATCCAATATGGTGGCGCTCTACAGTGTCATTTTGTACAGGGTTAGATTTTAAAAGAAAAGAATTTCCACCATTTTCCTCACTGGTTATACTGCCTGTTTATAAAAGACCTTGTGTATATAATGCATTGTTAAAAGAATGTTTCATTCCCATTATTTTTAGGTGTATGATTGATGGGTGTAATATGGGTTATAGAGTATGCAGCTTGGCCTTAATTCAGATATGCACCTGTCAAAATACTACTAGCTCTGAACTAGGAAAAAAAGGAACCATTACATTTTTTACATTTTATACATTATTTGGTAATTCATTCATAGCACTGATAAAAGATAGTGTATTTTTCACTTATTTTGGCTGATGTTTTGAGCACATGGGAGTAGCATACATTATGGTTAGCTGTTAACTTAGACCATGTACAGTTTCCATAAGTACAGTATCCAGAGAAGCTCCAAACACAGTACATGAAAGTAACATGGAGGTATGCCAACATTATCTCCATCATGCATGTTGCAAATGTCGACAACTTCACCATACACCTGTCACTTTCTCAGAAGTTCATAATGTTGTTGTTGTTGTAGGGTTTAATGCCATTTTTCACCACAAGATAGGCTATACATGGCAGCCAGTATAAATGGTGGAGGGAAAACCCCGGAAAGAACCACTGACCCACTAGAAGCTACTGGTAAGCTTTCTCATATACCCACATTAGCCGAATCCGAGACTTGAACCAACACAGACAGAGGTGAGATGGCAGTGATCCGTAACGGTGAGCGCTTTAGACCACGCAGCCACTCGGGGCCCCCCAGAAGTTCATAATTGAATGGAGTGCTCACAATGACCACCATAGCAGCCATTTTTAAATTCTAGTTGCTATGTGTCCTAAGTAGAAAGTCTTACTAACATGGTGTTTTCAGTAGATGACTTATCATGGTTCCATTGCATGCATGTATGCCTTAGTATTTTACAGCAATCAGTACAATGATTGCTATATGGTGCCAGTTGAAGTAAAATTTGAAAAATGTAAAACTGATTCCTTGACCTGACTATCTCAGGAGCCAAAATGAAAATCTCTAGTCAAAACTGAAATCTCAGTAGTCATTTGTTCTTTGACAGTCATGAGCTTATAGTTGGAATTGTTCATGAAGCAGACTAATGTATCAGCTTTCTTGTCTGATTTTGAATAAAGAGAAACACTTATATTTTGTAATCATCAAGCAGACAGTGATACAAGCATACTTATTACTAATTTTTGTTAAGTGTTTCTAATTATGCATGATTATGTATATTTGGCATATTAAATGGAAAAAAGGATTTTTTAATACTTTTTATATTTGTAACTTCTCAACAGATTCTTTTTTTATCTTCTCATATCATTTGAAATGCTTACATACATCCATACAACTTTGAAAGTTATGTACAAATTGGATATCCATTTTTTTAAAATCATAACCAGTTCAGTATGATCATCATGCATTAAATTAATGCATCTGATAGCATGTACAAGGTATATCCAGTATTACTAAGGATAAACATTACAGTTGGTGACTTTGTATAATCTCTGGTCATCAGCAGAACATGTAGGTTCATTAGTTCTCATATTTTTACTTTTTACAAACTTAGCAACAGTCCTTTACGTAAAAAATTTCACTTGTCATTTGCAACTGGCTTAGTGAGTCACCAATTTTCCAGTTTTGTCTAACTGATTATAATTGAACTGTGCATTTGCTATATGCTGAATGTTTTTATTAGAACAAACCATATAGGATTTCATACCATTATTGTCATGTGCTATTTATGACATTTAAAATTGCCATCATGAGGAATTAAATGGTGCTCACACATTGATGAGTCTGGCAGTTTATTTGTGTAATTCTAGCTATGTAGCTTTACTTCGTTGGTGTTTGTATACAGCAAATAGTTATTCTGTCCTTAGAAGGGAGGCAACTTTGCTGTTACTGATACACAAATTTATGAATACTGCATGTCAGCTTTATTTATATTAAAATTCAGTGATCAGCTTATTTGATTTCTTCATACCTAATATCCACAAATATTAAAAGTCTGTCATATGAATAATTGTGTTAGACAGTGGAGTTGATAGCTTTATCGACGTAGATGGTATATGTATTGGTTTAAGGCCTATGACTCCACACACCCAGCCCATGTATCCCAAACTCCTAACCAAAAGTTTACCTTATTGTCTCACACACACATGTATGCTACAATTGATATATATGGACTCTCTCATTTATGAGTTCTCAGGAAGAGGTGTATCAACCTTTTTCTTGCTATATTTAATGTGGTCACTTGACTATTTATATACTCACATTTAAGCCAGATTGGAAAAATCAAGGCCTGGATTTGGGGGGGTGGGGTTGGCTTATCCGCAGGCCAAGGTCTAAACTTGAAAGTGTCTAAGATATCATTATTGACTACTGCAATGGCTGGAAATCTTGGGACACAAAACATAATTTTTTCTGCGTTCTAAGACGTATATGCATGCAAAATATAAAATAAAAAACATTCTCTGTGTCTGAGTACTTACTAAACTTATAAACTACTATGCTTGTTTTTGTTATTATTTTGCATGTGCATATTTTCTAATTTCTCCAACATGAAATTAAAGGTAAATAAAGACTTTGTAATTCATGGGCCAGTTTGAGTTTACCTGGAGACCAGGCTGTACTGTAATGTACAGTACTTGCACAGTGCAAATGGTGCTTAGTGTCACTTTAAACCTCATTTATTCCCAAACATATTAGATGCAGATTTAGCTTTGTTCATTGTTTCGACCAAATTGCATTCTTCATGGTAATATTTCAGCTAGTCGGTAATAGCTGTTTTGTTTATGTTGATCCATGCACTCATGAGTTACTCTTTTTCAGTGAAATAAGTTTATCTTTTTGGAAAGGTACACACATTCAGTTTTGCAAGACACGTAACCAGCATAACTGTTCATGAAAGAATGGCAATAATAAAGGCTAAAATTCTGAAAAAAGATCAAGTAAGATCATCATCAATCTATTTTCTTTTTGTGTTTTGACTGAACAAAATCATAATTTTCCACACAATTTGAAAGCTGGATATTTCTGCATCTCCTTTGCTTATAATTGGCATGGTTGTCTTTTGTTTTCTGACAGCAAGACTGGCTGGTTAATCATTGAAACAGAAGCTTGCTTGAGTTAAGAGAGAATTTGGACCAGCAACTATACCAAATCTTTGATGTGTAATTGCCTTTCTCTCCATAATATTAGTACAATTGCTGTAGTCTTGTAAAATGGGGTGTAAGGTTGCTTACATCAAAGCAAACTATAACTCAGTTTCTATGGTGTTAGCATAATTTTCCAAGCTTTATTTTTTAAACTTAATTATTGTATTCTGGAAATATCATTAAAGTTTAGTACAGTTGTGCCCATGATTCTAATCCAAGAGATGTATTTCATTCAGCGCATGTTCAAAACTACAATGTACATGTGGTGGAGCCAATATGTAAATATGCTCACTAGCTTAATTGCGAGCATTGAATCAGACCTTTTGTTGTTTGCTGTTATCATACTGAGATCACATTTTAATGAGTGAGGTATTTACAATTTCAAGGCAAAATAGAAGCATAATTACCAGCGCACTGATATAAAAAGTTTGATGCAATAATGCATAAACAATGAATAATTGAGTCAAAAGGGATAGGTAGTATTACAGCAACCTGTGAATGCTCAATTCTTGTCATCATCTGATCAAGTTATACACAAATCTGAATTAGGTAGAAACAGTAAGAACAGAAAATTAAATAAATTTATTGACTTCTAAAACAAATTGATACAATTTCTATGTAATAATTATGCATGCCAACCCTGAGAGTGGTATATGTGTAATTTAAGCTCTAAGTTTGCCTAAATATATCCATTTAGAACATACCACTTGCATCTTGTGATGTTGTCTCGGACTTGTGGGTAAGCTTATATGTGGGTCATGCACTGTTTAGTGTTTATACCTATTCAGTTTGGGAGGTCGGCTTATATGCAAACAGGTTTATATGTGAGTATATATGGTAGTCATTTGGATCCTCACATACTTGACTGAGTATGGGCAACAGAAATTATTGTTGCATCCATTTATTGAGACAAAAAGTCTGATTCTTTCATGGAATGAAATTATACCTGAACCACGTAGTTTTGATAAGTTTTTAACATTTTGAGTCACTTAGGTTTGTTGACTTTGAGAATTCAATCACCCAAATATAGTGAAAATATAGAAGTCAGAGCTCAAGTCACTCTCTGAGAAAACTGGAAAGTAACTTAAGTGAGTACAGCAGTCCATATTTAATTGCAGTTTGAAGTGAGTCAGAGTAGCAGATACAAAGAAGTATGACAGATTTATGTACTGAGTTATAAAGTAACTCGACATCTAAGAATAGTTTTCACAAGCTTACATGTAAATTGACTCAGTGTTCAAAATTGACACTTGTCTTTTATCCCTTGGTTAGTGAATTTTCCAAGAGATCACAAAAATGGAGGAGTTAATATTACTGCTGCTCACTATAATTGCAATAATTGAGTACTTGCTGGTGTCCTGTACTTTACATGGTACAATAAATGTCTGTGTTGCAAATGGATTTGTGTTAAACCACAAATCCACTCACAAGTAAGTACTGTGATTATGGTCAAAACAGTCTTATTACATGTGGAACTAGCCTCTTGTACTGTCACCAGGCACAGATTTCATTACTGGTGATAAAAACAAATGGTGTAGGCTAGTACATTTACTGACCCATTGTGAAAGGTTGTGTTCGCTGACTAGGTGAATAATCCAGATTCATACTAAACTGCATGTTTTAATACCATTGTAGATAAACATTCAGTGTATTTTCTACAGTGACAATTGTAAACATACAGAAGTATCTGCAAAGCATACATTCATTACAAAACGACAGAAATTACATGATGACAGGAGAGAGCAGGATCGCAAATGTGATCCAGAGGAGAGAATAAGAAAGTATTAGAAGTACTGGGGGAAAAATACAAATGGTTATAGTATGACCAAGGAGAGGCTATGATGTGCCTTTCAACAGTGAGTGTTTGGAGAAATAAGAAAGTGTATGGGTTACTTCTTATATGAGTCTTGTTGGTGAAATAGTGAAATACAGTTGTAATTGTTTTGAGTTAACATTAATGAGTAAATTTGAATTAAAACTCAACTGGCATCTGTTTGAGTTTTGCAGGATCAGTGAAATTTGGGTGGGATCAGTCAAAATTTCATTTTAATGATCCTGTGGGTTAGTAAAAAAAAAATACATTTCAAGCCCTGTTGACTGATGTTATATTGCAGATGTGGGCTCTAATGAGGTGATTATGCAGTGGTATCTAATTCATTTGGTTTTTCTATTTGTAGGTGTTTAAAAGCCATGATGATTTCTAAGGAAAGGAGTAAGTCAGTAATCATGTGATAAGAGTAGTATACTTTTCACATTGGACTGGTACTGAGTGATCCCGTCAAAGAAGATGAGTAATCTTAGTTTGATGAACCCAGGGACCAGTCTGAATTTTGATGGTCAGGCTCTGCAGAATGCTCAAGAGGATGAATACAGAAAAGAGGAAGAGCAACAACAAAATGAGGTCTGTATTACAATTTGCAAAAAGGTTTTATCAATTAGTGTACAGAGCAGAGATTTTTTGTGTGGACCAGCTTGTAGGCATTACTGTTAACACATTGTATTGTAACTATTTGTATCATGATCTTGTCCCTCATTTATTATTCCCACAATGCTTTTAAAAATAACATCAGGGATTTTGTTATATTTGTCCATCCATCATTTCCATTATCACATTTCCTCATAAACGGCTTGGTTGGAATTTCTTGAATTTGTAATAGTTTTCATTTAGTTCAATAATAAAAGATGCAAATTATCAATAAATAGACATTTTAATTTTCAGTATTGTTTCCTTCTTTTACAGAAATTAAATAGAAGAAAATCTTCTTATTTAAATCAAGATGATATCGAGCAGAGAATTTTGTATTCAATTTTGTTTCAAAAAGTTAGATTTACTCTATCTTCTTTTCTTATGCCTGTTGGGGTGGGGAAGTAGGAGTGAGGTGTTGTGCCTCCAAAAAAAAGGGAAAGTATGAGGGAGGTGTTGTGCCTGTAGCGATGATTTATGACATAACTCACACCCTGATAGCTCACGAACCTGCTTATAACGCAGGGTCAGGTGTGGGTCCCATTTTTTAAACCAGAAAATAGCCCAAAATATATCCGTTTGTTGAACTTGAAGTAAATCACGATCAAAATTGGTAACGGGAACTTTTATATATTGCTCATCTTATCGTCAAAACGGTATATATGACCTGAAAATTTTAATCACATTATAAAATATCAACTTTTAATATGAAGTCTTATAATTTTTTACATTATCTTTCTGAACAACATTCTTAGTACACTGTAATGAAAGATATTCTAGGATATTTTGATCAATGAAATTGTCACACCAAGTGGAGGCAGTACTTTAATAAATAAATACCAATTAAATAATTTTTATCAAGTGAAATTTGTGTTATACTCTCTTTTAGTTCCTTTTAAGTGCAGTCATCATACATGCAATGTGTCTTCTTGTATTTAAATGTTAAAATGTGTCAATCTACCATAACAGCTATGTCTGCGAGCATTTCTTTGAGAACCTAATTAAGTGCACACCATGTTTTGATACCTGACTAGCAGAAGCATTTGTTGTATTGTTGCACTGAATTAAAAGCTGGACTCCTTTGTATTATTACGTTAATTACGTCTTTTGAATCAAATAAAGGATGTGGAATTAAAAAGTTAAAAATCATGCAAATCCTACATGCTTAAGATCTAGTGTCCCTGGTCATATGTCGGAAGAACTCATTTTCGTTGATCAGTCGAACACTGTTATGAATGTTATTATGTATGTTATCTAATGAAGCTAACAAAAAATAACCTACTCAGTCATAGCTGTGATCAGAGATAGCAAGGCAACCAAGCAAAATGAATACTTTGTAAAATAAAGGGCTTTGTTTCACAGAGACTGACGATTGTGGGGAAAATGAGTTTCAGAGAATTCCTGAATTGGCAATTAGCGATATCCTCAAGGATGATAAGAAGTTTCGTTATTACTTGCAGTGAAATCACAGCATCAATGTTTCACTAATTGAACAATACAAAAGTGAATTTCGACATAAATGAATGTCTCATGAAATAAATGTTGCATGTTTTTGGAAAAAAGGAATCTTGTAGTATATTAACAGTTGTTCTAGTTCCCTGCTTCACAGACTCTCTGTTTCATACAATACTATTTCATACCACTCTGGGAAAACAGACTAATGAACAAAACAAAAAGCATTGACAATACTCAAATGTTTCGCATACACATGATGGCGGTTGATACCAGTTGGATGTTGGACATTTTAAAATAAATGTAATTTATTCAGAATAATGAACAACTTCATCAGAAAAAGCACTTGATTGATATTTATTCCTGATGCAATAATAAAATGAGGATTCAATCTTTAAACAGCCCATTTCCCACCCCCATTCCCCACTGTTTTCTGGATGTCTAGCAGACTTTTGGGGTGGGGGAGGTCCCTAGGTAACTCATACCCTCATTCATAGTGCGGTCCATGTTTTTGGACCCCTTTGTGCATGAGTTAGCGAGGGAGTGGCATGTGTGTGTGTGTGTATATATATATATATATATATATATATATATATATATATATATATATAAACCAGCACACGGTCCATTGGAAGTATGATGGTAGTAGTTAAAGAATACGTCTGCTTATGAGATGGTAATGAGTCTGCTGTGTTAGATCTTCAGGGAATAGCAGTGTATGCCATTTTAATTTGCCATTCATATTACAGTATTGCTTCTAGAACAAAACAAATGCCATATTTAAATGGATTATGTAACCTTTCCATGTAATTTATTTGTTAAGCTTGTTTTGCAAATTTTAAATGGTTCTCTCAAGGGACATGCCAGAACATATTTAGCCTGTTCTCATTCAAAAAATTTGCACATGGTTTATATATTTGCAGTTTTACACATCTATGTATTAGCAAATCCATGATACATTAACATGGTTTTAAACCAGATATGTATAGATATTGAACTATGATGTTTTATTCTCTTTCATTTAACTCTTTCAAAGTTATGTTAATCTTTGACAGATATATTGAGATTTGGGAGAGGAAAATGCAAGTGTGCGTTTCTAACATGGCTATCTTGAAGACCCAAAATGGCTTATAACCAGTATGGTTCATCTTCAGTTTTGTTTGGCAAATAATGACTGATCTTAGTGATGAAAGCAGTTTATTTTTAAAGGAAGTATATCAGAGTTGGCATTGGAAAGACTTATTGGAGATAACATTGAGTGATTTTGAGCCTGAAATTGGTGTTAAATTTGAGTATATTGTACATGCTGGATGACAGCAAGATTCTCAACCTTGTATTTCAGCGGTATTTCAAAATTTAGTTAGAAAAGGCAGACAAACAAACTGACTTGCAATACAGACAATTGAAAAGTAGGGTGCAATTTTCACTTCGTTTCTTGCCACAAGTTAGGCCTGTGGAATCGTGTGCTACAAAAACATATAGCCCTAGCATAAAGGTTACAATTAATGTAATAAGTAAGAATCTAAAAATGAAAATTAGAAGTGAAGATATTTATATGATCAAAATACCTGTTTGAACAAGTAGACTATGTGTTACGTATATCTGATTTAATATATAATATATAATGTATATTCTTAAATTTAATTGTATGACATTAGAATGCTAATTCAGGAAAGGTAAGCCTTTCTCAGAGCTTATGTTTGTGAACAATTCTGTTTGGAACAGAAGTATCCAAAAGACAATACCTGTGTGTGGTGGAAAATTGTACACAATAACCATAAAGAACCGTTTTCAAACTTTTTCCAGCTGGCTAAGCTAGCTATGTATATGACCCTTCAGACAGCAGACTGAAAGGGGATTCTCTATACAAAACAATATTCATATACAGACAAGGAACAGATTTAAGCTCAGAAACAATCAACATATTATAGAATTAGAGGCAACATATTTTAAAGATTTTGATTTCAATGAACTCTGCTTTGTGTACAACGAGGGGTCTTACAAAGTGGAGCAGGAAAGAGAAATGGCTATTGAAATGTTATGTAAATATTGAACAATGGCTATTTCCTTCTTCCCTGTCATTTTTATTCTACCCTCCCCCCCCTTTATTTATATGGCAAGGGGAGAAACCCTCCCCCTTTTTATAATATAATCCTGGAAGCATCTCTGCATAGAAGCTGTGACTGTTTTTAGTCCTGATTGATGAACTTCAACACACACTAAGTAGATAAGAAAGAAAGCATCCATATGATGCTTGCTGATAAGTATGAATGGTATGAATAAAATGATGACTGTAGTTCTCTCAAGTTACAGGCCAAAATTTACATGCTTATGGAGAGGTAACCTTGCAAAATTTGCTTTCCTATAAGAATCAAAATTACTTACTTGGACAAGACAGAATGGGTTACTGCACCCCTCTAAGTACATATTGTGGTCATCATGAGAAGATATGCATATTGACCAGTCCTTGTACTTGTACTATTTTCAGGAGAGTTGTACCATTATTTGACAAAACTGATGTCCATCATGGGATGGGAAAGGTCTGTGTATATTTACGTGAATTGTTGACCATTCCACTATGGAGGTATATAAATCCATAGCCTAGGACAATTGAAAGTTATTGAATGGCAAAAATGTTTGACAGTGTGAAAATGTGGTTGGGTATTAAAAAAATATTGCTATAAAATTCCATTCTTAACAAGGGGTAGGTACTATAAAACCTTGTTTTGGCCCAAAGTTTTTAAAAAAATTCAAAAAAGTAGTTGATTTGAGAATGCCATGGCAAAAAATTAACATCTGAAAATTGTAATTGCAATTCATGTTTAATATTAATTTAAATAAACATACACGTGCTCATGGCATTATATTTGGCTATAAAATAGCCATTTTGTGCTACAGTTAGGATTATTTTTAACCCTTTTATGAATTCACAATCTTGATATCTGAAAAATATCATAGAATATG
Source organism: Sinohyriopsis cumingii (assembly GCA_028554795.2). Taxonomy (NCBI): domain Eukaryota; kingdom Metazoa; phylum Mollusca; class Bivalvia; order Unionida; family Unionidae; genus Sinohyriopsis; species Sinohyriopsis cumingii. The sequence goes on from CM068831.1 coordinate 84,749,579, forward strand.
AAATAATAATGAATGAAACATACAAGTTATGGAAGGACTGAAATCATCATTGAATACATTATTCAGTTGATTTCCATTTGCTGAATTTCTTCAGTACACAACTTCATGGTATCCTCTGCAGAAGAGAAAACTAGGACAGCAGACTGTAACATTGGGGAATACAATTGATTGCAGTATTTCTCAGAGAAGTATTTATTGAAGAAAGGGATTTTATTGTACATTTAGGAATTTTACTTCTTGCAAAGACATGTATGAAATATTTTTTTTTGTTTTTGGGTAGAACAGAATTATTTGGACATAACTGATATTACCCAAAGGAACCTCACATGCTCAGTGTATTCACTGTATATGTGTATGGATTGATGTATGTATGTGACCGCTTTGGTGTCCTAGTGGTTAGAGCATTTACTTGGAATGCAGGAGGCCATGGGTTCAATCCCCGGCTGAGTCATACCAAAGACTTGCAAAAATGGTACTAACAGCTGCCTCGCTTGGTGCTCAGCATTAAGAGGTTAGTGTTAGGACTTGTCAGCCTGGTGTCAGAATAATGTGACTCGGTGGGACATCATGCTACATGTCTGCAGCCTGATGCCCCAGTGCTAGACATCACTATAAACTACCACACTGTAGACATCATAGTGATATGACTGAAAAATTGTTAAAGCTACGTTAAATATTTTTTATCCAAATGTATGTATGTATGTATGTATGAAGGTAAGGTATGTATGTATGTATGTATCTATGTATCTGTGTATGTAACTTGTCTATCATCCTTTTGTATTGTGTTACAGATATTTGATGAAATGGTGAAAAATTTGAATTAGCTTGAAAACAACCCTGAACACAACTTTTTTTTTAAATAATGCTTTTCTACTGGTTTTTTACATTTGTCATTTTCTAGCTTATTCTTGTTTTTCAGTCCACTGTTTTCGGAAGCTATTAGTACAAATCTTTACACACCTGAAATGTTGTTGACAGGGTTCATATGTGCCTTGGGTATACCTTGAATGTTGTTGGGTTTTGCAATCCCTTTTCATGACCTTAGATTTGCTTGTATTTTGTCCAGATGTTGATTGTATCCTTGAATATACTTGAATAGTGTGAAAATGAGAAGAACAAGTTTTGAACCATGTTTGTGCATTTGTTTGCTCTATTCATATTTTGAAACAATCTGCATCAAAGTTTTTTTTTGGTGGACAGCAAGCAAGTCTGTGATCTGCTGTCCCATTACCTCTTAGTGTCTATAACTGGGTAGGTTGTCGATATACACAGTGCAATGTGCTATAAGTAGGATTCATGTCACCCAAGTGACTCAGTGGAATAGGCCTGCCTGTAGAACTTATTGCAGTATAGTAAATGTTATGTTCAACATAAATTCTAACCATTTTACCGTTTTTTTCTTCTCACATATTTGTTATCAATAAGTTTTAAGAACAAAATCTGATATTTATAGTTCTATAATTAATGGCAGTCACATGATGCGATGTAATGGTCATATACTTTGTGCCTGTAGTGGGTGATATGGTTTTTTCCCAAAGGTCATGCTACAAAAACCAGCTCATAATGGTTGATGTTTATTGACAGTATGGAAGCATGCCTCCATACAGGCTTACAATGTGCATCCATAAGAATGCGGTAGAAGCATTTAAAAACACTTGTGTGAGGTAAAGGGCTGTATGTACATTGTCTCCCTTATAAAGCATCCTGAATGAGCGTGTACATTCTGGGAGTACAGTTCTTTTTTTTCATAAATGGTGTACTGCATGATCATTTACTGATAGATACTGCTATTTTTAGAAGGGTCTATGAGTAAAACTTAAACAAACTGATTGATCAAGAGCCATTACTATAAATGGGATTCTTGTTGCTATCATGAATTGTGGCATGAAAATACAGTGGCTTTGAAAAAGTTCCAAAAGCATGAACAAAAAACATGTATAAAGCACATTGATATTTTAATAATTGGAGTCTGCACTGAACAGCCATGCATATTTTGTTGATTCAGGTAGGTCTTTGCTGCAGATTTTTCATGACTTATAGTCCCACTTAAGTAATAGCAAATACAGCTCAGTCTTCCAAGTACAGTTATTTTCTTTTTTTTTGTGTACTGTACTTATTTTGGAGTTTTTTTAGCTTATGCAACTGTACATTGACTGTGTGTTACTTCTTGAGACTTTGGTTTCCCATGTGAAATATCCTTGAATTTTTGTCCACACAAACCTGTATGAACACTGACTAATTTTCCTGTTTAATTGTTCAATGTAGTCTGCACTGGAACACATATATTTTTATTAATCTGACTTACAGTATTTATTTTTGCATTCCATCCATTCAAGAGACTCATGTGATATAAAATAAGAGACCAGTGACTGTTCTGTCATTGTCTTGACAATAAATGTATCAAAACTGATATCCTCTGTAATAAAACCACTACTATATATATTTAACAAGTGGCTCAAATGCTGTATAGTGTGACGTTCTGTCGTATTGGGGTGGGGTTCTCCCAATATAATTTAATTAAATTAAATTGAAAGCTCCACCCTGGCTCGTTAGGTTAGAAAGTTAAATTAGTGATGATGTAGATTTACAGCTCTGAGCCCCCAGTCAGCAATGCCGACGGTTAAATTACAGAGAACACGAAGATGAAATTCAATCAATAACAATTTAATAAATGTGATAATTTAAAAACGATAACTTCCAATCACTCGTCTTTCCCTCGACCAAGTGACAGCCTAATTCATCCCGTGATTTACAGTGTGAGTTCGATTTTCCCCCGTCCTTGCATCTACTCATCTATTTCTTCCCGCTGATTCTTCCTTCTTTCCATTCCTCTAACTCCTTCTTTGTCTCTGTTTCCTCTCTACTATCTCCTCCAGCTTCGCTCCAGACTTCAGCTTCTCCTTTCTCCTCCTTTTATTATCTCCTCCTCCAATTCCGCTCCCAGACTTCAACTCCACCCTCTTCTTCCCTCCTTTCCTCCGTCTCTCTATCCGAGACAACGGGACCAAACTTTAACTGGTCTGTCCCTCAAAGCTTCCTGTGAAAAACCACAAGGCGTTAACAAATGTTTAATCGAACCTCACCTCACACTATAACGACAATTAACCATCAGATAGCTGTCACTGTTTCGGCCACGCATGCATACACATCGAAATTCCCACACACTTCTTGCTGGGTAAACAATGGCGTAATAACACAGTATCAGCGAATGGTTATACAGACATCAATACATTGCGTCACACCAGTATATACACATATATATTTAATCTCATCGTACTACAATCTGACAAAATCAGACGCATGTCTGTACATTACAAATATTCAACAATGGCAAAATCTATAATCATATGAACATATGTGTTAGTCTACTATAAAATACCCACATAGTAAATTACAATATTAACTCTTACGACGGCTAGCAAGCTATATAATTCTTTACAAATATCAACTCATTTCTTCAAAATATGCAAACATATTAACAAAACAAAGTAATTCTTCGTACTACGATTCTAGTAATAATAAAGTATACATACGACCTAGAATTAAAATGCAGTCGCATTCCACAAAGACCGAACAAATATCTACTGACCTTTTGAAGCTTTCTGTACTTAGACCTTCCCGCTCTAAGATTTTCCCACCAATAACGAATGGCTATTCGGAGTTACGCTAACCTCTTCTCTGGGTAATTTCTCTCAGCGAACTAACTTTTGCCGGAAAACGCAGGGATATCATTCTACCCAAATCAAGGTCTCCCCCCATCTCGATTCTGATTGGGGTGGCGCTGTGCCCCTGTCCAATCGTCTTAGCGGCCAGTTCAACCTGTCTGTCTGTTTGCAGGGGAAAGAAGTTAGGACACTCCCACTTCTTCAGGCAATTTCTTTTGATCTTGGAAACATTTCGACACCTAGGTGATAATTGGCTGTGTGCAACTCCAATGTCCGGTCCTTCGATTCTAGCCACAACAATCTTACGTAACGGATTAGTGCTAGCCTTCAGCAATGTTCGACATCAAACAACGACCCGTCAGAATTGCCTTGATTATACATGTTTCAAACTGGGCTACTCTGGGTCGGGGTAAACATGACACCCCCCCACGCTTGAGAATAAAATCAGGATTTTATTCCCACAAAATTACTTCAAATGCAATGGCATTAATACACGAAATAAAGAACAAAGTTATCGCGACACTACACACTGAGTGCAAACATGAATATATATATACAGCGATCTATATCATTCCAGCGCTCCTGCTCATGAAATCGGCGCCTACGTTCTCAGTTCCTTTCACGTACCTGATCTGCATCTGGTATTGTTGTAAGAACAGCGACCATCGCATCAATCGTCCATTCGACAATTTCGCCTGCGCGAGATACGCGAGTGGTTGGTGGTCGGTCTCCAAGATGAACTTCCGCCCGTATAAGTACCGCTCGAACCGTGATATACCGAACACGATTCCGAGGCATTCTCTCTCCGATACGGAGTAGTTCTTCTCGGCAGCTGACAACTTCCGACTGCCGTACGCGACATATAACGATTCCCGTGCAACGATGCGGGTTTTATCGGTCCGATTAAATCCATCGCGACGCATCGAAATGGTTCATCGATAACGGGTTTACTCCCCAAGGGGACGGGTCGATGAGCCGTTTCCGGTGCCATTCTCTGGCACTTGTCACAGGAGAGACAGAACCGCTTAACGTCTCCCTGGACCCCTGGCCAGTAGAATTCTCTGACAAGACGGTCAAGCATCTTGGCAATTCCCATGTGTCCACTCATGAGACTTTCGTGCGCGAGTTTTAACACTTCGCCTCGCTTCTCTTTCGGCACGACGACTTGCTTAAAGTGTTTGCGGCCTTTCCTGGCTTGGCGATACAAGATCCCCTTCTTGTACTCAAACTTCACCGCGCCATTCGGAGTCTCTTTCTCCGTTCCTGCTGCAGCGTATTTGTGCAACTGCGCCAGAGTTGCGTCTTCCTGTTGCAGCTTCCTCAGCTTGGCCGGAAGAACGTTACTCACCGGTGTCGATGTAACTTCCATCGGCTTCGCTTCCGTCTGTCGACTCTTGGACCTGGTTTTCACAGCACTCACCGGCATCGGTGTGCAGGTTTCGGGGTTCGGTTGTGGCAACACATAACGACATCCCAGTATGACGTCATGTGATAAACCATCCAAGCATGCAGCTTCAATTTTCCCCTTCACATACGGTGAATCGAGGTCAATGACAGCCACTGGCAATGAGTCACGCGCGCTGTTCGCGTACTGAACTTCGATTACCTCCCCTGTGTAATCCTCGGACTTAACGTACTTCTTGTCCACAAGGGCTGGGACGCTACACCCAGTGTCATACAAGATGGTGGCACCTTCTCCGTTGACAGTAGCAGACGCGAGGTTGGCTGGGTTACAGCTTGCCTCCGGCTCGCGCTCCTTCCTAGCGACGGCATTCACCTGGGTCTGCCTGCCCTTGGGACAGTCCCTGGCAATATGCCCCGGGCGCTTGCAGTTGTAACACGTCGGCGGCCCTCGCCAACCTGCAAGTCCCGCTTTCGTGGGTGAGGCCTGTTCAGGTCTATGGTTGGCATCCCTACCTGTAGAATTTCTCCGACCCTCCCGTCGCCCTGACGGTTACGGACAGCCGGCTCTGCCTCAACCACACGGCGCGACTCAGTGGGTCGGGGTCGATCCGCACCCCCGGAACCTCCACTTTTCGAGTGTGCCTGCTCGTATCGCACCGCCATGCTAGCGATCTCTTCGAGCGTCCGGTGCTCTCTCTCTCTGCTAGAAAGACTGTCAACTCGCGACGGTAAGTACTCAGGACATGTTCCTTGAGTATAACCTCGCGTAGCCCATCGTACGATCGTTCGACTTCGGCCATCTTCATCCACTTCTCAAATAACCCTCGAACACGGGTGTGGAATTGAGAGTGGGTCTCTGTTGCCTTTTTCGCCGAGTCCCGAAAAAGTTTACGATATGTTTCGGCAGTCAGCCGATAATGGCAGAGAAGGGCCTTTTTGAGCGCATTATAGTCGTCAGCATCGTCTGCAGCTAAGCCGTGGTAGACTTCACGAGCTGCACCTTGCAAAAAAGCTGAGACATTAATCGCCCAATGTTGTTCAGGAATTTTATGAGCGTGAGCGAGTTTCTCAAACTGAACAAGAAAATCGTCGATAGATTCCTCCTTATCGCTGAACCGCGGCATACTTATCTGGACCATTCGGTGGTCGATGAAAGGTCGTCCGGTCCCTCCAGAAATGGTGCTGGCGTCGTCCCGATCGGTGTCCCTAGCCGCTAACCTGACCTTTTCCATTTCGAGAGTGTGAGCCAGTCTGGCCAGCTCTAGCTCTTTCTGTGTTTCCCTTTCGGCGGTTATCCTGGCCAGCTCCAGCTCTTTCTGGGTTTCTCGGTCCACTGCTATCTTAGCCAGCTCCTTCTCCGCTGCTTTTTCTGCCTTCCATTCCTTGATTCTTTCTTCAATAAATGCTACCAGGCGATCTCCCTCGTAGCCGAGATCTTCCGAACCCATGGCACGGTACTCCTTGATCATCTGCCTTTCTGTAGCCATATTGTTATACTAATAGGAAGTGATACCTTGTCTCGACCTTACTAACAATGGACAGATATTACAAGTTCCCAGCCAAATACTTACCTGTCGACAACTAATTTCATTCAGGTAAGATATTTGCTCGATATTTGCTTCACAATTACTGCAAGTAATTAAAGATCTACCAAACATGCAAATATCAAATATAACAAACACAAGATGAGAAAATCATAAAAATTCAAAATACATAGGATGGAAAATATCTCACACTGTACACTAATACTTCCTAACAAATAAACTTTTAGGTCGTAAAATAATATTTATGTCTAATTCAAATCCCGGACGAAGCGCCCACTGTGACGTTCTGTCGTATTGGGGTGGGGTTCTCCCAATATAATTTAATTAAATTAAATTGAAAGCTCCACCCTGGCTCGTTAGGTTAGAAAGTTAAATTAGTGATGATGTAGATTTACAGCTCTGAGCCCCCAGTCAGCAATGCCGACGGTTAAATTATAGAGAACACGAAGATGAAATTCAATCAATAACAATTTAATAAATGTGATAATTTAAAAACGATAACTTCCAATCACTCGTCTTTCCCTCGACCAAGTGACAGCCTAATTCATCCCGTGATTTACAGTGTGAGTTCGATTTTCCCCGTCCTTGCAACTACTCATCTATTTCTTCCCGCTGATTCTTCCTTCTTTCCATTCCTCTAACTCCTTCTTTGTCTCTGTTTCCTCTCTACTATCTCCTCCAGCTTCGCTCCAGACTTCAGCTTCTCCTTTCTCCTCCTTTTATTATCTCCTCCTCCAATTCCGCTCCCAGACTTCAACTCCACCCTCTTCTTCCCTCCTTTCCTCCGTCTCTCTATCCGAGACAACGGGACCAAACTTTAACTGGTCTGTCCCTCAAAGCTTCCTGTGAAAAACCACAAGGCGTTAACAAATGTTTAATCGAACCTCACCTCACACTATAACGACAATTAACCATCAGATAGCTGTCACTGTTTCGGCCACGCATGCATACACATCGAAATTCCCACACACTTCTTGCTGGGTAAACAATGGCGTAATAACACAGTATCAGCGAATGGTTACACAGACATCAATACATTGCGTCACGTCAGTATATACACATATATATTTAATCTCATCGTACTACAATCTGACAAAATCAGACGCATGTCTGTACATTACAAATATTCAACAATGGCAAAATCTATAATCATATGAACATATGTGTTAGTCTACTATAAAATACCCACATAGTAAATTACAATATTAACTCTTACGACGGCTAGCAAGCTATATAATTCTTTACAAATATCAACTCATTTCTTCAAAATATGCAAACATATTAACAAAACAAAGTAATTCTTCGTACTACGATTCTAGTAATAATAAAGTATACATACGACCTAGAATTAAAATGCAGTCGCATTCCACAAAGACCGAACAAATATCTACTGACCTTTTGAAGCTTTCTGTACTTAGACCTTCCCGCTCTAAGATTTTCCCACCAATAACGAATGGCTATTCGGAGTTACGCTAACCTCTTCTCTGGGTAATTTCTCTCAGCGAACTAACTTTTGCCGGAAAACGCAGGGATATCATTCTACCCAAATCAAGGTCTCCCCCCATCTCAATTCTGATTGGGTGGCGCTGTGCCCCTGTCCAATCGTCTTAGCGGCCAGTTCAACCTGTCTGTCTGTTTGCAGGGGAAAGAAGTTAGGACACTCCCACTTCTTCAGGCAATTTCTTTTGATCTTGGAAACATTTCGACACCTAGGTGATAATTGGCTGTGTGCAACTCCAATGTCCGGTCCTTCGATTCTAGCCACAACAATCTTACGTAACGGATTAGTGCTAGCCTTCAGCAATGTTCGACATCAAACAATGACCTGTCAGAATTGCCTTGATTATACATGTTTCAAACTGGGCTACTCTGGGTCGGGGTAAACATGACATATAGTTTACAGCTATTGTACTCTCTTCATCTCTCTCTCTTTATATGTAAACTCAGTTTAATGTTGCCCTCTTAGTAAGAGGTGTGGTTAATTGGAGTTGGCTGGCGTGATCTAGAGGAGGACCTCCCTCGATATTATAGCCTGGTGGGAGTGAAAGAAGAATGGAATTTCAACAGAACTGAGTGAGAAAACTGGGAAGAAATAAAGCAATATTAGCCCCTGTTGATAAGAAAATAATAAATTTAGTTAAAAAAACAATTTAATAACGGCAATTCCAATTCAAGTTGGAATATATCAGTAGAATTTAACAGGTGTGTCTAATTTGGATTTATTTCATCATCATAATGATAGATGATAAAAGCACAATGCCAATGACCGGTTAGCATAACCTTCCTGTCTGGACCATATATCAACATCTGTTAGTTTGTCCTTCCTTAGCTCTATGCTTTGCCCCTTCATGGACTTCCTGGTCCTTTTATTCTGACCTCGTCCTACTTTCTTTTGCTGACTTCTGTCTTCAGACTGTCCTGTTTTTCTCTCAGAAAGCTGTTTCTTATTGATGTTCTCTTTCAGAACTTGTGCATCCTAGCACCAAACCTGTCTTTCTTTTTACAAGATGACCAACCTGATCCCTTTCTTGTTTCACGAGTAAAGCTCTATTCTCTTTAGGTACCTCAGAGTTGACTAAGTTTCCTCTTTCAGGAAATTTTCAGACTAAAGAATTTCGACTAAGATCGCCACTTTAAAGTCTGGTTGCTCTAAAGTGTATGCCCTAATTTATTCTGCTGAATCGTAGGCAGCAGTCCCTAATTTTTCCCAAAGATATAATTTCTTTCATCAGGTTTAGACAGCTCGGAATCTGTGAACGACAGTACATGACAATTTCCCATTGAAAAATGATAAGTGGACATAGGTTCCTACCAATCGGTTAGGGTTGGTAGCTGAAATGTTTACTTTCTAAGGACCGTGTTAAGATACCCGGGTCAGTTTCAATGAGTTGGAATGCTGCCTCTCTGAAGTTTACACTAGCATGGGGGAGATGAATGTAGAAAGGTCGAAGTGACTCTTCACAATGACTTCTCTGGCTTAAATGCGATAAAATTTAAATGCTCAATGCATACAACTTTAAAATTCACTGCAATTCAAAATTCGACACTTGACACTCAGTGAGAGATAAATTTGTACAATCAGTAAATAACCTAAAACAATTATGGCAAGTGTTAAAGGGAAAATATTATAACATGGCAAATGAAAGTAAATTTAAATTAACAACGAATGAATGGTTTGATTATTTTCTTTCCTTATTAATGTCTAACAGAGATGAAAACAGATGATGATGAAGGTACTGCAAGAAATGACTATGATGATTTTGAATTTGATAAACCAATTACAAATCAAGAAATAATTGATAGCAGTCAAGATATTATAATGAGCCAAATACTGTGAATAATTATGTCAGTCTCTGTGAAAGTGGGATATACCCTTTGAGGACAACTTATATATTCAGATGTATGAAGTACTGGACTAAAATTATACATATGTTGACAAGCAGATATCCTTTCCAGTGTTTTATTATTTTAGAGAAACTGGATGCCTGCAAAAAACACATGTTCCAGTCGAGTTAAACTTGTTATATTTTCTCATAGTTTTTGTTTGACCTGGCTGGCACAAGAAATGGGTGATAGGAACATTTTGCCTGCCATGTTCAGATGTCTATTTGATTACTCATTACAGATTTGGTCAAGTAAATTAGGCGATTCTACAAAATCATTATAGCCAATACATATTATTATTGGAAATTGAGAAATATTTGACATTAGATCTGTCTTTCATTTACAGAAATACATCTGCATCTTTTTGATGTTCTAAACATGATTTAATGCTTGAATGAGAAAGACATACTCAAATTGAAAAAGATTTTTAAAAATCTGTATTAAAGAAAATATCAAGTGTGTAGAAGATGAGTTCCATTTTGTATGTATATGTAATTCTTGTACTAATTTAAGATGGAAATATCCTGACGAAATGGACTATATCAACCCTTTGTAGATAAATTTAATGTCCAGAGTACTGAAAGAAAACATGGCAGTTGCTAGATGCCAAATATGAAGAATTTTTATATATATTGGATTGACTTATGTGTTTATTGGGATCACAAAATATTTCACTTAAAACAATGTTTTTTTCCATGTCCTGGCTTCAGCCATTGTCTACTTGCTCAATCAATGTCCTTCTTACTCAGTGGGCCTTAACAGGGCTTATGTTAATTGGCATCTGAAGCGGATCTTGATTTATAATTTCTCTTTACACTTTTGATGTTCATCATAGGTTTAACCAGTGTTGCATTACTCTGGTGTATGTATGGGCATGGGACAGCTTAATTATTATTCATGAAAATTTACCTTAAAACATCTTGAACAATGCAACAGCAATTAAAAAAGAACACTAAAAATCAAAATACTTGCTCAAGTTATTTTTATTTGGTTGTTCCTTTTTATCTCGACACCGCCAAAGGATGGACGATATTTGATTAAAGACTCAAAAGCCAACACGACCACATTTTGATCCCTTTATTACTTATATTGCCTGAAAAACATCCTGCATTTGGCCTAATCTCTTCAGATTACAACAGTAAAGTAATTAAATAAGCACTTGTTTTGTATACACACTGGTCTTAATCCCTTTAGGCGACACATTGCACCAGTTGAAATGATTGCTGGAACAGTGGTGGTACTCACTAGACTGGTTCTGGCTGGTTTCTGTACTGCACATAAATATCCAAAATGGTATTTTGTTATACTTTTGGTACAATCACATATATTTAAAAGCTTATCATTATTGGCATCTCAGTCTCAGAGACCATGCAGGTAGCGCCCTTGAAGTTTCGTCTGTCTCTGGGGTTTTGGCATCATCTGCTGTGGCTGTGCAGGCCTATGCGCAAGTGACAGTCTCCATTGCAGTTGGTGCAGATGTATTGGGAAGTCTGAGTTGCTGGGGTTGCTGCCACACTCTTCTTTCTGTCTTGTTTCTCTGCTGCCAGCTTGCCTCTCCTCACATCAGTGACTGCTGTGCCGTTACGTGCCATCAGTCTCCAAGTGCCTCGGTCCTCTGCCTGCACTTCCCAGCTGTCGGGTGAAATGTTGCTAATGCCAACAGAGATGTGTGTACATACACAAATAAAAAGTTGGAGACATACTATTCTATATTTTTTTTCTAACAAAAATTTGCACCCAGAAGGGGACTGAGGGTCAAGATTTGGGGGACATGGGAGAAAAATGTGAGAAACTTTTGAGCCTGCTACTACTGTGCAACACAGTAGTAGTGACAGTAAGATTTTCAAGACCGTCAAAAAGGCGTCATTATTGCAACCATATTGATGTATTATCATTGGCACCATTTTCATTTAGGATGAGCTGGGTGTCATAACAAGTCTGTTCATAAAAACACATCATGATATGCAATCTGTTTGGGAGGAATAGAGTTAACATTACTTTCAAGATGATCACCTTGGTTGCCATATTTAGGGTCAGTTTGCATAATTTTCCTTGAGGACCAGCTAAACACCAAGAGAATTATTTTGATGAAAATTCCATGTCACAATGGCTTTCCATCTAAGAGGAGTAGCAATAACAAAACTTTCATGATGGCCACTATTGTGGCCATATTTGGACTTAGATCAGCATAGTTTTAATTTAAGACCAAGATGTTTTCTGGTGAAAACCCTATTTTGATAGGACTTTCCATTTTGGAGGAGTAATAATAATAAGACTTTAAAAACGTGAAACGTCTGGTTGAAGCATCTGCCTCGGATGCAGGAGGTCTTTGGTTCAAATCCCAGTCGACTCATACCAAAGATGTATAAAAATTATACTTGTAGCTGCCTCAAGACATGACTATAAACTGCCATACTGCGAACATAGCAATATGACTGAAAATGTGTTAAAACTATGTTAAAAATCCAAATCACACACTTATAGATATTAGATCTGCACCATTTTCATTTAGGACAAAGTAGACATCATAAAAAGTCTTCTGGTGAAAGTACATTGTCGATATGACCAGCCTGAGATAGGAGAAGTTGTGAAATAAGATTTTCCAGATGGATATTGTTGCAGTTGTATTAGAGGTCAGGTTTATACCATTTACATTTATAATCATCTAGATGTGATAAGAAGTCACTTAGTAAAAACTACATGTTGATCAACCAACCATTCAGTTAAGCAATAACAAGATTCTCAAGATGGCTGCTGTTTTGGTCACATTGATTGCACCTTTTTCATTGAGGACCTTGTCTATGTGAATTTTTGTTCAGGATTAATAGCGATAATAAAATTTGTAAGATGGTTGCTGTGGTAGCAATGTTGTCAGATTGGCACCATTTTCATCTAAGACCAGTTATTTGTTTTAAGTCTTTTAGTGAAAAGTCTATGTTGATATAGCCGTTCATTCATGAGTAGTAGTGATGACAAGATTTTTAAGATGGCTGCTGTGGCTGCCGTATTGTGTTTCCTAGTGGCACCATTATCTTTTGGGACAAACTAGACCATGGGATGAATGTGTATGGTGGCACTCTATAGTTTCGAATTTTGCATAGGGTTAGGGTTTTAAAGAAAAAGAATTTTCCCTGCTTTCCTCACTGGTTTTACTGGCTATTTAAAAAAGACCTTGTATATCTTAGGTATAATTCAAAGAACCTTTGATTCCCTTTATTTTGGTGTATGATTGATGGGTGTAATGTGGGTTATAGAGTATACAGCTTGGCCTTACTCCAGATGTGCACCTTTCAAAAAAGTGCTAGCTCCACTTGGTCATTTTCACTTCCTGAACTTCAGAGGTAAATTGTATAAAAAAGATCTGATAACTTTTTATACATTTTATATATTTGGTAATTCATTCATTGCACTTTCAGAAGCTGGTATTGTCTAGTCTGGCAAAATTCATTTTCCCTATTTTAATAGCTGCTGTGGATAGTGTACTTTAGAGTAATTCAGGTTGATTTTTTAGCACAAGGGAGCAATCATTTTAGTTAGCAGTGTGTTTAAATCATGTACAATTTCCAAAAGTGCAATATCCAAAGAAATATCCACATTACATTAATGCAGCATAGAGATATGCCAACATTCTCTCCATTGTGCATGTTTTAAATGCAAACAACTTCACCTTACATACATCACTCTCTCAAAAGTACATAATAACTGGTGAGCGCCCCCTGTGTAAAGTTTCATGGCAATCCTGCAAGTAGTTTAGGAGGAGTTGCTATAACAAACTGGTGCTAGCTAATGTAGGATGATGTATAAAAGACCATCCCTTGTGCAGTGCTAAAAGTATATTAACCCCAATGAATTTCCTCTTTAAACGGACCGCTCCAGTGGCCTAGTGGTTAGAGCATCCGCCTCGGATGCAGGAGGTCGTGGGTTTGATCCCGGCCGAGTCATACCAAAGACTTACAAAAATGGTACTAACAGCTGCCTCGCTTGGCGCTCAGCATTAAGAGGTTAGTGTTAGGACTGGTCGGCCTGGTGTCAGGATAATGTGACTGGGTGGGACATCATGCTACATGTCTGCGGCATGATGGCCCAGTGCTAGACATCACTATAAACTGCCACATTGCAGACATTGTAGCGATTTGACTGAAAAATTGTTAAAGCTAAGTTAAAAATCCAAATCACATCACATCCTCTTTAAACCATTCAGTATTTAACTTTGCCAGTATATTTTTACTTTATTTTATGAATCATAAATTGCAAAGAAATTATTTCAAGTACTTTCACAATTATGTTTATCAGACAATAATTGTTTAGTAATCCTGGGATTCTCCATTGAAAAACACAAGTAATGCAGGTGTATCAGGTAGTATTGTATATAGGTGGCACAAATAGGTGGAGTGCAGTTTGTCTCAAAATTGTTGAACTAAATGATATAGTGGTATTAATTTGATTGGAAGTTTTGCCCAAAATGAAAAGCATTTGAGCAAATGTTTGCTGTTAATCAAAGGAAGAACAAAGAAAGCACTCTCTTTAATCTAAAAACTCTTACATATTTCTTAGTAACCTTCCATGCCAATGGATTTCCATTTCTGATGCAGCCCCCTGGGGAATTGGTTTAGTTGTCACTTTGCTGCCTGTCTTAGCGCCAGTTCTTCAGTGTAACCACCTACTCCAGTTAAATGTTGACTTAAAAGAAGCCTGTGTGTATCGACATAAAAGTGGATAACTCCAGTTATGCCCCCACTACAATAGCAGAAGGGGGCTTATTGTTGTGCTATTGTATGTGTGTTGGTCCACAAGCCTATATATCCGCGTATCTGTGTGTGTCTGTCCCAAATCTGTTTTAGCATGATAACATAAAAGCAATTTTCAGCCATGAAATTATACATACTTTATTAAAGTTTTACATAAATGACATGCAGTTTCTCAATTTTCAACTCAATTTTTAACATTTGGATTTATACTTAAATTGACAAAATCCTTTTTTTTTACACAGTTTAGCCAAAAGAACACAGCATGTGGACAAATGAAAATTGGTAGAATGTTCTTGTGCATATATGTCTCTAGAGTAACATGATTGGATTTTCCATGTCTTTTTGGCAAACAATTTCAAATTAGTCTACACTTTTTTTATTAATTTGACTTTGCAGTGTGGGGCATGCATGTTTTACAAAACAGATCTAGTTCACATTTATGTTTGCATGGAAGAATATGGTTGAAAAAGAAAGTGAAAAAAAAGAGGCCCAAGTATTAACTGGTATTGGTGTTAAACATCGGCACTGAAAGGGTTCATCATTCATTAATAAGGTTTGTGTTTGATTAGTAGACAGTTACTTAGGAAGACAATGTCAGTCTGCCTAAGGTACTCATTTTATTTGCACAATTTAAGAAACAGTGTTTGTTTTTATTTAAAAGTAAATTTCATCCAACTTTTTTCTGTTTGTGGGGGATTGAATATTTAGTTAAACTAAGTAAAGTTCGATGCTGATTAAATTTAGTCTACAGCTGTTCTTGAGTGGAAAGTTTAGACTCATACCTGAATTTTTAAAAAATCTAATTTTATTAAAAATCTTTGTTTTGAAAATAATGATTTATATTATATTGCAAAAGAGAGCATCTTTTATTTTAATTATATTTACATATTACATTAAACTGCTCTGGTGGACTAATGGATAGAGCATCTGCCTGGGATGCAGGAGGTCGCGGGTTTGAACCCCTGGCTGAATTATACCAAAGACTTATAAAAATGGTACTTACAACTTCCATGTGAGACACTCAGCATTAAGAGGCTAGTGTTAGGACTGACTGACCTGGTGTCATGATAATATAACTGTGGGACTCCATGTTACATGTCTGCGGCATGATGCCTCAGTGCTAGACATCATTATAAACTGCCACAGCAGTATGATTGTTAAAGCTATGTTGAAAATCCATATCACATGCACACACACACACACACACACACACACAGAATTCACATAATTTGTTCACATATTTTGTTTGCACTGAAAATGGAAAATATGAAACTTTGCATTAAATAAAGAATCATTGTTTTTTGTATGCCCATGTAGTATTAAAGGTCCCATTCAGGTCAGCTGGTTAAATAAGGGCCAGTATACTTTTACTGTTATTTTATGAATCATAAATTGCAACAAAAATTTTTTTCAAGTACTTTTACAATTATGTTGATCAGACAGTAATTGTTTAGTAATTCTGGGATTCTCCATTGAAAAACACTACCTGGGCCTGGAGATTACCTATCAGTGTGACATTGGAAAGGCATTTAGTTCCCATTTCCTTGGTGCGATATAGCCGATGATGTGTTAAAAGAGATATTAAATTCAACACATACAAAAAAAGTATTGAATAATAATACAAGATTTTCTTGACATTGTCATATTTCAAATTATTGTTTCTCTTGAGGATATGTCAGTCTCCATTTGAGTCCCTTGTTAGATTTCAAGGTTATGCTAAATGACACTAGATTGAATGTTCTTGATTTCTTTCTCACAAGTGAAACATATAGGTATCTCTTGCTGGATTGGTGTTGGTGTATTTTACAAACATTTGCATAAAAGACTGTTTTGCTTCTCAATGCTTTAATATTTTTCAGGTATTTTGCACACAACTCAATTGGCACCAGTTGTTGCTTTTGCTCACATGTTTATTGACGCTGAATTAAAGTTTTTAAGCAAAATAACTTTATGACTTATGAACATGTTTTATTTGTTATCAGATTTGCATCATAAGGATTTAATAGAACTTTATATTAACTTTTTGTATTTTCCTACGTTTATTATGTTCTTTCTGGTTTGGTTAGTCACGTCTACGTTTGTTATGAGGTACCTCTGTTATACTTGGTCACCTTGTTTAAAACATTTGACGACTTATCTTTTCATGTACTATATTAAATCTGGTATAAGTTGGACCCGCCTTACTGCATAGGTCCAGATTTGCTTTTTATTCTTACATAAGACTATTATATAATGTACTGGCAGATCTGGGTCTATTCATTTTGTCTGGATTCATTAGTAGAACCAGCAACATAGACACAGATCTCCCAGCATATGATTTTGGCATTCGGACTCAACTTTTAAGCATGTACATATGGTATTTACTCACCTGGCTTGAAGTGTTAGGATTTTTGCTTTTTATTTTTACATAAGAGCACATACAGAGACCAGAGTGCAAGAATAGGAGTGGAAATTATATTTTATATTCTGTGGCTTGTTAAATAAGACGTAGAGTCAGTGTGACATTGTGAATTCTTAAAGTTTCGTATGGTAAATTTTTGTGTGGAATTCTTGGTTTTAATTCCTGAATTTTAAGAACCATCTAGCAGTGATTGTTCTGTAAAGTTGAGATAACTCTTTTATAAGCCATGAATTTAAGTACTGATGTAACTTTGTGTGTGTGCAAAACAATGAAAATTGAGGCCCACAAAAATGACTCATTAATTCACTGTATTGTATACGAATCTGAAGCCAGAAAAATTGTAGTTTCAGATTACTGTTTAATACAGCTTTTCCCATCAACTGATTTTGACAAGCTGTCACTTTTAATAACCAGTTATTCCGTTACAATTACTGTGATAGACTTTTGCTGCAGTCTAGTTTGGCTTTGTCATTGCAAGGATCTTTTTGCTGCAGTCTGGTTTGGCCGTGGCATTGCAGGGATCTGTTTGCTGCAGTCTGGTTTGGCTGTGTTGTTGCAGGGATATTTTTTGATGCAGTCTAGTTGGGCTATGTCATTGCATGGATCATTTTGTTGCAGTCTAGTTTGGCTGTGTCATTCCAGGGGTCTTTTTGATGCAATCTAGTTTGACTGTATTGTTGCAGTGATGTTTTTGATGCAATCTAGCTTGGCTGTGTCATTGCAGGGATTTTTTGATGCAGTCTAGTTTGGCTGTGTCATTGCAGGGATTTTTTGATGCAGTCTAGTTTGGCTGTGTCATTGCAGGAGTCTGTTTGATGCAATCTAGTTTGGCTCTGTCAGTACAGGGATCTTTTTGATGCAGGCTAATTTGGCTTTGTTGTTGCAGGGATCTTTTTGATGCAGTCTAATTTGGCTTTGTCATTGCAGGGATCTTTTTGATGCAGTCTTGTTTGGCTGTGTTGTGGCTGAAATAATTTGAGTTTATTGGTATTGTTTGCTGATTCCCTTTTATATCTTTTTTATTTAAGGAAACAGATTTGGGTGAAAAAAAATCTTCATTTTAATTTTGCAGAATCTTTTGCATTATCTATTTACCAAAATGCCTCTGGAAAAGTCATTGGTTTTGACTAGATTAAGTGCTTGACAAGATAGCATGTTAACAAGTAAATCAATTATTTAATCACTCATTGATTCGTCAAAGAAAACTAATGACCAATAGTCCATTACTGGGTGACCTGTGCCACCTAACTGCTCTACAGTTGCCCATGTCTGTTTACTCCATTTGTAAAAGTGTGTTTTAGCTGGCCTGTTTTAAATTAAAGTAGATACATAGTCCTATCGATATCTGTAGTACTAGCAGAAATATCAAGTGTATCATGTGAAATATTACTAAAGTTGTAAATGAATGAAATAACAATACTCCAATTTCGGTTCAAGTACATGTAGAAGAAACAAATTGCTCTGAATTGAATTTGTGTCTCTGCCATATAGGTAGTAAATGTAATAAAATAAAACATTCTCAGCTTGCACCATGTACAAACTTGAGCTAACGCTCTGTTTGGCCTAGTGG
This sequence comes from Sinohyriopsis cumingii, assembly GCA_028554795.2. Classification (NCBI taxonomy): domain Eukaryota; kingdom Metazoa; phylum Mollusca; class Bivalvia; order Unionida; family Unionidae; genus Sinohyriopsis; species Sinohyriopsis cumingii. The sequence goes on from CM068831.1 coordinate 84,768,295, forward strand.
TTAGAGTATCCACTTCGGCTGTGGGAGCTCACAGGTTCAAACCCTGGCCGAGTCATACCAAAGACTTCTAAAAATGGTACTGACAGCTGCTTCATTAGGGGATCAGCATTAAGAGGTTAGTGTTAGGACTGGTTGGCCTGGTGTCAGGATAATGTGACTGGGTAGGACATCATGGTACATGTCTGCAGCATGATGCCCAGTGCTAGACATCACTATAAACTGCCACACTGCAGACATCATAGCTATATGACTGAATTTTTTTAAAGCTATGTTAAATATCCCATCCCAAATCACATCACATCACAAACTTGAGCTAGGTTAAACATGCAAGTACACTGATGTGGCAGTGGTTAAAGAGGTGTTGGTACACTTCACTTTGTATTGATTTGTTGTGTTTTTTTGTTTTTTATTATTATTGAAATGGCACTTGCTACACATTATTGATTTTACTATGCTGACAAAATGGAACTTAGTTCCTTTCCCAATGACACACTGAGGCAAATATCCAGGGCTGACCAGGGCAGGTACTGACATGCAATCTTTGAGTTATGAGATCAAAGCTGTGCCAACTAAGCTATTGTGGCACCCACATGTACCTTCTCGCAAAAAGGATTAGATGAATTTTGAATTGATTCATTGCACCATAGCAAAGATCACCCTGGCTGGATGAATTCAGATCAAGCAAATGTTCTCCAGGATGGCCTTAATATATTGTCAGTGTTAGTGTGATGCATGACACATTTAAAGTGTGCTTGAAACAACAGATGACACATTTTGTTATGCTCAGGAGCAGAGGTGGGCAAACTTTACAGTGCAAGTGCCGCATACACAAATTTACACCTTGTCGCGGGCCGCATAGTTCATTAAGTAAAATAATTAATATTTGAAATAGCAAAAACAAATGGTTTTTCTAAATAACATCATAATTAATTTTCAGTTGTTAATATGTTGTTAATATTTGAAAACTTAAACTTCAAAAGAACCATATTTATTTGATAAACAGAGTAACATAAACAAGAGTCTGTGCAAATGATGACTTGTTCCTAAGCAAGAAAGCCCTTGGCGGGCCGCATGCGGGCCATAGTTTGCCAAACCCAGCTCTAGAGCAAACACTGGCTTATGGGAGCAGATCTGCCCAATTTGCATCTATTAATCCACCCATCCACTCAGTCCCAGTGTTATGCATCCATACTATGTCAGTACAAATGTTATGTATCCACACTCTGTCCGAGTTCCACTGTTATGTATCCACACTATATCAGTACCAATGTTATGCATCCACACTCTGTCAGTACCAATGTTATGCAACCACACTGTCAGTACCAATGTTATGCAACCATACTCTGTCAGTCCCAATGTTTTGTATCCACACTCCGTCAGCACCAATGCTATGCATCTACACTGTCAATACCAATGTTATGCAACCACACAGTCAGTACCAATGTTATGCAACCACACTCTGTCAGTCCCAATGTTTTGTATCCATACTCTGTCAGTACCAGTGTTATGCAACCACACTCTGTCAGTACCAATGTTATGCAACCACACTCTGTCAGTACCAATGTTATGCATCCCCACTCTGTTAGTCCCAATGTTATGCAACCACACTCTGTCAGTACCAATGTTATGCAACTACACTGTCAGTACCAATGTTATGTATCCCCACTCTGTCAGTACCAGTGTTATGCAACCACACTGTCAGTACCAATGTTTTGTATCCACACTCTGTCAGCACCAATGTTATGCAACCACACTCTGTCAGTCCCAATGATTTGTATCCACACTCTGTCAGCACCAATGTTATGCATCCAAACTCTGTCAGTACCAATGTTATGCATCCACACTCTGTCAGCACCAATGTTGAATTTTTATGTGATCAATGTCCTAAGTAAAGTTGGCCACAGAGTCATGTAACCACTGTAGTAGTCAAATTTATCCCCCTCCGAAAGTTTCCCCAGGGAAAGAATTAGAAAGAATTGGCTGCTAACCAGGTTTTTGGATACGTGTTTATGTATACAACACCATTTTACCAAAACCTCAGGTAGGGGCTCAGTATTGAGGCTTTGGTCAGCTTCTTTTGTGCATGTCAAAAGCATACTATGTGTGTTATTAACATATTTTACATTGGTACAATATAGGCATGCTTAATCAGTATTAGATATGCAGGAAAATAGTGCATTAAAAATGAAAGAAAAATTTTGATACACTCTTTTCAAAGATTTAAAAAGAATTTCTTGCACAAAAGTAACCTGAATTAGGAAACATTTTTCATATCTGACCATGTATAGTAGAAAATTGATGGCCACACCATTCCAGTCTGGATACATACATTTATTTGGTTTTTTTTTTTGGTGTTAAAGGGCACGTCAACACATAATTGGTTACATTTTTGCAGAGGCAGTCAAGTACAGTTTTGCAAGTAAAGGGACACACCACAGTGTCTAACCCTGTTTGGTCTGGGTCAGAATTTGAACCTGTACCCTTCAGGTTGCGAGTTTGCACACTACTGAAACATAAATGTTACCTGGAATATTGGGATTCTTCATTGTTATATGGGATATCAAGATTTTTCATTGTTAGATGGGACATTCAGATTCAGTGTCGAGAGTAAAGTATTACTCTTTTGCATAACAAGAAAAGTGTTTTAAAGAGTTATGATCTTCCCTTCCCCACCACTCATGTGTGACCCTAACTGCAGTGAGTAAATATTTGTAACAAATGTATTCTTAAGTATTTTTTATGGCCTCGATAATCCCATTTTATTCTCATTTCCAAAGTGGTCTGTCCGTGTCAAGGATAATTTACTATGTTTGTTTTAGTTTGATATCCTCTTGCAGTGGTTTACATAGGTGTGAAGCAAAGAACACAAGGATTACACCATTTCACCATCTGACAGATCAGGGCAAAGAAAGGGAAAGGAATTTCATTTTCAAACATTTCATTATACTAATCAATTGTGCTGAACTTGGAACAGAACGCCTTTGGACTGTGGAATCTTTTAAGACATTCTCAGGCTTGAAATTATAATGGAACATACTGAGGGATGGAAATTTTGTTCATAAAGTATTTTAAAGAGGAGTCAAGGAGATTGGAAATGAATTTAAATTTGTAAAAGCTGTAATTTTTCCTTGAAAAAAGTGTTTTCATATTTTATGACCTTGTGGTGAAATTTGTGAATTTTTAAAAATGGATGCATCTGAAGAAGTATATAGAAGATATTTCCCTAAGCTTATAGCAGCAATGGATAGAACTGAGTGGAAGTTAAGTAAATTTTTATATAGTGTTTGTTTAAATATGATCGTTGCTCATTCATAATGTATGTACTCTCTTTTAATTCAAGTCCAACTACAAACTACACAGACCCAGACCCACATAATGTGCTGGCAGATCTGGGTCTGTGTAGTTTGTTAGGAATAATCAGTAGGACAGATAACATAAACCCTGGTCTGCAGGTGCAATATGCTATGGCAGATGATGATCTTTGTAGTTTGCAGTTTGATGCGACTTGTAAGTATATAGAGTACTGTTTTGTGGAGTCAACTTAAGTGGGAAGAAAGGCACAGCAATCATTTTTCTATTGTCTTCATCATTATCAGTTTGTTACGGTTTTCATTAAAGCTTTTCATTTGCTTTATTATTTCCCAAAACCTTTGATTTGCATCACAGTTAAGATGATATGAACCATTATCACGCTAAGACAATTAGCTGTACAAATTGCATACTCATCCATTTGATTTTGGTAGTAAGGCACATTTGTTAAAATATGCAGTTTGTTTTCATTAATATTTTTTTTCATTTGCTTATAAAGTCCCACCTACCCTGATGGTCAACTTCACTCAATGTCACCTTGTGTTCTTTTTCAAATTACCATTCTCACTGATTATTTTATCGCAAATATGACATTGAATACTTTTTTCTGCAGTATGCATCATTATGTTGATTGTTAAATTAACACTGACAGAATATCATAAACAAAACACTTAAATGGTTTTCTCCTCTGTATATATATCATCACATGCTTCGTATGTCACTACTCTGACTAAACATTTTATCACAAACTTCACATTGGAATGTTTTCCTCCCTTGTGTATCCTCTTGCTTGTTATCAGATTACTATGGAGCTATACATTTCATCACAAATTTCACATTTGAATGGTTTCAGTTCATCACATGAAACATCACATTTGAATGTTAGTCTCCACTGTGTTTCTGTCTGCATGTGCTTTCATAAATAACCAAACTGACTTAATATTTAATTAACAAACTTCACATTTTAATAACTTTTGCCCAGAATGTTTCATCATGTAGTTCTTCAATTCACCACTCTAACCAGCATGTAAAATTGCCAACAGCTCACTGGTCCGAGGTCAGCAAATTTCATGGCAGATGGTGCAAAGAATGAGTAATCAGCTCATCTGGACATTTATTTGGATTTGTTTTTATATCAAGTAAATTTAATCTTCAAATTCTGTATTTTGTGATAATAAAAAAAATGATTGAAATCAAACCAAAATATAACAGTAAATTGTTTTTAATCATACTATAGTCTGTCTCCAGTCCATTTTGAATTGTATCCAAGGTATGGGCTGCATACTATAAGCTCAGTCCATTTTGAATTGTGTGCAAGCTATGGGCTGCATACTATAGGCTCTCTCCAGTCCATTTTGAATTATATCCAAGCTATGGGCTGCATACTATAGGCTCTCTCCAGTCCATTTTGAATTGTATCTAAGCTATGGGCTGCATACTATAGGCTCGCTCCACTGCATTTTGAATTGTATCCAAGCTATGGGCTGGATACTATAGGCTCTCTCCAGTCCATTTTGAATTGTATCTAAGCTATGGGCTGCATACTATAGGCTCTCTCCAGTCCATTTTGAATTGTATCCAAGCTATGGGCTGCATACTGTAGTCTATCTCCAGTCCATTGTAAATTGTATCCAAGCTATGGACTGAATACTATAGTCTGTCTCCAATCCATTTTGAATTGTATCCAAGCTATGGGCTGCATACTATAGTCTGTCTCCAGTCCATTTTGAATTGTATCTAAGCTATGGGCTGCATACTATAGGCTCTCTCTAGTCCATTTTGAATTGTATCCAAGCTATGGGTTGCATATGTTAGGCTGTCTCCAGTGCATTTTGATTTGTATCCAAGCTATGGGCTGCATACTATAGGCTGTCTCCAGTCCATTTTGAATTGTATCTAAGCTATGGGCTGCATATTTTGGGCTGGATACTATAGGCTGTCTCCAGTCCATTTTGATTTGTATCCAAGCTATGGACTGCATACTATAGGCTCTCTCCAGTCCATTTTGAATTGTATCCAAGCTATGGGCTGCATACTTTAGTCGGTCTCCAGTCCATTTTGAATTGTATCGAAGCTATGGGCTGCATACTATAGGCTGTCTCCAGTCCATTTTGAATTCTATCCAAGCTATGGGCTGCATACTATAGGCTGTCTCCAGTCCATTTTGAATTCTATCCAAGCTATGGGCTGCAATTACTATCTAGCTGAAGATTATTTAATAACTTTGAACTTTGCAAATTTCAAATCAAACCTTGATCCATCTGCAATTTTTTTTTTAATTTTGAGAAATATAGTTGTTAAAAACAAGTCCAATGTTAAAGAAATGCTATTTTTAGCAGACAGTGGATGTTCATGCAGGTAAAAGTAAAAGTCTGTACATTTATACTCTATATTTCCAGTATGTACAGTAGCAGTCAGTACTACCATATGTGGTCAGCAGCCAAGTATTTCCTAACCAAAAAATGGTTTCTCCCTGTCTTGATCAGTCACTGTATCTACAGCAGTGAACACCTTTTGCTTCATGAGGAAGGGATTGTTTAAATAAATATCATGTGAATTGACATACAAACATTTCTTACCTCGCATGTACTCACTGGACTCCAGTCACTCAAAGGTGTCACTGTGCTAATTTGAAAGTGAGTCAGTTTATTTCATTACATTTTTTTGTTACATTGAAGTCAAAGGAATTTTTTTACAGGATGGTGGGAAAAGTAGCTGAGTTATTGCAGTAAAAATGGAATTCACCTTTTGTGACAATGTAACAAATATAGTTAGATATCTTCATCTATTTGGCCATGAATTAAAGCTGTAGAGAAACAAAGTTAGCCTTTTAGGAGGGCTACAAGTTATATCACTTTCCATTAGGCTCAGTGGTCATTCAGTATTCAAAATGTGTCTGTAAAGGTAGATGAAGTTTCTGTCCATGGGTTACATTGGATAATCGTACACAGCTTTTTTATATTTTCTGTTCATCACAGGCTTCTCACATAAGATGACTGTATTCTTTTGTATTAGTGAGTTGAGCAACTGACAAATTGATATATTGTTTTTGAAGCATGAAAAAGCTAAGACAAGTGTATATTTTAAGCCTGTGATGATTTTGTGTATAGGATGAGCAGGATTTAAGTCATCTTTTATGGAATAAAACATTTGGGAGAGAACAATATGTACATGTACTTGTAATTACATGTATGATTTTGCTGTACAGTACACATAAAACAATCCAGATAATGTACCACTGCCACTACTACTACTACTACTATTTGCCCATGAATTAAAAGTATTTATAGAGAAACAAAGTTAGTCTTTGAGGAGAGATACAAGTTATATCTCTTTTCTTTTTTAAATGCACTATCTGACAGAATCTTGCAATCAGGTAAGAATGTTTCAGAAGTATTGTTGAAAATATCTTCCAATGATTCTGCTGATGCTACTGGATCTGCCATTGTCACAATAGCTTGTGAGCCAGAGCAACAGTAACTAAGTGGGTGGAGCTTAATGTTCAAAATCGGAACTATCCATACCGGTCTTTTACTATTGAACAGTTGATGTCACTAGCAGGTGTGCACTTTTAGGAGTCTATTCAGATGGGGGCCCTGAGTGGCCAAGTGGTCTAAAGCGCCCTCAGTTACGGATCATTGCCATCTCACCTCTGACTGCGTGGGTTTGAGTCACGGATTTGGCCAATGTGGGTATGTGAGAAAGCTTGCCAGTAGCTTCTCGTGGGTCGGTGGTTCTTTCTGGGGTTTTCCTGGGTTCTTCCTCCACCATTAATACTGGCCGCCATGTATCGCCTATTGTGTGTTGAAAAATGGCGTTAAACCACACAACATCAACACCACCACTATTCAGATGTTTTAAAGATTAAACTGCACATTTTGTTCACTTTCTGTGTGCAACTAAGTAATATTAAATGTCTGATAGACTGGATCTTGTAATTTTTGACAGGTTCACAGCCAAAATATTGGTTCTGGACCGCTGACCACAATGATTCTCAAGCCCTGAGGTCACAGTCTAAGGAAATTTGTATTTAGGTTTTGGCTATTGTTGTTTAGATTGCTTATTCTCCCTAATCACCTCAGACCAGAAAAATATGTGTTTCTGGTTGGCCGACTGTCCCAGTTTTTCATTGCCTACCCTAGCTTATATTTTCCCCCAGGGTAAATTTTTTTTCCTGAAACTGATGTGTGCATCTAATTGAGCTGGTTTATCCCTGTACTGCTATTCATTATAATATATGTTGTTTTTTTAAAAATCCTACCTACCTATCCTGATTTTAAAACCACTGCAATCGAAAGCACATTTTTTTGTGGCCTTAATGTATTTTCTTCATAATTGGGCAAATCATTATGAAGCTAAGACAGTTCATTCTATGATATGCTGAGGGTCAAGGTTACATTTTACATCAATGCTTTGGTCATGGGATTGATATGCAGGGTCCAAACCTTCATGTTTTACCTGGCTCTTTGATTTTACACCCAGCTGCTTAAAAATAAAATACCTGTATCCCCATTGGGGGATCTCCCACAAAGCCCCTGCCTACTTTGTCAACTCACTCTCCAACTTTAATGGAAGACCCTGTATAAGTAACAAGTTTACAAATACCTATGATCATGCCACACTCATGCTGGTGAAGACTGATGTTGAGTGAAGTTCAGTGTCATAAAAGTGTAATTCAGGAATTCTTGTACTTCGCTCAGCAGTTGCTGATTCCACTTGATATATGGATCGCAACTGGGTTCCACAGAATAGTTAGTATTTGACTTCATCTTCAAAGGTGGTGTGAACCCTGACGGATTCATACCAAAGACTTATAAAAATGGTACTAGCAGCTACCTTGCTTAGTGTTCAGCAGTAAGAGGGTAGTGCTAGGACTAGTCGGCCTGGTTTCAGGATAATGTGTCTGGGTGGGACATTATGCTACATGTCTGTGACACGATGCCCAAGTGCTAGTCATCACTATGAACTGTCACACAATGCAGACATTATAGCGATATGACTAACTTCACCGTAACATCTGGAATTAACATTGTGAAGTTGGGTATAATTAAGAAACAACTATGCTCTGTGCCTACTGTATGTATTGAAAATTCCATATTTTGTTATTTTGATAGCTTCAATTGGACATCTAGGTCTGAGTAATATTGTTATAAATTTCATGTTAAAAGCATGTTTTCTTTTCTCCTAAACAAAAATTATAAATGCTTTTACAAAATAGTTATATATGTCACAAACTGATTTTGAATATTACAAATTATGAACCTTTAATCCCATATTTGACACTTGTCGCATATACCAAATGGTGGCCTAATCATATGTAGTTAAAGATATTTGGGCCATATCCAACTTTTGAAAAAATATAAGATCAGAAACAGAAAAAATATAATTTCTTTTAGTTGTTTACTGGTTTATGTTAATGTGTTAAGTACACATGTTCCTTTGTAAGATCATTCTAAGATTTCCAAGAGAGCAGTTTTCTGTTAGCATTTTACATAATTTCTCTAGTCCTCAAAATATTGTCTAATTTGTTGAGTCACTGTGTTTTATGTTTACTGGCCCTCTGATAAATCTCTTGCCTGTGTGTTGGTGTCCAATTAAGTTTCCCTGCTTATTTTATCAATAGTATAGGGAATAAATTGTCTGCATCAGTGTCAGTACTTCAAATTTTTATCAACAAGCCCTCTAATGGCAGCAAAATGATCTTTACAGGGTGTCAGCTGTTGTTGTTTAACACCATTTTTCAGTACATGATAGGCTATGCATGGCGGCCAGTATTAATGGTGAAGGAAGAACCCAGGAAAACCCTAGGAAGAACCACCGACCCACGAGAAGCTACTGTTAAGCTTTCTCACATACCCACATTGGCCAAATCCTAGACTCGAACCCACGCAAACAGAGGTAAGATTGCAGTGATCCATAATGGAGAGCACTTTGGACCACTCTGCCACTTGGGACCCCCTGCATGTCAGCTGTAGTATAGGCTCATTCATTCAACAATAAATACAGTTGTTAGATGACATCATACAATAATTAACATAACACTAATTCATCTATAATAAAGTACTGGCCATTTAATTTTCTTTCTAGCCAAGGTACTTTAGTTTCCATTATCTCAAGATAATTATATTTGTTCCAATAATATGGAAATAATATGGTTTTACTTTGCTATAAATCAGAGCAAGATATTTTATCCAGCTACTTGAGAGGCCAAATTTTAATAAATAATTGTGGTTCTTAATGTAATTCACTAATTGTGGTATATGATGGTGCATAGCGTATTATGTTTAAGAAATAATGCAATACATTTTTCATGGGACCTTTATTTGCATTTGTTATTTCTGGTATACCCTTAGATTATGATAGGGAAGTTGACACCAGACAAATTTCATTTTAGGACTTTAGTGTGATGTATTATTGACCAGTCTGTGACTCACCCCACCTGTTAGTAAAACATTAACATATTGCACATTCCAATGAATTCCTGACATAGTCACTGACTAGTTCTAGTCATTCAAGAAGTGCAGCTACACTGAAAGCTTGCCAGGTCAACTTGAGGCTTTAGGTTAGGTATAATGTTTTAATTGACTTTTTTGATTCCACCCACCTGTCCAACAATTATGAGCATACTACAAATTCTAAGGTAGCTTTGACTAGTACTATTACAGACGAGGTGTTAGTCTTAACTGAAAGATTGTTGGTGCATTCAGGTCAGATGCTCTTGCACTCAGTTTGATTTGCACTGTTTAATATATTTACTTTATATACTTGCTTATGAGTTAAGTCAAACTGCAAAGAGCCAGTGTGGTTATGTGAAAAAGCTGACAGAAGCTTCGAGCGTGTTGATGGTTCTTACAGGGATTTTCTTGGATTCTTCCATCAAGTTAGATTGGACACCGTATATTGCCTATCTTGCGCTAAGAAATGGTCTTAAACCCCAAAACAACATTATCTTTTCCATTAAATTTACCAGTCAATGACCTTTATAATAAAATTGTATGTAATTTGCTTACAAAGCCAGTATGAAAAGATACTTATTACAGGAATGCCATCTTGTTTTAATTTCATGTGATATTAGATATTGTATGAATTAAACTGGCATCTTACACTAATTGCAAATGACAGTCTCCTACTGATCAAGTACTTTTCAAATCATCTTGACTGATAATGTGTCATACTACATGTATAAGTATAGTATATGTTTTTCATACTTGGATATTTATCAGATGGATGTTTTATACCAAGGTTTGAATGTGCACTCTATAGATATAAATAACTAGTCTGTTCTAGAACTGAATATATAGGGGAGGAGTCCCTCCACCCCATTTACCCCTAAAAGGGGAGAATGTTCTGAACATAGGAGAGATTTTATGAAGAAATAAAAGTAGGGGCTTAAAAATATAATGGGCATATTACTTTTGGAAATAATTTTAGCAAAATGAACAGAAAAATACTTGTCTTAGAATAGACCCTGAATAACACGAGGAGGCCAAACGGACCTGCTTAAAACATATCTTGAATTGCATTTGTTAGAAATGTGGCCATTTTTGTAACTGTTGTCCTCTTGCTGCAAAACCTCAATGTAATTGTCATATATTAAATTTTGTGTTACCCTATATACTCACTCATAAGACAAGTCCAACTGGACATGGCCAGATCTGTCACTACAAAATGTGCCGGTAGATCCAGGTCTGTGCAGTTTGTTAGGAGTAATCAGTATAACAGACAATAGGGATCCTGATCCTGACAGAAGCTATGGCAGATCAGGATCTGTTGTTTGCAGTCCAACTTGACTTTTAGGTATATATGGTACACTTTTACATTTGTACGCTTACTTAACAGAATTTTTCTGAAGCTGTTTTTTTTAAAAAGTATGCTTTTAGCCTGCTTTTTAAAATAAAATATTTTATAGCAATTTTTTTCACAAATATTTTATAGCTGAGGCAGCTGCTGACAAATGCCTTTGATGATTTGATGGATGAAGATGATATTTTGTCTGTCACATCAGAGGAAGGTGGGGACTCACGCAATGTCAGTTTGTCACAGGCCCGTGAGGACAGCATGCTTCAGCCCATGCCAGAAATCAGGTATCTGCTTTTATTTGGAAATAATGTATTGGGGTTTGCTGAAGTAAATAAGGAAATGGTATTGACAGTGACAAATGAAACAGGATGCTCCATATATGCTATGAATATATATGGTTAGATGCACTTTTATTCTGGTACAGTGGTTAGAGCATCTGCCTCGGATGTGGGAGGTCGTGTGTTTGATCCCCGACCGAGTCGTACCAAAGACTTACAAAAAGGGCACTAATAGCTGCCTCGCTTGGTGCTCAGTATTAAGAGGTTAGTGTTAAGACTGGTCGGCCAAATTACACACACACATTCTGGTACATGTACATTGTTTGATTTATGTAAGTAAGAATTTCTTCAGAAATATGCTGCCTGGGGGACATAAGACACACTACATCGTTTATGCAACCTGAAAAAAAAAAATCATTAAATTTGAGTGGCTGCCATGAAAACTCTTGAATGACTTAAAGCTTGTTTATCCTTGAATTTGTTGAAAAAGATTCATTGAATGATTTTGAATGAATGCAAGTGTTTAAACTGAATAAAACCTATTTTTAAATTCAGAATACTAAGTTATTATTAACATATTTTTCAAAAATAATTAATAAGTAAAATTGGATAACCATGAGTAGGTAATAAAAAAATAAAACAATTCTATCTACTAGATGGAGTAGTATTCCTTTGATTTAGTGGTACAGTTCTGTATTTTTCTTCTATGGTTGTGACTATTCATGCAGTGATAAAGTAATTGCATTAAATGTCACCAGCCATACTCCAACATTTTTCTTTTTACATCAGATTTGCATTAAAAGTAGTCATAATTGCACAAAAAGAATTAAAAAAATTATCAAGTATAAAGAAGAAATAATAATTTAATTACTCAAAATAGAAGTATACAATGCTGTTACTTCCACTTAGCTACAATTTCCCACCTATAGAGGACACCAACCAGAAAGGACATACATTTATCTCTACAAGTTGAAGTACAAACTTTTTGTTGTCGAAAAATGAAACACAATGATGGATAGGTAACATTTTGATGAAACTATTACCACTCTGGTGGCCTAGTGGTTAGAGCATCCGCCTCAGATGCTGGAGGTCGTGGGTTCGATCCCCGGCTGAGTCATACCAAAGACTTACAAAAATGGTACTAACAGCTGCCTCGTTTGGCACTCAGCATTAAGAGGTTAGTGTTAGGACTGGTCGGCCTGGTGTCAGGATAATGTGACTGGGTGGGACATCATGCTACATGTCTGCGGCATGATGCCTCAGTGCTAGACATCACTATAAACTGCCACATTACAGACATCATAGCGATATGACTGAAAAATTGTTAAAGCTACGTAAAAAATTCAAATCACATCACAACACTTGATGAAACTATTGAAAACTAATTTACTGATCAGCCTTATATCGATGTGCATTGCACTTTCAAAACTGTTCCATTGTTTCAATTTATTTTCAAAATTCCCATTAATACAGGTAAAAAGAATCAATGCTGGCTTCCCTATGTCGGACAACTTTGTAAAAAACAATTGGCAGAATTAAAAGAATCAAAGGAACCAAAGTTGGCTTCCTTATGTCAGCCGACTCCATTAAAATAATCTGCACACTTAAAAGAATCCAAAGTCAGTTTCTGGAGTTAGTTTGCTGTGTAATGAAAGAACTTTTGTATTTGATATCCTGTTGGTAAATTTATGTGGCGTTCTACAGTTTTGTATTTTGCATAGGGTTAGGATTTTAAAGAAAAAGAAGATCCCCGGCTTTCCTCACTGGTTATACTGGCTATTTAACACATTAACCCCTAGCGACGACTTTACGGGGCAGGAGGTAGTAGCCTACTGCCAAACTCTGTAGCATCATGGTCATGCATGATACACTAAAGTGGGTGGTATTATAGAAAGGTAGACAGATGTAGCTCTACAATGATACCAAATAATCTGGAATATCTAGTTGCACTACAAAATAGAGATAGAAAAACATCATTTTTTGGACCTGATTTTTTTAAACCCAAAATTCGCCCTTGGTCAGAATCCAAGTTTTGTCCGGATTTTATACTTTTTGGTCTCAGATCTAAGGCAAACTGGTATGAACTGCAAACAGACAGATGAGCCTTTGCAAAAAGTAGGATAAGATGGACATTTGGAATAAAGAGTGGTCTCCATACAAAAATAATGGCTCCGTTTAGCAAAAAAATAAAAAATAAATCCAGCTTTTACCTTTCTGCTAATGCGTGAGTCAAATAGCCAACGAAAAACGATGTTTCTAACACAACTAGGCAGTACGTTATTGAAAGATGACCGTGGATTTGGTGTTTTCGAGTCTATTCAGAAATAGCTTTCAAAATGTGTTTCCTACTCGATTTTTAGGCAAAAATGACAAAAAGCTCCATGGGTTAATGTGTTAAACAGTCCATTTTGATGATGTCATAAAATTTGAATATTCCTTGCGTATTTAATCACTTGTGCTTCGACATTGCACATAAATTACAGATTTAGCAATTCCTTGACGATTTTAAAAAAAAATAAAAATCCTTGTTAACACATTAACCCCTAGCGACGACTTTACAGGGCAGGAGGTAGTAGCCTACTGCCAAGCTCTGTAGCATCATGGTCATGCATGATACACTAAAGTGGGTGGTATTATAGAAAGGTAGACAGATGTAGCTCTACAGTGATACCAAATAATCTGGAATATCTAGTTGCACTACAAAATAGAGATAGAAAAACCTCATTTTTTGGACCTGACTTTTTTTAACCCAAAATTCGCCTGTGGTCGGAATCCGATTTTGTGTCTGGATTTTATACTTTTGGTCTCGGATCTAAGGCAAACTGGTATGAACTGCAAACAGACAGATGAGCCTTTGCAAAAAGTAGGATAAGATGGGCATTTGGAATAAAGAGTGGTCTCCATACAAAAGTAATTGCTCTGTTTAGCAAACAAAATCAACAAAAAAATCCAGCTTTTACCCTTCTGCTCATGCATGAGTCAAATAGCCAACGAAAAATGAGTCAAATAGCCAACGAAAAATGATGGTTCTCACACAGCTAGGCAGTATGTTATTGAAAGATGACTGGGGATTTGGTGTTTTTGAGTCTATTCAGAAATAGCTTTCAAAATGTGTTTCCTACTTGATTTTCAGGCAAAAATGACAAAAAGCTCCAGGAGTTAATGTGTTAAAAAAGACCTTGTATATCTTAGGTATAATTCAAAGAACCTTTAATTCCCTTTATTTTGGTATATGATTGATGGGTGTAATATGGGTTATAGAGTATACAGCTTGGCCTTATTCCAGATTTGCACCTTTCAAAAAAGTGCTAGCTCCACTTGGTCATTTTCACTACCTGAACTTCAGAGGTAAATTGTATAGAAAAGAACTGATAACTTCTTTTACATTTTATATATTCGGTAATTCATTCATTGCCCTTTCAGAAGCTGGTATTTTCTAGCCTGGCAAAATTCATTTTCCCTATTTTAATAGCTGCTATGGATAGTGTACTTTAGACAAATTCAGGCTGATTTTTTTTTAGTGAAAGGGAGCATTCATTTTAGTTAGCAGTGTTTTTAAGTCATGTACAATTTCCAAAATTACAATATCCAAGGAAACATCATCCACATTACATTAATGTAGCTTAGAGGTATGCCACCATTCTCTCCATTGTGTATGTTTTAAATGCAAACAGCTTCACCTTACATACGTCACTCTTTCAAAAGTACATTAATAACTGGTGAGTGCCCCCCCATAAAGCAAGAAGTTTATTGCTTGCTACCAGTTGTGTTTATTCATCACCTGGGCTTCTATTTGTTTGCCATATGTAACCATAATTGATACAGATGGCATTGATGTTTATAGGGTAAATAGTATACACAGCAGTAACTTGCCTTATTAATATTTTTTGTAACCCATGCTAGCGAAAAGATTATCATTTGCACTCACAGTAAATGTATTTTCAAATACTGATTGTTATCTGCATGATACTGTTGTATACTTAATCTGGATACAATACAATCTTGGTCATTTTACACTCTGTAACTTATCATGCATAAATGGTTGGTGCCTTCAAGCAATCGGGTGATATTCTTGTCTCTTTTGCCAATTTGTTTTATGACATAAGCAGTACACACTACAATAAGGATGTATACGCCAGCCGGCATCCGCTACATATGCAGAGTTTTCTTTAATACATTTTGCATGATGCAAAAGACAAATAAATGATATTGCAAAATTAGTTTCTTTCATTTTATTTTCAAATAAGTGTTTTGTTTATCTATTTTACTGTACTGTGCAGTGGGGTGGGCACAAATTCAACACAAAATTAGTTAGTTTTCTTATTTGTACAAAAGAATGGAGCAACTGTGATTGACAATATTGATTAGTAACTTGAAAAATAAAAATAATAAATAAAATTAACTGGTAAGAGCTTCATATTGCTAAAACTAAAACTGACAAATGCTCAGCATCATTCTTTCTGTCTCTCTCTCTCATGTGTATTATAAAAAGCAGTTTTACAACCTGAAGCCTAAAATTAAATATATTTGTCACAATATCTCATTTATGATGTCGCTACTCTTAGAAAATGTATACATATGCTGTAGAATATTATCTGTTAAGTATTATTGTTTTATAAATCAGTATTGGTAATTTAACCGGAAAACTTAAATTGAGAATGTCGTTTTGCAGATACATAGTTTTTTAGCATAAAAATGAATGCATATAAATATTTTAATTAGAATGAGCAAATTATGTCAGTTTGTGTTTTCTCTTATATGTATGTACATTACGAAGTTCATTATTTTCTTTATAAAGAATATCATAATAGTTTACTTTGTTTAAATTTGTTCAATTTTTTTCCTAAAACCTATTCTAATTTACAGTCTATAAAAATTTTAAAAATATTTTGTCGTCCCTAAATTATATATATCTTACATATTATTTGCTTGTTGTTTGAAGAAAAATAACTTGTTAAAACTATTGTTAAGTTGGGCTAAATTGACTATAATCTGGCATAAATAGTGCAACATTCCCATCCCTCACCCTATACAATCCCATAGTTTCAATCCACTTTTCTTTCTGGTAAACAGGGTCTTTGGAAAAAGAAAGAAACCTTTTGTCCCATTATCACTATTTTGGTTACGTTTATGCAACAAAGTGCACCATATTTGTGGCACAAAAGCAGGATCACAAGATATATCACATAGACATTTATATGGGGAAATTAAACACTTGAATGGCAATGTTGATTAGAAGGGATAAATGTGTGTCATATCTATTTTTGGCATGCGGAAATTGTCAGTCATTTACAGAGATTACCGAATAATTGTGTAATTTAAAAGCAGATTTTTAAGTTGAATTAAACATTTTTATGGTGTGAATACATAAGAAATGCATTTTTTTATGACTATAATAATATGACACATTTGTACAATATAGGTGGCCAGTGACCTTTAAGAAAAAATGCTTCTTCGCAAATTTTATAAGTTCATAAAGACTTCTTGAAAAGTCCTTTAGAAAAATCCTTGCCAGTCTGTGCAAAACTTAAAATATGTTTCAGTGCCAATTATGAATTTTACGATTGCATTTGTTACAAATTAAAATCAGTGGACATTATTTTTAGTATGCATGGTTGGGGGCTGTCACTGGAAAAAATGCACCACTTTCACATTGAGAAAGATATTGGAATTATGCATAATTCCCAATTTTTAGTAGTTTAGTCTTGAAACTTTATTTCCAGTTGGTATAATTGTTTACCAGAATGACACATCAAGGCTCCATTCCCACTTGCCCATTAAAATACTTGGCATTATTGAGCTGTGATCAGATGTTGACCTGATCAGCATTATTCCATTGTACTGTGATATGCATGACTTGATAATTGCTGATGTGGACCCCACTGATTTCATTGTATGGATTTAATGATACCAGTGTAGTACAACCACTGTATTACTTTAAGTAGATGTATACTAGAGGCATTGTTTATTGTTTATAGTCCTATTTGTGGTGTATAATACATAACAATAAGTCAGCTGATTGAGAAATGTGACCTGGATGATTCAGATTGTTCATTTCATAATTAGTAAATTTATTTATATACTAAGTTGCATGTAGATAAAAGTACTCTGTATATGTAATTGCATCTTAAAGATTTGATTGGATTATAACATGTACACTTTTGGTCTTATCTTCATTGCCCATTGCAAGAAATATTTCATTTTTCTTCTGGAAGCTAGGCCATTGTTGTTGTCATTAATGTTGTGACATGGTATTATTTGTTAACGTTTATGCTGAAGTTTTTGCAAGTCAGGCACAGACACATGTTCATCCCAAAGTTTAGTCAGACCTAAATGAAAATGGTGAAGTTTAGACATCCAATATGGCCACCACAGTAGCCATCTTGAAGATAATGCTGTTGCATAGAACTCCTGAACAGAAAGTCCTATCAGTATTTGATTTTCACCAGAAGATTTCTGATGATGTTTTTTTGTGTTAAATAAATATTATGCTGGCCTGATATCTACTATGGCCAGTACTAGTGGCCATCTTGACAATCTTGCTAGATAAAAAGTCATTGGTTTTGGATTTTCAGACAAAAACAATTCCTATGATGCTATTGGTACTGAGTTAAAATAGTGCCAATCTGACAGCCAACATGGCCACTGTGGGTGATTCTACTTTGTAGGTCATGTCAATATTGGGTTTAATCAGAAGACTAATTATGATATATAGTTGGCTCTGAATGAAAAGGGTGCCAATCTGATTTCAGATACAGCCATGACAATGAACATAATGGAAAATTTTGTCAGTAATTTTGAATAGATGGTCCTATCAGCATGGGGTTTTCACCAAAAGTCATGGTGTCTAGTTTTGTCCTAATGGTTCTGGTCTTACATCTTGTATGGCTGCCACATTAGTAATTTGAAAATTTGTCATTTAACAATATCCAAGATGGTCAAAAAGAAAAACTGGACTTCTTGAGAATTACTGGAAATTCTTCTTAGATAGTAGTTTGTCAGGTGTCCTCATATTCTTATTTATGACAAATACTGTAGAAGCAATCACCTGCACATGGAGGCTTCTTAGAGGGACTTTGCACAAATGATACATATTGCATCATCAAATATGGCTAGTGCAAAAATAGAAAGACCTTTAAACAATATCTTAAGACCCGTTCAACAGAATATGCCCAAATTTGAAATTTTCCTGGCATATAAGGAATTCAGATGAGTACAGATTATTTTGATCCACTATAAATTATGACCACCTTTAATAGAAATTACAAACAAAGCTTTAAATGACATCTGAACAAAAGACTTGACAGAATTAGGCCAAATTTGACAAAATAAATCCTTCCATAGAAGGCATTAAATTCAGTAAAGTTAATGCTGATTTGCCATCAAATATGGTTGACATTACTAAAAGTAGAAAGCTTTTAAAAGACTTGTAAGAAGTGTTCAGCAGAAATGTACCTAACTCTGAAGAAATCATCCTGGCATAAAAGCTTTCATATTTATGCAAATGATGTCAATGATCCTTAAATATAGCTGCTGTTACAAAAATTAGAAAAAACCTTAAACAAAAAGTGACAGCATTGCATTGATATGTTTTGGATTGCTGAATCTCACACACATAAGAATATATGCACATTATTGTGTGTGTGTGTTTTGTATTATTAATGTAGCTTTAACATTTTTAACTGTAGGGGCCCCGAGCGGCCGAGTGATCTAAAGCGCTCTCCGTTACGGATCACTGCCATCTCACCTCTGTCTGCGTGGTTTCGAGTCTTGGATTCGGCCAATGTGGGTATGTGAGAAAGCTTGCCAGTAGCTTCTCATTGTTCGATGGTTCTTTCTGGGTTTTCCCAGGTTCTTCCTCCACCATTAATACTGGCTGCCATGTATAGCCTGTCGTGTGCTGAAAAATGGCATTAAACCTTACAACATCATCAACAACATCACAACAACGTGTGCAGTGTTGCAGTTTATAGTGATGTCTAACACTCGGGCATCATGCTGTTAACATGTAGCATCATGTCCACCCAGTCACATTGTCCTCACACTAGGCCAGCCATTCCTAACTTCCGAATTCTGAGTGCCAAGCCAGGCAGCTGCTAGTACTATTTTTATAAGTCTTGAGTATGACTTGACTGGGGTTCAACCTTCCACATCTGAGACAAATACTCTAACCACTTGGATCACCGGAGCAGTCCACATATCATTGACATTTAAAGACAATTTTTAATGTGGTTTTTTTTGCATATTATAAACATTGGTTGCTTTTTAAATTATTAAATATAAGAATTCACTGTTTTTCAGAAATTTCTTGCCAATTGTTTGAGGTATTTTCCTTTCCATAACAAGAATTCTATTCACAACAGCTTTTTCCCTTACTTAGACATACAGTACAACTTGCTACATTAGATAAAACTCCATAGAGGATTTGTTGATCAGCAGTATGTCAAATAAAAATTACTGGTATATGCACTACATTTGCATGTATTCCTCCAAAAATTAACAGTAATAACATGAAAATTAACAGCACTGTAATAATACAAAAATTGTATGTTATTGACAGGAGATGAAGACTACAGAAGATTCTGTCGTTTTAGGTTCACCTGGTTGTAAGGTCAAGTGAGTGACACTCACTTGGCTGTGTTTATTATGTAGAGTATCAGATGGCTTGTGGTCCAAATATGCATTTTCTGCCAAAACTGCATGCATGAAGTCGCATATCTTCTATTGGATATGTTAAGATCTCTTTTCTTTCATACTATATTCAATACTCATGATTGCATCAGTGAAAATTCTCAGCAGATTCATTTATCCATTGCACTGGATCAAGACATTTCAGTGAATCAGGAAATATTTAGTTTTGATTAAATTTTTAGTTATTAAAATACATGTTAAGGATCTTTTTTCATTCTTGCAGTCTCTTTAATGCAGTCAAATTTTATTTTATACCAGTGCCTTTGTGTTTTTTAATGTCTGAAAAAATCTCTATTATCCCTCTCTCCAGCATGAAAATATGTTACTAGCAGGAAATTGTGTGACTAACTGTAACTTTAAGATTAGATCGAACTGCAAATCCTTTAATTTAATGGTTTTCAGATTTTTTAAATTTGGGTTAAAAAATACATATTCACGGGTACTGTGGGCGCAGACCTCTGAGGGCTGTGAGGTTATTCAAAGGACGTTTTACGATACAAGTATTGCAGCATGTCAGATTCTGCAAAACCTTTATAAAGTTGAGAAGGGATTTTTATACTCTAAAAAGTTGGGAACCACTGTCATATAGCTTTCATAAGCAAATCATGATATTTACATGTATATGTCTCTGTACTAAAAATTCCATTTGTATTACAACAAGCAGAATAAGTGATGCTTTACTATGGTATCCAAGAGAGGGTTGGAGGGAGATACGTTAATTTAATATCATTTTGGTTCATATTTCGTTATGACTTTAAAGTTCGTAGTTCAGTTTGCCTATGAAGACAATGAAACCTGTTATCCATGGAACTAAAGTGATTCTCAGTACTTCACTTTAACAGCCAGATTCATACATGCCTAAACATATGGACTGGCTACAAAACCAAAGTGTGCGGCATAATTTGTTACAGTATCAAAAGGTTCATATGCTTGTTCATAAAACGTGACAATGAAGAACATACAAAGATTTCAGTTGCTTTGTGACTGCTACAGTGGCCTAGTGGTTAGAGCATCTGCTGCCTCAGATGCAGGAGGTCGTGGGTTCAATCCCCAGCCGAGTCATACCAGAGACTTATAAAAATTGTACTAACAGCTGCCTCTTTTGCCGCTCAGCATTAAAAGGTTAGTGTTAGGACTGGTCGTCCTGGTGTCAGGATAATGTGACTGGGTGGGACATCATGCTACATGTCTGTGGCATGATGCCCCAGTGCTAGACATCACTATAAGCTGCCACAGTGTAGACATCGTAGTGATATGACTGAAAAATTGTTAAAGCTAAATTAAAAATCCAAATCACACACACACAGTTGCTTTGTGTACTTCTATTGTCTACCAAAGTACACAAAAGTTAAGTCCATTTTGCAGCAAAATTAAAGGACACTGAGAAAGTCTAAGTAAGTGTACAATATTTGGAGACACATTCTTGAAGCCTGCAATAATTGAAAAATAAAATGTAATTACCATCAAAAGGGTTTGTCAACAATAGCAAGCCAGCAAAGTCAAGGGTTTTAAAGTTTAATGAAGCTTACATTATTTATAGATAATAGCTGGTTAGTCATTACATTTCAGAAGTATGAGTACGTTACTAGTTTAACAGAAATATTAACTGGAGCTCTGCAATACAGTGGTAGTGCAATGCAGCGGAAGTACAATGCAGTGCAATGTTAATACATTGCAATGTATTGGTAATAATATGCAATGCAATGCATTGGTAATACAATGCAATGGTAATACAAAGCAATGCAGTGTTAATACAGTGCAATGACAATACAATGCATTGCAGTGCAACAGTAATACATGTACATTGCAGTGAAAATGCATTGCAATGCAATGGTAATATGATGCAATTATGTGCAATGACAATATAATGCAATGCTGTGGAAATACAATGCAATGCAATCATAATACAGTGCAATTCAGTATAATGGCAAAGCAATGCAATGGAAATACAATGCAGTGCAATGATAATACAAAGCAATGCAGTGTTAATACAGTGCAATGACAATACAATGCAATGCAGTGGCAATACAATGCAGTGCAATAGTAATACAATGCAGTGAAAATGTAATGCAGTGGTAACATAATGCAATTATGTGCAATGACATTATAATGCAATGCAGTGGAAATACAATGCAGTGCAATGGTAATACCAAGGATCAGTATTGCAGCCTTTATCTGGTTGCACTTAATGGGCCTGTCTGCATTTTGCACACCAAAGCTAATTTGCTCTGTCCTTCTTTCCAGAGTTCATTCATTATTCGTTGAAAATCATGTCAAGATCCAAAGCCCATACCATTTTACTTAGTTGAGTTCACTTTCAATACAGCTTGGGATGGAGGTTTATCTCACACTAAAACTAGGACCATGTGACCTACCCATCTAGAGTTCCTCCATTTTGATTAAAAGAATAAAAATCCATTTTTTGTTTCCATCATGTATTGAAGTCTTCTAAGGCATGCGTCCTTGCTATCATGTTATGCAATGATTTAAATTTTTCAAAAATAGTTTTGTAGTACAATTAATGGCAATAATTTCCTTGATTGCTTCTTTCTTTCTTTCTTTTTTTAGAGAAAGCATCAGCGAACAAGCTGCTGAAAATGATTGGATTAGGTCCATGTTTAAAGGTGCTGTCTCCACACCCATGCTTGGCATGCAAGCTCTACCCCTTATCTCCCCAAGTTTTAGTAACGGCAAACCACTGTCAAGAACTCAGGATTTCCAGAGAGTTTCAGTTCCAGATTTTCAGCAGAGTTTACGCCAAAGCCAGGACTATGAGTTTGATATTCAAAGTAATCCAAGTGTTCGTGCTAGTCGAGAACAGCTTGATAGTGATTATGGTAGTAATCAAGACTTTGAAACAAACACCAACATATATCATGTGACTAATCAATGTGGAAACGCAAGGCGTCAGTACAGAGACTCAGGAACTATTCAGGAGCAGCATTCGAAAGAAGAAGATAGTACATTACAAAGAAGTATTGAACAGTTAGATGAGGATGGAAAAATAGAATATAATAACCAGCACATGCATCATGGGAATGCTGAACGAGATGATGAAGAGAGGAAATTGACCTATGATGGACAGTTTCACAATGCAGAACATTCCTATCCTGCTGTTGGTCATCAGCATATCATGTGGCACCATCATGTTCCATATGCGGCTGAGCAACCATATGATACTGGCATTCATGGTAACCATGGTTACAGTAACCAAGGGCAACAAGAATATTATCATTACAATTCGCATCAAAATCAATACATGGGGCATGAGAGGAGACCACAGGTCAACATAAATGGTCGGGAGGAAACAGAGGGTGGGAATGTCGAACAGCAAAATATTTTTGATCAGCAACATCATTACCATGTTCACCATGGTAACATGGGTGTCTATAAAGACGCCATGCAGCATCCACAAGCTAGGGGAGATAACTATGGGTATCATATGGGTATATATTCTTCAGCAGCATATGCTCACCATACAGATCAAGGTTTTTATACAAATCCAAGCATAGCAGAGACTCAGACTGTTCAATCCCACACTAACAGTATTGGATATAATGCACCTTCTCAACAGGAGGCAGCTCCTCAACAAGCCAACTCTTCAGTGAAGAAACAACAAACAGATTTTGCAGAAGGCTATAAGGTGAAGTACAAGAAAGGGGCCAGAGAAATACTGGGGTCTGAGGAACCAGAAAAACCAGCAGAGAAAACTAAAGAGAACAATCCACCAAAGGATGTAGAAGCAGAATTTTTTCAACAAGGTATGCCTTCTGCATTTCTAATGTATACAATTGGTAGATTTGCATTTGTTACCCATAAGTTTGTGGCATATGCAGTTTTCCCTTCCGTCAGATGATGAAATTGCATATAAGGGAACTTTTGAAATCCTGATAATTGACTTTCCCTTTTGCTTGGTAACACTGTATAGACAGAGAAAGTTTAATAATACAATTCCTCTTTAAAACAGAGTGTATTATCTGCAGAAACTGGTTCTATTATAGCAGGTGAAAAGGATTTGTTTTGCAAGATTACTGAAATACTTAATTTGTCTGACATCAATAGCTCTGTACTGACAGTCCTGATAGACTGTTTGCTTCTTATCTCTGATAGATTGGCCCATCTATTTTGCTGCATGAGACCGTATTAAGAATCAGACATGAATTTTTAGGAAATATTTCAAGATGATTAGACCCCAGTATGTTTCAGGCAAGATAGTCATCTGAAATTAATTTTCACAGAAACAGTTTTCACCTGGCTTTGTGGGCCTGAAGTGGCAGAGTGGTCTAAAGTGCTCACCATTACAGATCATTGCCATCTCACCTCTGTCTGCGTGGGTTCGAGTATCAGATTCGGCCAATGTGGGTATGTGAGAAAGCTTGCCAGTAGCTTCTCTTCTTAGGTCAGTGATTCTTTCGGGGGATTTTTTACTTTTAATTGACACCATATAGCCATTAGTGTGGTGAGGTGCTGTTAAATGCTAATCCATCTATACATACATCTGTCCATGTCATTGTCCTGCCGGCTGGCAGGTAGCATACAGACATTCATACATGACTTTGTATACATACATACTTGCAGTTGCATCAGTTGATAACGGTAGGAAAGATATCCATAGGTCAGAACTTAACCTTGTGATCAGGCCCAGTCGCGTTTATTTCTGCATAAACTGTACATCGAACCAGCTTATACTAACTTCTACAAATAGAGTCACATGCAAAGTAACTAACGTAAATAACGAATCAAAAAGCATGCACGCTGCATGTCTTTAAAATGAAGTAAAAATGGTGGGTTTTATGTTTTATTTAGAAAATTGCATAAATTGATTTGTCAGAATCAAACAACAAATCTTTGTAGTTTTTCTGAACATGAGTAATTCTTTTACTAGATTTGGTGAAATATAAGGCTGGGGAAACTCAAAATCTACCATGTGGAACATTGGGGTTGCAGCACTTTCACCACGGCTCATTACAAATGAATTTAATAATAAAGGTTAATTGATATAGGTGTGGGAGAAGTGAGATTCAAAGACTAACATTATAACAATTGGACTCACAGTACTACGGTGTAAAATGCTGACTCTGATAGTTATAATGTGGGGTGAGTGGGTGGGAGATAGATCCTGCTTCTCCCCCATTTCTCCCCCATTGTAACTGTCAGGGACATCTTGCTCTGTTTGACTATGGGACCTCCTTCGCTATAACCATTTACCAATAATCCTCATTTCATTTGTAAGTAGCCCCTTAGCAAGTCTAAACAGTTAATGAACACTGTTTAAAGAATAAAAAATTGGTTGTTGTTGTTGTTGTGGGGTTTAACACCATTTTTCAGGACAAGATAGGCTATACATGGCAGCCAGTATTAATGGTGGAGGAAGAACCCTGGAAAACGTCGGAAAGAACCACTGACCCACGAGAAGCTACTGGCAAACTTTCTCACGTACCGACGTTGGCTGAATCCGAGATTCGAACAAGCGCAGACAGAGGTGAGATGGCAGTGATCTGTAACGGAGAGCACTTTAGACCACTCAGCCAGTCGGGGCCCCCAAAAAATTGGTTACTCACATGTCTGGAAAAAAAAGATTCATCCAAGACTCATGAAGGCATCATATCATATCACTTTTCTTAATTAAATTGCATGTCAAACAAATAACACATCTTTTGCTTTGAAAATTTAACTTCTACCCAAAACACATGTGCCAATTTAGAGAAAATATTAAGACCATGCTGTTAAACGTTCAGAACCTTAGTTCACCTACCATTGTTAGAATTATTTGTTTTGATGCTGTCATAGCTATTATATTACAGATGGAGAATCCCCTGTTCTATAAATAGCTATGTAGCAGGTATCCTCCACAAGAATTCATATGGATATTCTTCCTTTAGTCCCTGTAGCATTCCTGTCCCATGCTTATTACCCTGGTAAGAGCCATGGATGGGGGGATTTGAGTTAGGTTTTTTGATACATACACATCTCATCTTGTGTGCATATGAGGAGTTTCATAAAATACATTTTTTCTACTAAATAAAATCTGCCTTTGTGATCAAAATCTAAAACCCAGCCTTTGTGATCAAAACCTAAAAATGTGATTCCTTTTCAGAGTCAAAATGTGTGAATTTTTTACTTGACAAATTCATCTTACAATGTTTTACTTACGTAGGAGATGGAAGTGGTGAAGGTCAACAGGTGGCCCAGTTACAGATTCTCTACAAGGCACGAGGTCGTAAGGTCGAAGAGTTAATGAGAGACCTCGAGGACCTCAAGCAGGGAACTGCAAGGGAGATTCGTATCCTTAAACATCAACTGTCTGTTGCAAAAGGTTAGCATAATTATATCCTAGGACCGCTAATTAGGAAACTGTCTTGGACCACTACTTATTAAACTCTCTAACCAGGGTTCGTTTAATAAGGGAGCAATTTTGTGGTAAAAATACCCCACCTGTCCATCCTTTCAAAATATGGGTGAATTTTCTGAATGTAGAAGAGACTTTAGAAAGGTAGAGCTTGAAAATATGCGTAATTTATGCATTTGATTGATTTCTGGGCATGACCTTTTAGAAATAAGATTGTGAATCCTGCCATTGTGCGTCTTAGAAGAGATCCCATCCATCCATCCATCCATCCATCCATCTGTAGATTTTGAACCTGCACTATTTCAGTCACAAGTTTAGCATGTTAACCAGTTTGACACCATTCCTCCTGAAGTTGGTTTATAGCATATAATCAGATAGATTGATCAATCTGGAACACCTATATGCTGTAAAAAATAATACAGGGAAGTGTGTATAAGGGGAGACCACATCTTTTACCAACAAAATATGGTTTAGCAAGGTAGGTGATCTATCATTTGAAGTCATCACATTGACATAAAATGTTGATCCTTGCTTGAAAATTCTTGGTTTATTTTTGTTGTTGTTGTTATAATAGTGTGCATTCCAATTTAGTGAGACAGGTTCATATATCTAGATTGCCCTAAATTATTTGCAATAATAATATGTCCTTCTGTCACTGAGTCCAGTTGTATCCTGGTAAATAAGATTATTTAGTGTTATTAGGTGATGTTAGAGTTGGGCAAATAGATTGTTCAGCTCCACAGTACTTTTTCATTTATATCGTGGATTGTGTAAAACATGAACTTGTTTGGTCAAGAACTTTATTATTTTGAACATTTGCATACAGACGAGACTCAAGTCTGTCTTGCTAGTACAAGTAAATTTTCTTATATTAATATATCAAGCTAATAGTTTAAAAAGGTAAGGCTACTTTTTATATATAAGTATTATTATTTCTTGGCTTTTGTTATCATCAACATTACAAAACTTTCTACCTACAAGTGAATTTGTGTACATGATATGTTATTAATGAGCCATTTTTATTAAAATTAATATAAGCAAAGAAATAACAATACAAAGTATAACCAGTGGCTGGATAGGCAATTAGTAATTGTTGACTGGAACTGGTTGATCAAGAGACGAGTATGATTTTGTAAGATTTGGACCTTTAAGATGGTTATTTTAAAAACTGTTTTCAAACATCAGTACAGGTGTGGTGTCTGAGCTGTATATCAGAACATTTGGGCATGTACAATATTTGACCAATCAGGCATATGTTCAACTAGAAGTCTCATGTCAGAGACAAAATGACAGCTCAATTTAGTATTCTGGCACAGGACCTAAACTCATTTTATGACTGCATTAAACATGTTTAGCAAAATTGGATGGTTATGGTACTCCAGTGCCTTCTAGTGATCATAAGGTTGGAGAGTGTGTATTTTCCTTGGTGTAAAGTGACCAAAACTGCAAACGGACCCTAGATGTTGATATCCGACCATGACAAATGAATCCCTCAACTGGTAATGATTTTACAGCTTGGATAACTTGTGCTAGCAGATTAGGTGGCTTGCTAAAGACATAACACCAGTGACTAGGGTTAGACTTGAACCCAGGACCTTTTCATCCATAGATCCAACCACTTGGCATCTTCTCATTAAAATTATGTTGCCAGATATGAAATGAATGATGATTCTTTGTGCATACCTTAAAATACTTTGTCTCTCCATAGGTGAAAAGGAGGGCCTTGAGACTAGCCTGAAGAATTCACAGGGCTTGCTTTCTGAGTCCAATTCTGAGAATGCCCAGTATGTAGGCAAATTGAATGCAGCAGAAGCACAACTGGAAGGCCTAAAGAAGGGCAAGGAAGAGGTAATTCTTTGTTGCCTCTTGTACAGTAATGAATGTAGAACTAAACAGCACTAGGCTAGCAGTAAATTTATTTGTATTTTCATTACTAACACATCATAGACCCAAGTGATATTAAGAATTTATTGGTAATGAAAAAGTGTTATCACATAACTTTATTGAAGCATTTCCATTTCAGTTTAATAAAAAAAAAGTAATATCAGATTTGATGATATAATTTTTCAACTTTTATTTTGTGTTTCTTGGAATTATAAAGTTTCTTGAAATTATAACGAGTACCTAAATATTATGAGGTTGAATATTCTGGTGCCAACAAATATACAAGTATCAATTCATTACCAGTTAAATTCAGTATTACTAAAAATCTTACTTGGTCATGTCCATCCATGTGGTTGATTGTACATTGATACCTATTTGGTCATGTCTGTCCTTGCTGATGACAGTACATTGATACCTATTTGGTCAAGTCCATCCATGCAGATGACTGTACATTGATCTTGTGGCGCTTGTTAGAAAGATTACAGAAAACCACACAGTTAAGACAAATTAAATTTTACCAGTGTTACGGAATTGTGCATTATCTTTTGAATTCATAACATAATTTTAATTTATATCACTGGAGACCACGAAGTTAAATTTTAAATCTTTAATTCAGTGGTTAATATTATTCTGAAAGTACACGTATAGAACATCATAACAGTTTCATTCATGACAAGACTGTTCGCTAAGGTGAAGTCAGCCGCTAAGCTCGTCAAGAATGACATGTAGGAATGGGGGTCACAAACAAAACATGTGAGTCAAAGTGCAATTGCCCTTTGGAGAACTATCCCACGTGCTCTAGCATTTGATTGGTTCAGTAAGATTTAAAGGTCAAAATAGGACTGTTTGTGTATGTTAATGACAAAGCTATTGTGAAAGGGAATAATATGATTCAAATTATTCTAGAAATTACTGTGAATCAGAGATTGTTTATTTGAAACACAAATGAAAGTATATAATGACCATACGCACCTCTTTATTTATGACCGCTCCAGTGGCCTAGAGGCTAGAGTGGATGCGGGAGGTCATGGGTTCAATCCCTGGCCGGGTCATACAGAAGACTTATAAAAATGGTACTAACAGCTGCCTCGCTTGGCACTCAGCATTGAGAGGTTAGTGTTAGGATTGGTCGGCCTGTTGTCAGGATAATGTGACTGGGTGGGACATTATGCTACATGCCTGCGGCATGATACCCCAGTGCTAGACATCACTATAAACTGTCTCACTGTAAACATCATAGCAATATGACTGAAAATTGTTAAAGCTATGTAAAAAATCCAGATCACACCCACCCATTTTATGTTCATGGGATATAGCCAAGTGGATAGTCATTGATTTAAACAGTCAATACTTTATGATTATGCAGTTATAGTCAATATTTAATTAATTCAATTGGATTATGCTAAATATTTAAGGACATCTGTGATATTCTTCATTCATGAGATTACGTTGAAGTAACATCATAAAGTTAAGTAGTGTTATTATGGTAATTTACAAGCACTTTTGAAGCTTTGTTCATCATACTGTTTCCAGATAAGTGATGAATTTGATTGTCCAATTAGGATTACATAATAGGGATTCATACACTGTAAGTTATTTTTAATTCTTTCACTTTGCTTGATTTTATATTTTATTGAAATAAATTTTTATTTTGGTAAACTTGAATGCTTAATTGGGTTTGACATAATCTTGTTACTTAAGTTTAAACTCCTAGACATAACACTAGCTTATTTGTATCCTTATGTAGATGACCTAATTAGACATTAAGCAAAAACACTAAGATAGACAAATAAAATTTGGTAGATAACCTATAGAGATTTCATAGAAATTTTTCAAATGGATTAGTCAGCACACCAAAATAGGATGTAAACCTGTCAATATGCCTGCTTTGGGTCGATGTAACGGTACCTAAACTGCCGTTACGACCCTGGCACAATGTTTATTATTGCTTAACATTTGATGTGCATTGGTGTAACTTGTCTAATTGTTTTGAATTTTGTATTAAAACAGTTTGCATGCTTTTTTAAATGAACTTAGAATTGTGTACATTGCATATGTTTATAAAATTTGTCTAGCTGTATAGCTTGACAAAGCTCACCAAGTATAATAATGAATACTATATGAAATATGCACTCACACAATGTTTTTCTCATGATACATGGTTAATGAGTTTTCTTAAGAAATGACCAGAAATATATAAATATCTAAAATGATTTTCTTTAACTTATTTTTAGCTTATAAAAAAACTCCAAACTGCAGAGACAACTATAGAGAACCTGACTCATCAGTTGGAAGAGCTCGGAAACTCAGAAACTCTGACCCGTGCACGGCACGATCATGACTCCATCATCAGTGGGCTGCAGCAGAAATATGAAAAAGAGATTAAGATCTTGAAAGAGAAGTCTGATAAACTGAATCAAGAACGACAAGAAAAGGTACACTAGATGAACTAAAAATATAATTTGTGAGGAAAATTTGCATCTTTTTTTTCACACCAAAAAAATTAGGGTTATCATGTTAATGTGTCAGTGTACAAAGACAGTTTTCATCTTTCATGAT
Organism: Sinohyriopsis cumingii; assembly: GCA_028554795.2. Taxonomy (NCBI): domain Eukaryota; kingdom Metazoa; phylum Mollusca; class Bivalvia; order Unionida; family Unionidae; genus Sinohyriopsis; species Sinohyriopsis cumingii. The sequence goes on from CM068831.1 coordinate 84,799,165, forward strand.
GTTCATTTATCTCTCATTGCCATAAGTTTTCTTTGCATTTATAGTTTATATACTATGACACGGCTGCATAAGTAGAAACTACTTCAATACCACAAACTGTTTCAGTACCAGAAACTACTTCACTGTCATGAACTACTTCACTATCACAAACTACTTCAGTACCAAAACCTACTTCAGCACGACAGACTACTTCACTACCACTAACTACTTCAGTTCACTAGCACAAACTGCTTCACTACCAAAAAACTACTTCAGTACCATAAAACCACTTCTGTACAGTACTTCCTCTCTTATTGAAACCATACCAATGACCTGTGTTACAAATGAGACTACCTTGTACAGTGAAATGTTTTGACAGTAGCCTCTCTCTCTGTCTCTGTCTCTCTGTCTCTGTCTCTCTCTCTCTCTCTCTATATACATATATATATATATATATTTACACACAGAAATATAGGCATTGAATGGTATGAAGCCACATTAATTTTAGAATTCAACAGCCATGCATGTATGTGTGTATGAATGTATGTCTGTATGTATGGTTGTATGTATGTATGTATGGTTGTATGTATGAATGTATGGTTGTATGTATGTATGTATGGTTGTATGTATGTGTGTATGGTTGTATGTATGTATGGTTGTATGTATGTATGTATGGTTGTATGTATGTATAGTTGTATGTATGTATGTATGGTTGTATGTATGTATGGTTGTATGTATGTATGTACGGTTGTATTTATGTACGGTTGTATGTATGTATGGTTGTATGTATGTATGTATGGTTGTATGTATGTATGGTTGTATGTATGTATGTATGGTTGTATGTATGTATGTATGTATGTATGTATGTATGGTTGTATGTATGTATGGTTGTATGTATGTATGTATGTATGGTTGTATGTATGTATGTATGTATGGTTGTATGTATGTATGTATGGTTGTATGTATGTATGTATGTATGTATGTATGGTTGTATGTATGTATGTATGTATGTATGTATGTATGTATGGTTGTATGTATGTATGTATGGTTGTATGTATGTATGTATGGTTGTATGTATGTATGTATGTATGTATGGTTGTATGGTTGTATGTATGTATGTATAGTTGTATGTATGTATGTATGGTTGTATGTATGTATGTATGTATGTATGTATGGTTGTATGTATGTATGTATGTATGTATGTGGTTTAACATAGATGGTAAAGAATCATGTGAATCAAATCAAGCCACAATAGAAATAAATTTAACAAATGTAAGGGAACCAATGGCTATACCTTCACTCTAATGGGAGGGGTTTTATACGGAGCTGGTTTTTAGTGAGAGACACTTTTGTGTTGTTATACCTTCATTTGCAGATAGCAAGACATATATATTACTTCTGCTGATAATGCCATCATCTATATCATGTACGTAATCATGACCTAGTGTCCTGCATACACCTGTTTTCTTCTGATACCAGAGCCATATGTGGAACCACGTAAACTTAAATATTGACATAACATGATATTTAAGATGGAGTAAATATGAAGCTTTAGAACACCACCAGCTTAGGATTCGGAACCACATACACTTTCATGTTTCAGAACTGGAACGTGAACCCATATTTTGTACAGGTGCAAAGTAAGCTTGTCACCACAGCATTATCCACAATTCATTTCTTTGTCTAGGACACTGAGATCAGCACATTGAAACAAAAACTGGCCAGTGCTGTAAAAGCTGCAGAGGAGGCACAAATATCTCGGGCAGAGACAATTAACCGGTTGACACATAGTCTGGAAGAGAGTCAGAAACGATGTAGAAACTTGTTAGAGTCCTGTAAGTATTCTGTGGATTGTGGTTGTCATGGTCCCTGAGGAGAAAAACTTATTTATGCCAAATTACAATTCAGTTAAATTATGTAGCAACTGGAACCATGATTTGTCATGCTTTCAAAGCATAAGCAAGTTTTATGTGGCTATGTCAGATGACTGTTTGAGATATATATTTACTAGAACCATGTTTTGTTTGAAAAGCAAGGCATTGAGTTGTGGATAGTATGTAGTATTCATTTAATCTTTTTCTCCATTCAGCTAGTGTCTTTCTTTGCCTCATATAATTATTGTTGAAGGTACTTTACTGGGTGCTTTATTTAGAATTTTCTCTTTTTGATTTTTTTTTCGGTCTGAAAAAAAAAACAACCATCATGTTACTTCAAAAAAGTGAGATTAAGATCTCTCAGATTAGCACATAATAGTATCACTGAGAAGACATGAGGAAAGGTAACATTTGAGTGATAGGGCTTGGAATTATGTAACAGAATGTTTCTTTATCAGAATAAGTTTTAGAAGATAGAGGGAAACATACAAGTATGTCAGTACTGGTGTATAGCATATTGGCAGGGTCAGAAGTGGGAGATGATAGCATATTAGGACTGCAACAGTAAATGGCCCTATGGAGAACAGTTATTACATGTATACAAAATTACAGTATTGTAGAATTAGGTTGAGGTGTACTGCATAAATGAGAAAATCACAGGCGCTTCCAAGATTTGCCTGTAGTTTACCTTGTATAATATAATTATAGCAAAGAATTTATTGCTTACTGAATTTTTCAATTCTACAGCTGCTTCCCAGGAAGTTAGTCAACTTAAAATTCAACTCCAGCAAGCTAGAGCCTCAAAATCCATTTCTGAAGAAATGTGTCAAAGTCTCCAAGTAAGAATTTAAAATATCTAGCTCTGATGGAATTATTTCCATTTCCCAAGCATTCTTTTACCTTTTGTTTTACTTAGATTTTTTTAAATGTTAAGGTATTTGAAAATGTTTGTCATAAGTCATTGTTTTTGAGCCAGTAGTCTATTTGTGTATTTAGCACTGATTGTAATGTTTACTTCCTTGGATTATTTCCATGCTGCTGTTGTATGTGGCTGTTAGACAGTATTGTATTCATCCTATGTAAGTAGAATCTAACTGGAGAGATTTGAAGAAATAATTCTGTTAACCCTTTACCTCCAAGCACCTGTCACTGAACTAAAGCTATGCATGTCTCTTGTAATATTGAACAGGATGTATATTGGCTTCAGAATTGGCGATCATTGTCATTGCTATGTACTAGTCTGTTGGGGCGTGTTACGTTAGCCTGTTGATTGAATGTATGTGAATATTGCTTTCATGTTTCATGCTGGGTCATGAATAGACATTCCTTTTGCAGAATTTCTGATATGTTCTTGAAAACAATGGACCATGTAGTATATTATATTTATTTTTTTTAATACTTTCAGGATGAAATAAAAGATCTAAAAGAACAATTAAGCATGTTTGAATCTGCCTCTTCTCTTGGGGTGCTAAGTCAGGGGCAGACAATTCATGGTGGAACAGCTCATGATGACTCTCTTCGTGATCTGGGAATTAAGAAGACACTGGACTTTGATTCTTCATATTCTTCAAATGGGAATACTCCAAAGTAAATAACTATACTACTTAGCTTGCATTATGACTGTATTGTAAATGCATCATTATCAGCACATACATGGACAACTTTTAGGCACTTTATTTGTCCCAGTAAGATCAGGATGTTGTTGTTGTGTTGTTCTTTTGGATTTAATGCCATTTTTCAGCACATGATAGGCTGTGCATGGTGGACAGCGTGTTTGGTGGAGAAGAAACTGGAGAAAAAAACCCAGAAGAATCACTAGGTTACAGGAAGCTACTGGCAAATTTTCTCACATAACCCACGTTGGCCAAGCCCAAGACTTTAACACATGCGAAAAAAGGTGAGATTTCAGTGATATGTAAAGGCAAGCACTGTAGACCATGCAGCCACGTATGGCCCCATCACATGATGTCAGGAGTCAGTTACTGGATTAACAATGTGCTGTGAAAATTAAGGCATCTGATTGTGTAATGACAGTCAAAACTGTCTAAAATTAATTTTAAAACAGTCTCCAAAGCTGATTCTGCACACAGCACTAGACAAATTCTTTTAATATAATTGCTGGTTTTCTTTACTTGCTTGTACAAATATATTATATTCTAATTTAAAGACAAATGCCATTAATATGCTTGCTGGTCCATTACTTGCTCCTTAAAAGTAAATTACATTCAAAGCAGGAATAGTTTTCTTCAGGGCTTTTCCATTTAAACATACATGGTGCCCAGGGAAATCAGTTTAAAAAAATAATATGCCAGGCTACTCTTATTATCCAGAGCTCATATGAACGTTATTCAGAATTCCTAGTTGCACCAATGGATTACTACTCCACATTAAAAATGGCTTCTCTGGGTCCCATGTATATTTAACTGGAACAGCCCTTACCAGTTAGTTTTAACTATTAAAGATATGATTTTCTTTTGCTTATATTTTCTATACTCCTTGATGGATTTATTTCATAGCTGGGATGTATCAATTATTAAGCTAAGAGAATTCATTTTGAGACACGGTTGTTTGCCCCTTTGACTTGTTACGGTCACACTCATAGAAGATTCAAGGTTTTGGTAACATATTTTTCATTTGCTTATATTTATTTACTAAGCCTTTGATGTATTTTTAGGATGAATCATTTAGATGCTAATACTAGACATTTTTGTGACATGCTAGTTCGACCATTGACCCTTTGGTGTCAAGTTTACATTCGTAAAGTGATGCATTGAATGTAAGCTTCACATATAGGTCCTGGCTTATTGGTTATTATTTAATCTTTCCTTTCTCCAGGTTAGAAATCTGTAGTGGCAGTTGATTATGCTACTTGCTGTACAGTATTCGAATCTATCATTATGAATTTTAGGACCTTGGCCCTTTTGATGTTCCTTGAAATTGTTTTATGTAAAATATGAATCTTGTTATGTCAGTCATATTGAATTGGAGTTACAAGAAAATAAGTAACAAATAATCCAAAATGGGAAACTTCCCTTGCAGTACCAAGTAAAATCTTTACTGTACATTACTGTATTTTGCTCACGTTCTATCTAGTTGTGCAATCTCTCTTGGATCTGGACATGAAATATATATTTGATCAAAATACAGGTGGGAAATGGCATGGTATTAGATGAGAATATTGATCCATTTAGGTGTGTACAGAAGTGGCAATTATTTTAGTGGACTATATGAGTGCATTGATAGATGTTTTTCCACTTCTCATCCCCTTCTGCTTTATGAATGGATTGTATTTGTCTGGCATTTACTATTACTGTGCATGCATGTATGCATTCATCATCTCATCCTTCCATTCTATGTTGTTTTTTTTGTTGACTTCTCTTGACATTACTAAAAAATATATTGTATATTGTGCGAGTTCCATTTTGCTGACAACTAGTCTTTTTGTGATTATTTCTTAGGACAATGACCTTGACCTCCAGCTCAGATGATGTTGTATCTAACTTGAAGTCAGAGTTGGAGCGGTGTCTAGTCAGTAATCGTCAGAAGCGACAGGAAGTGATGGAGATGAGAGATGAACTCCGAGCTGCCAGGAAGGAGGTGACTGAACTGAAAAGTCGATGCGAACGAGCAGAGAAAACTGTTGAGGAGCAAAAAGTATGAGTGCTTAGCTTTGTCTAAAAAATAATTAAAAAACCTGAGACAAATGGATTTATTACACTTTGATTAAAATATTAAAACGCCACTTGGCATTTCATCATGCCAAAATGCTGCTGAGAAAATATGTGACTGCTACCAGCTGTTGAGTTAAACCTTGATTTTCTTTCGATATGGAATGTACTGTACATAATTATAATAGAGACTACACTGTAAAGTGACTATTGTTTGTGGGATACAGGTATATAATGTAATAGAATAATTATGCTGTGAATTTACTATTTTCGATGGGTGCTGGTGTACAATGTAATAGAAAGACTGCAATGTGAATTCTCTATTTCCTGTGGAGTACCAGTATACAGTGTAATAGAAAGCTGCACCGAATTCACTATTTTCTGTGGGATATTGGTGTTAATGGAGTGTGGGGTACCTGTATTTATGGACTATGTGATACCTGTATTTGTGGATTTAATGGTTGCTACAAACCACAATTTCAATTCCTCGTGAATAATCATTTCTTCTCTGGAAACTAGAAGATCCCTGTCATGATCCATACTATTAAGTCCTGATCAAATTGCATGCGAAAACACAGAATTTGATTCCCATGAAAAGAAATGAGTTTATAGTATTTCACTATCAAATTATCATTTAATAGCATCATGACTTGATTTGGAACATGTGTTGCTAACATGCATTGATCATGACAGTGTCCTGAATTTGTGTTTATAGCATAAAGATTATGATGACTTGATCTCAAATTTGTGTTTATAGCATATATTCATGATCTCGAAAATTGTGTTGATGGCATGCATTCATGATGACTTGATCTTGAAAATTGTGTTGACGGCATGCATTCATGATGACTTGATCTTGAAAATTGTGTTGATGGCATGCATTCATGATGACTTGATCTTGAAAATTGTGTTGATGGCATGCATTCATGATGACTTGATCTTGAAAATTGTGTTGATAGCATGCATTCATGATGACTAGATGTTGGTTTTGTGTTGATAGCATGCATTCATGATGACTAGATGTTGGTTTTGTGTTGATAGCATGCATTCATGATGACTAGATGTTGGTTTTGTGTTGATAGCATACATTCATGATGACTAGATGTTGGTTTTGTGTTGATAGCATGCATTCATGATGACTAGATGTTGGTTTTGTGTTGATAGCATGCATTTATGACGACTAGATGTTGGTTTTGTGTTGATAGCATGCATTCATGATGACTAGATGTTGGTTTTGTGTTGATAGCATGCATTCATGATGACTACAACTTCAGTTACTTTGATAGCATATATTCATCATTTATCTTTAATATGTTTTGATTGCATGCTTCATGATGACAGGATCTTGAATTTCTTTGTTGATAGCATACATTCATCTTGACAGTATCTTGAATTTGTGTTGATTGCATGCAAAGATGATGATAAGATTTTGAATTTGTGTTGATGGCATACATTCATGATGACGTGATGTTGGTCTTGTGTTGATAGGATACATTCATCATGACAGCATTGTGAATTTGTGTTGATATCATGCACTCATGATGATAAAATTTTGAGTTTGTTTGGACACATTCATCATGGAAATACAAAATCTTGAAATTATATATTGATAGATTACATTGATTACAACAAGATCCAGATTTTGTGTGTTGATAGCATACATTCATAATGACTAGATATTTCAGTAATTTGCAGTTAACTGTGATCAGTTTTTTGAGCTTGAACTATGGCTTTTAAACAGAGTGCCATTTCCCATTCCAATATTCATATCATTCAGTATCTAGATTCTGTAAGATGATGGAGAAAAATTTGCCAATATTTAAATAATAACCATGTCTATAATTTAAATTCAGCGGCGAATTCAAGAGTTGGAGGAATGTATGAGACCAGGAGATAAGGTGAATGTGATAGAGAACAGACTGAAGAAGGATATAGAAAACCTTAAGAGAGAAAAACAGATTCTGCTAGAAGATCTAGAGGTAAGAAAAGTTGTAACATGTCAGATAGGTATAGGATAGGTAAATCTTTCAAAAGGATTAGAAGTCACAGGCAAGGACACACAGAGTTCTTGACTGATTTCTGCACTTCTCAAGTGGAAAGAATTGTGCATCAGAGACCTCCAGGATCTAATAGTGAAGATTCAGAGAAACATCGTGCCTTTTCCAGAAATTTTGAAATGGATGTGGATGCAGGTTTGTCTTCCCAACCCAGAAATGCTGAGCCTGTTTGCCTGACCTATATCAAACAAACATTTGGAAAGAAAGAAAACATTTCTGTGAACAAGTGAAGAATTGCTCTGGCAAAAAGGACCACAACTTTGAAGGCCTGTGAAGAGAAATGAAGAGTTTTCTCCCGTGGGTATGAGCAAAACATCTCTCCCAAAAAATCCTTGTATCACAAATAGTTAAATTCATCTTTATGGCTAATCAAGAAGTTATCTCCAGTTGCAGTCAAAAAGACTACACATTGCAATCAGCTAACATTTAAAGAAGAAACCAGTTTTTAGAGTCAAATATGGTTCTTTGATTATATTAATTTATTCATAATACATGCACACCCTCATAAGCACTCCCTTCTGTGTAGCCATAGAAGAACATGCATATCTACTCCAGTAAATAGTCAGTTGAGAGGACTTGGTACCAAGCCCTCTATGTAAGGGAAGACCACTTTTGTCTGACTCTCATCCTGACAAGTAGATGGCCATTTAGCACTTTCATTTTGACTTTCATTATGCAAAAGACAACCAAAAGAAGTCTTGAATGTTGTTTATTTAATTTAGGAGGATTGAATTTTCAAGGTAGCAGATGTACTTCAAATGTATGTAAATGTGTAAGTAATTTAACAAAAGCATATTTGAACTCCATTTGAATTTGAGAATTTGATCAATATCAGTGATGTGATTTTAGTAAAGCATTTAATGCATAGGTTAGTGGTCAGCATCCATTGCTTCATATTGATGAATCTCCTCCACCAACAGCTGTTTTTGTGTCATAGCTTATATCAGAGAAATAGCTCAGAGTTTAAATTTTATTGACATATTTGGTAGGAACAAAATCAATAATGATTTAACTTGGGACATGGAAATGTAGAAAGGCATATTGAGCTACTGTGTATTACAGGATGCAGCATTGCACTATTTTTTATTCTATGTCCCCAATTTTTTTACTCCTATGCATCCTCAGGGTGGGATTTTTCATCAGGCAAATAATAAAACTCCTGTTTGTTTTTCATCAGACAAAAGTAAAACTCCTGTTCATCCGCAGGGTGGGCCTTTTCATCAGACATAAACAAAACTCCCCATGCGATCATGTTATAAGCAATCAATGATTCAATTGTAATTTTTGTACAAGCTGATAAAAGTTAAGCTTATCTTTTTTGTAAATTTAATATGTTGGAACCGATCCATAGATTGTAGGTTTAGAATTAGGGAAATAAATGCATTGTTATACCTGCATAATGACTAGATATTGGCTCAGATGAGTTGGTTATAAAGAAAATCCCCCCCCCCCAACCTTTTAAGCTGGTTGTCTGCTTTGTTATAGTTGCTGTCATGGCCATCTTGTTAGACTACCATATCACCATCATGCTTGCTTTATTTAATGTGCTTTAATGCCAGCATAACATTATTGAGCAGTTAATATAACTGGTTGAGCACATGGGGATTTTTCTAATCCATCTGTAGCCTTTGTTTTAGGTTTTTTGCTGACATTTTCTCAAAATCTCTCATTTACTAGGAGATGAAGAAAAGATTAGAGGAGGTAGCAGCCAGTGAGGAGAGGTTAACAGAAATCAACCAGGAATTGAACAAGCAGATATCCGATATGGTGATAGAATATGATCAGGACAAACGTATGGCCATAGAACGGTAAGCTTTGAACAATTCATGGCTAGCTGAGTGGTTTAATGCTCACTCTGCATTATGCAATTTACTGTGTCTCCACTGCTTGCAGTGGGACATACTGATTTGGTCTTCTACAGCCATCTGGGTGCTGTTTAGGCATGTAAACACATTTCTGCAAAAACTACTTGTGTCCCCACTGCTTGCAGTGGAACATATTGATTTGGTCTTCTACAGCCATCTGGGTGCTATTTAGGCATGTAAGCACAGTTCTGGAAAAACTACTTGATTCAGACAAACCAAATTTTAAAGCATACACGAACGACATGATCACATTTTCATGTATATTTTTTTAACTTGTGTGCCTTGGGACATTTTTGACTGCAGACTATTGCAAACACAAATCCAGTTTGAAGTTTTATTTCATAAACTAGCTTGACAAATTGGAATTGTTTGCCCACCCATACAGTCACCATTTCTCCACCTTGAGTGGATAAACTTGCTGAAATTAGTACACATTTTATGTACACTGTTGTCTTTGTGGTTAAACTATTTTATGCTAAATTTATCTGACACCATACTAATATATGTAATAAGATTTCAAAATTGAACTTTATAAAAACAATTAGGTTAGTGTGTCATTTGGTCTTAAATTTGTACATGGCTTTAGAAAGGCAGTGATGGTCAGTTTCTGTGCATTCATTGTAATATGGGAAGATTTTTCTTCTAATAGGTAAGGTTATTGCCAGAACCATGTATTGATTAAAAAGTTTCTCTTATTTTGCATTAAATCGCTCCGGTGGCCTAGTGGTTAGAGCGTCCGCCTCGGATGCAGGAGGTCGTGGGTTCAATCCCTGGCCGAGTCATACCAAAGACTTAAAAAAATGGTACTAACAGCTGCCTCGCTTGGCGTTCAGCATTAAAAGGTTAGTGTTAGGACTGGTCGGCCTGGTGTCAGGATAATGTGACTGGGTGGGACATCATGCTTCATGTCTGCGGCATGATGCCCCAGTGCTAGACATCACTATAAACTGCCACATTGCAGACATCGTAGCGATATGACTGAAAAATGTTAAAGCTACGTTAAAAATCAAAATCACATCACACAGCACATTTTGCATTAACTGCTATCACTGATCTGACTTTATACAAAAAGATATAACAAAGTAATGTAATGATCTAATTAAGAAAACACTTAAGAAACCAGTAAAAAAAATGAATGAAATATTTAATAGAGATAGAAAAAAGATAAAATTATTTGCAGAGGATTTTAACTTCTGGAGGTAACAATTGGGTTCTTATTTACAGTAATTGCTTTGGATTATACACATACCCTGGGTGTGAAAGGTGAGATTTGTAATTCTCTGATTTTGGTGGTTTAGCTGTAGTGTCTCTTGGCTGAATTAAAAAAAGTATTTTGGTATAAATGTGTCTGAGCTTATGAAAGAAATTATTTATATGTTATCAGTCTTTCTTACACTAGAATTGTCCTGTAGATATTTACTGGCTAGGGAAATTATTTTGGAATTTATTTGTTGACAATCCTTAGCTTGCTTGCATAAAATATAAGCTGAGCCTTTTTTTCTGTTTTATCAGATAAATGTGAGTCTGTCACATTAACTGACACTGAGAACTTTCCAGTTTTGCATCCTAATAGGTTTATTTCTGACATGAATATAAATTTTCTTAGAGGCTAAATACTTTTGAATCAGTTTCTTTTATTTTATTTTATCTTTAAATATATTTTCATTTTTTTTGTAGTGAGATTCTTCTGGGCTAGATATCTTTGTAATTACTTTCACTAGTGCTTTAGTCAGTTGATTAAGATTTTGTTTACTTTACTGGACTATACTTCAACTGAAAACAATATACATGACATAATTAAATATCTCAGTTTCTGGTGAAGTATTATGTGGACCTTGTTGCCATACACTAGTTTCATGATGGTGAATTATTATGGGGACCCTGTTGTTATACAGTAGGGTTATTATGGCAATGTACTATGGGGACCTTGTTGGCATTCACTAGGGTCATGATGGTGAAGTATTATGTGGACCTTGTTGCCATACACTAGTTTCATGATGGTGAATTATTATGGGGACCCTGTTGTTATACAGTAGGGTCATTATGGCAATGTATTATGGGGACCTTGTTGGCATTCACTAGGGTCATGATGGTGAAGTATTATGTGGACCTTGTTGCCATACACTAGTTTCATGATGGTGAATTATTATGGGGACCCTGTTGTTATACAGTAGGGTCATTATGGCAATGTATTATGGGGACCTTGTTGGCATTCACTAGGGTCATGATGGTGAATTATTATGTGGACCTTGTTGCCATACACTAGTTTCATGATGGTGAATTATTATGGGGACCCTGTTGTTATACAGTAGGGTCATTATGGCAATGTATTATGGGGACCTTGTTAGCATTCACTAGGGTCATGATGGTGAAGTATTATGGGAACCATGTTGGCATACTCTTGCAGTCACAATGATAAGGGATTATGGGGACCTTGTCAGCATGCACTAGGATCATGATGGTGATGTATTATAGGGACCTTACTGGCATTCACTAGTATCACAAAGCATCTTAATGTATGAATCAAATTAATATATGAGGGCTTGTCATTGACAATACAAAATTAGTAAACAAATGGCATGTGTAAGCGATGTCTGTCACAATATAAAATTAGAAAATGGGTGGCATGTATTAGATGTCTGTCACAGAATGAAATCAGAAAATGAATAGCATTTATAAGTTATGACAGTCACAATACAAGATCAGAAAATGGATGGCTTGTATAAGATATGCCTGGCACAGTATGAAATCAGAAAATGAAGGAGTTTATATGCTTTGTCTGTGACAGTACAAGAAAAGAAGATGGATGGTTTGTGTAAACTTTGTGACATTATCAGAAAATGGATGGCATGTATAAATTATGTCTGTCACAGTATAAGAATATGTAAGCATAGTCTAAGACGGTATGGAGATCAGAAAATGGATGGCATACAACCACTAGAAGCTTTGTCTGTGGCAATGCTGAGAGCAGACAATAAATGGCATACTCTCAGTATAAGCTGGGTCTGTGGCAATACTGAGATCAGACAGTGGATGGCATACAACCACTAGAAGCTTTGTCTGTGGCAATGCTGAGAGCAGACAATAAATGGCATACTCTCAGTATAAGCTGGGTCTGTGACAATACTGAGATCAGACAGTGGATGGCATACAACCACTAGAAGCTTTGTCTGTGGCAATGCTGAGATCAGACAATAAATGGCATACTCTCAGTATAAGCTGGGTCTGTGGCAATACTGAGATCAGACAGTGGATGGCATACAACCACTAGAAGCTTTGTCTGTGACAATGCTGATATCCGACAGCAGATGGGATACACCCAGTAATAGCTATGTCTGTGAATATGCTGAGTTCAGACAATGGATGGCATACACCCAGTATAAGCTCTGTCTGGGACAGTGATGAGATCAGACAATGGATGGCATCAGTTCAGAATCAGCTACATCTGTTAAAACATTTACTGCTATTATATATTGTCTTGCCTGTGAATCATTAGATATGGATATCAATTTCCCAGCAGTGTTGGCAGCATTATCATCATTGTCAACAACTTTAAGATCCTTTGTGAATAATTTAGCAACTCACATTTCTTCTACATTAGTTTTTCAGCATTGAACTTTAAAAATGCGATAATTTTATGATATGTGTAAAGTTTATATTCAGATATGCTGTGAGTATAAACAGAAAGTTATGTCATCACAAGACCCCAAATTCGGCAGAACGATTGTTCATGTGTAATGCGGACAAAACTGTGCAGTTTTTAAGTTGTATAGTTTGTGTATCAGGTCTTCTCTAATCAGATGTATTTATCTAAGTTTGCCTCCTAGGGGATCTGAGATTTAGAATTAGCTTGATGTGCCCTCTTTGATATTTTTAGAGATGACTAAAGGAGGCAACTTTTTTCACCTGTGGTGTGTTCCCTGATCATGTTCATGCTGAGATCATGGACTTTTAAAAGAAATGGGGTTATATTCAATTAGACTTTACATTTTAAGGATTTTATGATATTTAGCCTTTGTCATTGTATTTATTCCTTTTTGGTTATGCCTAAACTTATTCAGCACTAATATAGCCTGGACTAAACTGATGTGATGTTAAACTCAACACACACACACACACACACACACACACACACACACACACACACACACACACACACACCCACACACACACACACACACACCCACACACACACACAACACACACACACACAGTGTTTATTTTGTCCTTGATACTATATGCAAATAACAACTAAATAATTTTGTATATTTCTGTGATATTTTTATTTTAGAACATGGCGGCCCAGTGTTTGCATGCTTTTTAGATGCTAGTATTTTAAGTAATGCATTAATAGGGTCATTCGTTGGAAATTCTTTAAAAAGTTGCTTGATATTCAAATACTCGCTCTGTGATTCATACTGTAGTTATATGGTATGGCAAACAGTTGTACAGTGTGTGTTGGGGAAGTGCAGTATCCAGTGCCTTCCATGTAACCAATAGGGTGAGACCAGGAGGTGTTCTTTCCCCTTTGTTATTTAATATATGCATAGATGAGTTTAATTGAAAATTGGGCCAATGTCACACATATACTGCCTGTCATTTCTTAACAATGTTTGTTGTTAGTTTTGCTAATATGTCATTGATAAGTCCTTCTGTCACAGGTTTATGGAAATTATTAATTTAAGATATGTTAACAATATGCATTACAGAATTATATCATCTGTATTACACAAAAATCAGTAGGCATGGTCTTTCAGTTAACTTCTTTAAAATTACCATCTCCTCCCCTGTACATTTTAATAGCCATGTTTTTGCATATGACAACAGTTACACATATTTGGGTCATATTTTAAAATCCAATGGGTCAGATGTGAGGATATGATAACATATGACATATATGTTTGTGCTCAAACAAACATGCATCTACGTAAATTTATGTATTGTTAATTAAATATACAAATTAGATTATACAAATATTATTGCTGCACAATGTATTGTGCTCCTCTGTGGACAGACTTTAGTGAATGTATGAGAAAAAAAACTAGTTATTGGTTATAATAATAGTCTTCGTTTTCTGTTAGGTCTTCCAAGATGGAACTGTGCCTCCAACATGTTTATAAATTATAACGTATTCAGTTTTGATGAAGTAATGAGAAAGTATGTATTCTCAATGATGACAATAATATATAATAGTAAGAACTGTATCTTGAAATCTCTGGAATTGTGACGTTCATTTAAATTCTCATAATTAGATGGAACAAATTACTCTTTAAATGTGCTGCATAATTTCATTCTTACCAATGCAGGGCACAGTCCATTGTTGTAGATGGGTCTGTATACTTGTATGTAAGATATATATATATACACATATATATATATATATATATATATATATATATATATATATATATATATATATATATATATATATATATATATATATATATACATACATACATACATACATACATACATGATGTTTCATGTCTGAAATACTTTTACTTTATATCTAATTTAGATATTTTGATTATTTTGCCAGAAATAAAGAATTCTTATATTATTTCATAGGGAGACTTATGTTTTATGGTGGCTGAGGATACTTTTTGTTTAGTAGCTGTTCATTATCTTTTGAAGTAGTAGCTCAAAATTAAATTAACAAGTTTAAGCCTGTGCAACATTATAACACAAAATGTTACAGAGATGTACAGGTAGATCAACATTATAACACAAAATGTTACAGAGATGTACATGTAGATCAACATTATAACACAAAATGTTAAAGAGATGTACATGTAGATCAACATTATAACACAAAATGTTACAGAGATACATGTAGATCAACATTATAACACAAAATGTTAGAGATGTACATGTAGATCAACATTATAACACAAAATGTTAGAGATGTACATGTAGATCAACATTATAACACAAAATGTTATAGAGATATACATGTAGATCAACATTATAACACAAAATGTTACAGATGTACATGTAGATCAACATTATAACACAAAATGTTACAGAGATGTACATGTAGATCAACATTATAACACAAAATGTTACAGAGATGTACATGTAGATCAGTGGGATAATTAAATTGTAATTTAGTAAGTTGACAATCAGATGGCTACTTAGATAGTTTAAAATTTAAATAAATTTGTCCCCACTACAAAGGGTAGGTCTAATTGTGTCATTCTGACCTTTTTCTTAACCATTAATTAAAACAAGTGTTTGAGCCTGTTTATATTATCTATTTTTTGTTTGTTTTAAACTTGTAAATTGAATATGAGTTTGGTCATGGATAACAATTAAAATATTCTGGGTAAGGATTTTTAGTTATCCTGTTTAGTTATCCTGTTTTTGGCTACCAATTTAGGTCACCTAAAAGTCTTTAGGTATACAAATGGGTAGAATGTCCATTCACTTAAAGTTCCATCAAAAATGGGTTATCATACCCTCCACCAAGCCTTCCACCAAGAGATATATTCTATTTTTCAATTTTATCAATGAAAATTTCAATCTAACTATTAATCAGTTAATCAGTTTGTTATTTATAACTGCTAATTAAACATTTGTATATCAAATGTAACATGCACAACTTTACCCATGTTAAGGTTTTCTTTATTAACTTTTCTTGATACTTGAGTAGTTAATATTAGAAAAAATTAAGCCTATTTTTCCAAAATTATATATTGTAACACAATATCATGAATGATGTATTTCAGCAACTTTTACTTAAAATATTGTATCAGACTGGGTTTAACAATGTTGTCCTACTTATATATCACATTGTCTCCCTCATTTGATGTGTAGAGTCATATCATTAATGAAAGTTAGATGCTTTTTTTATCACAAATTATTTCTGTGATACAGATAGCATTATGTGATGGTAAAAAGAGGTAATGTTCTATTCCTTTTCAACTGCTCTGGATTAGAGATTTACATGTACGAGTAATGTCTCTTTAGTTATGCCCCTTTATGGAACACAGATGATGTGGGATGAAAACTACATAAGAACCGAAATAATTTTCTTTCATGTTTGCCATTAAAAGCGTATAAATGCATGAAATCAGATGTTTGCTCCACTTACCTGCCAACATTAAAATATATTAAAATAGTAAAATAGGAATATAATTGCCAGTATCTGTTTTGAATTATGACTGTTCCACCCTGAATGGTCTGTGACCTTAGAAAATGTTAAATAGTTCATTAGAAAGAGCAAACAGTTTATGCAGTGGTCTAAGTGTTGATTCTTCGGTTTTTTGCCTTCTTTTTTTCAGTGTGCAGAGAGCATGTGAACAGGTTAGTGAGACATCACGTGAGCAGCTTCGTCAGGAGTTGACCTTGGAATTTGATGTTGAGAGATCAAGGATCATCAACAGATATGAAAATGAATGTAGTAAACTGAGGTAAAAATAAATAATTGATATCTGTGAATATAAACCTATTATAATATACATGTGTTTCATATAACATTATAGCAGTCTTGTGTTAAAAATTAATCACTTAAGAAGCTGTGACTAAAATACTGAATTTACTCTTATTCTTGGAATACCAATTTTTAAACATGGCTGTTCAAATGACATTACAAAACCAATAAATAATTATCCTTCAGAGGGAACAAATGAACCCACATCCCCAGTCAATACAATTAAATAGCGAAGAAAATGTCATTTTGCTTACAAAAACAGAGAATTTGATACCCACAATAATTAAAATCACAGTATGTCAAACTTGTTTTAGTGTTTATTCCATTCCATCACTAATAAATTACTAATAATTTTATATACATAAGGCATTAATATAAAGTTGAAAAAAGAAGTAAAAATTTAATCGCATTTTGATACACATTTTGAATTTGCCATTGTTTGTGGGATGCCTATTGTAATAGATACCATGGCTGGTTCACAACCTCTTGAAATTAAAGACCCACCTCTGAAGACAATCTTCAGTTAGCAAATCCTCTTATTGATTACTTGTGTCTGTTTCAGACAAGAGTTGGAGGCAACTGAGGAAGAGTTGATGAAGGTGAAGGAGGAGTATGTCAAGGTGTGTGAGGAAAAAGACAACATCAAGACACAGCTAGAGGAGGAGATGGGTCAAAAACTTAACAAGGTAGGTTTGACACTAACCATAGATGGCAAAGTTATAAAGTAGACCCTTTGTTATGAGGCCACTCATGAGATGGATCATCTTGGTGTGTGCCAACATATAACTGTTTTACTATTTTGTTCCCATTGCAAAAGTCTACAATGCCAACAAGCCCACCTTATCAATGCAGACGTGGAGTGGAGATGGTGGCCTTCTACAAGGTGGATCATTATTAAAAGTTATGACGTGTTGTATGATGCCATGTAACTGGCTTCTTAGAGCATGCTGCACATAGTATTTATCAGCGACTTTTCATTTATTGCTTGCGGAATGGAAAAGAAATGTAAGAGTCCATTTATCACATATTACAGAGCTTTTGATTGTATAATTATATTAGATGATTTGGGAATGAGTTTTCACTGAAATACTTCTTATGACTTCTAGTTAGTCATAAATGAAAGTTGTGTCAATCTGACTTCCAAATGTCCACCAAAATGACCATCTTGAAAATCTTGTTATTGCTACTTCTCCTAGATAACAGTTATTGATACTGAGCTTTCCTCAAAAGACTAATTATGTCTAGTTGGTCCTAAATTGAAATGGGTCCAATCTGACATCTACTATGACCACTGTGGTAGCCTTCTTGAACATCTTTTTATCATTTCTTCATCAAAATGGAAAGTCACGTAAAATGTGGGTTTTCCACCATGATGTCACAGTCATCCTAAATGAAGATGTTACCAATCTGACATCCAAAATATACACCACAGCAGTAATTTAAAAATCTTGTTACTGCTGAAAAATATCAGAGGTGGTTTCAACAATCAGCAATTAAAAGGAAGAAATGATCTTACCAAGAAATCTTGGAAATTCTTTTTGAGCATCAGTATTTTTCAATAGTTTGATTGTTCACTTTTACCACACTGTTAGTTATAACTTTTTTTGTTTGTCATTGAACGGTATAGCTTAAGACAGATGAAGAATGAATGGATGGAAGGATGATGATGGTGAGAGTGATGATTAAACTTTGTTTATTGGTAACAATAACATTTTACTGGTGAATTTATTTTAATTGCTGTATATTGAAAAGTTGTTTTTATTTTCTTTTCAAGTTTGAATAAAGAGAGCTTTAATATTGCTACTTTATAGAGAGTTTTACAATGCTACAATTAGCCCTTTTGTATTTTAGATTCGTACGGAGCTAGAGGAAACAAAAATGCGAGAGGTTGAACTTGCTCGAGAAGAGGCCTTGAAGGAGGATGAGGTCCTGAAGGCCAAGGTGAGGAGTGAGCTAAAGAAGGAGATGGAGGAAGAAATGAAGAAAACGCTTGATGCCAAGGTAAAGTTTTATTTTACCTAGATTTTATCATGAATTGTAAATGTTTCAATTTATTTACACACTTATTCTTGCCTCTTCTGCTCTGTCCTCATTAACTGTCAGCTTTTAGCATTACCGTATACACTCATCTAACCGATTGAGCTGCAAACAAACATAAACCATGATCTGCCATCGCATATTACACTGGCAGATCGGGGTCTGTGTTGTTTGTTCTACTGATACTCCTACCAGACTGCAGGGACCAAGATTTGTCCGCAAATGATTTACAAGCAAATGTAGGTCCATGCAGTTTGCGATTGGATCCTATAATATGTAAGTAGATGCAAAGTTATGCATTTTGACCCTTCTCCTTTCTCCTCTTTTCAATTAATTAATTAATTATATCAGTATTGTGATATCTAATTAAATTGTAAATAAAAAAATCTTGCAAATTTCTGTGTGAATATTTATAGATACATTGTTGGACAGGAAATTATTTTTGAGATCCTTAGGGACTGATAATGGATCCCCTTAGAAATGTACCAAAATCATGCAGAATTCCCCATTTTGCTCACAAGAAGTCCCCATTTCCTATTACCTTTATAATACTGTATGTCTAGTAGGTCGTACATTCTGCTGTCCTTGGTTGTGTATCTAATATTGGGAACTCTACAGTAATCACATTTCCATCTGTCCATCTGTCAGTGTAATCACACAGCTTGTAACCACCATAGCTCAACAACCCTTGCTCATGCTTGGATGCCATTTGGTAGGTCAGTTGTCTGTTACATGCTGATGTGCTTTAAATGGCTTCATCTTTTCAGATCCTGTTTTGGTGGAGTTTTTGTTCTTTTTTGCATTAATATTAAATCCTTATAACCAGCATATAGCTGAGTAAGCATTCAACATGTTCAGATGCAATATTATGTGCACATTGTCTCAAGACGTAGCTATACCTTGTATGGGTTTTATTCTTGTCAACTCTATTTAGAACAGAATGATGGTCCTTGATGGTTAACTTTGTATCTTCACATTGAATGTTGCTAGTACCTGGCAGAGTTTGGGGCCCCGAGTGGCTGAGTGGTCTAAAGTGCTCACCATTCCGGATCACTGCCATCTCACCTCTGTCTGCGTGGGTTCGAGTCCATGGCTCAGCTAGCGTGTGTATGTGGGAATGCCTGCCAGTAGCTTCTCTTGGGTCGGTGGTTCTTCCCTGGGTTTTCCAAGGTTCTTCCTCCACCAGTCATACTGGCCGCCATGTATAGCCTATCTTGTGCTGAAAAATGGCGTTAAACCCTAGAACAACAACAACAATAACCTGGCAGAGTTCAACAACCATTCAGTATGATCTGATCCAAATTGTCTAATAAACTTCGATGGGTTTTGTCTCATTTAGAAGAGTTTATTGCCTTATGGTTTCTCATCTTCCTGACTTTGGTTTTTGCAAGGTCACTTCACCAAAGTATGTTGGATTTCAGCAAGATTTGGCCTGTGTCTCAGATAGATGAGCCTTTGTGTGCATTCCATGACATCATTTACAGAAGTTAAAGTCCCTTATAGTCAGAAATTGGAAGACTAACTTATTTCTTACAGAACGTGATGTGAATATAGTAATAAAAAAAAATAATTTATGTGTTAGAGCAGCATACAAACTGTACATTCATTAGAGATAGAGAAATATCTTATATTGTTAAACAAGGGGACTTTCTGGTTTGCACCTAATAAGATAGCCCTGCCACAAGAATTCATATGAGAAGTTGTCAGAGAGAAATTAAATGCAGAATATCAAAATAAAAGTAACTATTTTTGTCAACTGTAGTACATAGATTGAATTTTATGAAATGAATAATGGAATAAAAAAATAAATCCATTTAGAAGCTGAAGGGTGCATCTCAAAATATAGAGGACTCTTCCTCTCCACCACCGCCACAAACTAGTTCTCTTGCTGCAAAATAATTAGTATCATCCTGACTTTGGTTTCCACGCAGTAACTTTCACATAGTTTTGTTAGATTTAAATCAAGTTTGGCATCCAGATTTATTTTGATAAGACTTTATTGAGTTTACTTTGAAATGTTCCACATTGTCACATAAATGAGTTTTGATCCCGGGCTTCCTATCCTCCTAACTTTGCTTTTTGCATCATAATTTTATTAAGGAATATTGCATTTCAGCCAGTTTTATGCTTTTTTATATACTGATGAGACTTTTAATTAGTTCTAGCATTCTATGTCATTATTGAAAAGAGTAGTGGGAGGGGCCTTTTGTGATGCACCTGCTGCAACTGTCTCTAGTGTGGTCACAATCTCAGATCACTGTGACCTATTTTCCATGCTTGTTTGAATGGAAATCAAGGCAGAAACTGTTACATCTTAACTTTTTTATGCAAAACAATGAATACAGAAGACTGTGTTGTGCTACCATTTAACATCACACCTTGGATAAGTTTAAGGGCAAATTACACCATTCAATTCTACAAGTTAATTTTTCCTGAACTGAATATTGCATGCAAGTAGCTCAGAAAAATAAGCAAAAATGTATCTTGTCATTAGTTTCAAGATTATATAAAACTGTTTATGCTCATTCCGTGGACAATCGGAGAATGTGTGTGAAACCTGTATAAGTGTACTTTTGGACAAAGTTTGTTTTTATTGTTGAAAGTAAATAATTATCTAGTTTTACATGGCCATTATGCTAATTATAGTTATTAAAAATAAAAATAAGTTTATCTGAATTATCTCCCCATTACAGAATTTGGACTTCTGAGATGCATTAAAAATTCAATGTTTCAGAATCTGCAAAATTATTTTTTTCCCCGACATATGCATTGTAAAATAATAGTTGATTAAAATTATTTGAGAAAATGTGTATGTCACCAGCCTTCCAGAGAAATGCTACAGCAAAGTGTGATTATTGACGATTATTTTGCGGTTGTAGATTTATCTCCCTTACAGACCTAACATTATTAGTTTTACGTGCTCTGAAGCAGAAACATGAACAAGTATGGTTCGTTTTTTGTATCAGATCTAAATAATGAAGTTTTACCCTTAATTTATTATCTAATATTTAGACAAAAACGTGTTTATGGAAGGAGTGGGCATAATTTGTTCAGTATGGAAGGAATAGCCAGACTTTAAACAGGATGGAAAGAATGGGCTGACTTTATACAGTATGGAATGAATGGGCTAAATTTATACAGTATGGTAGGAATTGGCACAATTTATACAGTAGGGAAGGAATGGGCTGACATTATACAGTGGAGAAAGAATGGGCTGACTTTATACAGTATGGAAGGAATGGCTGACTTTATACAGTGGAGAAAGAATTGGCTGACTTTATACAGTATGGAAGAAATCTCGAAGAGCAAATGATGCAAGAAAATAATATTTTATATCTGTAAACCTACAAAGACAAATTTGTTCTTGATTCATATTATTCCTGCCTCAATTGTAAGTTTGCAGCTGTATTTATTTAGATTCTCTTGATTTATTATTCTCTATCATTTTGTGGGGCCCGGTGTGGCCAGATCACTGTCATCTCACCTCTTTCTGCATGTGTTTGAGTCTTGGATTCAGCCAGTGTGGGTATGTGAGAAAGCTTGCCAGTAGCTTTTTGTCGGTCGGTGGTTCTTTCTGGGATTTCCCACGTTCTTCCTCCACTAGTTATACTGGCCGCCATGTATAGCCTATCTTGTGCTGAAAAATGGCGTTAAACCTTGAACAACAACAAGAACACCTATCATTTTGTATTTTGTTTCTTCTTAACCGCTCAGTTCACTTAATACTCCCATAGGTTTTAGCAAATCATGTGCTAGGTATATTTGAAACGTTCTAAATAGTTTGTTATAACTGTTGTCTTTTTTCTTTGAATCTGTTGATTGATAAATAAAATAAATACGTTATAAAATTAATAGCAGCTGCTCATACAGCATGCCAGACTCCTTCAGATATATGTGTGTGATGTAACATAGGCAAATGATGGTGACCTGAAAATGCCACAGGAGAATAGTTCTGTAACTGAGCAAAGAGTATGCTTTAAAATCTAGCTGCTATTAGGTTTCTCGCTGACTGATGTCAAGGCAGATTTGGATAAAGTTTTTGGAAGTCATTGTCTGTCATGTCTACAATTTTGAGGTGGTTTCATTGATTTAAAGATGGCTGCAAATCCATGGGAGATGACTTACATTCTGGAAAACTTGGCAGTGATTGCTGTACAGGAAGTGGCAGTTGATACAGATACATACTGGAAGATATTTCTGTTATCAGGAGCATTAATTCATCTGTTGTTTTTAATACATTGAAGAGTCGTATGAAGCTCAGAGAGGTTTGTGAATGGTGAGTCCTGCATTTGTTGATGGCCGGTCACATTCAGACTTGGGTTAAAATCACCAAATAGTTACTCACTAGATAGTTACTCACCAAATAGTTACTCACCAAATGTGAAAAGAATGACCAGAGGCATTGGAATGGCCTTGTCACAGGAATTGCTTTTTGAAACCTGACTCAAGAAAAAAAAAATTAAGTTTCGGCTGGAGAAATGAGCAGGGTACACAGATTGTCCAGTGTAGTCAAGCTGTCGAGAGAGTTTTATACACAATATTTTTTTATGCACAAGATCCGGTTGACCAGAAACATGTGCCTGACTCTACTGCTAGTGTCACTAGACATTTTAATGTCTTTAAAGTGTTGCCAGAAGTTGTGCAACATTAATGAATTTCTTTTCTATGCAGAAGTACCCAAGATAGCCATCTATTCCCTGACAATACTGCAGTATGTAAATGTGCTGTCATAAAAGACTTCCTTAAGGAGTACAGCATCCAATTTTGCTGCATTTTCCGTACAACTCTGATTTAGTTCCAGTAATTTTTGGCGGAATCCCGTTAACAAAGATTTGCTGAGGGGCTAACAGTTTGAAAGCCACGATGCAGTTGGTAGTGCAGTTTTCCAAATTTGGAACAGCGTAGCAGAAAACTTGTTGAAAATGACAGTTAATAAAATGGATAATCTGATTGTGAAAGTGTGCTGTTGTACAGCATACTGATTTTCAGACCTTTTTAAGTACCTATCATATCTTGTTATCACTACCAAACATTTAAATTTATAAGGTCTAGCTACAAGTTTGATTCATTAATTTTACCACATGTCACTGTACATTGATGAAAAACGTTATTTCTGAGGTGTATTTCAATAAATTGAAGTCCATGAAATGGGTTAAAGCATCTGTCATCTTAGGAGCCCTGGACTGTAGCTTCCCATGGGTCAGTGGTTCTTCCTTTGTTTTCCCAGGTTCTTACTCTACCAAATATATATTAATTTCAAGTTCAAATGGTCTAATGTCAAAGTAACTATGACTGAAAGAAGAAGAATGGTTTATTTACAGTAAATTGAGGGAGTCTGGTTGGCTGAGAGATCTAAAGAACTCACCTTTGCCGATCACTGCCATCTCACAACTGTCTACGTGGGTTCAAGTCTCGGGCTCAGCCAGTATGGGTATGTGAGAAAACTTGCCAGTAGCTTTCCAAGGATCGGAGTTTTTTCTGGGTTCTTCCTCCACTGGGCTGCATTGTATAGATTATCTTATAATTATTACCTTATAGCCATTAATGTTGTTGTTGTAGGATTTAACACCATTTTTCAGCACAAGATAGGATATATATGGCAGCCAGTATAACTGGTGGAGGAAGAACCCAAGCAAACCATGGGAAGAACCACCGACCCATTAGAAGCTACTGGCAGGCTTTCTCACATACCAATGTTAGCTGAACCTGAGACCCAAACCCATGCAGACAGAGGTGAGATGGCAGTGATCTGGAACAGTGAGTGCTTTAGACCACTTGGCCACTCAGGGCCCTGCCATTAATATTGTGACGTGTTGAATACAGATATATACTACATACTACTATCTACAGTTATCAGACTGTGGATGGCTTTGGTAATTAAGAAATCTATAGATTGGGGGGGTCAAAGGTCAAGGTCTTTGTGACTGGAAGAATGAACTTGGTTTGCAGACCATAACATTAGTGCATCGCTTACCTCAAACTTTGTGAATGGCTTGTAATTTGAGTACAGAAGAAACTTATTTATTTTGGGGTCAAAAGCTCAAAGGTCCAGGTCAGCAACAGAAAGAAGAAAAATTGTTTCTCTACAATAACATTAGTTCTACAACACAGATCACTCTTTGTAGATGGCTAGATGATTTTTGTGTCAAAGGTCAAGTTCACTGTTACTGACAGAAGATGAACAGTCTGTGCACAATAATTTGAGTTACCTGCTGTCCACAATATGGCATATCTTAAAATACTTGATTCTAAAGCATGAAAAATAACCAGCACTTACCTGAGGTCATGATTTATGAAGCATAAAGCCATTTTGTGTAAGTGTAATTTGTCTCAGAGCAGTTTCTCAAGCTGCAGTGTCATACAGTTGTGTTTTAAGGGCATTTGTGTTCTTAGAAAAACATTTCTGGTTGAAACTCAGTTTTACTTTATACTTGTGTAAAGCAACTGTACAACATGATTATTTTGTCAATTCTGAATGACAAATTTTGAGGTAATTATATCAAGGCTGCAAGAGTGTTTCATATCAGGATATCTGGTTTTAGTTGGCATCCATCATGCTCTTTCATAGCACATTACATGTATAATCTTTCTCACAACTGGGTCACTGTGACCTACTGTACTTGCTTTGCTTAACAGCTAAAGAAACAGGTTCATAGTTGTCCCATTATAAATTAGTTTGGAGATGAAATATATACATCAGTCAACATTTTTTATGTTAGGGGATTGTGACCTACTTTTAATAAGATATAAAATTGAAGTAAAACAGATGTTGTCAGAGTTAAGCTTTTTTGTTTTGATTTGCCTAGAAAACTTAAAGCAGGTAAAATTTAATTAAGCTTTTTGTTTTGATTTGCCTGGAAAACTTACAGCAGGGAAAATTTACTTAATATTTTTCCGATGGTTTTTGTTGTAGTTATTGTTGTTCTGAATTTTTTTCTCTATAATTGCCCAAGTTTACACATTTAGAACCATTTTCTGAACTGGTTGATGAGTATTCATGAAACTTAACAGTTATATTCATCTTGCAGAGTTTGACTCACTGTCAGAAAAAATTATGGCAAGAATGACATATATCTTTATTGAAACATGACCTTTTTTATACGACATTGTTATGTTTTTGGACCATTTGCAGTAGGCATCAGAATAGTTGGCATTCTGTACAGATCTGGTCTTCAAAGTGGGAGCCATTGATTGTCCATAGGCATCTGCAAATGGGAGAAAGAGTTCTTGACCAGCCCTGCTTTTATTTTATTATTTGGTTTCTTTGAAATATATGACATTATGACTGTGTACAATAAGACCTCTTGTTAGGCAGTAGTCTTTTATATTGTCCTCTCCCTCAAAGAATACCAAACAAGATCACAGGAACAAGGACATTGTTAATGAAGAGATATACCAATGAAGATGTATTATTTTTCTTTATAGATTAACACACCTTGAAATTGAACAGTGCCTAATTCTGCTTTGTGATTAGTTTGCCTTATCACAATATAAGGTGTTCATAACCTTATCTGCATGATTGGTCTTGCCACCAGTCATTGTAGAATTACCATCTTGTGTATAGTACAGCAGTTACTATCAGGGTTGTTTTGGGAATCACTTCATGTATTCTGTATTAATAATCAGGTGCACTAAATTGTGATGATGAATGAAATTTCTTGTCTCAAATCGGGACAAATTCCCAGCAGTCAGAATAAGTAGAAAAAAGTAGATACTTTAAGCTCATATGGATATTCAGTATTAACTGTAAGTATTAGTTCCTGTTATATTGTTTATATTACATTTAGTACAGTAGCAATAATATTAAAGTATTTCATGAAAGCTTAAAAATCAGTGCAACAGGTTGTAGCCTATTTTTGATTATTTGTTATAGTCAAAAGTTTAAGAAAGTGCTTGAAATAGCATATCTCTGCAATAATAATAATAATAATAATAATAATACACAAAAAGAACAAGGCCTTTGATTTCAGTTATTCTATCTGTGCATAAAATGTGTTACTTTCAGCTCAGAACTACACCTGTTGCAAATTTTTCCCTAGGTTTTTCTATTGAATGAGACAGATGGTAAATAATATAATTGTATCTTACTTTCAGATTTAGACATCAGCTGTGATGGAATATTCAAATTGCATTTTAAATGTAACAAGTTTCTGTATGTTTTAAACTAGTCAGTGACTTTGTTAAGGAACTATTTGCCTGAAATGAATAAAGTTAGATGTCAAATCAGCTGCATGTCATCATTATTCATACTAATATGATAATACCAGAACAGTAAACTAAGATATATTTTATGCAAAGCAAAAATTATTCAAAATTTACGATTTCATACACTGAAACAGCTTTGCTTTTAAACTTCAGTTGCCATTGAGTTAATGCAAGATGAAATCTGTGGCTTTTTAAAAAAATATTTTTATTTACAAATAGTAATGATTTCTGACATCACTGTCTGGGTCAAGGTTGAATCATTGAAAGCAGACTCATTAGCATTAAATGAAAGAGAAAGTAAAATGTACTGATGATAGATTGTTGTAGCCTTAATTTATTTACTTTCTTGTAAGTCAAGTCAAACTGCAGATTCAGGTCTGCCATTGCATAATGTATTGGTAGTTCTGGGTCCATGCAGTTTTAATGGAATAAAAATTATCAGTAAAATGAATAGCATAGACCCTGATCTGCTGACACATTATGCAACAGCAGATCAGGGTCTATGTTTGAAGTCAGACTTTACTGTTAGCAAGTACATGTATATACAGCAGTCATTATTTTTGCTAAGCACAATACATTGTTTTCCTTGAAATTAAAGGATTTTCTAGAACAATATTTCTATTCAGATAATATTAAATTAAATTACCAAAATGTGTGTAAACTATTTTTGTAAAATATGCTCTGGTCCATTTATATAAGGGTTGAAATATTTAACATGGTGGGCATGTGTAGTTCTGTTAGGGCAGTACTGATAAGGGGATAGGTGCTTTATTCTTGGTATTAGTTTTAATCGATTAATCAAACCTGTTGGATTACTGGTCTGAGAGGATTGTGTAGGTCTTATGATATATGAAGATGAAGGGTGTTTACTAAACAGACCCAGTTCAAAGTATATGTAGCAATACATGTGACTTTCCTTTATTTGCAATGTAGATCAGCTTTCATTGCAGTGTAGCACATTGCTATAAATTTTCTCTGTTCCTGTATAGGCAAATGTTACTCAAGGCATGGTCTTCTTATGAAAAGAATTAGTATAGCAATATTTACTTTGATGCTTGAGTGCAAAATTTGATATATAACACTTTAAGTGTCATTTATGTTCACATTAAATGCTCATTTATATTCACCTAAACTCTCATTTTTTGACCAATGTGGTATGTGAGAAAGCTTACCAGTAGCTTCTTGTGGGTCGGTGGTTCTTCCTGGGGTTTTCCCAGGTTCTTCCTCCACCATTAATACTGGCCGCCATGCATAGCCTATCGTGTGCTGAAAAATGGCGGTAAACCCCACAACAACAACAACAAACTCTCATTTATAGTCACCTTAACTCTCATTTATATTCACCTTAAAGTTCATTTATATTCACCTTAATGCTCATTTATATTCACCTTAACTCTCATTTATATTCACCTAAACTCTCATTTATATTCACCTTAATGCTCATTTATATTCACCTTAACTCTCATTTATATTCATCTAAACTCTCATTTATATTCACCTTAATGCTCATTTATATTCACCTAAACTCTTTTTTATAATCACCTTAACTCTCATTTATATTCACCTTAATGCTCATTTATATTCACCTTAATGCTCATTTATATTCACCAGAACCTCTTGTGTATATTCTATCAGATATATCTCAGCTTTGGCAAGCACTGCCACCAGTTTAATCTGCACATTTACAAAAAAATTTGAAGATGTGATTAACAGGTCAAATCATATCAAATTTCTTAGATTTTGTATTTAATACTTGATATGTAAAAAATAGTGGTGCCCATTTTACTTTTATAACACAATGTATTGTCAGCATTAAATAATTACTTTCTTAGTTTTATTAAAAGAGTCTCACTGTGCATAAAGGAGATTGGTGGCTGTGTATGAAGTTTTGTTACACGATAACCTTGTGGTATTTACTGATTTCAGGCTTGTACCTTTTACGTGTTTTGAATAAGTGTACAGCTTATATAGATTACCTATAATTGACTGGACTGGTATTTTCTGATTTGATACTTTGAACACTGCCTTTGGTTACTTGACTGTAGAAGTTAAAACAAAAGATCTAATGTGCATACATTATTCTGTATGTGCTCTAATCACTGATACCTGTATATCAAAACATACCATCGTATCAGAAACCAATGCCCTCCCTGTAATTGATAGCATTAGGATAAAACCAGTGTATTATTGATATTTTAACCTGGTGCATTGGATTCTTTAAGTATTTACTTGATCTAAAACAAAGATCTTGTGTTCTGTCTTAACAGATTTAATTCAGAATCAGGCCATGCACACAGTTCAGTTAATCAGCATTGGATATTCAGTATTGGAGTATTTTCATGCCTGTTTTATATGTAATTTTTACATTGGCCTTTGAACAAGACTTTATATACCTCTAACAATGATGTGGAATCAAGGTATGTTGAACAAAAGCAATCAGTATACATAAAGAGGCAGGTTGTTTGGCATTGAAATATCGTTACTCTATATTATATATGCCATTTATCATGATTGCATGTACTGTCTGGTCTAGCTGATATGGGGATGCAAATTTCATATTTGCATGGTTTAAATTTCAAAGAAATATTTTTTACGGTAGTTCTTGTCAGAATGTTATTTAGTGGGTTATTTCAGTGCTGGAGAAATTTCACTGATTTAGTAGTTTGCGATTGAAGTTGCAAAATTAAATTACATACGTCAGATATTACATGTAACATTTTTAAAAATAATTTTGTACAACTTTGAAACAAATAGAAAGGCAAACAGCCCTCTATTTCTTTTCATGATAATGCTTTCTGTCTCCATTCTCAGCATGTATGTAAGAGACACAACAGAATCTCTAGATTTATGTAGTATCCAAAATTAATGTTTCTTCCTTCCTGATGGCACATCTTTTTTTGTACTGGTAAATCATTTGAAGAAGAAAATGTAATTGTCTTTGAAGAATAAAGTCTTCTTGTAACCATGGTTTCCTATCCACTACTATCGATACATGGTTTGACTGGCAGTTGTAAACCCACGTTAGCCAATCACAGTTAAGTTCACACTGGGGTGAGTGGGTGCAAGGATTTGTTTTTAATACAAGCCATCATTGTGCTGTTATTATTTTTGTATGAAGCAGACTGGTCTGTCAGTTAAATGACATGATTTGATCACATAGTTTGATACCTTGTTCCTCTTTTTCTCTTTTAAAACTGAAGTTAGCTATTTTATCCTGTCCTTGATAAAGTGTTATTAATCAAGAGCAGTTCAGCATTCACCAAAAAGAATGATTTCCCGAGAGGTAGAAAATACAGTGTATTCCTTATTATTCCATCTAAAATATAACCCTCTGATATTGATGTAAAATGATCCATTTCACCCAACCTCCAATAAGTATGACTTTAGAAAGCGTAATATGAAATGTTTTTTGTGTGAGTGCATATGGTACATGGTATGCCATATATACTCACTTAAAAATTATGTTTAGCTGCAAACTGAATAGACTCAGATATGCAGTCATTTAATACACCAGCAGATATAGGTCTGTTTAGTTTGTTATAATAAAAGTAATATGTTCATGTATGTGTTCTACACCGATTGTGTCAGTAATTGGTATCATTTTTTAGAATTTGATTCTGCATACCTTTAAATGACAATTATTCATTTTATTTGGTTCCTCATACATCCATATTCCTTTCAAAGGTCATTATTTACATGCCCTGAGAAGTATAAACAGCAAAATCAATGTTAAAGTACATGGACAGTTTTGGACAAGATCAGCCTAAAGGTGTGATTCATTACAATCAGGACCGCATGTCTCATGTTTTTATGTCACAGTGAAAGCTACACAAATTGATACTATCCTATATTGTGACAATTAGACTCGACATGCTCTTTTCTTGACCCAGTTTAGTACCTGGCCACCATTATAAAAGTCCATTGCGATCGATAATTTTCATCTGGAAGTTTCTTGATGACAGTTAAAGTGCAGAGCATTTAATAAGCAGCATTCAACAGACTTTGATTAAACAAAATTAGTTTTAAATTTTAACAATTTAATATTTAATTCAAGATGAATAAATGCATATACATGACCGTCACGAGTTTTACTATAGGAGTAATCAGTAGAACAAACAATACAGATCCTGTCCTGCTGGGGCATTATGAGTTGGCATATTAGGGTCTATGCTATTGGGGAGGGGGAGGCTGGGGGCTAAGTGGTCTGAGGTCCTCAATATTACAAATCACTCCCTTCTTACCTCTGTCCACGAGGGTTTGAGTCTTGGTAAATGTGGGTATGTGAGAAAGTTTGCCAGTAGGTTCCTATGGGTTGGTGGGTCTTCCTGGATTCTTTTTGCATCAGGAGTTATTGGTGGCAGATGGTCTAAGGCATTTGCCTTTACAGATTAGTGACATCTCATCTCTCTCTGTATAGGGTTCTAGTCTGGGGCGCGGCTCGGCCAATATGGGTATGTGAGAAAGCATGCCAATGGATTGCCATGGGTCAGTGGTTCATCCCAGGTTTCCTCCAACAAACATACTGGCCACCATGTATATCCTATCAACTTAACCCCACAACTACAACAATTTTCTGCACCAGATATTGGCCACAATGTATAAACTATCATGTGCTTAAAAATTGTGTTAAACCCACAAAACCAAACTACATTGTTCGGAGTAGGATTCAACCATATAAGTGAGTATATATGGTACTCTTATTATTCTAGTTGTTTTTTATGGATATTGTTGTCATTGGTGTTATCATTCTAGTTGTTTTTTATGGATATTGTTGTCACTGGTGTTGACAAATATGTGTACTACCAAGTACGTTTTGGTCATTTTTATGACAGTGTTGCTTGTAAAAATATTAAACTTGACATGTGCATACAATTGTACATAACAAGGAAGTGTGCACCACTGTATTACAAGCAGGTCCCAGTGACCTACATCTTCCGTCCTGTTTGAAAACTATCAGATAAAATAAGTTTGTATAATCATCCTGGACATTGACATGGCCAAATGGGCAGTGACATGGTCAGCTCATGTAACTGAATCCTTATTTATACACATCCTTGGAAACATAATTATCACAATGGAATTTGGCCATTACTCTTAGCTGTCACTAGATGTCATTAGTGTGGTTTAGGATTTCTAAACTGGTTTGCTGTTTCATAAAGCTCTGTTCTTGATCAGAATTCTAAAACAGGTAACCAGGAGGGTATATACACACAAATGCTTTATGGTTAGTACTATGTGGTTGTGTTCCATTTGTAATATGGATTCACAGTTCATGGAATCTTAAGATTAATGCCAAAAAGAGAGTAATTCTAAAGCTTATGTTTGCAAGATTTATATCTGTCCTCAAAAATGCTTGAATATTATCATGTTAAATAGGAAAAAAGTGCTAAGAAGTGCTTGAATCTTGTCCATTAAAATACAGGACTTTATGAGATCTCTTTCACGTCACTATGCAAGTACCTTACATATTTTATTAGTTATATGACATGATCACATTTGATATGTACATGAAATAGTGATAAAGCATGTTATTTAGTTTATAAGCATGTTAAAATTAATTATTTACTGGTCTTTATTGGTAGGTTGCTATGTCTAAGGTGTTATGGTTGGAGGAACACAAGTCAACCAAAGAACAGGCCATAGAGAATGCCGTCAAGCTTGCCGAAGCCGAACTTAGGATGAAATTAGATGAAGAAATGGCAAAATCAGAACAGAGGCTAAATGAGGGTGAGACAGTTTGCTTATACATTTCATATGGTGTACTCATGATAACATTCATTAAAGTCATGAAATGACAGCTGTTAGTGAGTGAGCAATGTACTGAAATATGTCGTCATTGTTATGTCATAATAGTGTGATAAAACATCAAGGTGGAGTAAATTACTTTTACTTTGAAATCACATTATAATTGACTATAATGAATGAAAAACTGAAACAAGTGAATTACATCAAGTAGAAATGATAAAATGAATTGTACCAATTTATTGGATCCATGACTATACATGCATATATTGAAGGTCTTCATAGTGAAAGAGCTTTGTGTATTGTTTTGCAAACTAAGTTTATACAAAATAATAATCACATACAATCCTTCTTATATCTTTTTAGCAGATGTAAGTGGATACATGTGAAGGAAAATATAATGTTTAAGCAAAAAAAATGTGCTCAGTTTGCAATTGTGTTGTTCCTACAGTGATAGTTTTTCAAAACATTTTGATACTGCCTGATGTACCACGGTTCCAAATATGACACTATTCTCAATATATTGCACTTCCATATATATCGCAGTACTCTGCATAATGTGATTAGGTACATAATGTTGTCAGTGTTGATGAACCCTGACTACTGTATTATGACACTGGAAAGCTCTACATTCATTGTTGATAATCATGTAT
The DNA here is from genome assembly GCA_028554795.2 of Sinohyriopsis cumingii. NCBI lineage: Eukaryota > Metazoa > Mollusca > Bivalvia > Unionida > Unionidae > Sinohyriopsis > Sinohyriopsis cumingii. Next base: position 84,832,677 of record CM068831.1, read on the forward strand.
AAAAGTAAGTTTTTAAAACCGTCACAAATGTAAAAAGTAAGATTATATGCTTATTATTCCGATTAACAGTACTGGTATTTTGTTGTCAGTTGATCAGGGGCTCTTTGTAATCAGGCATGCTAGGAGTTCCTATCTTTCCTTTGTAAGCAGAGAGCTGCATCATATCAACATAGGTCACAGGCAAAACATAGAGTTGAGTTTTTTCTCATTAATGCAATGGAATCATTGCCCATTAACAGTATCAGATCAGCGTGACTGAGGTAGAGTGGTGTGGTTTTAATTGACATCCATTAAATTGGTCCAACTCATTGTTTGTGATAAGGATATACTTGGGTAATGGAAAATGTAATTAAGGCTAGATCATGTGATATGTTTAATTAGTCTGGAGTGATGATTTGGTTTATTAGAGCAATGAGACTCAATGATGTCTATCTTAACTTTGCATGTTTTATGGGAAATTAGAATGTAAGAGATTTAGTTTACTCAAGCATTACTGCTAATTCTTTATCATGTGATGCCACTTTCGCAGTTTGACAGTTCGTCTATTGTGAGGTGAAGGTCATTCACATTGTTTATGTTACAGTTGGCATCATATATTCATTCTCAGCATGTAAGCAATCTATAAAACTATTCTATTTTGGTACTTTGAAATAAATTTGATTTATGTATCTCTTATTACAAATAAAATACATGTTTACATTTTGGTCTTTATGATTAATATTTTCACCGCTGTCAAACATTAATGAACTTGTTTGTTCAGAACACTAACTCATATTTTGTCATCTTAGGCAAACATAAATTGATTTTCCATTTTACTGTCCAAACATCTAGTGTCCTTTATTTAATCACAGCCAAGCTTGAGTGGCAAGCCGAGTCAAGTCAGTTGCTGGAAGAAGAACAAAAGAAATGGGAGAAGAACAAATCAGAGGAATTTGCCAGGATGCTTACAGAAGAGAAATTAAAATGGCGGATGTCAGAACTACAACAAGAGATTGACAAGGAGAGGAAAAAGTGGCTACAGAGCACCAAAAAAGAACTTGACGAGCAGATTAATTCAACCCTTGACCAGGAGAGAAAGATAATGGATGCAGTGAGTATTACCGGTGGTACATCATTCACAGTCCTGGGCCCTGAGCTGACTTTACTACATTTCTTACATTTAATCCTCAAACTGAATCAAAAAATGTATAAAGGTTTATTTTTCTCCCTTTTTTATTACTACATCAGATGGAAATATATTAAAAAGGGGGGATATTGTTTTGCTGTTCTATAACCATACATCTACACAGCCATACATTTGTCTGTCCCAGATCTGTGCTAGCGTAATAGCATAAAAACATTTAAATTTAAAGCCTCTCAGTTTTACACACTTTATAGCAGTCATTAAAAAAGCTGATTAAGTAACATTTCAGGCTATTACAGCCTTTTTTAAACCATCTTTATCATTTTTTTAATTTTATGAACCTTTTTAAAAACAAAAAGATTATCAGCATGATTTAGCAAAAACCACTTGAAGCAGACATGAAATTTGCTGTGCTTCTTTGTAGATGTCATAGATGGATTTTGTTGACATTGTAGCAGTTTTTCCAGTTTTTCTACATTCTCTAATTTTATATTCCTGCCATAAGACTGGGTATATTATCTTGTTTTGTTCATCTATCCATCCATTTATACATCCATTTTTCTATTACCAATTTTGTTTTTGCACAATAACTTGAGTTCACAATACAGAGTGACCAAACTTTGTGAATGGATTAAATTAGGGGCCAGAGTGAACCTTATAGATTTTGGGGCCAAAAGCTTTAAGGCCAAGATCACTGTAAATGAAAGAAAAAAACATTGATTTTTGCACATTAACTCGAGTTCTCCGCTTTCTGCAGTTAGGCCAAAAAAAATTGTTTCTTGTCAGCTGACCACTCCCAGTTTTTCACTGCCACCTTTTCCCCCAGGGTAAAAAAAAATAATTTTAATTAAAAAAAACCATTTTTTTCTGAAATTGATTTTTGCATCTGATTGAGCTTGTTTAACCCAGTAATTGAAGCACTTAATATATTATATATACTAATCATTATAATACGTATAATGTTTTGAAAAAATAAACAAACAACTTACCTACCTACTCTAATTATAAAACCAGTGCAGCTAAAAACTAACACATATTTTCTTTGTGGCCTTATCACATTTTGTTTATAACTGGCACTTGGAGTAAGAAAAGCATTATTGATTTATAGTGAATGATTAAAGTTTCTTTGACGTAAATAAGAAAAATAATTTCTGCACAATAATGTGAGTTCTCCACGATCTGTAGTTACCAAACATTGTGGATGGCTTGCACTTTGGGTAAGGAAGAACACTTTTGGTCATTGACTGATGGAGGAAATATAGTTTCTGCACAATTATATTATTTTTACATCACATACCTAAACCATATTTTTGTGAATGGCTTGCACTTGGGGTAAAGAAGAAGCTTATTTTGATTTTAAGGTCCAAAGTTCAAAAGGTCATGGTCAGTCTGACTGAAAAAGAAATATTGTTTGTCCACAATAATTTTTGTTCTACATATGTGAAACAGGCCTGGACCAAACTTTGTGGATGATTTAAACTTGGGGTAACAAAAAATCCTAAAATAACTTTGGTATCAACAATCATGGTTATCATGATTGAAAACTTAATGTGGTTTCTGCACAAAAATGTATGATAGTATTATGTAGAGGACTATTAAACACAGCAAGCAAATAATGTGTCATTCGTGGAGCTCTCGTTGTTTTTTTTTTAAAATGTATATTGGGAGCATATGTATTTTTTTTAAAAACATCTAGTTTAAGTACTCAGGAAGTTACAGACAGCAGCAATGAATATGATTTTGATATGTACACAGGAAACCGAAATGCCTAGAGAAAAACACTGACCATAAATGGCTGTTTGCTTACCGCTACATGTTAGGTACATGGAGTACAAAGTAGAAATACACTCGCTCAAGGCCTCTATGATCCCAGGTTTGATCCTTTGCACAAGTATGTGCAAGAGGTAATTACCACCTGTCAGTGGTTTTCTTGGGAGTTCTCTAGTTTCCATCACATAAAGGGCCACTTAATCCTGCATGGGTCATGTAATGCGACCCCTGTGACTACTTACACATACCATCTGGACCACATAATACCCCTACCTTGACCGTCAAGAGCAGTTAGTACTAATATAAGTTGTCCGTTTTGGGGGTTGGTGGGGTAGGGGGAAGTTACTGGATTCAGCATTTCTATCCATCACACTTTTGTTTAATTGATATATCCTGAACCATTTGATATATCTTGATGAAATTTGGTTTGAGTTTGTGTCACCTTATCATTATAGTCTTTTAGATAATCATTTTAAGTGGGCTCCAAGTGGCCGAGTGGTCTAAAGCGCCCTCTGTTATGTATCACTGCCATCTCACCTCTGTCTGTGTCAGTTCGAGTCATGGACTCAGCCAATGTGGGTATGTGAGAAAGCTTGCCAGTAGCTTCTCATGGGTCAGTGGTTCTTTCCGGGGTTTTCCCGGGTTCTTCCTCCACCAATAATATTGGCTGCCATGTATAGCCTATTGTGTGCTGAAAAATGGTGTTAAACCCCACAACAACAACAACAACAACAACCATTTTAAGTTATCCACATTTTAATTACAAATTGTGTCTATCCGTTCATTCATCAGATATACTTATCTCCAGTTAGTATTTCAATGAAACTTGGTTTGTATTTATGTCGTGACAAGAGTTGTGTCCCATGAAAGATTCAGCTATGCCATTTTTACACAATTTTATTTATACTTCATGCCATGTTTTCTGCCTGGTTTCAGGTGGCAAAACTGTTTTTTGGTCCTCAAGCACACTATAATTATGTTTCATTCAGTGTCTGAAAATAAAGGGATGAAATAATTCTTAGGATGGAGCTGCAGACTCATACATACAATATTATATTATCCCATAGATCACACAGCAAAGTAATCAGAGAACAAGTTAATTCATTCTGTTGTGTGGGGCGAGGTACTGAAGCTTATAAAAGTATTTGTATACTAAATTACATTCTGTAACTTAATCCATTCATAACAGTATACGAAGGACATGAAATAACTATTTTGCATTATGCTATTTTGATAATACGTTGAAATGAAACTATTCCTCACATGATTTTTACGTGACGATGCAGGCTTTTATTATTTTTCACAAAGAAAGTCTTAAAACAACATTTTCTGAATGAAGGTTTTGATTTAAATGATTTTCTTTTTCCAGAGAGGGTGAATACATAGACAAAATGGGTGTAGTCCATATGCTCTTGACAGATCTAGTTGTGGAATAGAATTAAAACCTGTTTTAATTTGTTTTTAAATGTTACACATGCTGGCACAAAGAATTGTATTTGACATACCAAATGTATCAAGTAAGTTGCGAAACCCATTTATTAGTCAGGATTTCAATGTTGAGGGTGCTGTTAGTAATAGTAGTAGATGATGCAAAGACTTGTTATCCTTTTTTTTATATTGTGGTCAGGTTTTTAGGCAGTATGGTATAGGGATCAGCATTTTGGTGGCTGCAATATCAGTAGCATTTTTTCTATCAGTTACGAGTTTGTGTTTTTGAAAGTTTGAGAAGTATACATAATTGCAGTGGTCACTCTGTACAGAACCTCTTTATGCAATGACAACCTTTTTTTTCTTGTCAATAACTTTTCCTTGTTCATATATTTTCATATTTGTCTCATTGTTTTATGTTTTCAGGAATTCGAAGAGAAGCTGAAGAACATCAGGGCAACTCTGGAGGCAGAGTCAAAAAGTGAACTGCGGCTGCTCATTACAAAGGAGGAGGAAAAGCTCAAACAAAAGATGGAGAAAGAAAAGAAGGAACATGTTGAATTAGAAAAGAAAGCTGTGTCAGAGCGACTGCTCAAGGAATTTAGCAATCACTTTGCAAAGGAGAAGGAGACATTAAAAAGAAATTTTGAAAATGAACTGCGGTCAAAGTTAGTTGCTGAAGAGGCAACATGGAAAGAACTTTTTGAGAAAGAGACAAAGGAAAGAGAAAGAGAGAAAGATCAATGGAAAGCAAAAGTTGAAGACGATTGGCAGAAGAAATTGGAGCTAGAGAAAAAGAAATGGAAGATTGATGCTGAAGATAGTGCTAGGAAAACCCTTCAACTCCAAAGAGACAACTGGAGGAAGGAATTTGAAGCAGAGTTCAGGCAGAAATTAGATGCTGAAAAGCAGCGATGGTCTGCAATTGCAGCTGCAGAGTTTGAAAGCAAGATGGAACATGAGAAGGACAAAGAGTTCCATCAGAGACTTGAAACTGAGAAGCAGAGATGGATGGAAACTTTAGAGGCAGAGTTTATTAGTCGGAACATGCACGAGAAAGAGAAAGAGTTTATTCAGAGGTTGGAGGATGAAAAGGTGAAATGGATGTCAGCTTCAGAGGCAGAGTTGGAATCCAGGCTTTGTCATGAAAAGGAGAAAATGAAAACTTGGAAGCAGATGGAGATGGAGAATAAGATTGAAGAGTTGTCCGAGGACTTGAGGAAAAACTTCGAAAAGGAGAAAGAACAGGAACTCAAATTTGTCATTGAGAGGACAGAAAGTAAATTGAGGATTGCATATGAGGCTCAGCTGGCCCAGCAGAAAGCAGCATATGAAGATGAGATGGAACAGAGGATAGAAAATGAGGTATGGGTAATGTGGGGTGGTATAACTTGTAATATTTAGGAAAAAACAAGTTAAAAGTTCATAAGAGGTCATTAGTCTCATTGTCCCAAAATGCAAGAGTTCATTAGTTTCTTTATGCCACAATGCAAGAGGTCATTGGTTTCATTAAACCACAATGCAAGGTCATTAGTTTCATTACACCACAGTGCAAGAGGTCATTGATTTAATTATACCACAGTGCAAGAGGGCATTGATTTAATTAAACCACAATGCAAGGTCATTAATTTCATTATACCCCAGTGCAAGAGGTTGTTACTTTCATTATACCCCAGAGGTCATTGGTTTCATTATACCACAATCCACAATGCAAGGTCATTAGTTTCTTACACCACAATGTAAGATCATTAATTTCAATATACCCCAGTTCAAGTGGTTATTAGTTTCATTATACCACAATGCAATAGGTCATTAGTTTCATTATACCACAATGCAGTAGGTTATTAGTTTCATTATACTACAATGCAATAGGTCATTAGTTTCATTATACCAAAATGCAAGGTCATTAGTTTCATTATAACACAATGTATGGTCATTAATTTCATTATACCCCAGTGCAAGAGGTTGTTACGTTCATTATACCCCAGTACAAGAGGTTATTACTTTCATTATACCACAATGTAAGGTGATTACTTTCATTATACCCCAATGCAAGAGGTTATTACTTTCATTATACAACAGTGCAGGAGGTCATTAGCTTCATTATATCACAGATCACAAGCTCACCAGTCTCTCTATACCACAGCACAGAGTTCATAGTCCACAAGGTCTTAGTTTTATTATACAATGGTGTAAGAGGTTAAAGGTTGTATTTTACCACAGCTAAAGAATTCGAACTATCAAGGTGGAAATGCAGTCATGTAATAGTAAACATGGTATATTCTTCCCATTCATTTAAATCTCCTCAGCTGTATTTATATGATCATCAAGCTCACAAATTGCCTTGTATTTCTCTGCTTATGCAAACTACTAATGTTTTTATTTTCAATTCAGTTGGTTATAGGCCAGAAGAGCTTATGCCATTGCCTTTCATTTGTCATCCTCGATCTATTTGCACAACTTTGTTATTGCTCCTCCTAAGCTGCAGAGAGGTTGCCATGAAACTATGCAAACACATTCACCCCAGGATCTAGTAGGTTCTAAATGAAATGGTGACCCCTAGGATATCCAATATGGCCACCACAGCAGCCATTATGAAATTTGTTTTTTTGCTACTTCACCTGAATAGATGGTAATGTTTACATGGGGTATTTGCTAAAACATCTTTTTATGATGTGTGTTTGATGCTAAGTGAAAATTGTGCCCCTCTGACATCTAGCATCGCTGCGATAGTAGACATCTTGAAAATCTTCATGTTGCTATTTGCTCTTAATCTTGCAACCTTTCTTGAACAGACGGTCCAACTGACATAGGGCTCTTGCAAAAAGACTTTTTATGTTGTCTCCTTGATCCTCAATGAAAATGGGACTCTCATATGTACAATATGGCTTTTACAGTGGAGATCTTGCAACTCTTGAACAGATGGCCCAACTGATATGGAGACTTTTTATGTTATTTCCTTGATCCTCAATGAAAATGGTACTCTCAGATGTACAACATGGATTTTCACAGTGGAAATCTTGAAAATGTTGCTATTACTATTCATTCTGAATAGATGGTTGAATCTACCTGAGGTTTCTACAAATACTCATGGCGACTATTTAGTACTGAATTGAAAATTATGCTAAACACACATCCAGAATGGTTGGCAGATTTTTTTTTTGTGACTTTTATAAAATAATCGGTCATAGCTACATGAAGTCTTTACCAAAAGACTTCTTATCATGTTTTGTGTGTGCTGTCTTATCATGTTTTTATGTGTGCTGTCTTATCATGTTTTATGTGTGCTGTCTTATCATGTTTTGTGTGTACTAAATGACATTGATGACAGTCTGACATACAGTATGGCAATCATTCTTGCCATCTTGAAGATGTTGTTTTGGCTACTTCTAAATGGGTGGCCATAGCAACATTAGGGTTTCTTTTAAAAATTTATGAAATCCTAAATAAAAATGGTGTTGATATGACATTTGGTCGCTGTTGTGGCTATTATTAAAATTTTGTTTTAACTGCTTCTCCAAATGGACATTTTTGTTGTGGCATAAGTTTTTTTGTGTTTTTTTACTGAAAGACTTCTTATGTTATCTAGTTGCTAATTAACAAAAAGATGATACTTGTCCAATATCCAAAATGATGGTCGTCTTGAAAATCTTGTTATCACTATGCCTATTCAAGTAATTTTCATATTGATGTGGTTTTCACTCAGAATAAACACTTTTCCCTATATCTTGTTGGTCCTAAATGAAAATGATATCAGTGTGACCTTCCAAAATCTCACAAGTCTTGTAAAGGCTACATTTACACACTGGATGGCCTTACTGACATTAACTGACATCAAATAAAACAAACTCTTCTTTATTGTAATATAGTTGTTCCTATATCAAAATGATGCTGATAAACCTCTGAAATGACAGCCTTGATGGCTATCTTGAAAATCAATTTACGGCTACTCCTCCTGATCAAATGGTCGTATCGACATGGGGTTTTCACTAAAGTACAATTATAACACATAAGTAATCCTAATGAAAATACAGCTGATCTGATCTTCCATATTTTACCATAGACATCTTCAAAATCTTGTCATTTCTCTTAATGCATGAATGGTGGCATGGATATGAGTTTTTCATTAGAAAATATTTAATTGGGTCTGACTGATGCATATCTGATATCGGAACTGTTTTGAAGGAGTTTTGAAAACCAGACCTAATTGAATTTGGTGTCATATCAAAGGTTTTTGCTTGCATTTTTGTACTTCATTGAGTTACTGAACAGAATGATTTGTAAATATGCAAGTGACTAGACCTTGCATTTAGTTGTATTCCTTTGGACGATCAGCATTTTGAGATTGATTTTAAAGGTCAGCAGTCATGACTTGCATTACTTTAATATGACTCCAGTTATAACACAGTACCTCTATGGACCACATGACCAAAATTAGACCATTGTGTTTGAATTGGTTTAGAAAATGTATGACAATAAGGTTTGAAAGAAAACAACACAAAGCTTAGTATTATATCTTTATTTCCTTTTAATTATTATTTTTGAGAGAATTAATCATTTCCCCAGTAGTTTGGTACATATGCAGTTATTACTATACTGTAGTTAGGTACCTACCACTGTTCTCACTATATGATGTTTCTGTACCTAACACAGTTGAGAGTTATTGCCCCTATCTAACATGATGTAAAGAGTGAGGGTTCTTTAATTTTTTAGTGTTATTGCTTTTATTCAGTGGTTGACATTTTTTTTGTCATTATTTAATCAGGTCATGAAAGTGACAAAATCCATGTGTAAATTTTCCATATATATTTAAATCCATGATCAAGCTATGTCAGAATTCGACCCTTAAAAAGGTCACAGGGACGAGTTTTGCGTAATAGGGAGACTTTATTAGTCTATATTGTACCCATGAATTATACCAGATAATAAACTGGAATGAAAATATGCATACCAAATGAATAGTTCTTCTGAGTATGTTATCTTTATTGTTTTTTTTTTTTTCATGTGTATTTCAGTTTTCATAAACCTTTTCTTTTAGGCGAATTTAATTTTCCAACACTTGAAATTACATTACCTGTTATTACATTACTTAAAATAAGTGCATGTAAAAATTTCATTAAATATATTTTCTCTTGACAAAATACAGATATACATGAATAAGTTTTCTTGATAGTGATACCTACCAATACCCAACCTTTCCTTAACTCTACTTACCTCCCTCAGTTTCTTTGCATACTTTTGTCTGTATTTAATACCTTTCTTCTAGAGTTTAATGATATATCCCAAGTTTAATGAGGAAAGAAGGGACAAATTTACTTCATTCTTTCGACATAAAACATCATGATATTCTTGGAACCTACACAACAACCTGTTGTCTCCTTGTCACTTTGTGATTTAAATTATTAGTATCAAAAACAGATTTTGCAGGGAACAGTCATTTTAGGAAAGACACAACTTACAAAGTGTAAAACTCTATATATATATATATATATATATATATATATATATAGAGAGAGAGAGAGAGAGAGAGAGAGAGAGAAAGGGAGCTAACTCTTCTTGTCTATAAATGCAAATTATACAAACACTGACGGCATCAGTATATACTCACAATGATGGGAATTAACCTTATCAAATTTACTCAAATTATAAATTGCTTTGCACATGGCGCAAAGATTTTGTTGATTAAAATATTTTGCAAATTATTTATTTGTATGTATCTATGTTAGTAAATGTTCTGGATCAAGTTTGTGTAATATCAAATGGTATTTGGTAGAAGAAAAGTCTTTCTGAACATGTAAAACACCTATTTATGAAAAGTTACACTTAATTTGCTGATGGAAAAAAATAGGTAACTTGCTGAGATGGCAGTTCTTAATCAACACCAATAATTTATTACAGTTTGTTTGACTATCAGTTATTACTTTTAAATATCACTTTTTTTCCCTTTGATTCCATTGATTGACTGAAGTTTTGCTGTGTGGAATTTTTTCCTTCTTGATTGCCCACATCAAATTCAATGTACTGCCAAAATTTATAACAGGTAATATAATCAAGACAACTTCATTGTTGCCTAATTAATAACAGGTAATATAATCAAGACAACTTCATTGTTACCTAAATTTATAACAGGTAATATAATCAAGACAACTTCATTGTTGCCTAAATTTATAACAGGTAATATAATCAAGACAACTTCATTGTTGCATAAGATCCATTTTCATTGGTGAAATCAGGTAGTTCAAAACTAATTTTTTTATATTTCACATGGTCATGTGACCCGTGAAATCTACCTTTATTTGAAGTCCAGTGTCCTTGTTCATATGCAGACTTATTTGTGAACAGGCATGGCTCGGTTTTAGTTTGACCAAGTGGTCTAAAGCTCTCACCTTTACCGATCACTGCTATCTCACCTCTGTCAGCAGGGGATCAAATCTCAAGCACAGCCAATATGGGTATGTGTGAAAGCTTTTGGGTAGTTTCCCATGGGTCAGTTGTTCTTAAAGGGGTTCTTCCTCCACCAGTTATATTGGCCACCATTTACAGCCTATCATGTGCTGAAAAATGGCATTAAACCACCAACAACAAGTCTTAGTCTTTAACTCATTAATTAAAGCAGCTGTTTTGTCTTTCTCAGATGAAGCAAGTCTTGAAGGAGGCAAGAGAGGAGTGGAACAGAGAACATAACATGGAGCTGTCAATCAACACATCGAGTGCTGAGGTTTCTCAGAGTCTGCTTAAGGAGGTCAGTACCACTCACAACAATAAAGTCTGGACATGGTCATCACTTCTTTCACCCCACCATATTAGTGGAAGGGTAGTGTAGTGTCACCCTTGCAGAGATGCCAGCCTTAACATATTTTGTGGAATTAATAGACGAGTAAATTTTGAACAAGAGGTTTCAGTGTTGACAGAGTAGAATAGCACTAATATGATAAACTGTTATATAGAATTTAGTTTATCAGTCTACACAAAAATAGAATGTACATAACAAGAAACTAACTGTTTGGCTATAAATAGGTGAATGATGATGGCTGAAGCAAAGAGGAAAAACATATGCAGATAATTCATGATTAATTCTTGTTATAATTCAGTAGGGCAGGGGGTCTCCAACTCAAACCATCCTGAGGGACGCATGAGGCCATTTTCAATGGTCCAAGGGCTGCATCACCTTTTGTTTATCTCTCATGACACCTTGTGATGCCGGTCATTTTGCGGGCCACAGGATATGGCTTGGCAGGCCAAGTGTTTTAGCCCTGCTTTATGGTAACTGACATCTGTAGTCTGAAATTGGAGGAATGGATGCACCATTTATTCTCGTTGGCTTTCATTTGTTACTGAATGTATAGATGTATGTATAGGCTTCAGTGGTGTATCAACCACCCAAGCATCCCCTGCAATGGGGGAGTGGGGACAGAATTAACGGGGACCTGAAACAGTACCCCCTCCTTGCGACAAAAATCACTATGACACAAATTTATGGACAGTAACCTCATAGGAAAAATATCTTTCTCTTGCAAACTTTTCATCACAATACATAAAAGTATCATCTCCAGTAGTGTAAACAGAGTGACAAACATTTCACTTTACAGGTAGGTATGTCTGATAGTGACTATAGCATTTCTGCCTATTGCTTCAGTCATGGATACCATCAAAGTTGTTTTTTGGGAACTACCTCAAGAAAAACATCCAATCATGGACTAGGTCTTTCCACATACAAGTAATGTATTTGAGGACAGGATTGGGCATTTCTACACACAAGTAATGCATTTGAGGGCAAGAACAAGCATTTCCACACACCAAAAATGCATTTGAGGGCAAGAATAAGCATTTCCACAAACCAGTAATACATTTGAGGGCAAGAATAAGCATTTCCACACAACAATAATGCATTTGAGGGCAAGGATAAGCATTTCCACACACCATTAATGCATTTGAGGGCAAGAATAAGCATTTCCACACACCATTAATGCATTTGAGGGCAAGAATAAGCATTTGCACACACCAGTAATGCATTTGAGGGCAAGAATAAGCATTTCCACACACCAGTAATGCATTTGAGGGCAATAATAAGCATTTCCACACACCAAAAATGCATTTGAGGGCAAGAATAAGCATTTCCACACACCAATAATGCATTTGAGGGCTGGCATGGGCATTTCAACACACCAATAATGCATTTGAGAGCTGTCATTGGCATTTCTACACACCAATAATGCATTTGAGGGCAAGAACAAGCATCTCCACACACCAATAATGCATTTGAGGGCTGGCATGGGTATTTCCAAATTGACATGGATTGCTATCATTGCATAGTTTGGGAATGTAAAACAGAGCATGTTTTGTAATTTTTTTCTTATAATGAGATAAAAGCTGTTCAGCATGTAGCTCAATGCTGTGATAAGAGATGTACCTACTGATAGTGCATAGTAGACTAGGATACATCCATTATGTTTCAAGGGAAGGTAGGATATTTATTCATCTCTAACAATTTTATTCACAAATACAGCAATATTTCTGTAATGTTATTTTCATTAAGGCAAAACCTATTACGTTGCCTCCTCTGCTAACTAACTCTGGTAGTACTTTCTAAAATGTCTGATTGCAGGTATTTGTGTTGTGTATTATGCAGTTCATCCCTAAAAAATAAAGTATTTGTTCTTGAGATGTTTTTTCTTAATATAGTCAGGCTGATCGTTCATGAACCATTCATGGTTGAGAAGAAAATTGGACAGACATGTGTGATTATGATTAGTTCAGTTATACATCATGATGACATTCATGTACTTTGCGTGTCCCCTAAAAAAGGGTTAAGAAAATAAATTGTACTTATTTAAAAAATGTAACAGTAGCATATTATAAAGATTCAGCAGTTATTATTAACTGGCAACACAAATTCCAGTCTTCGATGTTTTTGTACAAGAGACTAAATTTATTGCTATCCTTTAAAAAAATCAGTATATATTAATGCTGATTTCTTCTAAATTTTTGTTTTGGCACAAATCATAGCAGGGAACTTTTGTGCTGTCTTTAAATCATGTAAAACTGGTATTAGTATGTATTCCCATATATGTTGGCTTAAGTACATCCAAGACAGCCTAATTCAATATTGAGGTAATAGTCCCTGATTTGTTGTCATAACTGGATGTTACAAACCTGGCTACTCACCATTAGATTATTTCAAGATGATCCCATAATTCTTGGGAGTGCGGGTCCCATACTGCACAAGAATTTGAAAATTGGCCTTAGTAGATGCTTATGAAAATTCTTGACATTTTGTGAGAAAGATGATAGGCCTAAAGTACAGTTTGCACTGATGAATATCTTTTTAATGTGAAGGTTCCATTTTGGGTCACTAATAATTGTGATGCCTAAATATTGTACCAAATATATTCTGCACATGCTCAAATCTGCCATTGAATAATGCACTGGTATATCTGGGTGTTTGCATATTATTATGAGTAATAAGTAGAAAAAACAGCATCAACCCTGATCTTTTGGTGCAGTGCACAATGGCAGATGATCTGTGTTGTTTGTAGTTGAACTACAGTGAGTATTTATTGCGTCTGGTTGAGATTTTATTTTAAAGTTCCTTTATAGGAATGCGAGATATTAATTTTATGAGATTTTGCTTTTTTCATTTTCACTATATTGCAGTGTTAGAGCTTGAATCACATTCCACGTTTCCATATCCATTACAGATCAGACTTTATTTATAAATGTGAAAAGAAAACAATTCAGCTCAGCATGTAGTGTTTGAATTAAGAAAGATTGTGAAAACTGAAGTTAAAACTGATAGAAAAAGTACCATGGTTGCTTTTTACTCCAAAGTTCCTTGATTGCAGTATAATAATGATAATGAGGACTTTGTGTAGCGCCTAATCTTTAGAAGTTCTTAGTGCTTTACAACATTAGACAACACCTGTAGGATAAAAAACATATAATGATATGATTACAAAAACAAACACCATGAAATTAGAAAACATTAAAAAAACATGCTGAGAATATTTAAGGTATAGACTTATAAATGTTACTGGTAGAGAAATATTTTAAAGTTGATATTTTCCTCTCTCACATACAAATACAGATGATAAATAAAGTAGATTCTAGTGCTGTATATAATCCAGTGACTTGCAGTGTTGAACATTTGATAATTTTGCAGATGTTGCACACATGACCAAGTACATTGCTATAGGTCGATATGGCATGGTATTCATGAATTTCAAAAAACCAGAAGGGTGCTAGTGTTTAATGAGAAAATTTCTAGGTACTGGCTGTGCCACAAGTTGAGGAACCAGTCATCCACAACAAGGAGTTTCAGCATTTGCTGATTTACAGTATTTGATTACTCTTTGCACCAACAACATGGCTGTACTTAAGTTTAAGTATTTGTTTCTATTATCAGGAGTTGGAAAACCTTAAACTTCAGACTGAGGAGATGCAATCAGAACTGCTAAAGAAGGAAGAAAAATGGATGGAAGAACGCCAGGAACTAATCATGCAGAAAGATGGCGAGCGGAAAAAAGCGTTGAGAGAAGTACAGGACCAGCATGAGAATGAGTATCGTCAGTTTATAAATGAGCATCAAGATACACTTACACAGGCATTAAGGTCTGCTAGGGAACAACACAATAAAGAGAAGGTATGGGACACCAGGGTATGTTTTGAGTTTATATTTTGGGGAAAATATGTTATCTCTTGATTAAAAGACATCTTTCCAACTGTGTCATATACTTGCAAACCAAATATAGGTAATTTTCGGATGCACTTTCATACTGAATATTAAGACATAATATTAAATGGATACAGTACAGTGATATCTTTCTTTTTGTTTGCTTTTGAATGTTTTTTTATTGTGTATTATATCTCATTGTCTGTATATATTTATGCTAGTCTGTGTCCATCTTAAACCAGAACCTGAGCTTGATCTCTGTGTTTTAGATTGAGTTGGAACAGAGATTTGAAGCTGAGATACGAATCCTGAAGCAGAAAGAAACACACCTACAGCAGCAGCTTAAAGATGCTCTCAATACCAGCCAGGTAAGCTGCAAGAGTCCCATGAATGGGGTTTTCTGCCGTTGCTTGATAATCTCCATAGGTTTTCATACTTCACACCAGTTATTAAGAAGCTAAGACAATTCATTTTTGAGCACGCTTGCTCACTGCTGTGACGATGGGCTCAAGGTCACAGTCACAACATTTATATGAAGATTTTGGTTAAAGTTTTTCTTTTGCTTATATTTTCTAAATCCCATGATGGATTTTTGTATTTACTTGGGATGAATCATTATGAAGCTAAGAAAGTTCATTTTGGATTTGTACTTTGATATATTTACTGTTTCATTTCAATAAATTGCAGGATACCTCTGAGAGCTTGTCTGTCTTTGAGAAGGAGAGAATCATGTGGTTTGAGGAGCGTGAGAAACTTTGTCAGGATATTGCAGAGAGGGAAGCACTCCTGGGGAAAGCTGATCAACATCTTTCGAAAGAGATCGAAAAACTGAAAGGCGAGTTTCAGTCTGCATATCAGAGACGTCTTGAGAATGAAATGGCCACATACAGACAAAAGCTTGAGACTGAGTTTACAAGAAATCAAAGTAGTGAGCAAAGGGCAAGACTTCAGTTGGAAAAACAATTGAGTGAGGTCAATTCTGAGTTAAAGAAACTGAAAGATCAACAGTATGAAGATACGGAAAAGTATCTGAAGGAAATTCAGGACTTGAAATCTGAATTAAATGACAAGATTGAAAAGATTGTCAATTTGGAAACTACAAAAGTCGAACTGAAAAAGGAACAGGAATTTACAGAAATGTTGAAACAGCAGCTTGAGGACGCTAAAGATAAGACAAAGAAGAGCCAGAGAGAAGTTGAAGAGAATCAAGTTAAAATTCATAAATTGGTTCAGAATTTAGATATACTTCAATTAGAAGTTAAGAGGACTAAAGAAGAGAATGCAGCTCTTGTGAAAAAGATGGAAAGCCAGGAGAGTACTCTTCGTGAAGAGCTAGCTCAGCAGAAACAGAAATATGAGGAAACTAATGCAAAACTGTCAAAAATGGATAAAGTTCTGCACGACATTAAAACCAAATATAAAGTAGGCCTGGAAAACTTGAGGAAATCTTTCGAGACTGAGAATGGTGTTGCCATGGAAACCATGAAAAACAAGATGGTGGAGTTACAGAAGAAGCATGTAGAGATATTGGATGCACAGAAGAGAAAGCACAGCAAGGAAAAAGAAGAGTTGGCACGTCAAATCTTGATGCAAAACCAGCGCACAGTGACCACCACACCTGTGCAGGTAACTAATTGAAGACATGAACAGCCATTTGTATTTCTCTGGATTTTTTTATTATCCTTGGTACAGGATTTTTGTTTAGGTTTTACTTCTTAATTTAAAAGTATTACAATAAACACAGTATTGATCACTTTTCACTCTTGTCTTTATAGTTTCCTTTAACTTGTATCCTATCACACTCAGTAATTTTGAGATATTATGAGATTAGGCATGCTGTGCTATAGAGAATTACCCTGTTATTTTATTATTAAATCCCCTATTATGTATATCAGTGTTTATGGGTACAAGTTAAGTAATATGACTCAGAGGTATTATGCAGGTCATAATAGCCCATACATTTAAGCTTTGATGTAAAAGAAATGACTGTCTCTGGATTATTTTTTGATGTATAGAATGTGGAAATATTAATATTTTACCACATTTTTCTGTTAATAGACAGAGGATGAAGACTTAGATGAAGAAATGGTGCAAGAATTAAGGGACCAATATTTGGTGACAGTTAATAAGATCAAAGGTGGGTATTTAGAGAAATATGCTGTTAAAAAAAATATAGTTGGACCCACATTTTTAGCATCACTTTAAATGCTTGTAGTTTAGGAATGTTGATTGTCAGATGTCCTCAGACACTTATGGTATCCAGGGTCCAGGTTATGGGTCATGTTCTGCATTAATATCATGATTTCTTCAAACACTTGTAATATACAGCACCCAGGTTATAGGTCATATTCTGTCCTAATATCATGATTTCTTCAAACACTTGTAATATACAGCACCCAGATTATGGGTCATGTTCTGTCCTAATATCATGATTTCTTCAAACACTTGTAATATACAGCACCCAGGTTATGCGTCATGTTCTGTCCTAATATCATGATTTCTTCAAACACTTGTAATATACAGCACCCAGATTATGGGTCATGTTCTGTCTTAATATCATGATTTCTTCAAACACTTGTAATATACAGCACCCAGATTATGGGTCATGTTCTGCCCTAATATCATGATTTCTTCAAATACTTGTAATATACAGCACCCAGATTATGGGTCATGTTCTGTCCTAATATCATGATTTCTAAAAACACTTGTAATATACAGCACCCAGATTATGGGTCATGTTCTGTCTTAATATCACATCAGACACTTATAAGGGCCTAGGTTGTGGGTTATATTCTTTTCCAATATCATGATAGTTATTGTCTGTATCAAGCTATTTGAACTGTAGGTTTTTAAGAGAATATACACAGATGGGCCTTAAGTTTCCAAAATGAGTCATAATTTCTTTTTGATAGTATATTTCAAAGATTGCTTTTAATTTACCTCCAGAAACATAAAGAAAAATAGAACTATTGTTAGAAAGGATCTATAGAATACATTGAATATACATTTTTTTAAATATATTCTTTGATATATATGTTGGCGCTGTCTTGGCAAAAACATGAGTGTTCTCTTTTGTTTCTCCGAGTGTGGCTGTTTGACTGTTACATCTGTTGATACTTAGGATTAATGGTACAGATCGAAACATAATGGAATATCAGACCCTGTACTCCATTTGAGCAAGTCTAGCTGTTTACATTTGTGTTCCTTATATACACAAGCAAATAAGGATAATTGATAAGGATCTCTTCAGTCACTTAATCATTGATTGACTAAATGTTAAAGGTTAAAGAGGTTAAGAAAACAGTGGGGAAGAGTTGGTGTAGTCAAGGTAGAAAGTTGGATATAATCAGTCATGTGCTTGTCTAATATGAAATTTACAAAGTGAAGCAGATAGTGATATTTTATCATAAGTAAGGTATGTATGTATGTTTGTATGTATGTGTATGTATGTATGTATGTACGTATGTACATATTTATGTATGTATGTATGTATGTATGCATGTATGTATGCATGTATGTATGTACATATGTATTTATGTATGTATGTATGTATATATGTACGTATGTATTGAGTTTGACAGCACATTAGCACAATCCAGGCTTTAGAGTGCCAAGCAAATTCAAGGTAGCAAAACATATAAAAGCAAAAAACCTTGCTAAAATCCTCAGGAAAGAGAAATTCCTGCCAAAAGTAAACAATGAGACAAAAGACAAAGATGTTGCATGAGCTCCCAGAGAATGGCATGCCAAACAAAGATAAAGGAGAAAAATGGTAAAATCTTTCAAATACAAGGCCAGAATAATTTTACATGATCAGCACTTGTTAAAAACTGCATGGCGTTCTTAGTTGGAACAACATCATAGGATGCAACCTAAGACAAAATGTTTGCTGCCATTAGTCACCTCTTGTGAGATGCATAATGCACATCAGGTCTATTCTACATCTTTGATTCTGCAGGAAGAAATATGTAAGGAAAACATCAACCTTTAATTTCACTTTGAAAATTGCACTTGAAATTAGCTTTTACTAAAACTTAGTTTCATTAAATGACATTTCAGTCCCTATGTTAATATACATTGGATTAAAAAAGGAAATACATTCAAATGTTATCTATATGACACAAATCATTGCCACTAAAAACCTGTTATTAAGGTCAGTGCCAAATCAATACATTAAGTTTATGAAGAATTCATTCCCATTTGTGGCAGTATATAAAAGCGAAACAAATGCCATATAAAGGCGACAAGACTACATTCGATTTGAACATACTTCTGGTTACTGTGCAGAGTGCTAGAAAATTTCTTTTCCTTAAATCTGACAAGTTTAAAACTTGTTGGGCAAATGCACTTCTCCATGAGCACATCATGTCAGTCAAGCTTTTTGCTGTTCAAATATTTGTGTGCTTTTAATTCAATATTTGTCACCATCAGTATCAACACTTTTGGGATTGTAATCAGATTTTTTGTATCTTCCAGATTGTTATACATCAGCCGAATATTTATTGGTAGAATTCCCATTTTGTTGTGTAAACCATCAAAGAGTGTGAACCATCATATTGTGTGAACCATCGTAATGTGTGAGCCATTGTAGTACTTCTCATCTGTGTGAGATACAATGGTAGTGGACTGCTTACAAACTAATTGTAGACAAGTGAAAACCAGTCCCTTACCTGTACAGTAGTGGTTAGAAATTGATCATTATCTCTTGTGTTAATTAAATACCAATATAAAAGTAGTTACAAATCTATCTTTATCTCAGAATTAATTAAATAATTATTCAAATTATTCATATGTTCATTCATTGATTCAAGTGTAAAGTCCAAAAATCAACATAACTCAAAGGTGTTTACTTTTGGTATTCAGCTTAGTGAGAATTTAAACACCAGGAGATAAAAACATGTTTCATGTATATTTTACAATTTATTCAGTTGCAAGAAATTTATATTTTAATCTATTAAGTCATATGTTGAATCAGATTTCAGTACCAGATTGCCCAAATGGGGTCTGTTCATGATTTATTAAAGCAATGTTTGGTTTGACCAGAAAAATGCACTTTTCTGTGCATAGTTTAAAGCAGAAAGTAAACACATTTAAGCTGAAAACAGAACGTAAACACGTAATTTTGACAATTTAGACTTTACACTTAAAACAGTGAATAAAGAACAAAAGGATTATTGGAATGATCATTCAGTTAAAGCTGAGATAATCCCTTGCCTCTCCACAGATAAAGAGGTATTTCTAACCAGATGGTTGTACTTATGCAGGTAAGAGGTCAGTCCACCTATCAAAACAATCTGAGAATAATATATGAGCATTATACACTACCTATGAAATAATCCAGTACATAATTCAGATATGCATTCAATGGGTTTTTCATCTGCACAGTTGAGGGACAAAGCTGAACTGAGTTTATTCTACTTACATACCTTAGATCTGTATTTAATAACATAGGTATCATCATGATTTTGTGAAACAACTTGCCTTTTATATCTTAGAAATTTTTTATAAATGATCAGTAAGTTGATGGACAAACAACAAACTACCGTGACTCCAGCAAAAATAATAATTTTATCAATAGCAGTATGCATAGCGCATTTGTTTATTGTGCTTAAATAGGTATTGTTTTAATTTAAAAGACATGTCTTAAATATGTAAAGTTTTTATATTCATGCTGAAAAATTAATAAGGTGCTCCCTGTTGTGAAACTTGACATTTCGTAGTGAAGAGGTTTATTTGCTTGGCAAGTTCAATGAGATGCAGTACAAGTAAAATATATTTTACTTTTCCATAGGGAAAGTGGCAAGAATGAAATTTTCCAGCCCTACACACACATATCTTATGCAATGTGAATTTAGACCAATAAAATGTAATTTTATGAAATGAATTATGAAATGCCATGGCAGTAGTGACATGCAATAAATTTTATGATATTTCTCTCATTTCAGGTGACGTGATGAAGCATATCACAGAAACTAATGTGAGGGCTGCAGAAACTGTCAAACAAGAAATGCTGAGAGAGAGGACTTCCACATTTCAGCAAATTAAGGATTTTTATAAGGGCAATATTCGCAAAATATTTGAAACTGAAGTCATTGGGTACGTATACCTGCATGTTGCCACCTTTTTAATAAAAGAAATCTGCAAGAGACAGGAATTTGGAAGCTACAGGGGAAGCCAGACAGTAACGCTATTATTATATATAACACAAAGTCAGATATGCTGATTATGTTTTTATTTTAGATTTCTTTTCTTCCTGACACTATACAAGACATCAGTCAGGCTCACAGTCATGTAAAATAATTCAGTAAAGTTAAAGAAACCTCTAAAGATCATAATTAGTAATGTTACATAGCCAGGATTAATTTTCATGAAACATTTGGCTGTCATAATCTTGACTGTTATGTAAATTGGAAGGTTTTAAAATTACTGCCATATTTTGACTGTCATTTTGTTTATTTTCCACCACTACCACCCCTCCTCTCTCCCAATACCTATATGTGTTTCATGGAATCTTTTTTCATTCTCACTCTAACATGGTTTGATACATAACATGGTCAGTAGCAGTGGACCCCTGTTACTTGTTCAGGCACGAATAAACAGTAACAAGAAAGAGTGAAAACAACAAGCTTTGAAAAATATAATAATTTATTTCCCTGGAAAAAGTCTATAAAAATGAAAAAATATGAACATATGGTTTTAAGAATCAAATCCAGAAATAATCCAAAAATAATCCACAAATAAAATTTTAATAGTTCTAATAATAAAATGTTCTAATGATTTCAAATTCAAGTCCCGATGAAGAATCCACGATGGAATATGACAACATGTGCTGTAACCTGTAGTGTGTTGAAACCTACAGTTCTTTGTAGAAACAAGAAATATCACTCTGGTTTTGGAAATCCAGATAAATTCTTATAAGACCTGTCTTCTTTCAAGAATTTCATATGAGCACACATATTTTTCCAGGAAAAAAGAATTAATCCTTTTGAATCAAAATAATTTGAAATAACTCCAAAGGGCACAACTGTCACTTTATAGTGTAAGAGCCTAACTTAGATTATCTCTCTAAAACAAAGGTTATAATATATTCTAAAATGCAGTTTTGAAAATCCCCAAGTTGCGAAATCGAAAGGGGGTTATCAGGATCATGTGATCTTGTTTATATCACGTACGCCTAAAGTGACCCTAACAAAAACCAATCATTTTACTCTAAGAAATAAAATTTATTTTCATTCTCACTCTAACATGGTCAGTAGCAGTGGACCCCTGTTACTTGTTCAGGCTCGAATAAACAGTAACACAAGAAAGAGTGAAAACAACAAGCTTGAAAAATATAATAATTTATTTCCCTGGAAAAAGTCTATAAAAATGAAAAAATATGAACATATGGTTTTCAGAATCAAATCCAGAAATAATCCAAGAATAATCCATGAATAAAATTTTAATAGTTCTAATAAGAAAATGTTCTAATGATTTCAAGTTCAAGTCCCCATGAAGAATCCACGATGGAACATGACAACATATGCTGTAACCTGTAGTGTGTTGAAATCTACAGTTCTTTGTAGAAACAAGAAATATCACTCCAGTTTTGGAAATCCAGATAAATTCTTATAAGACCTGTCTTTGTTCAAGAATTTCATATGAGCACACATATTTTTCCAGGAAAAAAGAATTAATCCTTTTGAATCAAAATAATATGAAATAACTCCAAAGGGCACAACAGTCACTTTCGAGTGTAAGAGCCTAACTTAGATTATTTCTCTAAAACAAAGGTTATAATGTATTCTATAATACAGTTTCGAAAATCCCCAAGTTGCAAAATCGAAGCGGGGGGAGGGGGGTCAGGATCATGCAATCTTGTTTATATCACGTACGCCTAAAATGACCCTAACAAAAACCAATCAATTTACTCTAAGAAATAAAATTTTAAAAAATTGTTTACATCTTAAACCATGTAGTCTCATCATGGCCTCAACAACAACCAATCTCCTTTTAAAATAAAAATAGAACTTATTTACATGGCTGCTACTAATTTTGTTACAAGGTCAGGATCTAGGTCAACACCTGGTGTTTACTAAAACGAACAGTCAGGGTACACTATTTTCTGGAAAAAGCATGAGTTCCACAAACTGAACTACATTATTTTGACATTTAATGCAATTTAAATAAGTAAAAAGATTTTAAAACTTACAAACAATTAAATGAGATATAATTAAATCAAACATACATAACACCCCAACTATTTCATCAGAGGCAGCTTCCCCTATAATTATTAAAGCAATATTATAATTATTTTAAAATAAACCAGTTTTTCCCCTTCAAGTTTGATGAAATTTAAGGAAACAAACAACAAAATTTAAATTCCTTTTCTCTGTCCCATAGTTCTAAGAGTTATCACATGAGTTGTTTTCCCACACTATTCCCCCACCCACCTACCTCATTTTCTCCCACAGATGGGACATTATTTAGTATATTAACCATCCTCCATCGTGTCCATTCATACATAACACATGAATATATTAGACATCTATCCTGCCCATTGACACTTAACACGTGAATATATTAGCCAGCCTCCAACCTGCCCATTGATGCATAAGACATGAATATATTAGCCATCTTCCATCCTGTTCATTGACACATAACACACATATATTAGCCATCCTCTCCTCCCTCCCGACCATTGACACATAAAATCATGCATATATTAGCTATTTCCTATCCTATCCATTCACACATAAGACATGAATATATTAGACATCTATCCTGCCTATTGACACTTAACATGTGAATATATTAGCCATCTATCCTGCCCATTGACACATAACACACACATATATTAGCTATCCTCCATCCTGCCCATTGACACAAAACACACAAATACATTAGCTGTCTTCTGTCATATCCATTCACACATACCCCATGAATATATTAGTCATCTATCCTGCCCATTGACACATGACACGTGAAAATGTAAGCCATCTTCTTCTCCCTACTGCCCATAGACAGTAACACACAAATATATTAGCTATCATCCATCCTATCCTTTCACATATAACAGTTGTATATATTAACCATCCTCCATCATGCCCATTCACACATAACGCATGAATATATTAGCCATCCTCCATCCTGCCCATTTACATATAACGCAGTAATATATTAGCCATCCTCAGTCCTGCCCATTCACACATATATAAGTATCCACATTTTGTTTCTGGCAGAAACCCAAGATTAATTTTATATTTATACATTTTTTTATTAAGCAGATGTTGTCAATATTCTTTATTATATTGTTTATCATGTTCATTCATCTGCTTGTTTATGCAAATGTGTGTCAGTTAATTACAACTTTGTCTACCACAGTTTAGAAAAGTTCATTTTATTTGATATGAAGTTTAACAAGGAAGAATGGACGACATCACAGGTTTCAGATCCTGCATGCAGCCTCAAGAGACAGGAAAAAAGATAGGGACTGAGAGGTATAAGTTTGTACTTGAGTTCCATCCACAGAGAGGAATTATTTTTTGTTATATTTCATGAAGATGAGTTAATTTGTGATTACAAAGTTTCAGGTCCTGAATGGAGCCCAGTTGTAGGCCATTGCTGATGAAGGGTATGTGTGTCTGTAAAAAGTCACATTTTCATAGATAATGAAGTAGATATTTGTGATGGCTTTCATCTATATTTGCATTCTGTTTTACAGATCAAACATTGAATCGAAGCTTGCAGCTGTAGAAGAGGCCCTTGAAAATTTGGCAAGTAATCCAAATTCTCGATCAGCAACTCCAAAATCAGGAGAGTTCCTTCCTGATAAAAGCTTCGAAAGGGATAACTACACTCGAGATGCTGGAATTTCCCCAAGGAGCCCCAAAAGGGTCACACTAGTTCTTGATGACAGAGAGAAAATGGGAAGGGAGGTAACTCAATCAGTCTCAGAAAGAGGGAGGTCAATGATAAATACTCCTGAGAAAGACCGAAGCCGCAGTGTGTCAACAGGAAGAACACGAGAAAAGAACAGGGACCGTTTTGATGATCGTTCCAAATTTTCCGATCCACGATTCAATGAAGGGAAGAAATCCTCACGGGTAATTATTTCTACTAAAGATATTCATGCTGGCAAATATGCCCAGCTGGCTGGGAAGGAGAGTGAGTCAGCAGAAGTACCAAAAATTCCTAACATAGGATTTAGGGCAACAAGTGTTACCTCCCATGTTGAATCCAAGAACATGTCTTCCCCTGTGTACAGGCCAGTGTCTGTACCAGATCTTAGCTGTGATGAAAATGATGCTCGTTTGAAAGACAATTTTCTATGGATGAGTTCTGCTGATCCACAGCTTAGTGATAGATACAAATATACCTCATTAAAAGAGAGCTTAAAGGAACCAACAGGAACAAATCTGAAAAGATCAAATAGCAAGTCGGAAACAGATTTGCATATTCTTGAGGATTTTGCCTTGTCTCAGTATGACCTTACAGCATCTGATACTAGTAAAGATTCCCCATTTCCAGATCGAAGTAGGTTACACGATGCTGGAGAATCTCCAATGACCACTCCACGAAAATTCCGTCCCAAATCCTGCTTGGATTTTACCAGAGATGGTCAAGATACGACAAGTACTGAATCAACAGATCACACATTACATCACCTTTCTCCGTCTAGGCAATTTTCCACCCCCACATTTTCAAAGCAGAATTTGCCACTTATTCAATTTGGGAAACTTCGTACATTAAACACTATCGCAAATAAATCAGGGATTGATTCAGACAAAACTGGCAAACTAGGTCTGTCAGAAAAGGCTCGCACTTACAAACCATTGTCCCTATCAACCAGAATACAGATGGATCTGTAAGCCTCCATAATAATTTGTCATAGAGATCTGTATTTCTATGGGATCAAGTCTTGCATGAATTGAATACATTGCTTTCATGCTTTAAACATAAAAATATATCTTTAATCCATGAAGAAAGTAGGAGCACTGATTTATTTCCGATCAAATTACCAACTTGATATCGAAGTATTTGCCCCTAGATTTTTATTTGAATGCTAGTATTAGAATCTAATTTTAAAGTGTGCAAATAATTTTAATTAGTTAATATTTCTGCTGGCTGACTTGAAGAGTTTTCTACCTTTTATGCCATCATGAATTGAAATTTTTTAATAGGCAGTTTGACAGAAATCTTACTCATGTTGATAACAGGATCATAGTTTACTAACTTCAAAATGTTTGCCAATAGATCTGACCAGGAAATCATAAAATTGTTGAGCTTGAGATTGCGCTTGAGAGTTTGTCAACCAGTCACAAGTCATTTTACCTTTAAAATGCCTCGATTGACTTGTAGAGGTAACTTAATTTCAAACTCAGCCTCAGAGTTTTATAGTTTCCAGATGAAGAAAGAAAAGTTTAATTCATAGACAGAGTTTGAAGAATCACATTCTTTCTTTAGTAAACTTAAACTTGACATACTGTGCATGATTTTTTTGTCATACAGAATCTGTTGCCTTTTATATTGAAGATATTCTTGGGCTTAGGATTTTTCCATTTTAGTTTGTCTTGAAAACTTGTCCACTGAATGAAGTAGTTAAATATGATGCTACTTTGAGCCCTGAATGCCATTTATGTTGTTAAAAACTTCTTTATCTTGAAAACTGAATTACCTCTCTGAAACCTTACAAAAGTGAGTATTCTTGCAATTATGATGTATATAGTTGAACTCCAAAAGCTTTAGATACATGTACAAATCTTTCCAGGTCATGTCTATCTTTACTAAGATCTTGTTAATACGTATGTGACATGACTTTGACTGAATTCATGTCAAACATGTTTGTAAAATTCAAAATTAGCACAGGGCAGACTATTGCACATTGCAAAATGAGCTGAAACTGGTTAGGTTATTTTTCAAACTTAAGTACAATATATACATATCTCAATAAACTTAATATGTGAAACTATTCTTTTCCAAAGAAATCAACATTCCTTCCTTTTGTGAACAGTTGACATGAGTGCATGGACATACTGATCTTGAATGCAGTCAGACCTGTTTAACAAAAATACCATTAGTATAATTAGGCACACATGTTAAAGTAGACAAAATGAAGTTTGGAATGAGTGTTTGTATGAATATATAGATGATCAGATTTCATTCCATAATAGAAATTTTTCACATTTATAAGGATTTTAATTTTTGGGGAATGAGACCTTTTGGGACATTAGAACCTGAGCTTATTTTCATCTAAACAACATAACATACTTCTGGGGGCCCCAAGTGGCTGAGTGGTCTAAAGTACTCACCGATACGGATCACTGCCATCTCACCTGTCTGTGTGGGTTTGAATCTCGGGCTTGGCCAATGTGGGTACTAGTTTTGATAACAAAATACTCTTTGCATTTATTCAGATGTTTCAAAAGTTAGAACGGGTTGGGGTTGAATGGTTAATGATTCAAAATAAATATTTCATAATTACTTGATGCCAGGGTGGCATAGGTGTTAGCATGCTGTTACCATGTATCTAAGTTTGAATCCTATCAAAACTTTTATCCTCTGTAGTCTTATTTTGAGCAAAGTATTTTGCCTTAGCATGATGTAACCTTTGATGCCATTAAACATCAATCAACAAACCATAGTGGTATCATAATGAAGACAATACAATCAAGATATGCTTCTTTAAAATTGAATATTTTATTAATTCTGTTCAGTAGTATTCATTTTTTTTAAAAATATGCCTTTTCATCAAAATATTAAAATAATCTTGCTGGCTATTAGTGAATAAAACTGTAATTAACAAATATTCATTCTCAGTTTAAATGCGTTCACATCATCATTTTTCGTCTGTTTTGATGAATTACATTTTGCTGTAATTCAGTTTCCAAAGGGAAGGAATGGTAACAGATAATCTGTTGATACTATTTCATGCAGCATGGTCTTTTCAAACTAGAGCTGGGGATATTTGTTTCCCACTGGTAATGACATGTTAGAAATGACAATTGTTGCTGGGTCATTACAATTTAATATAAAATGTGATTACAAAATTTGACACTCGTACAGTGTATGAACAAGTAAGAAATTTTCAAAGTTTTTTCAGCTGTATAAATGCATGAATCATTGTTTGCAATGAAACATTCAGTGGAGAAGGTTACTGACCTAAAAAAAATATAACTTTATTGATAATCTTTTAGACCCTGGATTTGATTGATTACTTGTCATTGTCTTTTTTGTTTTAAATAATTTACAGCCAAATTGTGTACAAATTAGAAAAAATAAAATATTTCCTTATTTTTTATATAGTTATGCGCAAGAGATTGTAGCCATATTGTAAGGCATGGATGGTGGTTTGAAAATAATTCGAAACAAGAATAATTATCTTCATTTACTGTAGACCTACTATCAAGATGGGTATGTACGTCTCAGGGCAATCTCTATTTCGACTACAATCAATACTTGCAAGACAAGTCTATCTGCAAACTGCACATAATGCACTGGCAGATCTGGCTCTATGCATATTGTTATTAGACATGAGTAGAACAAACAACATAGATTCTGATCTTATGGCACATTGCAGCCTCAGCATATCAGGGTCTGTGTTGTTTTCATATGGACTTGACTACAAAGCAAGTATATATGGTAACTTATAAAAGCTTCTCTGTGCATTGTCATCATCCCAATTTTGCTTTGACAATGCTACAAGTGTAGAGAGAGATCAGAAACAGTTACACAAATGGCCTAGACC
This sequence comes from Sinohyriopsis cumingii, assembly GCA_028554795.2. Lineage (NCBI taxonomy): Eukaryota > Metazoa > Mollusca > Bivalvia > Unionida > Unionidae > Sinohyriopsis > Sinohyriopsis cumingii. The sequence continues at coordinate 84,861,393 of CM068831.1, forward strand.
TCTTTAAACTAAACTGCAGAGTTTTTACAAAAAAGGGAGTGTACTTTTTTCCATTGAAGGCTGTGTTTCACATGAAACAAGATTCTGAAAGAATCAGATTCAGAAAATTCTGTCATCATGTTATATAATTGCATTTATATATTTCCGGTGCTTTCATTTAAATCATAAATCTTTGTGTTGATTGTAAATAAATTAGTTTTTCTCTGTTCCATTTATAACAAAAATTAAACTGTCCTTATTTGTTTAACTCTGGTTGGAAGTTTTTCCTACAATCTGCATATTCTCCAGTCACTTTATCTATAACCAGGCTAAACCTCATTGCACTAAATAATCAAGAGCATTTTGGTGCAAATGCAGGCTTAACTAAGTGGTATTTGGTACAGATATGGGCTTAACTTGAGGGCATTTGGTCTAGATACAGGCCTATCCAGAGGGCATTTTGTGCAGATGCGGGCCTAATTAGAGGGTATTTGGTGCAGATGCGAGCTTATCTCATGTAAAGTGGTTTAGAAGCCTATTATAAGTTGTTTGAAACTGAGTACACTTGATTATAATGAGTAATTCTGAAAGGGGCTTAACTTCAGCAGATGTTTTGGAAATTGGTTAAACTCAGCACTCTGCAAACTGGTCAATTCTAGTGCAATGGTTCACAAATGGTTAACAAAGAGACTAAACAGTGGTTTGGAAACAAAGATCATTCAGATGTAAACATTAATAGAACATTGAAAACTTGGCCTGTATTAATTTTTGTTATTTATAGATTATACCCAATTTTGATTAAAGTAATATAAATATAAGTTCTTTATGTCATTTGAGGTGAATACAGAACCCAGACTCTTTTGTTATCATTAGCAACCCTTCCATTTTTTTTTTACTGTGAGGGTGTCAAGATGGAATATTCTTTATATTTCAAACTTTTAAAAAAGTCAATGAAAATGAAGTAGTACATTTATTTATTGCATGATAGTTTTTCAGTATTTGCTGATACTTACTTTACTGCAGTATTTGTTGAAAAATGTACACTATTTATCCTTTGGATTGTTACAGTAGAACTGCAAGACTTACTAAGTGTGTATTTTGAGTTTGTGTGTATTGTGAGTTTCATATCAATACAGTAGCATAAATATACACATCATGTATCTGTTTATGGGGGCCACTCTGATATGTCTAGACCATTCCATTTCAGTCATCGCATAAAAATACTTGCCTTGAAGTTTGTATAGAAATTACTTTTGATGTTTTGGACTGCTAAGTTCTGTTCATCTAGATGATATATCTGATAAGAAAAGTACAAGCTTTTTTAATGTGGTTGTTTCATTGAAAAGTGTTGGTACAATCTACTGTTTTTATTGCTTAAAAAAAAAATACATAAAATGAGTTTTCAAAATGAATTGGTTGATGTGGACTACAAACTGAGAATTTGACAAAATCAGGGCCAAGTTTTATTGTCCCAAGAAAAATTTCAAGGAAATATTTTTTCTCCTCTAAACATTCCAGAAATTGTTCACTGCCATTTTAATCAATACTGATCATAGAGCAGAGGGTCTATGGTATGGTGTGTTGTCTGATTTTGTTCCATATGTGCAGGGATTTTCAGTCCCACTTTTGAAAGCAGAATGTGTCATCATAACACTACTCTGAGGTCACTGACCACTCTCCATGGAACAGTTGTCTCGTGTTTGTTTGTTTTTTTGTCAATCAGTCCCATAGAGTTAGAACAAAATAACTTTAGATGATTTGAAAAATATTAATTTAAGTTAAATATTCTCAAAAGTTTAATCATGTTTGTGATTTTTTTCCAGTATTGAAAAGATGCAACATCAATTTTCTACATTCATCTGAATCAGAGATGTGTAGTAACAGAAATCATTCAGCCATACCATATGTACTCACTTATAAGAAGGGTCTAACTTCAGACTGCACAGACCCAGATCTCCTAGCACAGTATACAACAGCAGATCAGAGTTTGTGTTTGAAGTTGGACCTGAGTTTTAAGCCAGTATATATAGCACCTAAACATACCAGATTTATTTAATATTCCGTCCATAGCTTGAAATGGTATTTAATATGTACTGTACACACATTTTGTATATACTTTTATAGTGATGTACTGAATCTGTTCTGTCTGACGCAAGATTATGGAGCAAAGTATACATATTTTGTTTTATCTAAAAGTCAGACTTTGTACAACTACATGCAGATTTCACTAAAACATGTAAATTTGTACCACAGCGTTACAGCGGTATTGAATTTTAATTTAAAAAATATTTAGGCTTGGATCTTGCTTGCATAGACGTCATTAGAAAAAGAAACTGGTTTTGAGTTCAAGATGGGGTGGGTGGTTTGGGTGAACAGTAATAAAACTACAGGATTATGTGTAGGTTGGAGCAAAGTTTTTCAAAATCATTTCAAAATTAAGTTTAAGTTTAATGCAGTCTTAGCATTTCAAAAAATACTTTTAGCTGTACTTAAAAGATTGTTTTTAGAAAGAACAACTTTATTAGCTTGTAAATATATGTATATTGTATAATGTTTGTTCACAAGCACATGTTAATATATATTTGATGTTTTATATAGAATTATTTAAGGTATGGTTTTATCCTTGAAGTATTTATTACTTTTATCAATAAAAGCTTAACATAACTAGTTTTTGTTTTATTTAATACAATAAGAATTTTTTTCGCAAAACTACTTCCTGTTAGAATAAATATATATATATATATATATATAATAACAAACCTGTTTGAACTTTATAATTTGTTGCAAAAGGAATCAAGACCGCTCCGCTGGCCTAGTGGTTAGAGCATCCGCCTCGAATGCAGAAAGTCGCGGGTTCGAACCCCATCCAAGCCACACAAAAGACATAATAATGGTACTAACAGCTGCCTCACTCAGCATTAAGAGGTTAGTGTTAGGACTGGTTGGCCTGGTTTCAGGATAAATGTGACTGGGTGGGACATGATGCCCCAGTGCCAGACATCACTATAAAAAAGCTATGTTAAAAAATCAAAATCAAAATCACACATAAAGGAATCATATTCACATTCATTTGTAGTTTGTTTGCCTCATAATGTCTGTAAATTAAACCCCTACATTTATTGGCAATACCTTGTACTGGAAAATCCAAGTGAACACATATTATTTTGGTAGTGACCAATGAGCTTGCAGGTTGGTATTTCATTAAAATATTAACAGAAACATAGTGTTAGAATAGGCATCATCATGTGACTAATAGAATAGGCATAATCATGTGACTAATAGAATAGGCATCATCATGTGACTAATAGAATAGGCATCATCATGTGACTAATATGAACAATTCTGCTGGTCAGAAATTCTCAATGAACGACCCATTCATTCATACTTTATGATGTCAATGGAGCTGTTTTTATTACATAGCTATACAATTTTCATGATGGCGAACATACAGATACTCTGTCTTTGTCCTTGTTTTTCATTTTATCTTAATTGAGCATATTCAAGTTGCGGATCTCTGTATTTTGATACAAAATAAACTCAAGATTATAAAAAATATGTGTTTCTGTCCCTTTAAGTTTCACTTCCGATTTTTGCCATTTCGTGTTATTGTCTGTAAAACTGATAGTGACTGGTTTAATATCTATGGTTCATTCTAATATTCAAAATAACCATGATATCGCAACATTTATGTTGCAATGAATTCCTTCAAAATTTTGAGATTTAGCGGCTTCGCTTGTATTGTCATTAGCTACACAACATGTCCTACTTTATGTTGAAAGTAGTCCTACATCACATGATGCCAACTGCATGGATCAGTTCTTAGGTATAATATGACGTTATCTGTGTTCATTAATTACGGCTTACTGCATTTATATGGGAAAATATGAAGAAGTTCTTCTGAGCAGTACTGCACGATGTTATGAGTGTAGTATTATTACTCAGAAAAAAATGAATTCATATTTTCCCATGTGAATGTAGTAAACTTTTTATTATATTGTCATTTGCTTTTCTTCCTAAGACTGAACAACAAAAAAAATAACAAACTACAAGAAACGAAGTAATTGAATTTATGCTGGATTCCAAAGTAAATACACATCTGTACTTTAAACACTGCATAGTACCCCTATTAATGTGCACATAGTACCACCAAGCGACCTCTGAACTTAGTAGCGTATTGTACTCTCAATCAATTGTTTCAAAATACAGTAAATTTTATTATAGTCTACTTAAAATTTAAATTTTGAGTCATATGATGAATGTATGTGCTTTGAAATAACATTCCAGTTGGTCTGGAATAGAGGGATATTTTTCCCTGTCGATCTAAATAAATTCTTCTCTTCTAGGTGTGATGAAATGGATTTATTAGTTAGGTCAATTCCATATGATGTACATGTGACTGGATGGACTGGCCTTGCTGCAACTGAACATTTGCTTCTTTTCTGTCGTTTCTATTTTGGAATCATGTGGTGGGAAAATATGAATTATTTTAATTGAAATTCTCAAAAAAGATTCAGTATTAATAGTATTTACTAGGGAATATCACATTAATTTCGTTTTTGATTGCAACAAGGAGAAAATTATTTCTGTTTAAAACGTCAAAGTTACAGTACGGTTTTGCGGTGTGGATCCATTTTAGGAACCCATGTAATTATGATTGGCAGAAATAACTAAGAAAGTACGCTTTGAGAAAATGCAAGATGCAAAATGGTAAATATATTAATTGTCATTGCTATTATCAGCTAAAGACATGTTTATGTCCTGTCACTTGCATGCTCTTTGTTGGAAGGACTTCATCTATTTAATGACCTTGGTGACTCGCATCGCTGCAATCAATCCAAATATTTCTCAAGAAAGTTAAAACTGGCAAAGGGTGGCCGAGTGGTCTCAAGCGCTGTCCGTTACGGATCACTGCCATTTCACCTCTGTCTGCGTAGGTTCGCGTCTCGGATTCGGCTAATGGGGGTATGTGAGAAAGCTTGCCAGTAGCTTCTCGTGGGTCGGTGGTTCTTTCCGGGGTTTTCCCGGGTTCTTCTTCCACCATTAATACTGGCCGCCATGTATAGCCTATCGTGTGCTGAAAAATGGCCTTAAACCATGCAACAACAACAAGAAACTGGGAAAATTGCAAAGCAGCTGCGATGTGAAAGCCCATTAAGGTTTCATTGTTGTCTTGGTTTATTAGCTCTAAGGCTCTTGGTTTTCCACCAAAACCCGACCTCTTGAAGTGCACTATTTTGTTAAATAGTGTTTGGGCTGAATTTAAATGGAATTCTCAGGTAATTGATAGCCCGTGACCTAATTAGCCTTTGTACTATATTTGTATAGACCCTTGAGAGCACGGCGCTTAGTCTGAATCATTCGATGTTCGAAAAGTTGAGCGTTTCTCCTAAATAACTGTTTAAATGATCAGAATTGTATTTTCAGTACTGCGTGTCTTGCATTTGTTGTGGACACAGTGTGTATAACATTCATTCGTTTGCTTAGTTGAAAGAGTTGTTTTTTGTGACTTTGTAAAATCATCCACATTGTCAACTTTTTCAGCACTAATTTCAAATGGACCAAACAGCTTTTTTAGTTCATCTACAGACAAATTGAATAAATCAAAAGCTATGGCATCTGTTATGTGACGGTACATTGTTTACAATCGAAAGTAGTTCCCAATAGACGATGCTATTTTTAAACACATATTATGCAGTATGGAAAAATACTGCAATTTTGACAGCGTATAGTCAATGGAGAAAATAATGAGTATACAATAAGGAAAGTTATCACTGGGTGGGCAGGTTTATGCATATTCATGAGAAACTAGAAACTACGCGCAATGCAAGCACGGGTAATAAAGGGGCGTGGTGGATTATTGCCTATGGCTTGCGACGATGGTACACGATCATCCTTCTTTTTCTTCACGACTTGTAATTCTCACACCCTTATGATAGCCTCTTAGCTGTACTTAGTAACACTCTCTATCTACAGAAAGCATAAATTGTTTGGGATCAGATACGTTAATGTGAGCCATTGTGCATTAGCAAACCACGTGTTTCATACATGCTCTGTACCTAGTTCAACTGTCTCCATAAGGAAGTCACTAGCAACATGATAGATATTGCATGACTTCCTCGATGAGGCACACCATAAAGAAATTAATCTTTCTGAACATTTTGAAATTTAAGAAGTCTCTTTTTGAACTACTTTGCATCCTTGCCTATTCTGGCCTAATTTTTAATGCAAGTTCCTTTACTGATTATAGCAGCTCCTTCATCCTGCAAAGTTGTTTGGTCTCCAGCTCATCAGCCTTATTTGAGTAAAACTGTATACTAGTCTCAACCTCCTTCATTCTCTCCTTCATTGTATGCACCTTAGAAAGTTAAGCCTTGCTTGTTTTGTCAAGCTTTTGTCAACACGTATAGGTAGCTCTTTAATGTCCAGTTCAGAGTCCACACTTGGCGCCACTTATTTTAAATTTAAGACTTGCATTCTCCGTGTTTGAAGAAAATATTCGGCCTATTGAGAATATCTTTATTACAAACCTGAACAATTAAGAATATATATTTGTGGTAGACATTTTATTTCTCAACTATTCTGCTACCATGCAATTCGTGTACATGTGCATCACTGCAGTAAAACGTACAGAGTGAAAATAACGTGCAATAACAGTTAAATTAACTATATTTCAGTCTCCAATTTATCCATTGTTGTGAGAACTCACAACATTTTCATTGCTTTATTTCTATTAGAGTAATGGTTGGAAATATTCTTTGTTGGTGGTGGTGTTGTCACCAGTCGAAAGAGTGAGCCATTGCATGTTTAAAGGTAAACCGGAAGGTTAGTTTGGTTTGGTCCATAGAATTTACTGACTTCTTGCTAAAAATGTAAATTATCATAAACCTTTATTTTTATCAACAAAACCCAAACAAATCTTCCATTCATTGTTGTGTGTTCAGTTGATTTACCAAGATCTATCGTAACATCTACATGGTATGCTGTTATTTAGTGTCCATAGAATTGGGACACAGCATTGTAAAAATATTACAAGTCATTGTTAAATTTCAGTGTAAATGCCTCATCGAATTCTAAAATATTATTCTCCCCTCTCTCATATATGTATATGAAATAAACACTTAGATCAACTGATTCGATATTTGCCTTTTCATTTTCAACAATGGCTAAATATTCTCATAAAAATATATTTAAAAAAATTCAATATAGCTTGTTCGATAAAAAATGGACATACTTTTTAAGAGCTCTACAATGATTTCACTTTCATTATGAGGATTATTATTATTATTATTATTATTATTATTATTACTTGGAAGAAATTGTGTCTTCTTATAGAACACAGCTACCCAATGTGACAAAATACAACATGCAAAAGCAGAAAAGATATTTGTAGAGAATGTGAATCATTTAGAAAGTTCAAGATAGTATTATTTTTATAGAATAAGCCTTCCAACTTCAAATCATGAAAATCTTAATTTAATAAGAACATAAAATTAAATAACGTCCCCGTTTGCACTGCACTTTCATTTATTTTTGTGCATCCTTTCCTTTTAACATGAATACTATCAGGATAACTTTGTACGTATCAAGTGTTTTTAACTATGGAAGAGTATACATCTGACTGGAGTAAAATGTTTTTGATCTTTATGCAAATTGCAACTGGTAAGTGTTAATAAACAAACATCACGATATGAAGTTTTCTGTTCTTGGTTTCATATGGACCCTAAAACACATTTCACGTTCCGATTGATGCAACAGAATATAGTATGACTTGGAGAAAAATCGTACTTCAGGTAACGGAATTAGGCTTAAGTGAAAAATCGTAGACCAGGTAACGGAATTAGGCTTAAGAGAAAATCGTACACCAGGTAACGCAGGTGTGGGCAAACTACGGCCCGCGGGCCGCATGCGGCCCGCCAAGGGTTTTCATGCGGCCTAGGAACAAGTCATCATTCGCACTGACTCTGTTTATGTTACTCTATTTATCAAATAAATGTGCTTCTTTTGAAGCTTGAGTTAAAGTTTTCAAATATTAACAACTGAAAATTAATTAGAAGTTATTTAGAAAAACCTTTTGTTTTTGCTATTTCAAATATTAATTATTTTACTTAATGAACTATGCGGCCCGGGACAAGGTGTAAATTCGTGTTTGCGGCACTTGCACTGGAAAGTTTGCCCACCTCTGAGGTAACGGCATAAGGCTTGAGAGAAAAATCGTACACCAGGTAACGGAATTAGGCTTGAGAGAAAAATCGTACTCCAGGGAACGGAATTAGGCATAAGAGAAAAATTGTACTTAAGGTAACGGAATTAGGCTTGAGAGAAAAATCGTACTCCAGGTAATGGAATTAAGCTTGAGAGAAAAATCGTACACCAGGTAACATAATTAGGCCTGAGATAAAAAAAATCGTACTCTAGGTAACTGAATTAGGTTTAAGAGAAAAATCGTACTCCAGGTAACGGAATTAGGTTTAAGAGAAAAATCGTACTCCAGGTAACGGAATTAGGCTTAAGAAAAATCGTACTCCAGGTAACGAAATTAGGCTTAGGAGAAAAACCATACTCCAGGTAACGGAAGTGGGCTCAGAAAGAAGCAAGTGTCTTCTTAATAGTGCCAATTTAAGATTTTGAACACATGCAGGATGAAAATATGTCTTTCATGAGTCTGATTCCTTCAATTTTAGCAAGTATTAGGAATTGGAGGGAGCCAGACTCGGTCTTTCCTTATTATTCTGGTCTTTAATTGTGTTATGTCGGCACTTGTATATAACAGCTGGGCTCTTTTCCAAATATCCCGAATGCTTTCGTCCAAAATGCTATGTCTTTGAATATATCATTAGACTGAATGAACCAATAAACAGCTTTCTTTACTCCAATGAAGATTCCGTGCTTATCCCCCGCCCCCGACAAAGAATGCACGGTACACGATAAAAATGTCTGAAAATAAAATTGGGTCCTATTGTTAATTATTAGAACTTGAGTAACCGTGCACCGATACTACAGACAAACTGACATTATTTGGTTAGCCTTTTACAATATATTTCGTGAAGGATTTCTTTAAACTGGTGAAAAACGTTGTCTTCGGAAAACAATTTAAAAATTTACTTATGAGAATGAATGTAATAATATGTACCAATGAAAAGAAATATTTAAAACTTTTAAAGGATGTTTATTTTGCAGGAATCTAGTAAAAAAGACTTTGTATTAGTCAGTTTAAAGAATGAGAAATTAAACTTAACAAGCCAGTTCATGATGGATTTACATTTTATAAGTTGCTTCTTTATGACTTCTACTTCAATAAGCAGAGAAGATAATCATACACTCTACGGGGATTCGAACCCAGGTCCGCGGGTAAACAGCACCCATCGCCTTGCCTGCACACACGAGCCCATATTGCCTCACGACTAAGCACACAAAAAGGCACCCATCACCTTACCTGCACACACGAGCCCATATTCCCTCACGAATAAGCACACATACATATATCTATCTATGCAGAGAATTATAAATATACACCAGACAGAACGGAAAGTTCTATCCCTGGATTCCAATACATTATATAAATTCCTATACATTATATAAATGGCCCAGAGTATATTTTACAAAATCAGTTTACACACTTTTCGGTAATTTAATTTAATATTATCTGAATAGAAATATTATTCTAGAAAATCCATTAATTTCAAGGAAAACCAAGTATTGTGCTTAGCAAAAATAATGAGTGCTGTATATACATGTACTTGCTAACAGTAAAGTCTGACTTCAAACATAGATCCTGATCTGCTGTTGCATAATGTGTTAATAGATCAGGGTCTATGCTGTTCATTTTACTGATCATATTTATTCCTAAATAACTGCATGGACACAGAACTGCCAGTATATTATGCAATGGCAGATCTGAATCTGCAGTTTGATTTGACTTACAAGCAAGTAAATGTGTGTGTGTGTGTGTGATTTGGATTTTTAACGTAGCATTAACAATTTTACAGTCATATAGCTACGATGTCTGCAGTGTGGCAGTTTATAGTGATGTCTGGCACTGGGGCATCATGCCGCAGACATGTAGCATGATGTCCCACCCAGTCACATTATCCTGACACCAGGCCGACCAGTCCTAACACTAACCTCTTAATGCTGAGCGCCAGGTGAGGCAGCTGTTAGCACCATTTCTTTAAGTCTTTGGCATTACTCGGCTGGAGATCGAACCCACTGTTAAGTGCTGGAATGTCAAACCTAGATTGTATAATATGGTTAATGTGTGCAGCCTTTTTTCTATCTTATCTACGAAATATAGAATACGGTTCTTATTCAAGTTTAAGTCCTTGCTTATGAAGTAAAATCACCCGACCTTTAAAGATATTTATATAATTTACATCACGCAAGTTACTAATTTGCTGACTGACTTCAAAATATTCGCTCGCAAGCTACACGCTGTACAGAAGTAACAAATCATACCGTTAAAATCTATTACATCTCCGTCGTTAATGCTGATGTAAACTCTGTTTATAGTAATCTTTGGGACTGCTGATAATAGCTTTTCATATATACATATATCACCTTGAATACTTTGAACATATAGTGGCTCTTAAAGATCTGGAGAACTAAATGTGCAAGCGGAACTGACGTTGTAGTAATGTTCGCTTTATTCATTTGTTCAAGTAAAAGAATAAAATTTCAGATCTGAGTCAGTAGATCTTTATATAGATATATGACTATAGAATCCTAAAACGTTTGAGTTGTAGTTGCTTATATACATGACGTAATTATTACTCGGTGTTACTGAACGTTTTCAGTTATATATTAAACCCTCAAAATTAATACTTTTTTTACTATTGTTATTAGGTCTTAATTTTAAAGAAGAACGATATATCTTGGAATCACAACAGTTTTTCTTTCATGTAATACAATATACTGGAATGTTTATTTTTGAAACAATGCAGATTCCAAGTAAGTAATTGAATTCTTTCCCATCTCTGTTATCAGTTGGATTTAAAATATATTTTTCATTTGCATGTCGTCCTTCCAAGGTATTATGGACTTGCATATAAGTAATGTTAAATAATACAGTTAAAATTTATTAAAAACAATATATATATATATATATATATATATATATATATATATATATATATATATATATATATATATATATATCTTCCGGTACACTATATGCTTTGTCTCTCTTTGTTTGCACTGTGGTATTATTTAGTTCACACTAATGTCAAACCTAGATTGTATAATAAACAATTCTGCAAATTCTTGACCTTCTTGCTCTCCTCTACACTTTTTGGCTTTCAGTGTCACCAACATTCTTCTTTTTGCATTCTCTAATTTGTTGTATCTTTTGTAGACATTAAGTTCCCCATGATGTATGTCGTTATTGATTTACTCACCTCCGATTCAATACTGTTCAACTAGCGTAAAACAAAGGTTACAATCTCATCGTGCTTGACAAGTTAACCTTTAAAGCTATTACAATAAACCAGTTGACACTAAAATCTATTAAAAGCGAAAGAAATTAGAAATCATGTAACTAGTCCTGTAACTCCTAAACTAACACTGGCATACCCATACATACCGATGCAGTCGTTATGCTAATTTCTACCAAGTTACCCCCACCTCCCAGAAACATTGTATACTGTTTAGTTTGGTTTCTTTGTGTTTCTCTTTATCCAGTTACCCTCACCACCTCAATTATATGATGTTTAGTGTGAGCCTTGGTTGTTCTAAGTCTGTAACTCAATCATTGTTAAATTCATTCATTTTCGTCACAGAAAAAAATAGCATTATGTGTAGGTTTTTGATATTGGCTAACACGGTTGGGCTACGCTAAACAGCGATACACATTGATATATCCTCTACTATTTATGGGTATAAAATAGACAACTTAAACACAGCACTAGTGCTCGTACCACCAGGGGTTGTGTCAGCTTTATGAAGACATTTAGGGCTGATCTGGTGCTTGTGTTGATTCTGATATGTTTTAATTCCGGTGTCTGTGTAATATTTTATAAAGTGTCTCGTTTTCTTAGGTTTCTTTTTAACGTAAAATTGCAACCATGATGAAGTCCAATAACACACATTTAGTTGTTATTATAATTGTATACTTAATTATTTTGTTTGGTACCTTGTGCTTTAAACAATCATTCATTATCTATCTCGAAAAAATCGAACAACCAACTGTATGTCCTCTTCTATGTCCATCTAAGTTGGCGAATCTATTGGAATCTTAACGATACATGCAAATGTACGTTATAAGTACGCTAAATGTAATGTTGCAATGTAAATAGTGATACTTTTTACTATGTATTTTATGACTTTATGTTTTTTTATTTCTTTCTTTCTGAGGTTGCTTATGGGATATAGTAGGTTTTTGTTAATGATTAGTTTATCGTGTTTAAAAATACATCATGAATCCCTTCATTTTTTGCTATTCTTTCTTTTCATGCATTAAGTCTTTGTGCAACTTTCTGGTCATGTTCTTCCTTTTCTGCTTGGAAGTTTTCAAAATATTGCGAACATGTACCAGTTCAAATCTAAGGGGATATCTTTAGCTTTTGTGAAGTTACATATTCTGGTGATTTAAGCGGTTTTTTAAAATACTTTTATCATGCAGGTCACCGAACAAAGAGTCTTTTGCAGCTTTGCTTTCATCACCTTCCATTTAATTTTCAACAAAACTAAAGTTGACTTCAACGGCAAAGCCAACATATGTGCGAAAAGTTAACGAGATTGTAAAATTTGTTTCAAGTTATTCAACATTATTTTTCAACCAAAATCGTATTTCAACTTAACTCATTTTACAATCATGGTGCTAGTTGATGACTTTACAATTATAGTAGCATCAGTTAAATGAAAACACAAACAAACAAATAAATGGGAAAAAATGAATTGGGTTAAAACGGTTACTGCAAAACTTGTGTAAAGGTGAACATAAAAGGTGAACAAAATAAGGTATTAAATATTAGAACAAATACATGAAACAAATGTACAATCAAAATGAAACTTGCACACTAATTCACATGACAAGAAATACTTTTACATACTATAAAACAAGGCACAAAGTCAGATACAACATTGAGTATCAAATGATTATGTAATAAGGGATTTTCAATTTCACAAAAGTCATGTTCTTCCTTTGGAGTTTTCTTGTCCGGAAAAAGCAAGCAAATGTATTCCCTGTTCAAATATACAATATATGGTGGCTAATAAAACATACATGAAAAGGATACAATTCCATTCAAAAACACTTTAGTTGAACTAACATTTCCAAAAGTGTTGGATGTTTTGTGATTTGTGTTAATCCTTTGTATCATATTCCTTTCTCAGTTTCGAATTACTAACCATTTCCTTGTGTTTGCCATTTGCGACAAAAATTATTTTTTTCTTTTCTTCTTCAAAATTTTATTCAGCATCACTTTTAGTGTGTCTTCAACAAAGTGTAATTCTTTATCAAGCTTATTATTATATATTTACATAGTGTAAAATGTCATATTTTGGTGGGGAGGAAGTGGAAGATTCTGATGACCTTTAAGATTAAATCAGAGATGATAAAGAACACAGTCGATCATTAGAAAATATCGAATCATAGAAAATTCAAGAGAAATTAGTTACAACTTCGTCTCCTGTGAAATAATATTTAAATGATGAGTATTAAAAATATTTAGTAGACATGGACTGAATACGAATGAAGTAAATTATATGCTAATGTAACAACATACGTATACATTAAGAACACACCAAAATTTCTAAAATGGATGGATAAAATGAGCGATCGTTAACTAACTCTGTGACTACATAAACCACATAGAAGCGATTGTATATGTCTCTACTCTACGTTGTGAAAGAGAAGGCAATAAATACAAACATATACGTATAAAATTCAATCTGAAGAAACATAGCTTTATGAACACTGCATTTGAAAATGAAAACTGCCTCAGATGCCAACATTTGCAAACAAGCAGCCAATACGAGTTTGTGATGAAATTGAATTAGAAGTTTCAAATGATGCAGGAGAAAAAATAATGGGAAATGCTAAGCTTAAAAATGGAATTTGAAAACTTAAACATATTGAGTAGAGGTTATACTCGAGACGGAGATTTTCAAAACATTGATTAATGAGCAAGTCGAAAGAGAACTAAAGGGTGGTCTAAATGCCATGAAAATTTTAAAATCTTACAGATAACAGTCAAGATGAAAACAGAAATGTTGAACTAAAGGAAATATTGCACTCTTTTAAATGAAAGTAAAAGATCACAAATAGTGGGCCATTTCACAGACGTAGAAAATAACATTAGATATAATATTAACAAGACGGGGTCAAATTTTAACTCCCAAAAGTTATAATTGAGGAAAAGCTACAACAACTGTTTTCAGAAATAGGAGTAAGGCATTTCTTATGTGATGGTAGCAAGTAGCACGGCAAATTTTGTAAATCGTTTAATAGCGGGATGAGGAAGGGTAATATAATTAACGGTTGAGATAGTGATCCATCCATTACTAAACTTATAAGAGATGCGAAAAATACAACCAACCAATTGTTTCATTTAGCTATAGAAAGCAGCAACTATATTGCATGGTATAATTTGTATTGTAATATTCTGGCATTTAGAGTAGCTGGAGAGGTATTTATTTATTAGCTAGTAATGTCCATTATGTCAATTCTTGTATTAATTAGCTTTCATTTGCCATATATATATATATATATATATATATATATATATATATATATATATATATATATATATATATATATATATATTTATGAACATAGCGAAACAACTTACGTATACATGAAATGTTTCTTTAATTATATCCATTACAAATTATGTTAAACTGTTTTAGATGTATGATCTTGCTTGCTGGAATAATACATCTGGATCATCAGGAAAAGGAACTTAAAATTCAGACTAGAGTTTTTATATCTGAAAATAGAGGTAAAAACCTATAAATCGATTTTACTATCAATAGATAAATGACAGTAAGATTTTCCACATCCTGATGCCTCCACCGAGACTGCACTGTTTAACTGACTTAAACAAACTGTGATATCACACTATGGTCTGTATGTATTCATTAAATTATTGTTATCGATTTTACACTGGAATGATCTAGCATGTTCAGAGGCCTATATAACAGGTTGCCTTCTGTGTATTTTTTTTTTTTTATCTCGCTACATTATTTTTTTATGATAACTTGCTTCAGTGAGTTAACAAGTTATAGCAAGATGCAGGACATGAATACATTGCACTGATGGTAGGTGTTTTAAATTGGAAGTTCTTTACTTTTATAGAAATGGTTTTCTTTACAGTTATATTCAGTAACTAATAATGTTATTGGTTATATCAAATCTTTAAGAAATAATAACATTTTAAAGAAAAAAAGGAAGCGCGAGGCCGCTGATTTTGCTGGTTTTCTTTTTCAGAAGTAATTAGGTTCCTATTTGACGTTTTTAATTGTAATGACTAACTCTAAATTGGAGTAGTTACATAGATAGCTTTGTGACGTTAAAAAACTGTTCGTCAGATAGATCCTCACATTACTAAATAAGCAACTTAGATTCATGGTCTCGATGATTCATATTTTATTTTTTTAAATTAATGACTTTAATGAATACAATTAAGGAAGGATATATGTCCTTAAGAAGCATTTCTTAAGATTGACTGGACTCAGTCTGGATAATGAACTAGAGTGGTGGGTTTTATATATATATATATATATATATATATATATATATATATATATATATATATATATATATATATATATATATATATATATATATATATATATATATATATATATATATATATATATATATATATATATATATATATATATATATATATATATATATATATATCTCCTGTGCCCGTTAGAGTGCTGGATCTACGCCTTAAAGGTCCTTCAAAATGCCAGGTTCAACAACTTTTTTTTCTACGATAGGTTTCGCAAAGCGAAAATGATGGATAGGTGGATAGCCTAATTTTTGTAAACATAATTCAGAGGACTGGAGGGTAGGTGGCCTACAGTATTAAAAAGATCTAGGGCTCATGTCAGCCAGACTAATTTCACACGGTTAGTGTTGTATGTCTGCCTGACAAGTAATCAACACAGAAGAGTATTTTTAGTCTGCAGCATCCATTCCAGTTTGTATCAACTTCTGGACCAGATATCATGGGACTGTGTCGTCATATAGACATGTAGATGTGTTTTGGTATATTTTATCTGAAAAAGATATCGAGACTTGCTAATTAATTATCGTTCATTTTCAATCCTACAAAATAGCACACTGTATATATATGAAAGACCCATAGTTTCATATATAAAGTTTACAATTCAAAGTCACTTTGCATGATTGCACTTTAGGCGCCATAGTATTAAAAAGCGTTATCCAAAACTTAACAACGTGTTTTACTAAAGATAATTTTTACGGTTTCCATTTTCTAAACTGTTTTTATTTCACCAGTTTTTGTTTCTTTTTCCTACTGATTGTTTGTACTCTTCTGTCCTATGTCTTTTACGGTCGAAGTGAAATTAATCCTTTTATAGAACTATATACTCAGACAGATCTCTCCAAGAATCCGGTTGCGGCAACATTCTTCTACTACATTGAGGAGCTTGTCTGATTGATCGGATTTGATTTTATACATGTACCGGTGACACGTGTATGTAATAGTCACATTGTCATAAAGGGCATCATTTATAAAAAAAAGTAACCGTATGCCAAATTTGCTGCCATTTTTTTGTATCTGAGTAAAGGACATCTGCCCATAAAAATCATTATGTGTTTCCTTGAGTGCCCATTAAGAATATTTCCTGAAAAATGATAAAATGTCAAACTGCAGGCAGCTGCTAGGTGAATAGCTATGATGACTATATATACGAGAAATAAAATGAATCACGTCGTTTAAATGAATATATTAGTGGAACCATTGTAGAAAGGACTGTCAAGGCAAGAAAGAATTGTATCATATGTGGACAAGTGTCCTTGATATGCATATAAAATGTATTTCAAGTTGTAAACGATTGATAAAATATGTTTATTATAGACATGTGTTCTTCGTATGGAGGTGTTCAGTCTGAAAGGTTTCGCTGAAACTATATTTTTACTCTATTGATTATTTGAAATATATATTTGTCACTCAAATTCCTTGCGCCCTTTTCAAATGTTTGAACAAAAGACAGATTGACAGGAAGAAACAATGAAAGAATGACAATTGTTTGAAGAAGTTTGAAGCACGTTTTCACACAGTTGCTTTCAAAGGCAAATCTTTTTATTTAAACAGGAAAATAAAGTCATTGCTCACTTACCATCGTGGTTTATGTGACCTATGTTGCCATATGTATGTACTTCTACATTGTAATATGGTTGCTCTTGTTGATTTGCATAAATTGCAGTTCCCCTGAAATGTTAAACGAATTTCACTTTAATAATTACACACACACACACACACACACACACACACACACACACACACACACACACACACACACACACACACACACATATATATATATATATATATATATATATATATATATATATATATATATATATATGTAGCGTTTGCTCCTAGTTCCTAATAATAATATATCAATAATAATAATAATAATAACAGTAATAATAATAATAATAATAATAATAATAATAATAATAATAAGTAGCAGCAATAATTAACAGTTCTAGTACTTACAGTTCTCGTCTGTATGCTTAGAAAAAACAGAGTTTAAAATTTAAATAACGCGTGCGACTTCTTATGTTTGAGTTCTTTTCAAGACAAAAGTCTGAAGATCAATAATCGACATCGACTTGGATAATGCGTTTCTTTAAATAGCCGGCATAAATCATATTCATTCCATACTGTTTATTTAACTTGGTAGAGCTTGTGGGACCACGAGGAGCTGAAATCGCGCTTGCGCATATAAGGAAATGAAGGGAAAATGAAACAAGTAAGTTTTCTTCAGGTATATGTCGTGGATATCTAAATGCATTTTCTGCTCTTCATAATTAAATTAGTGTTGCAGTATGTTTAACTAATGAATTTATTTCAGAAGCAGAGTAAACTTAAAGTTAGATGTAGATCCAGCAGTTGTTGCAATAGTCACTTCTATGATAATTCAGTAAAAACAAATGCGTGAAAAACATGCACCGTCTGTTTCTGTAGGTGAGAAAATCTCCAACTTAAGGCACTGTGTTTACAAATGGGCTAAATGTCACTTTACTTGAGCTAGATAAATGTTTGCAGTAGCTTGTTTTAGATAAATAGGTATACAAAATTTTTTTTTATTCAGGTAATGATAAACTCAGAAACTGATCATAACAAGTAAAATTATACATGTTTGTATTCTTGCCAAAAATAACTGATAGGACACAAGTTATAGTGGTAGAAATGTATTACATTTAATATGGTCTTATTATATATAACGAAGCGCGATATACTGTCAGTCCTATGAAGGAGGCCCCGAGTGGCGCTCTCCGTCACGGATCACTGCCATCTCACCTCTGTCTGCGTGGGTTCGAGTCTCGGGCTCGGCCAGTGTGGATATGTGAGAAAGCTTGCTGGTAGCTTCTCGTGGATCGGTGGTTCTTTCCGGGGTTTTCCCGGGTTCTTCCTCCACCATTAATACTGGCCGCCATGTATAGCTTATCTTGTGCTGAAAAATGGCGTTAAACTCTATAACAAGTCCTATGAAGCAGTTCGACTATTAAATATGAGAAAATTAGCCAAATAGTATCAAAAAGTTACAAATCGTCAAGACCGCCCCTGTAGCCTAGTACTTAGAGCGTCCGCTTCAGATGCTGGAGGTCGCGGGTTCGAACCCCGGCCGAGTCATACCAAAGATATAAAAATGGTACTAACAGCTGCCTCGCTTGGCGCTCAGCATTAAGAGGTTATGATGTCAGGATAATATGACTGGGTGGGACATCATGTTACATGTCTGCGGCATGATGCCCCAGTACTAGACATCACTGTAAACTGTCACACTACAGACATCGTAGCGATATGACTGAAAAATTGTTAAAGCTACGTTAAAAATCCAAATCACACACACACACACACACACACACACACATTGTTAAACATCTGATCTGCTTTAATTAGTTACCTGCTATATTGGTCATTGCTGTTATCCGCTGTAAAAAGAAAACGTCTGTCATAATACAAGGCCAATGAGATACTCTGGTAAAAAGCTGTTTACTGCTAGCTTCGAATAACATTCATCCAAAATTTCTGATTCGAAATCACACTCCACATTCGGTTAATTCGTTACTCGAAACATGTCTTTAAAGATCATATTGACAGTCTAACATAAAGTACACAAACAACCTCTCATTTATTGGTGTATAATACGAATTAGTGGTACAATGATTGACAGCAAGAAATCCCCCCTCCCCCATGCGAAATGTAATTCTGTCATTCATCCTAATGAAAGAAATAAAAATGTCTTTTCGTGGAAATTTTGGGCTCCCACTGGGCCTGGGTTGCAGGGGTTCTATTCACCTCCGGCAAACATGCAGTATTTGGCCCAAAAATATGTCTCA
This sequence comes from Sinohyriopsis cumingii, assembly GCA_028554795.2. Classification (NCBI taxonomy): domain Eukaryota; kingdom Metazoa; phylum Mollusca; class Bivalvia; order Unionida; family Unionidae; genus Sinohyriopsis; species Sinohyriopsis cumingii. The sequence goes on from CM068831.1 coordinate 84,880,915, forward strand.
TTTTCAGTGAAATGTTTATTACAATGACTTTTTTATTATTCTTACAAATGTACAGTTACCAAGTTGCATCAATTATATTTGTGTTTCAAGTTCGTATAGTAACATGTTGGCCAGATATACGACTCATCTTAACCCTCCATCTTACAGTACGTAATAATTCCAACATAATCACGTGAAAAATTAAGTATACCATCCACTGAAATTTTCAAAATAAAATGATTGACAGCAAATAGCAGACCTCTTATAAAAACAATAGCTTAGTGCACTTGGTTTGGTTTTCTTTTTTACTTCTTCATCCTGCTAGGAATACATTTCACTAAATATTTACAATGTTCCTATTTTGTTAAATGAGATCAAATGCTTCATTGAAGATATGCTTGCCGTGGATTCCACAATATGGATTGTCATTCGATCTGTGTCTTCGGAGATCCTCGTATGTTTTCTCGTCTTCAGTGCTATTATGAACAGTATTGGCGTATTCTGGTTCGATATTTCCTGTTGAGCTGTGGTGAAAATTTAATTCACATCATGTACAATGATAGCACAGGCATTTTCTATTTTCAAAATATTCATTTCTTTTAGCTATTTTCATCAAAAGAGAAAACAAAACTTTTGTTTGGAGATTATAGTCAATTAAAGACCAATTTAAAGCTCAGCTTATTTTTTGTAGCAAAAGTTGTTTGCCAAGGAAACTAGTTATACAACTTGACAATATTAGCGTATAATAATGTTCAAAGATATAAAAATAATATTCCAATAATAAAATAACAATAAGTAACATCAAAGGAGGAACAGATGTGTGCTAAAGCTATCTTGTTCTGTTGTTTGTTTGCTTTACAACGAAGACAATTTACTGATTTGAAACTCAGGCTAGAAAAATGAAAACAAGAAGCATTATTCAGGGATGATGATATCGTCCTTTAGGTATTTTAATAATACAGCTATAGGTAGGTAATTGAGGTTTTAGCGTGAGGTTTTAGCGAGAGGTGCGTGAGGAATGCTATTTAACAATTGTAATGTGATATATATATATATATATATATATATATATATATATATATATATATATATATATATATATATATATATATATATATATATCGGTTGATTAACACAATATTATATTTGATGGATTAGAACTTTAGATCTACGATTTAAACAATTCTTTCACACCTCAATGTCCTCACATGGGATCCAATAGCAATTTGGTTGTTACAGCAAGATAACGCTCATCAAAGATCAAGGACAAGCTATAACCAGATCAGTTTTATTTTCGTTTGAAAGGGAAACGGTTGATCTTACCTATCGTGGTCACTCTTCTTTGTCAATTTACCTGTAATGTAAGATCAGAAACGAATATTTTTTTTTTTTTTACCATGGATTTATTTTCAGTAGTATTGGTCTGATGAAGGTATGGCCTTTCACGTGAAATACTTTTGCAAAATGTTTCACTTTCAAACACATCTGCATTCTAAGAGATTGCTCTTTTAAATTCGAACCATATATGGCACATCAAGTAATCACTAGACTAAATTTTACTTTTCTTTTTCAATGCACAGTAGTTGTTTCCTCTTAACATTTTTAAAATACCTCCATCTATTTATTTCTCTAATAAATCTTTAATAATCATTTAAGCACAAGAACATAGCAAAACCAAAGACAATTGGCATACATTTCATTCTCATTTCAAACGAAAACAATGACTTTTCTGACAGAATAATTGCGAGCCTCTTTTTCATCTCACATATGTAAACATACACACACTCTGTATGTAGGATATGACTTTTCTGTGGTTAAGCTCCAACCCTCTCCTTTTCAAAACAAACACAATTATTGCAACAACTGTAAGTGAAGCAACTGAGCCTAGAACTCCTCCCACAATTGATCCCACGCGAGAATCTCCAGTAGTTTCTGAAATGATAATAAAACAAACTTGACCATGCCTTTTAAAGTGAATCCAGTTCTCGTATTGTTCTGTACACTATCTTCTAAAACTTTAAGTAAATCAATTTGTTATTTAATGATTATACAGCAGACAAAAGATTCAGATTATACACCAAAACTACAGGAGCTTGGAGGCAGGACAGTTTTGCTTCATATTCAAAAACTTACAACGACAATTTAGTGTTATTCTTAATGTACAAATTGCCCGTAACGGCACCCTTGCCACGGGGTATACCAACCTATTTGATGTACCAGTATATTTTATATTTCAATATATTTGATTAGATAGCACAAGTGTTGGGCTTTTTTCTATAGTTTTCAATTTTTTAAATTTTTCTTGGTCCCCAATTGAACGTTTATACAAGAAGCTAATATGACCACTCACCCACCATTGAAAGCGCCGTACACCTATTTATGGGACATCCTCCCATACGTAATCAAGAGAATGCTATCCGTGCAAATGCGAAATGCATCGATTTTCTGAGGTATATGCGTCGTAGAAAATTACATAATTGTAATTTATGTGTAACCAATGAGATAAGTGATATTTATATAGTCCAGTTGTATAGGCAGCGTGTTTGGGCAGAATTTTCTTTTAACAGCAGAATGAAACTTAATCTCAGTTTTAAAATAATTTTCTGTTGTATTTAATGTTAATATTAGTCAGTTCACATGTAACTTAGACAATATATTTTTTACAAAAGATCTACAGCTCACCAGATGCTTTTAAATCCACAATGAACTCTCTGGTACCCAGTTGGTTCATGAAGTCTAGCGTGTACCTTCCGAAATCCTCCTCCTTCAGGACAGAGGTAATAAAATGTGCCATTTCGATGCTTAGTTGAACGGTCTTATTGTACATGGTAAAGTTCAAAAAAGCGATAGACCTTGTGATTCTACCGGTAGCATTAATTAATATCCCATTTCTCTTTATGGTGATATTAGACAGGTAAGGGTGACTGTAGAACTGTATGGAAATGTTGAGAGACTGACCAACCTCTCCAATGATGTACTGCTGTTCTGTAAATATGTTAGGTGGACCTAAATGATACAGAAAACATAAATAATATGTTATGTTTTGCTAACATTTGATATATGTTAGAAATACAAGAAACGCGAAAACATGCGTAAATCTCCGGTGATAAAAATTATTTGTTCCTTGCATATACAAGCTAATTGCAGCAGATTTTATGCCTGGCATGGATAACATTATTTGGGCATCAAACTCGGTCGATAAATGGTTGCTTTTAATCCGATCACAAGCGATGAAATTTATTCAGCTAATTTATTAGGTTGTCATTAATACATTTTCTAAAATTCATTGCTTTATTTATTTGTTCTGATTTGCATTTTAGAATGGGTAAATAAAGCTTCGATGGCTCATCGATTTCTAGGTCAATACAAATATTTTCCAGTATCAGCAACAAGCTGAAATAAACTAATTGAAACATAATAAAGTTAAAGGTTTAGGTAGAAACAGCCACGTAAAGTTGTGCCAACGTAACCGTTTATCTGTTTTATTTGTTTGTCTTGTCTATATTTTGTATTTGCCTTTGAAAAAGACTCGTTAAATAGTCGATAGCGTTCGGGCTAGTTAGATACTAGCTTCGCAATGTTCGTTGTCAGTTTATTGCATATATATATATATATATATATATATATATATATATATATATATATATATATATATATATATATATATGTGTGTGTGTGTGTGTGTGTGTGTATGTGTGTGTGTGCGTGTGTAACCAATATATATTCGGATATTTTATATTTTCATTGATAATAATATAATCAACTTTCGAATTAAGAAAGCTTAAACTCTTAAACCTTCTTACTATTTTTTTTAAAACTTTGAATATTACACCTTAGATAACAATTCAGATAGTTTTAAAAAAAATGGAATTATGCATACAACTTTCCAATAAAACAAATACTTTCTGTAAGTTGCTCTCTTGTATTTTTTAAACAAATGATTGGAGTCATGAGTTTTCGTGAGATAAAAATCTGTAAAAGAATGTAAGCCATTTGTTAACTTCTATGTTCGATTATCGTAAAGACTACGACTTTTGTTTTAAGACCTGCCTCATACGTAAGCTGTATGCACGGCAGGGCATATTTAGGTGTACCTGTTACATTCAGGTATGTAGCATTCGATTGGGAAAGATTTCCATTCAGTCCTGTAATTCCGTTGGCAGCTGAGCAAACGTATGTACCCATGTCTTCCAGGGATGCGTTGTATATATTTAGTACAGATGCAGAATATGCCTCAGTACCTTGTAATCCGGATCTGACGACAACATTTCCAAACATGTGAACCCAGGGATTGAATGTATAAGAAGACGGCACTCCCTGAGCAATGCACTTAATTGATATTCTTTGTTCTTTCGGTGCCAAATCTACTATCCTTACAAAAATATCAGGCGCATCTAAGGAAGGAAATGTTTTCTATTAGGAAGGAGCAAATAGTATGCTGTTTTCGTACAATATAAATGCTTTTTGATAATATAAGTCTATGCCGACAGGATAATGTGTACAATTTCAGGTTATCATCAAGAGAAGGATTTACACATCCTGCAAATATTCTAATCGTCCAAGTAATTACACTCCTGGTCATTTATTCTATTCGTACAAATAATTACACTGCTGTTGTGCAAATATTATATTCGTCCAAGTAATTACACTGCTGGTCATTTATTCTATTCGTACAAATAATTACACTGCTGTTGTGCAAATATTATATTCGTCCGAGTAATTACACTGCTGGTCATTTATTCTATCCGTCCAAGTAATTACACTTCTGGTCATTTATTCTATTCGTACAAATAATTACACTGCTGTTGTGCAAATATTATATTCTTCCAAGAAATTACACAGCTGGTCATTTATTCTATTCGTACAAGTAATTACACTGTTCGACATCTAGTAAGTGTGGAATGTTCTAAGTGACTATTTTATTGCGTATTCTAGGATATTTAATTCAATACGCCGTGTCTATATCCAGATTATTTAAACAAAATGTGATGAACATCTTTACTTTCTTTTCTTCTTTCTACCATTATCTGGATAATATATGACAACGAACCACGCATGCGGAGTACGAACTTTATCTCTAGTAGTTATCACCAATAGAAAGAACAGACGAAATTCACCTTAAACTTTTATTTCAAGGTTTGCGTACGATTAAATAAATGTGCCCACCCAGGTTAGTTAATATGAAATGTTTTAGACAGTATTTTGTTCACTTACATTGTACTGTAACTGTTACTTGTTTTGTCATACGTAACGTAATGCTGCTATTGCTGGTGCTCTGAGCTGCACATGTGTAGATTCCAGTTCTGTTTCGTCTGATATCAGATATGTACAGTGATGTGCTTAAAGGATACTGGTTCACCCAGGAAACTGAGTTCGGAGCCGGATTCCCAGTTGCAGAACATGTTACATTTAGTTTGTTAGTTTCATTGACTATAATTGATGTATTCGGTGGTTTCAAAGTTATAATGGGAGTGTCTGAAATGATAGAGTTCAACACATATATAAAAGTTTAAATAGACATAATGTCTTTTTGTATTATATTCTCTAAATTATGGTAGGCTATGACACATACTTAAAATAGTAACTCTCAGTAGAAAAGTACATTTATTCTACAAGAAAATATCAAATTTATTACAGATTATTTCTATAACTGTGAAGTGAAGTCTAAAATGAGGACACAAGCTATCCATTTGCATTTTGACAATAATATTAATCTTCATAATGTGAGTAAAATATATTATGTGTAAATTGTCTCGATAAATATTGATTGACTTGTGTCATACAACGGATCTATCTACAACACCTAATCCTCATTCTCGATAGACGCATTTCATTCAGATTGCATTTTTCTATGCACAACACTGGCTTGGTAAAATTTAAGTTGATTTGTTGGATATATATATATATATATATATATATATATATATATATATATATATATATATATATATATATATATATCTTTATGGGATGCTATTTTCTTGAATTATTTTATTATCCCAAATAAATTATTGAATATTATTTCATTTTCACAATTAGCGAACACTATTCTCAATTGTCTAATGTAATGATCAGAAAGGATTCTTACATTCAACATTGAGGGAAATGGCCTCTGAAATCAAAGTAATGTTTTTCAACATTGTGTAGTTATTTTGTAACTGACACCACACTTGGATCCCATGATCATTCGCTCCAAGTTTCTCAATTATCAGCTGCTGATTAGCTTCTTCAGTGCCTCTGCTAGTGTTCCATTTCACCGAAGAGCTTGGATTACCTCGATCAAAGGCAAAACATTCTAAACGTTCTGTACTGTTCTCAAGCCATGGAAAGCTTTTCGAAAATGGCTTCACTATTGGCACAGAGGGTGGATCTGAATATCGAATATAGATTATTTTTAAGCGTAGGCTTAATCAAATATACCGAAATTGTTGTAGAAAATCATTTTATTTAGAACGTATCATCCATAATTTCGATCTAAATTAATCAAATAGTAGCATATGTTAATTTGAATGGCTTTTAAAAACTATAATTAAAAATAAAAAATAAATATTAAACAATAGAAAATGTCCTCAATGGATAATTAGGAAGATATTATCTAATACAATTTGGCATTTTACGACATGAAACCTTTCATAACCGTATTAACCAAGAGATATATTACATCAAACGAAGCATTTATTTGCTAATTCGTAATAAATAGAAGTCAGGAATGCACATAATTATTAGTGAAATCTTTACGTCCAAACGAGATTAACAATACGTAATTAATGCTTTTCTAACTATACATTTCTTTAAGGTAGAGGAATAGTAAACTTGCTAACGTCAAGAAATAATTCTTACTAATATACAAAACATATTGGTATTTATTTCACTATTTGCATCGTTAAACCATGTCTAACTTTTACATCCGATTATTTGAAATTTTGTCCATGTATAATGCGTTTATATTGCATTTCATCTAGATTTTACAACAACTGAAAAAGTATCAGCTTCTGAAAAAAGACCCATCGAATTTCATCTGATTCCGTGGTTAAAATTAACTGAGCAACATTTTTATACAGACTGTGAAATAAGTATGCACAACAAAGTACCTAGACTAAAGTTGTAATAATTTCCTACGTTTGAGAGTTGCCAATATATTGTACATACGTTTGTTAGTTGCCAATATATTGTACATACGTCTTGGAGTTACCAATATATTGTACATACGTTTGGGTGTTAACAATATATTGTGCATACGTTTGGGAGTTACCAATAAAATGTACATACGTTTGGAAGATGCCAATATATTGTGTATACGTTTGGGAGTTAACAAAATATATTGGACATACGTTTGGAAGAAAATAGTACAAAGCACTTGCATGTAAATTTTCTCACATTCCTATACTTTAGGATTATGTTTTCCAGTGTAGAACACAAGTGGAGTATATCTCTATCCTCCATAAGGTGCCTGCTTCTTCATTTGACCATCACATGTGAGCATAGTGCACACAAACTGGCAGAAACCTCCACGACCTTCATCATCACCTCAGCAGACTTCAACAATATTCACAATAATTATTAATTGCAACAAATTTTCATATTAAAATGAGCCACGATTGATGTTAGTGCCACGCAAATAGAACGTCTCTTTCAATTCTATGGATAAGAGTGGACCGTTCGTTTGGACTTACTCATATTTACATCGTTGTGCAAACTTCTGCATACACTACCTTGCAGCCATCACCTTGGCTTTCCAATCCACTGTTCTTTGAACACGGATCTGTCTTTAAACGTCATTTAAAGTTTATTCTGACACTTTCACTACGAACCTAAAAATGTTAAGCTCTGTGTTGAGGTGAGACAGTTTTCAAAAGGTGTTTTGCTGTTTGGTGGTTACATTTAAGTCAGCATTATAATATGTCATTTTGATTTTGACCTCAGTTTTCGTTCATGAATGTGAGAAAAAATCTATTATGATACATCAGTGTTGGATAGGAAAATTCCACCCTGCGGATCCTAATTTTAATTTGTGTCCGATACTCGACAAAGTTTAAGGGAAGCGCATCATTTTCACCCTCAGATGGAATTTTCCTTTCCAAAATCTATGCATATGTGAGATTCTGAGCATCTTTACCGTGAACTGATAGAAAATACAAAATACAACAGATACCAACATTGTGCATAGTGATTCTGCTATTAGATATTTTATAGTTGAAACTATTTTGAGCGTCAAAAGACAACAATTCTAAATTGATTGTTAAAGTTGCAAAACACGGAAAAGCTCTATACTAGAATCATAAGACTTACTGTACTTAATTTAAGGGTAATACAATATATATATATATATATATATATATATATATATATATATATATATATATATATATATATATATATATATATATATATATATATATATATAAGATATCCAAAAGGAAATATGTTAAGAATTTTCTTACACAAGACATTTAACACAGGTTTAGTCGATTCCACTACTGTTGGTTGGTCCACCACCCTGGCGTCACAATATATTGTTCTATTGTGATGAGTTTTATTCATAGGAAGGCGCAGAATGCTTTGTGAAGAGACAAGGGTTCCATTTATACTTGACTGATTTATGGAGACATTGAATAGCTGCATTCCACCCAACCACCATCTTATTAAAGGCTCAGGTCTTCCTGCACTAGTAATGCATTCAAAAGGTATCTCTAGACCCTCCAGGGCAGTTATCATGGAATCGGCGGGGCTTAGACTAACGTTATAAACAGGCACTGCAAAAAAAGCGTTTAAAATGGCATTATTCAGAACTGCAAACATAGCCGCAACAATACAACCAGGGGGTGAAATGGGATCATCAATTACACAACTAATGTCAACTTGCAATCCGTGGAGTAAAGAAAAGTAAAGGCACTGTTAGAAATTACAGTTCGATAGATTTATTGTCGTAAACGTTGAAAAGTGCAAGACGAATCTTTCATCCCAAACAGTATCACTTTATACTGATAAAGTCTCTCTGGAATTACGAATGCCGAAATTTCCTTTGCCCTTTCCCTCAATGGAATTATTCATAATTTCTGAATTCAGAAGATTGGTTGCTCCAAAGCCACTACAGTCTGACTTCATTCCAGCACTTAAATCCTCACCATGTGGGACAGTTACAGCTAAACTGACTTCATGATTAACGTGGCTATCTCTATTAGGATACTCCTTTCAGCAGATTTATATGACAAAGTTGTTGTTGTTTTCGCCCCCCCCCCCCATCTGTATTTAATGATTTAATTTAAATCACTTACCTTCTTTTCAACTGTGTAAGGGCTATATTACTTAGACTGAAGAGGATTTTGATGTAAGGGCAATAGGGCCAAAACTATATCACCAGGCTGAAAAATCTTTTCCTTTGAACTTTTTCATACTTTAATTTCGTTTTCGACTGAGTAGAGTGAAGACATAAAATTTGACCCCTGACCAGATTCAATAGATTTAGAAAGGACAAATTGCATGCGTAGAAATTTTTTTTATCCAAGTTTTCCAATGGTTTTAGTTTTAGTATGCCTCAAAAGAATTGCTCCCGGGAATCTGTGCACGCAAACATTATGGTCAACAAGTATTGGTTGCCTGACATGGTCTTAGTTAAAAGACCGACACAGTCTACCATTATTATGCTAAATGGTTAGTCTAATGCAGGAATAGGTTGCAGATGAGCTTCAGGTATCTTCTGGCTGGGTTTTCCTACCATCTGACAAGTGTAACAAGATCTGCAGTATTTACAAACAACACTTTTCAGTTTTGGCCAATATAAATGTTCAAGATATTGTGATAAGTTTTATTGATCTCTAAATGACCAGCCAAATAAGTATCATGGGCTAAACAAAGTATTTCCAGTCGATACGACTTTAGAACTACAATTTGATAGCTCACTGACCTCTCGTCACCAACCGGTACCTCAGGTGGTCTTCACTTTCGCATAAGGACCCCGTTGTTAACAAAATAACAAACGGGTGCTTCTGTGGCTTCAATTTCACTAATAGCCCTCTAAAACAAACTGGGGATATCGAGATCTTTTTCCTGTTAGACAAGTGTTTGTCGTTTGTCATCCTGATTAGAACAAAGAGAATGGGTTGTAAAGAGAGAATCAATACCTTTTGATTGATCGAAATGTGGAGCAAAAGTGACATCATCAAAAGCCTGACCAATACATATGGCATATAAAGGAGTAATTTACTGATCAACATCATTCCCAAGAGCTTTCTTCGCCATAGCTTTAGTAACAGCACTAGTTGATTGTAAACCAGGGATTTCTTTTTCAATAGGATCGACTTTCTGATCCAAACAAGGTTTGTCAGTTACAAATGGATTAACCACAAACTTATCTCCAGCTAGGTCAATGCCTAGTAGTAAATGAATACCATCGATCCCTGTTCTGACTGTCAGTGGGTCATGAGACTAACTCTGACAACAAATTTACACAACAGAGAGGAACATTAACAAAGCCGCACTCTACTCCCTTAATAAGACAATTTCATTAGAAGAAGACTTCTCAGAGAAAGGCAAAGTATCTGATAACAAAAGACTCTGAGAACCTCATGTATCTCTGAAAAGTTTAATAGGAATAGGATTGGCAGAATAACTAGCAAGAAATAATGTGCCCTTTCTTCTTGCAATAGTTGCACATAGGAAGAGATAACGATTTCTTATTAGTCTTATCAGAAACCCGATTCCTAAAAGTTGTGCCAGTTTGAGATTTGGAAGTGCTCGTTTTGAGGTGAAATGGCCTTTTATCAATAACATGATGAGTGGAAGACGTACTGACAAAAATAAACTTGTGAGTCAAAGAATAATCGTCAGCTGTACGAGCAGCATTTCTAAAGTTTTCAGCCTTTTGCTCATTAAGATGGGTCTCAACGTCACCGTGGACAAAATTCTTGAACTCTTCAAGTAATATGAATTGTCTGAGATTATCTTTGTCTAGACCAAACGTCTTGGCTGAGCACCACCTATCAAATAATTGCTTTTATTCTCTTACAAATTCGTCATGGATCTGTCCAATTTCTTTCTTATAGTTCCTAATCTTTGTTGATATGCCTCAGGTACCAACTCATTACCCTTCAAGATAGATTTCCTATCCACATCGTAATCAGCACTGTTGAACTACAAGGAAGTGCAGACTTCAAATGGCTTTCCAATAAGTACACTATGTAATAATAGAATCCAATGCGTTCTTGGCCAATTCAAATTTTCACCAATGTTTCTGCTCTTTCTTCTTCTGCAACTGCAATGGTCTCTCATCTCTGTCTTTCTGAAGCTGAAGCTTTCTTAACTCTATTTCCATCTAGTGTTTTAATTTCAATTTTTTTAATTTCAAGTCAGAACCAGATGCAGACGCACTAATCAAACCTAAAAACTTTTATCCAAAACATTCTTTTCTGCCAAATACTGGACCAAATATGTTTTATTTCTTGCATCGATTAAGAAGCCTTCGTCTCAGAAAAATCATATTGTCTTGCAAGCAATTCATCTTTTTTAAGGATTCTAACTTTCCTGGGTAAGATCTAAAATAAAGTTCTTCATTTTAGATGACATTGTCAAAGCTTGTTAGTTTCACTGTTGGTTTCTTAAATATGTAAAATAACATATGACTTAGAAAATTTCGAAACAAAGTGAATTTAAGTTTTAAACACAAAGTTGTCTGAATTCTTTTAGAGAAATTCACATCCCGTATACAGACCCCAATTTCCTATTACGACTCTATAGTCTTTAACTAAGTAATAGAAAAGAGCGAAAACCAACAAGTTTTGTAAAATTCAATAAATAATTTATTTCTTTAAAATGCACAGTGGAAATTTAAAATTAACTTAAGTATTGTAAATTAAATCCGAGATTAGTCCAAAAAGTTCTATCACGAGTCCTAATGAATGCAGTTCTAATTAAATTCCAGTGGTGATCGAAATAAAATCCAACGCTGAAGGTGTTGATGTGCCTGTGGTCTCAAATGTGCTAAAGTACTAAGGGCTTGAAGTGTGCCAATGCGCACTAGTGTTTTAATAAATCACAATGATATAATCCAAGATAACCTTGTTTGAATTCATTATAATTCCAAATTAATGTTTACGTCAAAAACTATCATTGAGTACTTCATAATTCCAGAGAATAATAAAGTTAATAATAATTCTATCCCAAACCAAAATCTTGAACACAACAATAAGACAGATTCTCCATAAAGATGTTAAAGCAAGAATGAATACCTTTTAGATAAACAAACTTATAAAACCCTCTTCTTGACCTAAGTCACAATTAGCATTTTCTTGAAATACTATGACTTAATTGAAATGTTCCATTATAGAGCTATCCGTTACTACAATTATAAAATAGAATGTGGTATATTATATATATTTATGGAGAGATTACAATAATCATGACACAGACTAAATAAACATGTTTACTTCTTTTGATAATCATACTAACATTAGACCCACACTCATAGAGATAATATTAACTATGTATAATTTGTTTACAAAACAAAACTAACATAAGTGTCTTTCGTTGGGGACACAGCGAAGTTAATTCCGGACAAGGTCAAGTCCAAAATACACTTATACATTACATTTAATCATGGAGAAAAAAATAACAAATACAAATTAAAGATACATAACAGGGGGATTGTGCAATTCTGTCGGATCGTTTTAATTAAAAACATGAATCAGCTGAAGTTTTCCATGTATTATTGTAACTTACTAAATGTTATTCATTTATTGTATGAAATATAAAAATAAAATAAAAAAAGTTGACATAATAAATTTAAATACTAGCAACGATAGTGATTACGAATTTCATTTCAGAAAAAGTAACTAACCTCTCACATACAGTCTCCGTATTTCAGATGTCACAACATCAGTCGCCGATATTGTGTAAGCTTGACAGAATATTATTTTGTCATGATGTCGAGTATTTTCGGCTACAAAGGAAAGCCTGCTTTCCACATAGACCATATCATCGGCGGTACTTCTAATGATCGTATCAATCCCCGTTGTGACCGAAATATTTCCTAGATACCAGTTGACTAAAGCGGTTGGTCGGCTCCCCGATGTCACGCAGGTGAAGTTTACTTGTGTACCATTTGTAATGTTAGTTGGACCAGATATATTGATATAGGTAAGAAATACTGAAAATACACACGTTTTTAATATATATATATATATATATATATATATATATATATATATATATATATATATATATAAAGAGAGAGAGAGAGATAGATATATAGATAGATAATGAACTGGAACGTCTTTCAGAATGTATCTGAACTGCCATAAAGTGATTTATTTTTCTAATCGATACATTATATTAAAAATGACTAATCCCTTAGCCATGGTCCCTGATTTTGAAAAAGGAAGAAAATATACGTTATTATTTATAATTCACTGATATTTGCTTGCCAGAGAAAATTTGATTCATAAAATGATAGATATTTTATTGTTCAATACTTTTTTAAGGAATAAAATAAGCATTCCGATGAAAAATAAGTTTGATCTCTGGACAATTGCGTTTTCCTAACAGCAAATTTAGAAAGATACCGTGGACAAAAAGATAGTTTAAAATAATGAAAGAAGCTGCCAGTTTTAGAAAGATTTGAAAAAGAAATCTTATCGACAAATCTAGGAGGTTATGGATTGTCAATTAGATATTTGTCATTAGATACAACCTGATATAACATTTTAAGCTTTCTTTGTAGTAAATATGTTAATAGATTGCATTGATGTATGCAAAGCAGGCATCCAACGAAGACCATATTCGATATGTCTTCTCATGACATGTTGCTATTTTAAACGCGTTTCGGTAATAATACAATCCCTATTTTTTGTCTTGAAAAGAATGTGTGTATCTCCTGGATGACGACAGTGATGTTTTGTTTATCACACTAGCAAAGCAACAACGAAACTATAAAACTGTGTGAGTGGTAACGTTCTTAGAGAAAAGAACAAATATAAAGTCTTTCTGAAATCCTAGCGAGAGTTCCTTGTAATACGTGATGTGGAACAAATGAAAAATCGTTAGTAGTTCATCAATGTAATCATTCTCGATTATAGCAAGCCTCTGTCATACAATGAATTAAATTTTGTACACTTAACGTTCCTCAAATATCACATACATACACACCAAATTCAAGAAATTTAAATACCATACTTGGAATGTCAGCATAACGGATGCTATTTCTATTAGAGACAGAGGCACACATTTTTATACAGAAGAATATATTATTGTGGGCTGAACCACCCCAAACGAAATAATGTTTATGTGCAAATTATATATATATATATATATATATATATATATATATATATATATATATATATATATATATATATATATCATCATCATCATTGGCGACTCGGTCTCGAAAGACCATGCGAATAGCGCCCTTGGGGTGTTGTCTGTCTCTGTTGGCATCGTCTGCTGTGGCTGTGCAGGCCTATACGTGAGTGACAGTCCCTACTGCAGTTGGTGCAGACATACTGGGAAGTCTGCATTACTGTGGTTGCTGTTGCGTTCTTCTTTCTCTTACGTTTCTCTGCCGCCAACTGGCCTCTCCTCGCATCAGCGACTGATATGCCATTGTTTACCATCAGTCTCCAGGTGCCTCGGTCCTCAGCCAGCTCTTCCCAGCCATCGGGTGAAATGTTGCATGCCTTCATGTCCCTCTTGCACACATCTTTGAAACGGAGTGAGGGGCGTCCGACTCTTCTCATGCCAGTGGCCAGCTGTCCATATAAGATGTCCTTTGGCAGCCTTCCATCCTCCATGCGTCGGACGTGACCCAGCCATCGAAGGCGGCGTTTAATTAGCAGGGAGTACATGCTGGGGGTACTTGCACGCTGCAGGATGTCGCTGTGTGGAACACGGTCTTGCCAGCTGATTTTCAGGATGCGTTTTAGGCACCGTATATGGAAGGAGTTGAGCCGGCGTTCTTGCCTCATGTAGGTACTCCACGTCTCACTTCCATATAGAAGGGTGCTGAGAACGCAGGCCTGGTAGACTCGGACCTTGGTGTGCTCTGTCAGCGCGCTGTTTTCCCAAACCCTCTTTGTTAATCGAGCCATGATGGTGTTTGCCTTTCCAAGCCTTCTGTCCAGCTCCATATCAATCGAGAGTGTGTTGCTGATGGTTGACCCTAGGTAGGTAAAGTTGTTGACTGCTTCCAGGGTGACACCGTTGATTTTGATTGAAGGGGCAATGGTGGTATCTTGCACGCTGACATTTGTTTTTTTCCAAGCTGATTGCGAGACCAAACTGCGTGCAGGCAACAGCAAAACGGTCTCCCAGTCTCTGGAGGGCTTCCTCGGTGTGGGCCACAAGAGCTGCGTCATCTGCAAAAAGCATCTCCCTGATGAACACAGCTCTCACTTTGGTCTTTCAGCGCAGTCGTGCCAGGTTGAACAGCCTCCCATCGGACCTGGTGTGTAGATATATGCCATCCGTGGACGTGTCGAAGGCGTAGGACAGGAGCAGGGAGAAGAAGATCCCAAAAAGTGTTGGTGGCAGCACGCAGCCCTGCTTCACACCACTGTTAATTGGGAAGGAAGTTGAGGATGATCCATCATACAGGACTGTTCCCTTCATATCTGCATGGAAAGAGATTATCATGCTGAGGAATTTTGGGGGGCAACCGATCTTACTCAGAAGTTCAAAAAGGCCCTTCCTGCTGACCAAGTCAAAGGCCTTGGTGAGGTCGATGAGCATCATGTAGAGTGGTTGACCTTGCTCTCTGCTCTTCTTTTGGAGTTGTCGTAGGGAGAAAATCATGTCTGTCGTCGACCTGCCTGCTCTGAAGCCGCACTGTGATTCCGGGTACACACGGTCTGCAAGCAACTGCAGCCTGTTGAGTATGATGCGGGCGTACACTTTACCAACAATACTCAAGAGCGAGATCCCTCTGTAATTATTACAGTCACTGCGGTCGCCCTTGTTTTTGTAAAGGGTCACAATTGTGGCATCACGCATGTCTTGGGGGACTACTCCTTCCTCCCAGCAGCGGCAAAGTAGCTCGTGCAGTGGTTTAATCAATGCTGGTTTTCCACGTTTGATAGCTTCGGGCGGGATGCTGTCACTACCTGGTGCTTTGTCGTTTGGAAGGCAGTCGATTGCTTTGCTGAGCTCCTCTAAGGTTGGCACTTTGTCGAGCTCTTCCATGGTGGGCAGATTCTTTATGCTGCTGAGGGCTGCATCAGTGACTGATGTTTCTCGGGAGTATAGTTCTGAGTAGTGCTCCACCCATCTGGCCATCTGTTGCCCACGGTCTGTGATCTTTTCTCCCGTCAGGGATTTTAGGGGAGCGACCCCTTTCACTGTAGGGCCTAGAGCCTTCTTGATGCCACTGTACATGCCTTGGATGTGTCCGGACTCGGCACAGCGCTGGATCCCTTCACACAGTTGTTGCCAGTACTCGTTCGCACACTGTCTAGCAATTTTTTAATCGGGCACTTCTGAGAGCAGTAAGCGTCCGTTCATTAGGGCATTTTTTTGTAAGCTATGAAGGCTTTTCGTTTCTCCTCGATTTGTGGTTCCATCCTTGATAGGTGTGCATTGAACCAGTCCTGGCTGGGTCGTTCCTTCTTGCCAAACGTTGACATAGCCGTACTGTAGATGGCACCCTTCATGGCATTCCACTTGGCTGTAGCGTCATACTCAGGCAGGTCCCGGAGAGCCTTGTTCAGGGCAGACACATACTCCTCCACCTTGGCAGGGACTGACATCTGTGCAGTGTTTATGCGAGGACGTCCTTTTGGTTTTGAGCGGTGTAGCGCGTGTGGCTGTAGTCGCACTCTGCTGCTCACAAGGGCATGGTCGGAGTCACAGTCTGCACTGTGGTAGGTTCTGGTGGAGAGGACGCTGTTAAGGGCAGAGCGCCTGGTGATGACCAAGTCGAGTTGGTGCCAGTGATGAGATCTGGGGTGTTTCCATGACACTTTGTGTTGTGGCTTACACTTGAAGAAGGTGTTTGTGATGCACAGGCCATGGTAGGTGCATAGCTCCAGCAGTCTCTGGCCGTTTTCGTTGGTCTTTCCAGTGCCATGATATCCGAGGCAGGTAGGCCATGACTCGTGGTCCGCACCTACTCTGGCATTAAAGTCGCCGAGGAGGAATAGTGGTTCATTTTTGGGGCATCCTTTGATCTGTTCGTCCAGCTGCCCATAGAACTGATCCTTCACGTCTTCTGATGACGTAAGGGTTGGGGCGTAGACACTGATGATGTTGACAGGACCTGAAGTAGTGGTGAGGCGGATGGACAAGAGACGCTCAGTGCCCCCTGTGGGAGGTTCAACCGAGGCCAGGAGATTGTTTTTGATGGCAAAGCCCACTCCGTGCTGACGGGGCTCCTCAGGTTCTCGACCCTTCCAGAAGAAGGTGTAGTTTTCCTCTCTGAGGGAGCCACTAGAGGCGAGCCTGGTTTCCTGGAGGGCAGCTATGCTGATATTTAGTCTGGTGAGTTCTCTATCGATGATGGCCGTCTTTCTGGTGTCGTCCACTTCTCTGAGGTCGTCGGAGATGCCTGTACACATGGTGCGCACATTCCAGCTTGCAAATCGAAGAGCTGGAGTCTTCTTTATTGGTTTCTTGTTTCTTTTGTCTGGTGTGGAATTATATATATAATCTTGCTCGTCTGGCATGGGTCCGTTATCAAACATAGTCGAACATAAAGTGCCATTGCTTTTTAGTGAGACAACATTAGATCATAGTGTCTCTTCACTAAATATCTAAATAAAAAATACATATGTGTTTAATTTAGTCTATATTTGACATACAAACTCTTAACCCAGATATTTATATCGATATGAGCAACTCCATAATCTCTCAAAAGACCAATAATAGAGGCCATCACCACCGCTACTGCACATATTTCCATTCTTACAAACATTTTCTTTTTAATTAATATATATATATATATATATATATATATATATATATATATATATATATATATATATATATATATATAGAGCAAGAGATTTAAGGTAATTTCTTCTATTGGGGACAACATATACTTTTAGCAAAAATATTATTTCTTGCCTGCAAATATGACGCTTTGAGAAAGCGGTGAGTCATATGTAGAATTGATCGATGAGTAGCGAGCTCCACATATAAATTTGGTCGTCATAGGGATGTTGCTAGGGAAAACTGTACCACGCGGTATTCGCAATGTACTCGTGTAGATTTGCTCTGATTGGCTACACGTCGAACTGTTACTGGCCAAGGTGACATTGCCTATGTTGAAAGAAACGGAGTCGTTCTGTAAAGAGAAGACAAACAAATTAGTAATGTCAAATCTTTTAAAATACTTAAAGATGTGGGACGAAGTGGTGAATCAGTTAAGTATTAAAGACAGAAGGCAAAACAACCAAACATAATGTTTAACTTGACCAAATGATGCCCAACGTTTTTCGTATCATTATCATCCATAATCTCCATGAACTGGCCAATATTATTTGGTCCTGTTTATATGTATGAATATTTCACTATTTCTCCTTACGTTAAGATAGCATTATCTACAAAAACATACAATGATATGATGGCCAATTAGATATTGTATGTATACGGTGCTAAGTCACGTAAAGTATGAGCTTCCAGTTAGCCTAGGTAACTGCACCAAAATGTACATCAGCTGAACACGGGAATAATTCCATATGCATGGACCGTCATAAAAATAAAACCAATATATACAAAAGGAGACACTATGCAAAAAAAAGGGATCATAATTAAACATTGCTCTGAAGCACTGATTAAACGATTATTACTCTTACACACACACACACACACACACATATATATATATATATATATATATATAGAGAGAGAGAGAGAGAGAGAGAGAGAGAGAGAGAGAGAGAGAGAATTTTTTTATATATAAATATACACTAGACAGAACGGAAAGTGCTATCTCTGGATTCCTATAGAAGAATGCTTGATAATAGTAGGCAGAATTATTATTTTAATACAAATAATACTATCATACAGGTTAAAGAATTTTTAATTCGTACTGTACAGAGATTCGAACCCAGGTCCGCGGGTAAACGGCACCCATTGCCTTGCCTGCACACACGAGCCCATATTCCCTCACGACTAAGCACACATCACCAAAAATGATGTTACTCAGTTGGTGTTATTTGCACTCGTGTGTAGCAGACACACTCGCATGACGATCTATTACTTAATTATCATGTATCTACACAGTCATTCTGGATTCCGATGAAAGAAATCAAGGTCTATAGAATTAATTATAGAGAATTATAAATATACATCAGACAGAACGGAAAGTGCTGTTCCTGGATTTATATAGAAGAATGCTTGATAATAGTAGGCAGAATTAATATTTGAACACAAATAATATTATCATACAGGTTAGAGAATTTTTAATTCGTAATCTTCTTAGTCGTGAGGGAATATGGGCTTGTGTGTGCAGGCAAGGCGATGGGTGCCGTTTACCCGCGGATCTGCCTTCGAATCTTGGTAGAGTATGAATTAAAAATTCTCTAACTTGTATGATATTATTATTTGTATTAATTTATATAAAGGTTATTCTTTCACTATTATTAAAATACATATTCTTCTCGAATATCTGAAGTTGTTAAAAATAAATCATTAGGTAAAAAAGTGATATTGTCTATTAGCTGGTTTTATAAATTCGTTTGATAATACACGAAGAAAATTAACAATGGAAAAAGTATTTAAAAGTGGCGTTTCAGGGAAATTCTTGAATGGTATATTCAAAATCTAGACAAAGACGCTAAATGGAAACTGAATGTGAATGACAATGTTTCTAGTTATTTATACCGTACATGAAAGGAGTTCATCAAGGTGAACATCTAATACCATTATTGTTTGTTATCTATTTATTGAATCAAATCATTGCTATAGCTTCGAACTGAATATTTAATTTCGTGAAATCAGTGAATAATTAAAAACATTTTTCTTTCTTTATGCAAATGATACAGTTACCCTCGTTGAGTACCGCAAAGATATCCAATATTTTTATCAATAAATTTAGTAATTGTTGATATGAATGAAAATTAAAAATGAATGTGAACATGAAAACGGCTACTTTTCGGTCTAGATTTTATAAAAAGTTTGCCTTTACATACAGAGGTTATATACTGGAAGAGGTTAAGGAATCAGTTGATGTTGGGGTTGTTCTGATCAGGACCTGAAGACTTCTATCAACTATGAAGCAAACATTAAAAGAAAAGTAAGCATTGGTTTTGTTATGAAAGCGTACTTGGAACTTGACCTTTTTATAGGCTGCCATTTAATAATATATCATAATACATTTTCTACTATATTGGGCTAGCATTTGTGGCTTTGAAAGCAGTATAATCAGAGAAATTTATGCATATATCCTAAGATGGTTTTTAAAATGAAAAAAGAGTACATCGTTATATATGTATTATGAAGAAACTGGACGACAACCATTTTCTCTTAGGATAAAATTGAAATACATCAGAAAAATACGTGAAAGTCAATTGTAATATTTTATTGAAAACATCGCAAAGAACGTTTTAATATTTACCGATTTTTCGATAACATTAAATCTATTTTGGAGGAATGTGGATTCGGATACATTTTGTGCTCGCAATGTTTTCTAGTAAGTAATAGCTCACAAATAGCATGAAGAACATACTGACAGACATGTATCTTCAGATATGGAACACAAACAAAATTGTATGAGGAACGCCTATGGGCAATTGAAAATAAACCTTCAGAATGGCGAATAATTGGTTTCATTACCCCAACGCATTTGCATTATTTAAATTAAAAATTGAGCCTCAAACCACCGTTTTCCAATTGAACGTAGCAGACAGTATTATGTTACAGGGAACAAAATAGGTCAAGGTGATTAACTTCATTATATATGTTATTGTCCCTATTTCAAAAATAAAAGAATCCTCTACCTAAAACTGAAAGAAATATCCTTTGTAACAATATGTTTACCTCAAAGATATTGAGCTTTTAAGGTTGTATAAATTTATTAGTTATAATGTCGAAATTTAATTAACATGGAGTGTATTTTATGTGATGGCTGAATTCCACTTGAATCAATAATACTTCTTTTATGTATGTATGTATGTATGTATGTATGTATGTATGACTGACTGACTGACTGACTGACTGACTTTATTTCCTCTTTAAAAAGAGATTACATCAGATTAAACAAATTCAGAATAATACAAGATCATAAAATAGAACAGAAAAGTGACAAAGATACAGTAGTAATACAATTGTAATACTGTGTAAGCTACCGTATTGACAAAACGAAATATCTCGATACCTGCAATTATGCAGATCTGCAATCATTTGGCGGAGCATGCCACTGATCTTTTAACAGTTGCTTGATGATGATAATATTTCGAAACGTTAATACGTCTATAGTGTTATGTGCTTAACATTAAGTCCGAGATAGCAACAAAAATGAAATGTAAAACTTATAACAGTGTAATTCTATATGTAGTTTCTTTTCTTCATATGACGCATGTATTTATGCATATATATACTTGTTTGCGCGTATGCGTGCGTGAATGCATTTATCTATGACTGACTGTCTAAATGACTTAGTAACCTCTACAACAAAGAGTATATCAGGTTGCTAAGATACATATTATACATATCATAGAATTATGAGACACATCATAGACGAGAACGCAAGGATGATATATACATCGTCAACTAATGCGTTTACAAAATGAGATATATAAATACAGAAAACCATATAGAAATCTCTTGGAAATAAACATAAACAAATACATAAACAAATACATAAACGCACACACAAACAGCTGTCAGACAACAAAATTTGCGGATTTGACAAGAAGACTTTGGCCTTTAATTGTTTATATTTAATGTTAATTTACTACTTACTTTTAATATCATGTTAGGGCATGTTAGTTGATAGTAGGGCACACATTTTATTGTAGAATGAAGCTATGCTGTTTGCGGTCACCAACATGAGCCTATCTGATACGTCATCGTCAATAGACGACATGCAGTCAACCCTGCTTCCAAGAAGTGTCTCCAACAATATATCGTCTTCTTGATTGAATAAGTTAACCCCGTCTCTCACTTCTAAAGAGTCAATCACTCTCTCAAAGAAAACATTTCGTTCCTCAAGCAGCATTTCGCAGCCTAAAATAAGATGTTTCGCTCTGTCGTCAGTCTCTTTTCCACAGAGTTTGCATACCATAACTTTACCAACAGGCATGATATATAGTTTCATTACTTCAGAGAGAGGCCATAACATGGATGGATATTTACGCCCAAGAAACCATATATTACTTGGTTTTAAGTCCAAATGAATGTTTCTGAAGTGAATTAAATCATCCCTTAGTTCCATATTTGCTCTCCAGGTAGTTTCTTCATGGTTTTGGATAATATCAGTAATATGTCGATTCCAGATGAGTTTTTCTTCAGTTTGTATACTTTCTGCATAGTCTAAAAGAACATTTCCCATACCATATTTCTTAGTTATTTTGTCAATATCAGGTATAAATCCCGTCTGTTTTAGCGGGTTGTTCAGATACTGACATAGGCGCATAATGAAAATCTTTTTCCAGATAAAAGTCCAATCGCCCTACATAATCGGTTGAAAAGGAGCAATTTCATCCTATCTATGTATGCTTCCATTGACCAGAGTCCTAAGGTACTACTTGTTGCCTCCGTAGGCGAATATTTATCGAAAGCTTGCATACGTCGCGCTGCATATCTCTGGCATAACTCAAGTTCTTCTATATTTGAGTTTGTGATACCTGACCATAGTTCACATCCATATAGGACCGAGGGTAGAATAATTCTTTTCCAAATCTTCAGACTTGTTAGAGGGTTCATTCCTCCATCTCTGATACCAATAAAATATAAAGAGTTTAACAAGTGTTTGCCTTTATCACATGCTTCTTTTATCGCGTCGTTTGGTTTTAAGTTGTATTTTATAGGTATGCCGGCATACTTCTTACTTTTGACTGCCGGAATTGGAGATTTGTCGAGCATAAAAGAAGGTATACCAGTCGTTCTTTTGTTAGTAAACAAGATGGTGCAACTTTTATCTGCATTATATCTTAATCTCCACCTTTTCGCATAGTCGGAAATTGTATCTAGCAGCTGTTGCATTGAATGACGCGAGTTAGACATTACAGTTGTGTCATCTGCTAATAAGACACAAGGCAGGTGGAGATCAACAAGATTTAGACCTCGCAAAGTGTGATCTAATTCCGTGATCAAATCATCTATCATTACAAGAAAGAACCAGGCAGACAAGATACGGCCCTGTCCTACACCCTGCATAATATCGAAGCGTTTGGACAGCTTGCCCGCATATAAAACAGAGCTTGTTACTCTCTCAAACGAATCTTTCATGATGCGCCAGGTCTTCCCTTTGATGCCAAGTCTGTACAACTTGTAGAATAACCCGTTATGCCAAACTGTGTTGAAGGCTTTAGCATTATCAAGAAATGTAGCATAGACAGGAGTATTTTTATCCAAATAGTAGCATATAGATTCTTTGATACAGAACGCTGCAGTGATACTACCGCAATTATTTCTAAAACCCTGTTGCAACGGATTTGGAAAAGAAATCTGTTTAGAAAATATAAGTAGTCTACTAAATATAATTTGTTCTAGAACTTTCTGAAGCACTGGAATTATAGTTATATCGCGGTAATTATTCATATCTAATTTGTTCTTTCCCCCTCCTTTGAATATTGGTATAACCAAACCTTGTTTAAAGTGGCACGGGTACTTCTCGGCCTCGTACACTTTTGTGAATATAATTTCAAGTAATTGTACACTGCTTGGAGGGTCCGCAAACAGTAAATGCTCAGCAACAATACCGTCGTGGCCACATGCCTTATCTTTATTGAGAGAGCTAATTGCACTACTGATTTCGTCTCTAGTGGGGATTTTATCAACAAGTTCATCAAAGTGTGAATAGGTTTCTTTAGTTTGTTTTCTGACCTCTGCTAAGACCATCTGGTAATGATTTTCATCGTACAGATAAGTATTGTCAGGCAGTGATAAACTGGAGAAATGATTTGCCCATAACTCTCTAATAGAGTCGTGATCGCGTACAATTTTTCCGTTTGATTCGATTTCGTGAATGTAATCGCGTTTATTTCTTTTATTCCGTATAAACTTATAGAAAGTAGAAATATCGAGCTCTGCAGCCTTTTCAAGCTCACTAAATTGTTCTCTATCGTATATTTCTTTAGCTTTCAATAATTCTTTTGCAAACAATTTCTTCGCTTTCTTATAGTTCGCATATGATATATATTCCCAACCTCTTGGCCTACCATTAGAAATCCATACCCTGCGTTTCAGCCGCATTTCCGTGTGAAACTTTTTTACGTTTAATAGTTTCCAATAGGGGTTAGCGTATGGGCAAAACCTCTTTATGGGGAGAAACCTAGATGCTGCTTCATGTAAAATCTTTACTGTGTCTTGAATAATAATTTCAATATCGACATTCGTCGCTAATTCTGCTTTATGCATTTGCGCTAACAATTCGTTGCGTGTTGCTTCCTTATATCTATTCATTTGTTCTGCTGAGGCTTTCTTCCAATTTATGGAATGAATGATATGCTCGTCAGCCATTGTTGCCTTATGTACTAAAGGTGTGACCAACTCTATTTTTACAGGAAGATGATCTGAAATGTTCAAAGGATGATCATCTATTATTTCTGCCTTAATCACTAAATCGAATTTACTTTTTTGCAATAGTATATGGTCTATCAAAGATTTTGATTTGCCATCGGTTGAGAAAAAAGTAAAATCTGGCCCTTCACAAATGGATTGACTATTAACAGATATTAAATGTCTATCGCTCAGAAACTTTTCCAGAATAGTGCCTCTAGCGTTTGATGTCAAACAATTTGCTTTGGAGCTAAACAGTGAACTTAGCTGACCATTGAAGTCTCCGGCAAGTACGGGAATGCCTTCTTTGCAGAAAATATCAAACTGATCTTTTAGTTCTTCTATTGTTTCGGAGTAACTTGCAATAGGAAAATTAGTTGATGGCAAAAGTGCCCCGAATATAAAATATTTAAGTCTATCATTACATTTTACCTCTATCCCTAAAACTCTGTCACTGCCAGCGCTCGACAAGGGATTAACGCGGAGTGATTTCCTATAAAGGATTGCTATTCCCCCGAACCCCGTATGCCTTAGCCTTTCTTCGAAATTTACTGCTAGTCTTTTGTCAGAGCGTGCGAATGATTTAAAATCTGGATGTATATTATCTAGGAAATTGAGCTGCTCCGGAAGAAGCCAATGCTCAGTAAGTACAGCAACATCTACCTCATTTAGCAAAGAATACAAGTAAGGTGACCCGTACATGACTCCTTTTACGTTCCACGTCAACAAACGAAATGTATGACTAGACATTAGTTGACTTAACGAAAAATAGATTTTCAACACAAGTATTGCAAAGACTATATAGCAATTTACCATAATATATGTATTTTACTTACTACTCCTTTATTTATTTACGCCAGTACTGCTGGGTGTCCTTATCACCATAATCCTCATACCATTCTCTTGCCCATACAAAATTTGGCCAAAAACCTTCCTCTAAAACTTTCTCAAAGTCTAACTTATCTACCGTGATTAAAACAGTAAAAGTGTCCTTTCCTCCTTTTACTCGCCAATGCTTTAATATCTGAGAGTCAATTACTTCTACCCCTTTAATTTTAGCGTGTTTTTTAATACAGGTTCTCATCTCCTCTCTTGTTCTATCAACTGGTATTCTTGACATTAGAACTCGACGTTCATAAGAGTTCCTCATTCGTTTATGTGGTCTGTAGTTTCTGTTGGTTGTGATAACTTCAATCGGTTTGTTTACTTTATCAGTGTCCTTCAATGAGGTGCCCGGATTGTTTGCTAATGGTGACCTTCTCTCCCTATCGTTGTTTCTTGTGTGTACTCGTGCCGAGTATTTCTGATCTTGGAGATAATCACGTACATCGTTATCTTTAACTAATGTAGGTTCTTCGTTGGAGGTATTGAGTATGGTGGACAGTGTCGATTTTATAAAAAGTTTGCCTTTACATACAGAGGTTATATACTGGAAGAGGTTAAGGAATCAGTTGATGTTGGGGTTGTTCTGATCAGGACCTGAAGACTTCTATCAACTATGAAGCAAACATTAAAAGAAAAGTAAGCATTGGTTTTGTTATGAAAGCGTACTTGGAACTTGACCTTTTTATAGGCTGCCATTTAATAATATATCATAATACATTTTCTACTATATTGGGCTAGCATTTGTGGCTTTGAAAGCAGTATAATCAGAGAAATTTATGCATATATCCTAAGATGGTTTTTAAAATGAAAAAAGAGTACATCGTTATATATGTATTATGAAGAAACTGGACGACAACCATTTTCTCTTAGGATAAAATTGAAATACATCAGAAAAATACGTGAAAGTCAATTGTAATATTTTATTGAAAACATCGCAAAGAACGTTTTAATATTTACCGATTTTTCGATAACATTAAATCTATTTTGGAGGAATGTGGATTCGGATACATTTTGTGCTCGCAATGTTTTCTAGTAAGTAATAGCTCACAAATAGCATGAAGAACATACTGACAGACATGTATCTTCAGATATGGAACACAAACAAAATTGTATGAGGAACGCCTATGGGCAATTGAAAATAAACCTTCAGAATGGCGAATAATTGGTTTCATTACCCCAACGCATTTGCATTATTTAAATTAAAAATTGAGCCTCAAACCACCGTTTTCCAATTGAACGTAGCAGACAGTATTATGTTACAGGGAACAAAATAGGTCAAGGTGATTAACTTCATTATATATGTTATTGTCCCTATTTCAAAAATAAAAGAATCCTCTACCTAAAACTGAAAGAAATATCCTTTGTAACAATATGTTTACCTCAAAGATATTGAGCTTTTAAGGTTGTATAAATTTATTAGTTATAATGTCGAAATTTAATTAACATGGAGTGTATTTTATGTGATGGCTGAATTCCACTTGAATCAATAATACTTCTTTTATGTATGTATGTATGTATGTATGTATGTATGTATGTATGGATGTATGTATGTATGTACATACATAAAAGAAGTATTATTGATTCAAGTGGAATTCAGCCATCACATAAAATACACTCCATGTTAATTAAATTTCGACATATATATATATATATATATATATATATATATATATATATATATATATATATATATATATATAGATAGATAGATAGATTAACCATTGTACATTGTAAGAGTCATTTGTAAACATTATATTACATATATAACTTTTGTCCATAAGTGTAGGTTATACTTTTAGATAACATTTGTAAACATGTTGACAAGGTCTTTTCGCCTTAGAAAGTTCTGGAAGCGAACTAATAACTTACATATTTGTTATCGTATTGTGTTTTGGGTTACCATATAAGGTTCTGATAATCAAAATTATTCATTACTATTTAAAAACCAGTCACTGCGTAATCACATTTAGTTGTTTTCAAATATAATTTGAGCAGAATTATTTATTTTTACTCATTCAAATTGACATTTTGGAATAAAACACTATTTCGCAATGATTATAAACTCATTCAAAGACATTTTATATTATTGTGATACATTGAGACTCTTAGTATATCAGCATATTAAAGAGCATTGATATGTCAGCACATTTAATACCTGGAATTCATTCAGAACGCTATACGCTTGACTTGTGATATAACTTTTAGGATCTTGGGATTTAATTCACAATACTGTAAGTTCGTTTTAAATTATAACTTTTGCATTCTAGGGAAATAACTTCTTTGTTGAATTTTACTAAGCCTGTCGGCTTTGCCTGCTTAGTTTGAAACCATAGAGTCGTAATACTCCATGAAAATGAAGAATTGTACGTCAATCAAATATTTGTAATTACCGTTTATGTAGAGTCCAATGTGTTGTTATGTTTCTATCATGTCGTAATAATAGTTAAATCTAAACCAAGAATGCATTGACATATGTTTGAAGCTATTTTTATTAGATGAAGAACATTGTAAAAGCATGTGTAACTCTATTGCCTAGAACATCGCATGTAACACAATACGCTTGTAACTACATCATTAGCCCTGGTGACAAAATATGAAGCAGATCTCATTCGCAGATGTATCTGCTTTTGATTTACCGTGTTATCCTCATTTGTCACATTCGTGACCTGAATCGAATAAAAATCATATTGTATTGTACTTACCGAATAACGCCATGTTATTTGCGGTTCTGGATAAGTGCAGTTTTCAGTTTGGCATTCAAGAGTCAGAGAAATCTGGGCTAGGTCAGTAGATGACGGCAGAGGAGACACGTATTTCATTGCTGACGGAAGAGCTTGAAAATGTAAATTCATACTGTCACTGTGTCAAGATTGTTTCGGACATAACCAACAAGAAAACTTACAAAAATACACTTCTTATCAAATCCTTTATAAACTATGACAGGGTTTCTGTCTTGGATTCAAAATCAGTTGGTTCACGCTAAGAGAGAGGGTTACATACCAAACCAAAATATAAATCTCGAAGCTTACTTTCGAATAAAGCAGGAAGGGCACGCACTTTACATAATCTACGTGACCTCTTACTTCATAATCATATGCTTATATCATGCTTTAGTAACAAAAAATTCAATCTGATTAAATTAGATCTCCACTGTCCTGGGTGAAGATCTTACTGCGACCGCTTAGAAGTCATGTTCTGGTGACTTTTGAGCTAGGCAGTGGAAATGCAGCTTTCATAAACTTGAATTGACTCACCCTTATGCTCTTCAGTTATACTGCGTCTTCCAAAAGCGATGATACAAGGCTTCATCTGACTGGCCGATAAAATTAGCGAGTATATTAATAACATAGGTCACGAGAACATGACCTCTAAGGGGTCACTGTCAGATCTTCACGGAGGACACTGAAAATCTGATTTGAATCAGATTGTAAAATTATAGCCTTTTGGATCTTTACTCTAAGGTGGCGCTCTACAGTTTCGCATTTCGCATAGAGTTAGAATTTTAAAGAAAGAGAATTTTCCCGGCTTTCCGCACTGGCTATACTGGCTATTTAAAAAAAGACCTTGTGTATCTTAGATATAATTCAAAGAACCTTTAATTCCTTTTGTTTTGGTTGTTGTTGTAGTAGGGTCTAACGCCATTTTTCAGCACAAGATAGGCTATACATGGCGGCCAGTATTATTGGTGGAGGAAGAACCCTGCAAAACCCAGGGAAGAACCACCGACCAACGAGAAGCTACTGGCAGGCTTTCCCACGTACCCACGCTAGCCGAGCCTTGGACTCGAACATACACAGACAGAGGTGAGATGGCAGTGATCCGGAACGGTGAGCGTTTTAGACCACTCGGCCACTCGGGGCCACTTTTATTTTGGTGTATGATTGATGGGTGTAATATGAGTTATAGGGTAACAGCTTGGCCTTACTCCAGATATGCACCTTTAAAAAAGTGCTGGCTTCACTTGGTCATTTTCACTTCCTGAACTTTAGAGGTAAATTTAAAAAAAAAAGAGCCGAATACCTTTTTTACATTTTATATATTTGGTAATTCATTCATTGCCCTTTCTAGTCTGGCAAAATTCATTTTCCCTATTTCAATAGCTGCTATGGATAGTGTACTTTAGACTAATTCAGACTGAATTTTTTATCACAAGGGAGCAGTCATTTTAGTTAGCAGTGTGCTTAGATCTTGTACAATTTCCAAAAGTACAATATCCGAAAAAATATCATCCACATTACATTAATGTAGCATGTAGGTATGCCAAAATTCTCTCCATTGTGCATGTTTTAAATGCAAACAACTTCACCATCATACGTCACACTCTCAAAAGTACATAATAACTGGTGAGTGCCCCCTAAATATGTTTTGCCCCCCCCCCCCCATTCTCTGTTAGAAGAAACTTTATAATATGTTGGCATACAAATTACAAGCTCACGTGTAAACTGTGTGCGTTCTTTCTTTCATCTTGTATATTTGATGTATAAATCTTACCTAAGTAATGATATGCGTTAAACAAAAGGTTTAATCATGCAGGTTAGGAAAGCAGTCGAAATAAGAACAAAGAGAGAATCGACTTCTTATATCAGTTTCATAACTTATCTTTTGGAACAAAAATATAGAGATCAATGTTATTGTTATTTATGTATGTTTGAATGAAATAAACTAACATGCAATGCATCACTTTTGACAACGTTATTATTAAAGCTGACACAAATTTAAGAATGCACTTCAATGTAATATTCCTAAATTGTCATTATTACTTAATATATTTTCAACTAAATTGAAAAATTTGCAATTTTCTCTTTTCTCGTAAAACCTTTGTTCTTGTTTCTTTACTAATCATATTAAATCGGGTTGAGCTTTTGAACTGTTTAATAGCTGTATTAAATTTAATTCCCTAAGTGGATCGTGATCAAAAAACGATGCCAGGTCGATTAATTAATGTCCGCACTCGGGTTGACGTTTAAATATATCCATTAAAAATAACTATGACGATTCTCACTCCTTGTCTAGATAAAATGCAGCTGAAAAAATACATTTATCATTAACAATGGATACACGAGAAACTCTATAAAAAAACTCCAAAAGAGAAAGTAGCTATCAAGACTTTTTGTACTAACAACCTAATCTCTGATATTTAAAATGATTGCCATGTAAGGGATCGAAACCACCATGTATTTCTTCATGTTCTGTCCCAAAGAGAGTAGATATCGAACTGAGTTGACGAGAAAATTACTCTCAGTGCCATATGCTAATATTACCATAGATTTACTGCTTTCGGGAAGGCGTGATGCAAGTGAAAAATATAGAATTTTACACTATGTATGCAAATATATAATCACTGCTGGAGGATTGTATTAACTTACTCAAATCGTGATTGCTGTCTTTGTGCCTCTCTCTCACTCCCATGATTATTTCATTATTATGTGCTCACGTTGCATGTGTTGTAATACATGTATCACCTAGGTGGAGGGCTAATTGATGTAATAAATGTATCACGTAGGTGGAGGGCTAATTGATGTAATAAATGTATCACGTAGGAGGAGGGCTAATTGATGTAATAAATGTATCACGTAGGTGGAGGGATAATTGATGTAATACATGTATCACCTAGGTGGAGGGCTAATTGATGTAATAAATATATCACGTAGGTGGAGGGCTAATTGATGTAATAAATGTATCACGTAGGTGGAGGGCTAATTGATGTAATACATGTATCACGTAGGTGGAGGGCTAATTGATGTAATACATGTATCACGTAGATGGAGGGCTAATTGATGCAATACATGTACCACGTAGGTGGAGGGCTAATTGTTGTAATACATGTATCACGTAGGAGGAGGGCTAGTTTAAGTTGCTAGAACTTGTGCCCAATCCTATTGTATCCTATTGTTCATATAAATTGTGTTTCAACTAAACTATATATCGATATCTAGATAGCGGTGCTTTATTTTATCTGTCCCGTTTAGATAAAGATTCAAACATTTATTCAGATAATAAACTAAAATTGACTAGTTTCAAAACGGAGTCGCAGGGAAATTAATTTGCTAGTATCACCAGAGACATCAGTTATAATCAATATAGCTTCGACAATAATATTGATTGGTGCGCTTGCAATGGTTGGATACATCGGAAAATGCTACCGCATTATTGTAGAAGCAATCCTGGAGTGCTCTTATATCTGGTGCTGCAGTGAACGATTCAGCATTTTCACGTGCACATGCGATAATTCCAAGCTGGTCTCGAGTTGGCATTAATATATCAGGTTGGATCCAGCTATCGATTTCTCTTTGACCTTTCACAATATTATATTTCAGTGTGTACGAGGGTCTGGTACCGCCGTTTTGACGCAATTATTCATCTACAAGTGGAACTAACTAGTTATCGATGTTTACATCCGCTTGCAGCAGATCCAGCACCCCGTCGTTGGTAAATTCCGCAGCCTTATCACCGCGGTCAGATTACATTACGTATTTAATAATAATGATACGATCTAATCTTAAACACTAACACCACAGAAGTAGCCGTTTTGATAAATGTATAATCCTTCGAATTGAATTTTATCTTCGGCAACTAATGATGCTGTAAATACAAATGTGAACAAATCCATAACATTAATGTCCGGATTGTAATTATTATATGTGATTCCTGGCGTAAGATAAAGATCAAAATGCTTTCTATAATTTTTCAAAATTCCAGTTACGATAAGCAAGTATGACCTGGACTATGGTACTTTTAAGATGGGACGTTGATGTATATCCAAAACTTTGTTAATATAATTAAAAATAAGTTGGCCACTTTCTGTGACATTGGAGATAGTGTGTTCCACTCCTTCCTTGACTAATATGTCTTGAATTTCACCCCATAGAGTTAGCATGCGATGTGGTGCGGGCACGTGAGCAAGATCTTCTTGCACGTATTATTGTCTTGTTGCAATATTTGCTGTATCAACATAGTCTTTGATAAACGCTACCGAAACCCCAATGTCTCTGATTCCTCCTTTGTCAGTAATCTCAACCAGATTCATTACCACAAAGTCGTCTTTCAACTTGACATTAATATCTTGAATGTCTACGTTATATGTTTTCAGTTTGCCAGTGTGATCTTTAAAAATTACATTTTCACCTGGATCGACACCAACAACAACACGATTACTAAAGTAGACAAATCCACTTCGGTGGTAAATCGGCTCAAATCTGCACCAGCACCGTGGCATCGAGCTAAGTAACTACTGTAAATGTTGGTAGTCATTGTTGAATGATATTAAACAATCTTAATGTGAAATCAAGTATTTGCGTTTTTGGTGAGCGCTCCAGTGCACTCAACGCTTCAACAAAAGGATGACTGCACATGGGTTCATCTAGCCCCGAGTTTGTACTGGTATGGTCGAATGAAACAACGATTGTTATCCACGCTTTGATAAATAATTATCAACTTGAACTGGTGGTGCAAGTCCATAAAAGTCAAAATACAATCTATGTTGAGGTGGTAACACGGATGTGACTTTGTGAGTGCATGTTGATAAATCCAGATTGCTGATGCCAGTTTCACATGTGCGCGTCACCATCGATGCAAGTTCATTCCGCATAAAACACCACGAAAATGTTTAATTGATTTTGCCATCGCGAGTAAATCAAGATTTGTCAATGAACGGGTCAATGGCGTGCTCTTCTGCAACCTGGTAATCAAAGACCTTTGACCAATGGTATTCGATGACTCGTGCCTGGTAATCGAAGGCATTTTTTCTATACGGCCTCCCACTGCCTTTTACAAAGCCATTCCTGATGCAGTTCCAACAGCCCCTATCGCTGCAGCTTTTGTAACCACTAGAACCGCTGTAGCTAACAACACGTGCATGAAAATACATGTCAACGGCGGACTGCCTAAACAAGTCCAAGGTTTCTAAAAACGTTCGAAAGTATTTGTTGGGAAATTTGGAGCCTTGTGTCATCGTTTTGATGCCAGTCCATGTACGACAACATATTGTGTGCAATACGAAGATTGGCTTCTGCATAACTAAGGCGAATTTCTTCAGATCGTTCCTGATGACAGTTTAACCACAAAGAAATCTCCGTTACTTCTAAGCTGTCAAATATCATTTTACTCTGTGTCTGGAAACTATCTCGCTCTGTAAGTTGAAACGTTAAAACACATGTTTAGGTGCTTGAAAGGTATAATGGGTACTTATTTGCCAAGTAAATTGTCCCGAAATAGAAGTTGGTTGGTGTGCGTCTGTGGTATGTGCCAGAAACGAGAACGTTGAAGTGGTCCCTGTTTGCATAAACGATAACAAGCTTGACTATGTAGTCCTTAAAGGGATTACACAGGCGTCCATAATGTTAATGTTTCTAATACAACTTTGCCAGCTGGAGCACATGCATAATGTAAAATGGCATCGCTGGAGTTGTCTTACGAAACAAAATAACTGTGTATTTAGCTCTAAAGATAACCTTGCAAACCTCTTCTCAAAAATCCAAAGATTGATAGGAATTGCACACGAAAATCTCAGTGAAGCTCCAATGAGCGATCGACGCTGTACGAATCCAAAATTGAAATTAGAATTAGGAAACATTACATTTTCTACACCTGAATCAGCTTTGTCGGCATTTTTTCAAGGCCATCTGATCATATTTGGTTTATGATCTGCATGATCAGTTGCATCTTTGACAAATATCATTGTTGGGCCAGCTGTTCTCATGTAATCATCGCTGTATCTGGCGAGTCCAAAATGGGTTGTGGTTACGTCAATTTTGTCCAAAATGGAATAATGTGCACTGTTAAACAATGCCACGATATAATTGTTAATAAATTGCACTAGGGTATTGGCATTGCAATTGTTATTTCTACCGCGTACAAGTTTTCTCTCAACTTCCAAAATGCCTCACATGGAAGGAAAAACTTAGACGTGTCTAGCACTTGCAATTCTATTTTGAATTGATTGAGTTCTCTAACTGGATATGTGTAATACTGAAAATCTCTCTTGCTTCGATCCGCTAAACGCAGGCGATTCCATGTCAAACGCTGGATCAAAGACCTCTGAATTGCGTCATTACAAAACTATACATTATTGATTTTATTTAACAACGCGTAAATCCACTCCACATTGCCCGGTGTGCAATCACCGAAGCTGACATTCGCTGTTGAGCGACTTCATTACTAACTGTCGATGGTTATGCAATTTTAGCTGCCTTTGATGGTATTCGTGTTACTAATTGTCGCATTTGATCTCTAAGAGCCTGAAATGCTTGTTATCTCAGTTGTTTTATAGATCCACAACATAATACTATCTACGATTAGCATCGCAGCTTGTTTAGCAATGGGTGCACCTCGTGATGACAAGGCTGTGAGGGCTTTTGGTACGCATGTAAATAACCCACCGACAACGTCATTGGAGCCAGTTCCATAATATGTCATTTTTATTCTTTTCGTTATTATTATTATTCTTATTATTATTATAAATATTATTATTATTATTATTATTATTATTACCAAATGTCAGATCGATCTCTAATTTACAGATGTATAGTTTGTATTTCACTCCCAAATAAATCACGTGATCATCTTCATCTACAATGAAAACACGAATGCTGGTCATATGACAATTACGGTTGGCAGATATACAGGTGCTGCTGGCGTAAACGATATCAAATCACCTGGTTCCACGTTTAGCGGAAACTCTTGTTTACGTTTGACTTTTTTCTTCTTTTTCGTTCATCCGAATTTCTTTCTCCTGTGTGAGTGCAGGTGCAGGATTTTGTTTTATTTTACTACACTCCTGTGTGAGTGCAGGTGCAGGATTTTGTTTTAATTGACTATACTCCGGTGTGAGTGCAGGTGCAGGATTTTGTTTTATTTTACTACACTCCTGTGTGAGTGCAGGTGCAGGATTTTGTTTTATTTTACTACACTCCTGTGTGAGTGCAGGTGCAGGATTTTGTTTTTATTTTACTATACTCCTGTGTGAGTGCAGGTGTAGGATTTTGTTTTATTTTACTACACTCCTGTGTGAGTGCAGGTGCAGGATTTTGTTTTATTTTACTACACTCCTCTGTGAGTGCAGGTGCAGGATTTTGTTTTTATTTTACTACACTCCTGTGTGAGTGCAGGTGTAGGATTTTGTTTTATTTTACTACACTCCTGTGTGAGTGCAGGTGCAGGATTTTGTTTTATTTTACTATACTCCTGTTAAGATGTTTTGATTCTTCTTTAATCTTTTTCACTTGCTTGTTAAGCCATTTGAATTGTTCTTTTCCTGAGCGAAATTTAGGTACAGTTTGTTTCTCCAGCCATCTGATAAATTCTTGCCTTTCACGTTGTTCTAGTGTAAGTTATTCGTTTGTTGTTTTGCATATTTACATGTTTTAGCATTGCACGAGGTATTCGGGACCTAGGAATTTGCTGTGCCGAATTTTGTGGTTGTATAATTAGTTGATGTATATACTTTGCCAAATATTTTACCCATAAAGTTTAACATATTATAGTGGCATTGTCATCAAATGCATTATATGTTCTTTCCCGAATGAACCCACTGTTCACCAGTCGCTTCGTTGTTTTTATCCCAGTGAGCTCCCTGAATACCGTTTTAGGCATTTAAAAATTTATGTATTAATCATGTGTTTTTGATAGTACTTTTAGCATGTGGTCTCTCGAGTAGGAGGTAAACTAAGAGCAACAATTACATGATTTATAAAGCCTGGCACTTTTCTTTCTTAAAAACATGGGACGGCGTTGGTATCTGCGACTTTCACTGGGGTTGCACGTTTGGTATTCTGGAAAAAAACACTATAACGTCTTCATCATGTTTCTCAAATTCCATAATGGTTTCTTTTATTTCACCAACATCTTTGAATTCCCCAATTGCCTTTAGCATACGCTTGTGGCTTTTTCATATCATCAGTGGGTTGCTTCTGGACCAGGGGTTGCTTCTGTTCTCGTAAGCTTTGCCACTTGTATATTTGATCTGATGGTCATTATAATATTATCGGCACGTTCGGCCATTTCCTTTGTAAGTTTCATCAGCGGCGCAAATGTTTGTTCGAACCCCGTTTGTCGCGACAACTTATCTTTGTCTTTCGTGCGGTCTTCTATCACATTTTGAATCGGATCGTCAAGTTCTTAAGCAGTTTATGGCGGCGCTTCTTATACTTTTCCATCTTATCAATGCTGACAGCCAAACCAATCGTTAGACAACTATACCGGTCCTTTGTGATTTGTGCAAACATGTCATGAAATTCATCCTACGAATGGTCGGCGGAACACTAAGTCCAACTAATATTTTCAACACAATGAGCGTCAATACCACGAAATAACATCAGCATATTACAGTTGTAACGAATCACATTTGGTACGTGAGTCAAATAAATGACTATTTTTGCGGGATTAACTTAGTTCTTTAGCATAACAGTGTCCCACATATCGTTTTTGGTTGCATCTAAATCGTCACTGGTAGGAGCTTAGTCAATGTTGGAAAATAAATTGATGTTGGACGAAAATGTCGTCTTGGTGTTGTTACCTCTTCTTTATGAACATTTTAAACGCACCATGACACGGTTTCAGGGTGCAGGGCCAATGACCAGTGCACAAACTGAGCCTGGAAACACAGTTCCGGTTAAATTTGCGGACGGTTTAGCAAGTGCATGTGCGGAAAATTCGATAAACGAAAAATCTGCGAACGTTCTTTGGCGTGATTAAAATAATAAACATTAAATGATTATCTTATACTACGATTATGCATTCATATTGTATGCGATGTCACGCCTAAAGACGTATCGCAAATAACACTTACGTTTTTACCCGCAATTACTGGAACCAATGTTCGATGTGGAGCAAAGAAGTTTACGTTTATGGGAACTTCCAGTTCCATCGGTGAAAGCAAACGATCTAACGCGCAGGGTCCAGTTTTTAAACAAATATGTTGGTTTGGTTGCGTGATTAAAATAAGAAACATTAAATAATTGTCTTATACTACGATTATACATTCATATTGTATGCGATGTCGCGCACAAAGACGTATCGCAAAGATGTATCGCAAACGGTCTCGCGCGCAGGGTCCAGTTTTTAAACAAAAAATGTTGGTTTTGGCGGTTCTGATATAGCGGCTACGTCAACACAAATACCTGGACACTATGAAGTAAATATCCAGGTAAAAATCATATTCATTGCAGTAATTAATGTGGTGCACGGCTTGATCTACGACTCTACTGTAATAAACAACCAAGGCCTGGTGAAGCACCTATCAACCGCGTTGATGCTGCGTGCTACGGACATGATATTACATACCATGCATCAACAGATATCCGTAAACATCAACGGACTGCTGTGGATCTAATCCACAATCACAATGAGATTAATCCAACATTTAGAGAACGAATCTCACGATAGGCCGTCAAAGGAGGCATGAAAGCCAAGACTGCACTTGGTGGCAATCATTAAAAACATCAAATGTATGCTGATATAATAAAAAAAAAACTTAAAAAACGCAATGGACACAAAAATTAGGACGTTATCCGAAAGATGCTACTCTACGCGAGGGTACTGGAGAGATAAAGCCGCCTTGGAACAGTTCACCTGTGCTGCCAAAGTCACTCGTTGAAATGTCCGAGCATGGTTGCGCAAAAACGCGCTGAGGAATAGTTATTTTCCAGTACCAAGAAATATTTCACGGGTTCAGTTCGATGTCCAAACACCTAATACCTAGTAAGGTTCATCAAGCAGATTTGTTATTTCTTCCACACGATATTGTCCGCGATCGACAAGGTAGATTTCACACTTATAAATAGGCGATAACGTTTGTCGATGTAGCTAGCCGATACATTGAAGCGGAGACTTTGACATCAAAAGATTATGCAAGTGTTACAGATGCGCGTAAAACATATTTATGCACGAAGACCACTTACATGCCACGTTTGTTTACAATTGTATCTTGGCAAAGAATTTCTCCGGTCTGTGGCTGTGACGCTGGCCAAACACCACGTGTGAGTACGTGTCGAGCATGGCATTGTACACCGTGACCAAGCTATTGTGGAACGTTGTAATCGTACTCTTGCAGAACGGTTATTGGGTCATCAGTATGAATAAGAAATGTTGATAAGGCCAGTGTCGTCTCAGGAATGGTTCGCACGACTTCCACTAATCATAGCAGCATTGAACTATGAAGGCACATGCACAATTGGATTAAAAGTAGCCAATGCAATTCGACAAAAGACTGTCACGAGAGCCCCGCCTCCAATCAGATATAGATTTCACTGCTACATCTACTCGGAGACTAGTTTGTCAAGTATTTTGTATACAATTAAAGAGTTGGAAAGTGGACAACAACGCCATGTCACTGACCCAATATGGTCTCTAGACGTATTCACCATTTCGGAACTTACTGATACTCCAAAACAACCAACACGTTACCGATTGGGGCCATCATCATCTGGTGGGACAAAAGCTTCCAGCTGTGCATTTCGCTAGAGAAATTGCAAGTCCTTCCAGCAAAAACGGAAAAGACACCACAGTTTGTTTTAACACGTTGATGCACTAACCATAATAGCACGATTACCAATCGCGTTGGTTGTGATTCCATAGGAGAGTATCCATCGCTTGGTATCGAGCGGCGACAAGCTCACTTGATGCATCAGTATATACCCATACAGTGTGTTTGGGATATGATGATATTTGTGGTGTTTGCAAATTCACGTCGGTCTCGAAGACATTCCGGGTACAGTTCGTGTTTTAGATCGTTCTTTACAATCACTTGTGGAATACCTTTAGCCTTTCTACAAATATGGGTCTAAATAGTTAAAGAATGTTTGCTTTTTCATACGACTTGGTATGTATATTCCACGCTGTCGTGCGATCTGTTTCAGCTGTTACACAGTAGGCATGCTTATGCTAAGGGGATGATGAATCGTCTTTCTAATTTATAAATTTTGTTGATGGCTTGTCTTATTTTTTGTAATTTGCTAGAATCAGAAACAACAATCGCTTCACTCCTGGCTATTATTAAATCTACTTCTGTTTTATTATTTGTTGTTGTGGTATATGTTTGTGCTTGGGAAGCCACATGTGTTTGTGGTTTTGATCTCTTTCTGTGCTGTTTGTAATATTCCCGAACAGATCCTCAGGTTTGATAAGTTGGTTACGTAATTTGACTCCGATACCAAATTAAGTCAGGATCTTACAAAGGCCATCACGTAATATTTGTGTACGTGTTTTGCAGTACTCATAATGACATGTTCTGCCCAGAGTTTTTATTTTCCGAGGCAGGCAGTTTTGCGCTTGTTGCGTCTTAATGCCATGGACCTTTCTATACATAAACAAGCGCTAGCTAATTGGTGGAAACACTGCAACATTTCATGTCTGCCTGTCGCCGCTTTTTTTTTAGTTCTGTCCCCTATTTCATCGCTGAGTGGAAAGTGAGTCTTAAAAAGTTCATTATACGACATTAGGGTAATTCTGAGATTTAGATCAGGCTTTTTCACATAAAACAGATAGTGATTATCATTAGTATCATACAATTCATATGTTAATGCAAATAAGGTCATAACATTCAATGTCTCATGAGTTACAATAACCGATCACGGATCTCAAAATACAAGTCATTGAGTAACTATGCCAACTCAAAAACAGCCAGACTTTGTGCGCTGGAATCTAATGACATAAAATTTATTAGAACGCTGGTAAATTTCCTCAATCGTGTTTGCTTCGTCCCTTTGAGCAATAGCTTCTAAAAACTGACTGTAGTCGATAACCAGGCGTCTGTTCTTTTGCGTCTTCATAATTCCCTTCGTATATCTACTGAATAGAATTGAGCTCGGATTCCATTTTTATACTTTATGACCCATAAAATATTGTTTCATAAGCCTGCTATTCAACATCTTCGTCGTTGACCTCATAAAAAAGATCACTCGCTTCAGACGTAATGGGCGCATTATGTTTGGGTTTTTGAGGATGTTATGCACGATATGATGCAAATTCTTTCTAGTTTATTTGTCAAAAAAATCTGCAAACAGTTTATTTCGTTCTATTTCTAAGGTCACTCCTAGATTAACTAAGTTATCAATTTACTCCCACTTTTTTTCGGAAAAGTGGGTGCGACATCTTTTGTGCCTCTTTAATGAATCTGTATGATGTATTCAAACTATACAGCGATCATAGTTTATCGGCCACATCATTAACATTCCTTTCTTTTAGCAGGCTTACGTCATTACCACAAACTTCTATAACTTCCTTCTGTATAGTTTATGAATCAGTGGCCTGGATGCTTGAAATTTGTATAATAAACCACAACATATATCTCTTCAATACACAATATTCGTATATCAACAGTAGTTTCGTCTTTTTTAGTGCCAAATCAAGATATACTATATAAACTATACTCGACTGGAAAGAAAATCAAAACAGAGCTTTTATTTAAAGTAACACAAGCCTGTCTGTCGACACAAACACACTATATTCATTCATTATAATTTCATTATGCTCAGTAAATAATGTACGCAGACAACTGCTTACTGATCAAAACACATTAGCTCGCTATGTGTGTGTGTGTGTGTGTGTGTGTGTGTGTGTGTGTTGATGGCTGCAATAGGCTTGCCTGAATAATTACTACACTCAGAGGACATTTGTTTCTACAATCACAGAGTAAAACTAAAGGCTAGATTTTGCCATTTTCTGAAAACAATTTGGCGGCGATACCATAGGGATAAGACTCAACCTTCTATGACTGGATCACGTGTGTGGGAGTGCTTGCACCCTAGCGTACAAAATTAACGTGCATTGGTCACCTAGGGGCTAAATATTTATTTGACCCAAAGGGAGACAAAAATGGCAAAACTAACCCACTACTATCGTCCTTTTCTTTATCCACTATCCATATTTCTTTCTGTCATTCTTGCGAGTTTATTACTTGTTCTACTTTTGTGAAATTCTGCCGTAGGATTAATGTGTACTCAATATTCACGACTGAATTTGAAATACATTGTTTTATATTTGTCTTGGATAACCCATCAGGAATGAAGACTTTAGCAGAGTGTCTACTTACTGTACACTGTGAGATTAATAACTTCCGCTTTCGACACATTGACGTTATCTTGACATCTCCACATTGTCTGATCCCTTGTTCTGTTTAAGGAAAGAATATTCACCCAAGATATCGTACCATCAGTTCCAAATTCGTAGATCGTCGGACCACCTGACGAAAATGTAATAGGTGTACAAGAGCTGGAACAAACGGCTAAAGATTGATTCTGTATTTGAGTGTTGTAAAACTCCACGATAGAGGAGGTATTACAGTAGATGGTGACATTTCCACCACGTATTGGTCTGGTGGAAGATAGATATATGTAAGCTGAAAGATAGATAGAATTTGAATAATAATTAATCATACGTTAACACTAAAATGTCTGATATCAAAACAGATTCAATAAAAGGGAGCAAATGTTGAACACAGGTCCAATTTCACAATAAATCCACAAACATCTACAGACATCTTAGATCTAAATCTATTTATTTTAAGAAGTTTATTTATCTAAATGCATTTTACTTTACATACAATCTAGCATTAAATAGATGCAATTTAAAATCAAATTATAACTTTAATTCAAATTAACAAGATCTGGCATTGTTGTATTTGTGGATTGCGATTGCCTTAAATATGCGTATAATGTAGATAAATGGATTAAATTTTACAATGACTAGAAACGTCCTCAATATGCAAAAACAGTAGGTGTGGTCACACTGTAACAAGCGTCAAATGTAGAACCTGATACAATCTATGTAAACAAAATGGAAAAAATGAGGGCTGTGTGATCGTTTTATTAATTTACTGAGAGTTTGAGAGAAATTGTGTTTTATGAAAGCCCGACATACAGACAAAACATTGCTGTGGAAAATCTCGCGGACATTGTCTTTTTCCAAATAAAGACAAGTTGATTTAAGAAGCAGCTTTAGAAAGTACATGCAATAACAAATGATAAACGGCTCTCACAGAAATATAGCTGCCACAAAGATGCTTTATTCCTATATTATTTTAATAAAGGGGATCTAGAAAAAAATACTTGTCTAGGACATGTGATCGTTCAATATAAGTGATATTACTGACAAGTCTGACCTTAAGGGAAAATAAAAATAAAAATATGTAAGGTATTGTAATATCTTGGCAGTCTTTTAGGAATTATTACAACTATTAATCAAGCTGCGGTTATGTAATACACGAAAATGAATCGCAACCGCTGGGAATTGTGTCAGTATTCCTGCTAGTTTGCATTTACTTTAAATATTTCCGTATTAGACATATACACGTACCTTGTGTGCTATATATGAAGATAGACGAGGATATAAATATTTCTAGAAGCAGGTAGTACATCTTCAGCGCAGCAATACTTGGCGTATTCTGAAATAGTGAAATTATATATAAGAAACAAATGATTTTCATTGTGAGAAGTTTTTAAGAACTCCGTCTTTGTCCCAGTCAAATTCTAGCTAGTGTTTGTGTGCTTACCTATAGTGCGAAGTAACCGTGTGTTAAAAAGTTAGACTACACTATTGGCATGCGAGTGACTGCATTTGTGTTGCACATAAATAGCTGTTTTAAATTGAAGATTCTTTTATAACAATCTATAAGATTTAATAATGATGATTAAATAAAAAGATAAAGAGAACATTGTAGAAAACGTGGTCAATTTATAAAAATTGGAATTACTGGATAATGAACAAGATATTAGGTCGCGGGATGTTAAATATATGTATCACGATAAACTAAACAAATGTTTAAAACTGAGGCGATGGTTACAGGACGAATTCGCTTCCCATTTTGTTGCCGTGTATACGCTTTTGACCAATAATACAATCGCAACGAGCTTATGTTTGAATAATCAAACTGACATAACCATAGAAGAAAGATAACAATAGGTCAAGCTCTTTTTAAAAGCAGGTTATTACACTGCTACTATATTTGTGATAGCTTTAACAAATAGTTAGCAATATTGTTCTTGCCTAGTCTGACTCTGTCAATGAATTACTCTGTTACCTTTTCCACTATCACTACTACCACAACACTACTACACGACCCTTCTGTAATGCACGAATAATATCTGAACACTACCTTAATGAATTGTAGTTTTCTAATTATAATGTGATTGCCTAGAATTACAACTGCCTTTTTTATTTACTATCAAATAAGTTTCTATCATTCAAAATTTCTTCCATCGATTTCATCTCTATTTCATCTGGAGATGTACCGTCTGTGCTAGTTGAACAGTGGAATACAATGTACATTTTGGTTGTGTCTCTTCTGTTGCTTGTGTTTATATCCAGTTTACATATTTCATTAAATCACCCGACGACACGAAGTACACAAACACGAATACCAAGTTGTGTGCTTGCATTTTCTATTCTGCGGGAAGGCCCTGATCTATAATTTGTATATCCTTCAAATGAATGGACTTTTCACCTGATATTCCTAATGATATACCATAATCTTTCTCCCAGTTTTTAAATTCTCCCTGGCCAATCATTATGTATTATTTATTCTCCCTGGCCAATCATTATGTGTTATGTATTCTCCCTGGCCAATCATTATGTATTATTTATTCTCCATGGCCAGTCATTATATATTATTTATTTAATAATGATATTTGATCGTATTAGAAAGTAGTTTCAAGAGAATTTTGAAAATCAATGTCGATTTGTTGTCGGGCATGTTGTTTTCATTTTCACAGTCATTCTGGTGCGCATTTAAGAGTTTCGAATACCTAATGAAATATAGTATCAATGAAATAATCATTTGCCTTGTAATCATCTTTACTGTTAGCATGAATAATTAATATTCGATAGAAGTCTTCACCACCTTTTGCAAAGTTTACGCTATTTAAATGGATCCAAAATGACTTGAAACAATGCTGTTTTCATGGAGGTACAAATAACAGGGACACTGAAGAAGAATTTAAAAAAGGATTGAAAAACTAGTA
This sequence comes from Sinohyriopsis cumingii, assembly GCA_028554795.2. NCBI lineage: Eukaryota > Metazoa > Mollusca > Bivalvia > Unionida > Unionidae > Sinohyriopsis > Sinohyriopsis cumingii. Next base: position 84,925,380 of record CM068831.1, read on the forward strand.
TAACAAATGTAACAAAATGAATAAAAAGCAAATCAAGAAATCGTCGTAAAAGCGAGATCAGTCAAATAACATAATATGCATACAACGCTAAACCTTTAGAAGAAAACTATAGCGCAAATGACAATAAATAGGTGTATGAGATACCAATCAGATTAAAGGGAGCTGGAATAAAAAGAAAGATTATAAATTTGATTGCGAATGTTCTGAAGTTATTTGCTCATTTATCCAAATCAAATGCGGTGATAAAACCATATGTTCCTTCTTTTTTTTTTGACACGATAGTTTCCAGGAATGATTTTGGCACATCTATAAAACCCTCGAACACAAAAAGGCAGTCACGAATTAAACCGCAACGAATCGATATAGGAGTAATTTCTACATTACACTGAGATTAACAGCAAGATAAACTCCGATAGCTTTTTCACGACAGTGAGGGAAATGTCAATCGGATCATCAATACTCGATTTCACCGCTCCGGTGGCCTAGTGGTTAGAGCTTCCGCCTTGGATGCGGAAGGTCATGGGTTCGATCCTCGGCCGAGTCATACCAAAGACTTACAAAAATGGTACTAACAGCTGACTCGCTTGGCGCTCAGCATTAAGAGGTTAGTGTTTGGACTGGTCGGCCTGGTGTCAGGATAATGTGACTGGGTGGGACATCGTGCTACATGTCTGCGATATGATGCCCCAGTGCTAAGCATCACTATAAACTGCCACACTGCAGACATCGTAGCGATGTGAATGAAAAATTGTTAAAGCTACGTTAAAAATCGGAATCACACACACACACACACACACACACACACACACACACACACACACACAGTACTCGATTTCTCTTAAGCCATGGCCGAGGGCGTTCCGACTGTAACTGGCGCTTTTATAGACATTCAAAAGATGTTAAAAGTTTCGGAAAAACACAGCTTTAACTAACTTTGATGGAAATAGAATGCAATCACTTTTGTACAATGTTGTAATCATTTTCTTATCCTCTCTATACAAAGGGCTTATCGAGAAGAAACTTTATTTGGGATATATACGGATGACAAAGTACACAAATGGTTAGAATTACTAATTACCTTTAACAGGGAACTGACATTTTGTTTCTGATAGACGACTGTGCTGATTTAGACGATTCAAAAAAGAATGCAGCCAAACTAACGAAGTTAACAGTTAGTGTTAGTAGGTAATATAAGTGATTGACAATATTGAAATGGAATTGTGTCCTAAAGGATTCGGATGAAAGTGTTAGGTTTATTGGACATTTGTTCCAATATAAAAAGTCAGCTGGAATTGAGTTTAAGGAAACCAATGTTGTGAAAGGTTTATACAAACCAAATAAATCAACATTTAGTCCAACTCCTCTCGCATCTGTTTGATTACAAGCGTGAAAGTCCTGTAACGTCGAATACATCCATAGGAGAGGTTGTTTATTTTATCAAATAGATACATCGTCGCCTTAATTGTATTAAACTCATTAAAGGAGGATTTAATTAAAGTCATCTCTTGGTAAAATACAGTTTGGTTATATAGATAGCCCTTATATATCTCTCAATTTAGATTGCTTCTGATCTCGCAACATGCTCTAAAATGCTGTTGTATCGTATAATGTAGTTAGCTATTTGTTGGGTTTCTTTTTAGTATGATTTGGTTTAAGTTAGGGATATGCGGTCATTATACGCACCATAAATTTTACTCTCTATATTGATAGGAATATGGTTATTAAGTACAACAGTCGATCAAGAGAAAGAGCGTCTTCACACCCTAGTGCATACAAAAATATTTGCATTAACGAAGATGATTGTCGCTCTATATTCGTCATGCTTTCTTCTGCAATGACTTTTCCTTTCTAAAGAATTTTTCTTCTTTTATCCCTTCTTTATTCAAAATCAGAAACTCTGCGTTTTTCGAAGCAAATACCATTGACTATGCTGTCATTGTATCCCCCATGTCCTCACTGCTTGTACTCAGATAGGTGTTAAAAGTTGCACGGACAAAACAATGTCCAATGATGATCTGACGTAAATATCAGCTTTTGAGGAGTTATTATATTTAATTCAATATGGCGTGCACGTTTGTATTGTATCATGCAGATCATTCTCGCTTAAGTTGTTAGCCTCGGAGATGGGTGTTGGGTTGGTGTTTTAAGGCACAGCAACACAAGTACGCTAGTTAATGACGAGACAATTAGAATTGTTGTTGTTGTTGTTTTTGTAGGGTTTAACGCCATTTTTCAGTACACGATAGGCTATACATGGTGGCCAGTATTAATGGTGGAGTAAGAACCCGGGAAAACCCCAGAAGGAACCACCGACCCACGAGAAGCTACTGGCGAGCTTTCTCACATAGCCACACTGGCTGAATCCGAGACTCGAACTCACGCAGATAGAACAATTAGAATAAAGTGCCTCGAACAAAGAAACACAACGGTAGACGACCCAGCTTGATACGATGGAATGATTCGAACACGCAACTTTTCCGTCACGTTCCTGTTACTCTAACCAGTAAGTCAACTTTTAACCATTAAATCGCATTTTACGACAAGCAGAGTGGCGCACCAATCCGAATCAACATCTCTGAGCCCGCATCGGGTGGCCTCTAGGATAGAATCAAGGGATGCTTATTAGGAAGTTGATTTTTTTCTACATTCAGTTTTTGAAGGTTTTCCTTCAAGTTAGGGCCATCAGTGTCCAATAACAGAGCTAAGCAGTCTATTTAACTACATACCCCATCATTGCCTTTTGTAATCATGCACGAGTCATATATCCTACGCCTTGATATAGATCAGCGAGGTAATTCAGTAACCCTCGTTACCTTTTATTATCGGTGACTGTGAAACTCGTCTATTTCATGGGTCTTAACATCCTTTTAAGTTGTTCAGCCAGTCTATATATCGTGTTCACAATTGCGTGATTATGCCTGCGCAAGAGTTTGCATTATTGTTTTCTATCGTATGTGGCCCAATCATTTTCAGAGAGATAATTCGTAGGGATAATAGAAACATTAGAAGTGACTATAGTAGTCAAGCATTGATGACAAAGGTAGTGGTTACAAAATAAAATATGAATAGAGAAGTTTACAGAATTTTCCATCTTGAATGTGATTAAGTGATAATACACATTCGTATTCTGGATGATAATAATAACAGACACGTAGTGTACTAAATAAAAACGTGATACACATTCGTATTATGTATTATAATAATAGACAAGTAATGTACTGAATAGATACGTAATATACTAAACAGACACGTAAAGCTCATACCAATTATGTCTTCCGCCAAAAAAGAACAACAGCAGGTGCTAAATTGTATATCAATGTGAATAATATTTCAGTGTTTTGCGGCAGATGTTCGTCATGGCAAAGTTAGACAAAAATAAGTATTCAAACTTTAAGTCTGAATCCTACTATAATAGTCCGGTCTTTAGTTAATGATTCAAAAGGCATTTAGCCATGATAAATCGAATGCATTGAAGTGTGACTCCGTAAAATGTATTACTTGTATATACACACTAATCTTTACTAGTGTTAGGAATCTGCTAAACTCAGAACGCTAAAATGCTGTGATGGGGGAGGGGTAAAAAGAGTGCCCAAATTCTCAAGTATTAAGGGGGGGGGGGCACTTCTAAATTTTAAGATCGATGTTCGATTCACCATAAACGACCAACCGTCGATTGTTATCGGTGTGAGATATTGGACATATATTTATGTTTCATGTACAATGTCATTTTCACATATTTGATAATGGCAGCTTTGCTTGCAACCATTGAATTCAAACTGTTTACAAATATATGTCGTCTGCTCGGTTTGAACTAAGCAATAAGTGCTATATTAACGGGAAGTTGTTGTTGTTGTAGGGTTTAACGCCATTTTTCAGCACACGATAGGCTATATACATGGCGGCCAGTATTAATGGTGGAGGAAGAACCCGGAAAAACCCCGGAAAGAACCACCGACCCACGAGATGCTACTGGCAAGCTTTTTCACATACCAACATTAGCCGAATCCGAGACTCGAACCCACGCAGACAGAGGTGAGATGGCAGTGATCCGTAACGGAGAGCGCTTTAGACCACTCGGCCACTCGGGGCCCCAAAACGGGAAGTAGTTATTCACGTAATATACGTTTTAGGGTGGTTCCAGTGGAAGGGGGATTATTCGTTACAAAAATTGGAAGAATTAAAAAAGAAATAACTTTATATGTATGCTCATTTATATTCCATTATGGAAAATCATAATCCAGCAGTTGACCGTTTGAAACTGGCTGACTAATTTTCGATTATATTCACTAATCTCGTCACACCACTAATCTTTCCTTCTTGTAAAGAAATGAGAAATATACTTCGTTTTATCACAGTGATCGTCAGTGACCAGATATCCTGCTTTCAGCCATAAACTATATTCTACGAATAAACAATATACATAACAATACCTAGGTTTACTTCAATCCAGTATATCCGAGAATTTGTGAATACTGAATGTGGTCATTGTTACTGGTAGAAGGAAGTGACCTGCTTTAGTAATAAAGAAGGTATTATGACTAGTGGTTGGCTTTGTACTTGCGATCAGAGGTGGAAATCTGACACATTTGGTTTACTGGTGCACATAATACTACTACTACTACTACTACTACTAATAATAATAATAATCTTTATTTAACAAGGTTAACACGTCTGAAAACTACTTACCTATATTATATTATAAACAAATTAACTAAGAAGCGCAATCACTCACAGACAGTTTTAAAATGGTTATATATATATATATATATATATATATATATATATATATATATATATACATACACATATATGGCTGTACCGAATAGGTGATTATCACCATTCAGCCGAATACGAATAGTGTAAAAAATAGGTCTACCGACAACATTCAAAATTTCATATGTTAGCAAAAGTTTCAGTTCAGTAAATTTAATACATAAACTAAAAGTAAACAGTTAACTGCATGTAATTTTTGCATCTTTCTGCCAGTTTGTGTAAACTAGGAATGGAACTAATTTAACTAAACTTAGAAATTGTCACTTACAGTTCAGTCAACGCATGAATGCTGCGTTAGCTTTCAAAAACATCAATCGTTCCATGTTGTCGATATTAAGGCAGCTTCTCGTTTCACTGAAGGTATCGCCAGCTTCTGTTTCTATGGTGACATACATGTCCTTGTTCTGTGCTTCAACAGGCTGCAACTGATCCCATGAGGTCTAAAAGTCGTCCTTATTCATTTTTTTTTTGTTGTTGTTGGCAATTGTTTGTCAGCTGCAGAAAAAACCTCAGACGGCTGGACTGTAGCTGTAGATGACGTTGGCTGGCATAGTACTGTAGCAGTCATAATATCTGTCTTGGCTCGTACTTGCTGCACAGTGGTAACAAAGCGTAGCTTATAGCGTAGATGCAAGCCAGCTGACACCACATACATGCTATTTTCATACAATCCCGAAAATCTCCTCGTTAATGATGCTATCAGTTCGCAGACTGTCTTCTTGATGCCCTCATCAGAAGCATCATTCTGAAGGTACAATGAGATAGCTTGAACAGCTGGTAGGATCATTGAAAAACTGGAATTGCTACAGCTTATTTCATGGGTCAGTTGTTCAAACGGCTGCAGAATTGCATCAATTATTGTTGCTAAAGCCCACTGGCTTGTTGTCATGGATAGCGCCTTGTTGTACGTCTCGTCACATTGAGCGGCATACACAGACACGGCTCTTTTTTGCTCTATCAAACGATCCAGCACCTGGTACGTCGAATTCCATCTAGTCACTACATCCTGATGCAACTGATGGCTTGGCACTCCGAGTTGTTCTTGAATGGCATGAAGGCTCGAGGTAGCACTTGAAGAATGTCGAAAAATGTCCACAATCTTTAGTGAGAGTGTTATCAAGTCAGTAACAGATGGCTGTGTCAGAATGGCGTCATGCAGAGACAGCTGCAGCGTGTGGGCAAAACAATTGTTACTGGGAAGATCTGCATCACGTATCGCTTTCACCATGTTGGCGCCCCCATCACGTATGGCCAAGTGGACACGTTATTTTTCAATATTCGAGCGATTCATCTTGTCCAGCAGAGCATCAGCTAGTCGAGTTTCAGTGTGCTGTCCATCAACCTTTTGACAATGAAGGACAGCAGCTTTGCGTGTAAATTTTTCATCGATCAAATGTGCGTTAAGTTTATGAAAGATGTGTCGTTGTATGCGCTGTCCAAGTATCTGTAGTTAGACACAAAAGTTGCTTCGCTGATGGCAGCCTGGACACGACCCCTCACTGTATCGTACATCTCAGGTATGATTTTTTTACTGAAGAATTTGCGGCTTGGTACCACGTATCTTGATTCAAGTACATCAATCAGTTCTTTAAAGCCACTATCATCAACAACTGAGTATGTACGGATGTCAACGGCAATCGTTTTTCCGATGGCCCGGTGCCTTTCGAATTTACTTCGAACTGCTTTAAATTTGGAGGTAACCATTATATCCCTGTTCTTTATAACAATTATGGTTTACAGTGCAACTGACCATATTAAAATTTATGAGGTTTCACTAAATAATTGGTTCACTGCTGCGAAATAGGTGTTGTACAATTATAATATTTTATAATACATTTAAGCATATTTGTTCGTTTTCCAATAATACTGATATGTGTACTTAATCTTTAAATAGTTGTATAACTGACACTCTGAAGTAAAATGATTCTCAACCTCCATTGTACTGGAACTGGAATAGAGCTTTCTTTCATTTGTTTTGGAATATTGTTTAGACTACCTGCCTTGATTTCCATTTAATGACATGACACTACCAAGCTATCTTTTGTCCTTCTGAATCTGGAATTTTGAAATTGAGAACAATTTCAAGATAGACTGAAATGACACAATATTTACGTAAAAAAGGATTTGTTAGAATGCCGTATCCTTTGCATCCAAAGTAGTATTATATGGTGAGATCGCCTTTAACAGGAATCCCGTGTTAAACAGGTCAAGCATTTATGGCCTCTAAACAAAAAAATAACATTAGGCCGCCATTTTGAAATCTTTGTTAGAGTGTAACATTATGCGTATGTCTGCAATCAAACTGAAATGGCATATTACATCACAGTTTTCACGCTGTTCTACTTAGACGCGAAATGTGAGCTTATAATCACTAAATTAAGTCTCAACTTTTAATGTAAATGTTGTTTACATCATAATTACTCATTCCAAATGAAATCAGTTTTAGTTGTGTTTCGCTTAATATTGGAGAGGATTTCTTTATTTACGACTCGACTAAATCATATTTTGGAATTATTGTTGATTCATCTAAAGATATTTTGAATTATACATCAATACTGTTAGCACATCAACAAATTTCCGGGCTATTGTGACATCTGCACTTTCAAGATTTGAGTTAATTTGTAACACTACTGGAATTCATTTTGAACACAATTGGATTTCATTCTGAATACTCTATACCTTTGGACATGTGACAAAACAATTTTATGCTGTCCATTTATTTTAGCAATACAATATTTTCAGCTTGTTGCCAGTTGTTTAAAGAATAGCCAAAGCATTTTCAACCTATCCTCACATTTTTTGCCAATAGTTGTTTTGTCTTCAAAATTTTTTTTCAACTTTTATCAACTCCTCTATTAGTAATTTCTTTCTTTACGTCTTCCAGTTTATATACAACAAGATCACTTAAAATTGCTTGCCTAATAAAATTAGACAGCATTTTGGTAGAATATTTTTCTGAAATGTTGTTATTTAGTGTTCCAAATGTATCGGCTGTCAGGTAACCCAATAAGATATCTCACACTTCAAAAATGTTGCTTGGATTGCTTGTTTCTAATGCTAGCCAACAGAAATAAAAACTGGAGAGTATATTATGGTTGTTTGAGTAATGAAGTTTAAATCGTCCAAACCTAAGTGAATGTAAGTTGTCTTTGTGGATTTAACGCCATATTTCCGGACGCGATAGGCTATACATGGCCGCCAGTATAAATGGTGAAGGATGAACCCTTGAAAGCCCCGGTAAGTACCACCGACTCAAGGGAAATTACTGGCAAGTTTCTGACATAACCCACACTGGCCGACCCCGTCTCTAATCCACGCAGACAAAGGTGAGATGGCAGTGATCGGTAAACACCTGCGCTTTAGATCACTTGGCGGCCACATGGTGCCCCCTAGTGGATATAGGTATGTGGTTCGCGAGTCTTGAAATAAATGGTTTTATTTACCAGGGATGTTAACGGCACATCGACACAGGAAAGTTTATACGGTGCCAAGAGAAATGGAGGAAAAGTGCCTTCTACAGAGGCTAAGGCCCACACAGACGAAGCTGGGAAGGATTCAAACCTGCAACCTTGTGACTGAGAATCTGGAATGCTGACCACTGACTCATATCTGTATTAAGATTTCTTTAGTTAAGATTTGTATATTAATCTCCATAACTATGTCAATCAAAAAAGGTATCATCTTTACTTTGAAAAACTCAAACCAGTTTTGCACGCTTGATTCATGAAGGCTATTTTTGTTGATATATTTAATCCTACCACTCTTCCACGCACCTGCATGACATAAATATAAACTGACCAATAACATGTCAGAAATGATTGCTGATAAGATCTAATTAGCTGCACACACCTTATGCACTGAGACAAATGATCATAATATAGCTGAATAAAAGTAGTAACTTTGAGAGTCACTTCCTGGGTAGGTTACTTTGTTTTTAAAAGCGTTACCAAACATAAAAATACTTCTTAGCAAATTAAAAAAATTCTACAACATGAATATGCAAATAAGATACGAAGAGCCAAAATATTTCGTGGCAGGGTCAATATACTATGTTAACAGTATAAAACCTGAGCATTGCTGTCTCCAATTCTAGGATCATATCGAGAACGAGGCTAAAGACGCAAAAACAATGCTTGACAAGAGAATGATGCAAAGACACGGTGAAACATTACATGCTGCTCTTATATACTTTAATGTATTAAACAGATATGACTGGCCAGTTGGTTTAATGGGTCAACGCCGCCCCCACTCTGTTAATAAACGTGTATGAGGACAAAGTTTTGTATGTATACTAAGTGTTTTGCACCTTCCCCATCGGCTCTCGAAAGTCGTCCTATCGTATCGGATACTTATTTATTAAGTGCATTGCCATTTAATTATGGCTATTTAGTCAGTATACACCATATATCTCGCTTTTGTATTAATCTATATAATTGATTGGTAAGACAGTCAATCAAGAGTGAAGGCCCTAGTCCATGCAATAATATTGCCAGTAACAAAGACAACACCAGCTCTATACTCTGTTTTCCTCGGCAATTACTTTTTTTCCTTCGAAATAATTTTCTTATCGCTTCTATATTCCAGGATTTTTTAAATAGCAAATGCCATTGACTTTATTGTAATCAAAACCCGACGTCCACACAAATTTATAAGTCAAATAGCTGATGAAAGTTACAGTGAGAAAATATTTTCCATTTACGATCTAATGCAAATATCAACCTTTTAAGTGTCCTTACAGATAATCCAAAATATCTTGGGTGGCCACACACGTACGTTATTTAATAAAGAGAGAATTCAAGTTCCTTATCCAAGGGCACACAAAGGTTGCCGAGCCGAACTGATCCGATGGTAGAATTCAAGCGCACACCCTCTGAGTCGCGAGTCTGGCATTCTAACCAACGCGACTCCTGTATCATTTAGTCGCATCTTACGACAAGCAAGATGGCGCATCGGACCGATACATTATCTCCGAGCCTTCGTGGGGTAGTCTCCGGGATGGGTTCAAGAGATGCCTTTTACGTTTTTCTTAGGTTTTAAAAGCCATTGCTCAAGCTAAACCCATCAACGTCCAATTACAGTATTAAGCAGGTTGTTCGGCAACAATAGTCGACCATTGCATTTTGTACAGATAAACGAGTAGATATGACCTAAGCCTCGATTTCAATCAGCGATGCCTTGTAACCTTTGATTGTCGGCGATTGTGAAACTCTTCAGTTCACCGTGGCGCTTTAGTACATCTTGTCATTTTGCAATAAATGTCCCTATTAATTTCCACATTGCGAGACAATGTTGGAGTAAGCGTTGAATGTATTTTTTTTTCTAAACAAAGCGACCCCATCAATGCCATAGAAAGAATATATAAGGTCAGCTGGACCATTGAAAAGCAACTTCAGAACTCAAGCCCATTTTATGAAGGAAATGATAAAATAGTAAAACGTTAGCACAGGATTTTACAGAAATTTCCTTCTTGTACGACAGTTTTGAAGCAGACTGAACTTATTCGTGTTTGTATCTAGGCGTGAATTATTATGTACTGAAGGCGTGGAACTTTAGGGTGATTAGACAAATAAGGTTTAAGAGGTCATCTATGTTGTTTTTACTTTATTACTCTATGCAACACACATTTTTACTATATTAGTATATGCAACCGATACATGTTTTACTACATTACTCAATGCGACAGATACAGTTTTACTATAATGCTCAATGCGACATGTACAGTTTTACTATATTACTCAATGCGACAAATAGTTTTACTTTGATACTCTCTGCAATAGATACAATGTTATATTAGCTTATTAAGCCTTTAAAAATTTGCGACCATATATGCAGTCATTAATCTTAATATTTTTGCACCGTTTATGAGAGTTTTGTTTGTCTTTTATAATGAAGGACGACACAATAATGTTAATTTTAAAGGTTTTCTCTCAATTTTTCCACGTACATTTTTGCAACTTAACTTTTAATACGCACTTCAAAATCATGAATGTGCTGACGTTTTATTGAACCAGGTACGTACATGCTATTTTATGTGTGTGAATAATGAATTTTTCTAGTGGCTTAAAATTGTCATATATGTACTAATTTATCTTTGCACTCGTAGTATTGCCATACCCGATGTGAAAATGAGAAAGGGTTGTCCATGTTGAAATACTTAATATAGACCCGAGTTTCCATCCACATGTTTGAACTGAACAATAATTAAAACAAAACCCTGGTGCGCAGGTACAGGATATTAAATACACGGAATTGTTAATATCCTATTTCTTTGAATAACCATATAATTACTGTAACAATTAACGAGCAAAATATTTACGTTATTCAACGAATTTACATTTCTTGAAACAAAATCCTACCACAAGAGTTGATAGTGGAGACTCTCTGGTCAATCTCACGAATATTCTTAAGGGTTCAAGTTTGTTCTGAACCAGGAAACTGTCCACGTAAAAATGGGAACATCGTACATAATTCATATTTTAATGACGTTGAGTGAGCGTAAAATATGATTACTTTGGCCAACTCGGAATTTACGTTTATTTCAAATGTGTCGTCATAAAAAGAACATCTTATATCAGAGCTCATTTCAAAGTGGCAGTTTTGAAATGAGTCGAAAAACTTTCATTCTTTTTGTGAGCCTTGGCGAGCAAAACATCGAAATTAATCGCCGAGTTTCATAAATTTTTATTTAAAACGAACATAAATGCACGATCACATTTATTGCATAAAGAAAAGTACTGATATTTTGTGACCAAACCGAGTAAGAGTGTAGAGAAATTAAATACATTCGGATGCCTCACTTTTTACGCCCTTCCTTTATGCATGATGTACTTAGGTAATTAATGACTTTTTGACGTATTATTTCAAAAGCTGCTTATATTACAATTATGATATGGGTATTTGAACATAAATAACACAGTAGTGACGTGATTAGGTGATATGCGTTCGTAGCATGAATAATACGAAGCAGAGCATGTGAAGGGTACTCTAATTTCATTATCTGCCAAAAAGCAGACAATCAGTTGGTGCTAAATTGAATCTAAAACTGACCTTTTTTTAAAGCTTGAGACAGACGGTCGTCATGTCAAAGCTAGAAAGAAAAAAAAAGATTTCAGAAGTTTATGCCTAAATCGTAATATAATAATCCTGTCAAGCTTAAGTGACTGAGAGCACAAATCACTTACATCGGTTAGTGACTCTTTCAAACGTCTATAGGTCCACAAGTTACTTGTACAAATATTCTAGGCAGGATTCTTAAGTAGTGTTAGGAATCAGTTGAAATCAGCTACTGCTCCCAAGAACGATCCCATTTCTTTCTTTTGCGGGTAGTGGAAACAGTGAAATTTAAATATCTGTGATTGGTTCATCCATCGACAATCGATTGTCATCGGGTTAAGATATTTCCTGTATCAAAGTACAGTCTCATTATCGGAAATTTGATGATGATTAATTTGTTTGTATTCAATGAAGTCGAACGTTTAATGGATAAAAAATAATCGTCAGCCATGTTGTTGGGCTCTCTGATTAGCCAACCAAATGAATGTTGTATGGAAGCTTATATTCACACAATTAACTTTTTGTGAAGCTTCCATTACAAAACGTCAAAGCAAATAAAAAGGAAGGTATAATCGTGCATATTCACTTATAGAAACTCATAATCCAACGTTTGGTCGGGATCAGTCTTCAGTTCTTTTGACCGATCTCCTCACACCACTAATCTTTCGCTCTGGTACAAATTAAAAAATATATTTCGTTTCATCACAATGATTTTCAGGGACGATATATCCGGTTTTAAGATACAAAATGTTTTAGGAGCAGAAAATATACATACCCCTGCCGGTGTATAGCTTCACGGAGTATAACCAGTAATTTTGGAATAAAGGTGTGCAAGTTGATACTGTTAAAAGGAAGTGACCCATTTTAGTAAATAACGATGACTTTAACTTCCAGGTAAAATAATTAAACAATGTATACATTCGGGTTATTAGTGCACACGCGTATGAATCATCAAAGTGAAATAAAAGTGTCACAGGTCACATCGGGAGGACTAGGCGAGATGTCAATGTTCTGTAAAGACGAGATTTTAAAAGCACTCGGCCAATTTAGGTAGCCAATATGATATCACCATTTCTTCTAATCATTTCCATTACCTAATTAGTTCATCATTTAATAATAACTCCAGATAAACTAAAATAAAGTTAAACTCAACAGTTTTTTTTGTAACAGAGGTCCTTTTGTGAAACTGAATTTAAAATGGGTTTAGGTTTAATTCAGCACGTCAGAGCATCAAAGATTTGTTGAGTTTTATCTCTCTACCTGAAAATCTTTGTATTGGAAATAGTTCACTGCTCTGTACCTGTAGTTCTTTTTATTGGAAATAGTTCACTGCTCTCTACCTGTAGTTCTTTTTATTGGAAATAGTTCACTGCTCTCTACCTGTAGTTCTTTTTATTGGAAATAGTTCACTGCTCTCTACCTGTAGTTCTTTATATCGGAAATAGTTCACTGCTCTCTACCTGTAGTTCTTTATATTGGAAATAGATTACTGCTCTCTACCCGTAGTTCTTTTTATTGGAAATAGTTCACTGCTCTCTATCTGTAGTTCTTTCTATTGGAAATAGTTCACTGCTCTCTACCCGTAGTTCTTTTTATTGGAAATGGTTCACTGCACTCTATCTGTAGTTCTTTTTATTGGAAATAGTTCACTGCTCTCTACCTGTAGTTATTTTTATTGGAAATAGTTCACTGCTCTCTACCTGTAGTTCTTTTTATTGGAAATGGTTCACTGCTCTCTACCTGTAGTTCTTTTATTGGAAATAGTTCACTGTTCTCTACCTGTAGTTCTTTTTATTGGAAATAGTTCACTGCTCTCTACCTGTAGTTCTTTATCTTGGAAATAGTTCACTGCTCTCTACCTGTAGTTCTTTATATTGGAAATAGATTACTGCTCTCTACCCGTAGTTCTTTTTATTGGAAATAGTTCACTGCTCTCTACCTGTAGTTCTTTATATTGGAAATAGTTCACTGCTCTCTACCTGTAGTTCTTTTTATTGGAAATAGTTCACTGCTCTCTACCTGTAGTTCTTTTTATTGGAAATAGTTCACTGCTCTCTACCCGTAGTTCTTTTTATTAGAAATGGATTACTGCTCTCTACCCGTAGTTCTTTTTATTGGAAATAGTTCACTGCTCTCTACCTGTAGTTCTTTTATTGGAAATGGTTCACTGCTCTCTACCTGTAGTTCTTTTTATTGGAAATAGTTCACTGCTCTCTACCCGTAGTTCTTTTTATTAGAAATGGATTACTGCTCTCTACCCGTAGTTCTTTTTATTGGAAATAGTTCACTGCTCTCTACCAGTAGTTCTTTTTATTGGAAATGGTTCACTGCTCTCTACCTGTAGTTCGTTTTATTGGAAATAGGTCACTGATCTCTACCTGTAGTTCTTTTTATTGGAAATAGTTCACTGCTCTCTACCTGTAGTTCTTTTTATTGGAAATAGTTCACTGCTCTCTACCTGTAGTTCTTTATATCGGAAATAGTTCACTGCTCTCTACCTGTAGTTCTTTATATTGGAAATAGATTACTGCTCTCTACCCGTAGTTCTTTTTATTGGAAATAGTTCACTGCTCTCTATCTGTAGTTCTTTCTATTGGAAATAGTTCACTGCTCTCTACCTGTAGTTATTTTTATTGGAAATAGTTCACTGCTCTCTACCTGTAGTTCTTTTTATTGGAAATAGTTCACTGCTCTCTACCAGTAGTTCTTTTTATTGGAAATGGTTCACTGCTCTCTACCTGTAGTTCGTTTTATTGGAAATAGTTCACTGCTCTCTACCTGTAGTTATTTTTATTGGAAATGGTTCACTGCTCTCTACCTGTAGTTCTTTTTATTGGAAATAGTTCACTGCTCTCTACCTGTAGTTCTTTATATCGGAAATAGTTCACTGCTCTCTACCTGTAGTTCTTTATATTGGAAATAGATTACTGCTCTCTACCCGTAGTTCTTTTTATTGGAAATAGTTCACTGCTCTCTATCTGTAGTTCTTTCTATTGGAAATAGTTCACTGCTCTCTACCTGTAGTTATTTTTATTGGAAATAGTTCACTGTTCTCTACCTGTAGTTCTTTTTATTGGAAATAGTTCACTGCTCTCTACCTGTAGTTCTTTTTATTGGAAATAGTTCACTGCTCTCTACCTGTAGTTCTTTTTATTGGAAATAGTTCACTGCTCTCTACCCGTAGTTCTTTTTATTAGAAATGGATTACTGCTCTCTACCCGTAGTTCTTTTTATTGGAAATAGTTCACTGCTCTCTACCTGTAGTTCTTTTTATTGGAAATAGTTCACTGCTCTCTACCTGTAGTTCTTTTTATTGGAAATGGTTCACTGCTCTCTACCTGTAGTTCTTTTTATTGGAAATAGTTCACTGCTCTCTACCTGTAGTTCTTTTTATTGGAAATAGTTCACTACTCTCTACCTGTAGTTCTTTTTATTGGAAATAGTTCACTGCTCTCTACCTGTAGTTCTTTATATCGGAAATAGTTCACTGCTCTCTACCTGTAGTCATTTTTATTGGAAATAGTTCACTGCTCTCTACCCGTAGTTCTTTTTACTGGAAATAGTTCACTGCTCTCTATCTGTAGTTCTTTACATTGGAAATAGTTCACTGCTCTCTACCTGTAGTTATTTTTATTGGAAATGGTTCACTGCTCTCTACCTGTAGTTCTTTTTATTGGAAATAGTTCACTGCTCTCTACCTGTAGTTACTGCTCTCTACCTGTAGTTCTTTTAATTGGAAATAGTTCACTGCTCTCTACCTGTAGTTCTTTTTATTGGAAATAGATTACTGCTCTCTACCCGTAGTTCTTTCTATTGGAAATAGTTCACTTCTCTCTACCTGTAGTTCTTTTTATTGGAAATAGTTCACTGCTCTCTACCTGTACTTCTTTATATCGGAAATAGTTCACTGCTCTCTACCTGTAGTTCTTTATATTGGAAATAGATTACTGCTCTCTACCCGTAGTTCTTTTTATTGGAAATAGTTCACTGCTCTCTGTCTGTAGTTCTTTCTATTGGAAATAGTTCACTGCTCTCTACCTGTAGTTCTTTTTATTGG
Organism: Sinohyriopsis cumingii; assembly: GCA_028554795.2. NCBI lineage: Eukaryota > Metazoa > Mollusca > Bivalvia > Unionida > Unionidae > Sinohyriopsis > Sinohyriopsis cumingii. The sequence goes on from CM068831.1 coordinate 84,941,263, forward strand.
AAATGGTTCACTGCTCTCTGTCTGTAGTTCTTTTTATTGGAAATAGTTCACTGCTCTCTACCTGTAGTTCTTTTTATTGGAAATAGTTCACTGCTCTCTACCTGTAGTTCTTTTTATTGGAAATGGTTCACTGCTCTCTACCTGTAGTTCTTTTATTGGAAATAGTTCACTGTTCTCTACCTGTAGTTCTTTTTATTGGAAATAGTTCACTGCTCTCTACCTGTAGTTCTTTATATTGGAAATAGATTACTGCTCTCTACCCGTAGTTCTTTTTATTGGAAATGGTTCACTGCTCTCTATCTGTAGTTCTTTATATTGGAAATAGTTCACTGCTCTCTACCTGTAGTTCTTTTTATTGGAAATAGTTCACTGCTCTCTACCAGTAGTTCTTTTTATTGGAAATGGTTCACTGCTCTCTACCTGTAGTTCGTTTTATTGGAAATAGTTCACTGCTCTCTACCTGTAGTTCTTTTTATTGGAAATAGTTCACTGCTCTCTACCTGTAGTTCTTTTTATTGGAAATAGTTCACTGCTCTCTACCTGTAGTTACTGCTCTCTACCTGTAGTTCTTTTAATTGGAAATAGTTCACTGCTCTCTACCTGTAGTTCTTTTTATTGGAAATAGATTACTGCTCTCTACCCGTAGTTCTTTCTATTGGAAATAGTTCACTTCTCTCTACCTGTAGTTCTTTTTATTGGAAATAGTTCACTGCTCTCTACCTGTACTTCTTTATATCGGAAATAGTTCACTGCTCTCTACCTGTAGTTCTTTATATTGGAAATAGATTACTGCTCTCTACCCGTAGTTCTTTTTATTGGAAATAGTTCACTGCTCTCTGTCTGTAGTTCTTTCTATTGGAAATAGTTCACTGCTCTCTACCTGTAGTTCTTTTTATTGGAAATGGTTCACTGCTCTCTGTCTGTAGTTCTTTTTATTGGAAATAGTTCACTGCTCTCTACCTGTAGTTCTTTTTATTGGAAATAGTTCACTGCTCTCTACCTGTAGTTCCTTTTATTGGAAATGGTTCACTGCTCTCTACCTGTAGTTCTTTTATTGGAAATAGTTCACTGTTCTCTACCTGTAGTTCTTTATATCGGAAATAGTTCACTGCTCTCTACCTGTAGTTCTTTATATTGGAAATAGATTACTGCTCTCTACCCGTAGTTCTTTTTATTGGAAATAGTTCACTGCTCTCTATCTGTAGTTCTTTCTATTGGAAATAGTTCACTGCTCTCTACCTGTAGTTATTTTTGTTGGAAATAGTTCACTGTTCTCTACCTGTAGTTCTTTTTATTGGAAATGGTTCACTGCTCTCTACCTGTAGTTCTTTTTATTGGAAATAGTTCACTGGTCTCTACCTGTAGTTCTTTTTATTGGAAATAGTTCACTGCTCTCTACCCGTAGTTCTTTTTATTAGAAATGGATTACTGCTCTCTACCCGTAGTTCTTTTTATTGGAAATAGTTCACTGCTCTCTACCTGTAGTTCTTTTTATTGGAAATAGTTCACTGCTCTCTACCTGTAGTTCTTTTTATTGGAAATGGTTCACTGCTCTCTACCTGTAGTTCTTTTTATTGGAAATAGTTCACTGCTCTCTACCTGTAGTTCTTTTTATTGGAAATAGTTCACTACTCTCTACCTGTAGTTCTTTTTATTGGAAATAGTTCACTGCTCTCTACCTGTAGTTCTTTATATCGGAAATAGTTCACTGCTCTCTACCTGTAGTTATTTTTATTGGAAATAGATTACTGCTCTCTACCCGTAGTTCTTTTTACTGGAAATAGTTCACTGCTCTCTGTCTGTAGTTCTTTATATTGGAAATAGTTCACTGCTCTCTACCTGTAGTTATTTTTATTGGAAATGGTTCACTGCTCTCTACCTGTAGTTCATTTTATTGGAAATAGTTCACTGCTCTCTACCTGTAGTTACTGCTCTCTACCTGTAGTTCTTTTAATTGGAAATAGTTTACTGCTCTCTACCTGTAGTTCTTTTTATTGGAAATAGATTACTGCTCTCTACCCGTAGTTCTTTTTATTGGAAATAGTTCACTGCTCTCTACCTGTAGTTCTTTTTATTGGAAATAGTTCACTCCTCTCTACCTGTAGTTCTTTTTATTGGAAATGGTTCACTGCTCTCTACCTGTAGTTCTTTTTATTGGAAATAGTTCACTGCTCTCTACCTGTAGTTCTTATATTGGAAATAGTTCACTGCTCTCTACCTGTAGTTCTTTTTATTGGAAATAGTTCACTGCTCTCTACCTGTAGTTCTTTATATTGGAAATAGTTCACTGCTCTCTACCTGTAGTTCTTTATATTGGAAATAGATTACTGCTCTCTACCCGTAGTTCTTTTATTGGAAATAGTTCACTGCTCTCTACCTGTAGTTCTTTATATTGGAAATAGTTCACTGCTCTCTACCTGTGGTTCTTTATATTGGAAATAGATTACTGCTCTCTACCCGTAGTTCTTTTTGTTGGAAATAGTTCACTGCTCTCTATCTGTAGTTCTTTATATTGGAAATAGTTCACTGCTCTCTGCCTATAGTTATTTTTATTGGAAATAGTTCCCTGTCTCTACCTGTAGTTATTTTTATTGGAAATAGTTCACTGCTCTCTACCTGTAGTTGTTTTTATTAGAAATGGATTACTGCTCTCTTCCCGTAGTTCTTTTTATTGGAAATAGTTCACTGCTCTCTACCTGTAGTTTTTTCATTGGAAATAGTTCACTGCTCTCTACCTGTAGTTTTTTGCATTGGAAATAGTTCACTGCTCTCTACCCGTAGTTCTTTTTATTGGAAATAGTTCACTGCTCTCTACCTGTACTTCTTTTTATTGGAAATAGATTACTGCTCTCTACCTGTAGTTCTTTTCATTGGACATAGTTCACTGCTCTCTACCTGTAGTTACTGCTCTCTACCTGTAGTTCTTTTTATTGGAAATAGTTCACTGCTCTCTGCCTGTAATTCTTTATATTGGAAATAGTTCACTGCTCTCTACCTGTTGTTCTTTATATTGGAAATAATTCACTGCTCTCTACCTGTAGTTCTTTTTACTGGAAATAGATTACTGCTCTCTACCCGTAGTTATTTTTATTGGACATGGTTCACTGCTCTCTACCTTTAGTTCTTTTAATTGGAAATAGTTCACTGCTCTCTACCTGTAGTTCTTTATATTGGAAATAGTTCATTGCTCTCTACATGTAGTTCTTTATATTGGAAATAGTTCACTGCTCTCTACCTGTAGTTTTTTTCATTGGAAATAGTTCACTGCTCTCTACCTGTAGTTCTTTTAATTGGAAATAGTTCACTGCTCTCTACCTGTACTTCTTTTTATTGGAAATAGATTACTGCTCTCTACCCGTAGTTCTTTTCATTGGACATAGTTCACTGCTCTCTACCTGTAGTTACTGCTCTCAACCTGTAGTTCTTTTTATTGGAAATAGTTCACTGCTCTCTACCTGTAATTCTTTATATTGGAAATAGTTCACTGCTCTCTACCCGTAGTTCTTTATATTGGAAATAATTCACTGCTGTCTACCAGTAGTTCTTTTTACTGGAAATAGATTACTGCTCTCTACCCGTAGTTATTTTTATTGGACATGGTTCACTGCTCTCTACCTTTAGTTCTTTTAATTGGAAATAGTTCACTGCTCTCTACCTGTAGTTCTTTTAATTGGAAATAGTTCACTGCTCTCTACCTGTAGTTATTTTAATTGGAAATAGTTCACTGCTCTCTACCTGTAGTTCTTTTAATTGGAAATAGTTCACTGCTCTCTACCTGTAGTTTCTTTTTATTGGAAATAGTTCACTTCTCTCTACCGGTAGTTTGTTTTGGATTGATTCAGTGCCATCTACATGAGCTTTTTTTATTGGAACAGTTTCGGTATTTCTACATAAAGTTCTATTCATTATTAAAGTTTCACTGTTCTCTAACTGAAGCTCCAAACCAAAAATGAGAGATTGTGCTTGGATTATATCTAGGTCAAGGACATTTGGCAATATATATTATACGGTTTAGTCAAGATATTACTGAAGGGTTTATCATTTTAACTTTATACTATATTAAAGTCCCACATTGTAAACGTTTTGGGACTTTCTTCTTGAGCTTCGTGCTCAAAATGTTTCTATAAGACGGAAGAAAATCCCAAAGACATGGGTATTATATGTACACATTGCTTACAACATACATCCACATCTACCATCCCATCACTTGAGTGATAATATTGTCTGAGCTATTCGTTCTGCTTTTGACTTAAAGCCAACAGCGTAAACCAGGTATTTCTGGTGTATGATGGGACGGCATATCCGGGACAACGCTATTCACAGTAGGGCGGGTGTTACACACGGATACGTGTGATTGGCAGCAGTCGACCATGTAGCCATCGAAAACAACAAAATGTATTGGAATAAAGAGAAGACCAGAAAGACAAAATATTCAATTACTTTCCATATTACATACATAGAATAAAATACATTATCTCAGGGTGTTAAAATTAGTATTGGGGACCTTTGCATATCATTCAAGCTGGTTACGAAAGAGTTTATGTGATGCGATCCTAAATGAAGCAAAGGAATTTTGAATTACGTATTGATAAATGTTTCGAATTCCAAAGGGAATATGTTTATATTGTAAAAGAGTTTCTGAAATGGTTGGTTCTTGACCTAAGACTAAAGATGTTCATCAATAGTGGTAGATCTAAGATTTTAGCTCTGTATTTGATGATTTGATTTATATTGGACTAGGGATATAATCAGGTGAAAGATTATTGTGACACGTAAATGTCTTGGTTCTTTAAGAAAACGAATACACTTTTTCATTGGTAAAATTGTAGACGTGAAAACAAGCATTATAGGGAGTCAAAATAGGAAGTTTCAAACTTTCGCGCAGCTTTTCCTTCTAGAATTAATCAATTCTGGATTACGTGTGTTACCCAATATAGTCTATTAGCGGTAGTATATATCCAAAGAAATAAACTTTAAGCGACTCGGGGGGTAGAAGTTGAGACATTACTTTTAAGAGAGTAATTATTCTGACTACCATTGTACATAGGTGATCGATTAGTACGGTGTTCATCAATGTAGATACCAAACATTTTTTTTTTTTTATATTCGAGACACTCTACATGTCGGAGGCATTTTGAACGAGAAGTACATCCATGTCAGTGGATAGAAACTGCCTTGGTTGGGTTGTCGTGCATTTCGTTTTAGTTGCATTGATTTATATTTGGTTCGTTTACACGTTGAGGCCTATTGAAGCTTATATTCAATAGACCTGATATATTTACAAGATGTGTATTGTGAGGAATAGTCATCGAAATAGATCAATGTTATGGTACACGGGATACAAAGATAAGTCACTGATAAACAGGAGAAAAATAATAGGCCCTAATATAGAGCCTTGTAGAACACCACTTTGTATATGATCTGACTCATAAGTATATTTTCCAGTATAACCAACCAACAATCTGTTAGCGAAATATGATTTAAACCAAAAAACGCGGTTTACATAAAAATTCGTTGGCTGACAACGTTTTAATGAGAAATGAATGGTTAGACAAGTCGAATGAGTTGTTTTATTTAAAAATCAAGGAAACTGCCAACACCTAATATCCACTGCAATATAAGTTTCGTCAAGGTAGTCTCACGTTAATGGTTTTGTCGGAAAACTAATTATGATTTATGGAGGAGTTAGTACTTGTCAAGATATCTGAAAAGATGCTTGATGAAATATTTTTCATTAATCTATTTTAGAACAGGTAGAACAAATATGGGTCGATTATCAGATGTGTCCTTTTTTCTTCATTTTACCCATGAATTGTATAGCTTGACTAATTTCAATGACTTATGAAATTGTCCGGAAGTCATACAATAGTTAATTACATCAGTTTGACAAACCGACAGTTAAGATTTGTTTGGGATGAATTTCATCTCAATTCTCTGATTTGTTAGAACTACTTTAGTTATAATATCAATGGTATCGGTTAATTAAATTTTGGGGGATATTGAAATTACAATACTCTAGTAAGTTTATCTGTGTTAAGCTTTGTGAAATTAGACCTATAAAGTGTTTGGAAAATATTAGTAAAGAAAGAGGTTTACTTTTTCAGTGTGCTTGCAATGTCGTGATCGTCGGAGTAACTAGTGATGTTAACAATAATTTAATAGGGACACTGAAAAAGTGGATTCGTAAAAGATGGTTCTCTTAGGTGATTCTATGTGGAGCTATGGATGTGGATCTCTGACTGGGGTCTATGTGGATCTATTGATGGGGTCTAAGGCAATTGCTGCTTTAAAAACGTTTGTTTGCGTCTTACGAAAAGAGATTTAGTTCTGTGCCGCAATAAAAGATTATGTTCTAAATATTTACATTTATGATAATTTTTTCGGGTACTCTGTACATTCTGGTAGTTTTTTTTAATTATTCATGATTGATGACTATATATCCCATATGCAAAAGCAGCGGAAACATAAATCAGTGCTGTCGAATTCCATCTGGTATTGATCATTTCAGTTGACAGCACATAAAGTCACAAGGCAATAACACAAAACAGCAAATTCCAAATTTCATCAAAGGTCACATGACGTAAATATCCCAAGATAATAAAAAAGCTTCAGAATGAACATGCTATAAAATAATGATAAAAATTTGAAAGTAATTTGATTTATGTATATAAAACATTTGAATATTTGTTTATAAATAAGCTGCAGAAGCAAATATATCAGTCGTGTTTGAATTTGTAGAGTTCCTCTTTTACAAGTTCGACTCTCAGTGTGATTGCAATAAAAACATCAAAAAGAATTCCTATATTTACCTTAATTTAATCTGTTTCGTTTTACACTGTGTTCAAGTGTGTGTGAATTGCTCTTTGCTTGTCTGTAATCGTATATGCACGTGTGCAGTTCTATTGCAGCTGCAAACAGTATAGACCAAAATCTGTCGCCGCAAAAAGCATGTGCAGATCAGAGGCTATGCTGTTTTGTTATAACTAATCAAATAACACAAGCTACGGGAGATCACGTTCTCTGTTGTTTACAGTTGACTTTTCGAGAGTGTATACGGCACCCCAGTAAGAAAGCTTCCTTGTATATGACACCTCGTCATGCACCATTGAATTTGTATGCAGGCTATTCAGTATCGAATCCCCATTAACTGCAGAAGGCATTCTTAAATTTCCCGATCTTTCACAACTCCTATTTCTTTTGGTAGTGGGAATAGGGTGGGGGTGGAGATATATCTTGCTTGACCTATTTATCTGCACTTACCCGTACTCTATTTTATTCTAACGGTATTTGCTTGTAGAATTCGTAGCAACTGATGATTCCCAAGACTTGCTTCTTTGACAAAATATCATGGTTTAGTTTTATTGTCAAGTACAAACTGCTAAAAAAGTAGAATATATGCTAGATACATCGTGATCACCTAGAATGCTGAGAGTATTTCGCATGAAATAAGAGCCATTTTTAAGAACATATCACATAGCTGCTTTAATGACGAACTGTAAAATTTCATTGTTTATCCCTGACTTAATTGTACCATCTAATGAAATCGGATAAACAAAAATGAGTTTCAACTAGTCGAAAAATGCTACTTTATCTTTTCTAAGACAACATTACGTGCTTGAAAACAAGGTCAGTTCCATTAATAAACTTAAAAGCAATTTGAATGTTTGACTGTTTGACTTACTTTTGTTTTACCTTTTCCTCTGCTACCACTATTTATTCTACTACCATTGCTGCTGATGCATCTTTCTCTACATTCAACAAATGTTTCTAGCTAAACAACAAAAACGACAGCAAGAAGAATACCACTCCTAAACAAATCTCCCGCGAATCAACCGTTGTTCTTATGCATAGGCCTGATGCGATATTTTGTTTCTAACAGTCTTTTACCAGAACGGGAATTATGGGGACTTATTAATTATTATTTTTATCCCATTAACGCTAAAAACTGCCACAGGTAATCAACTACGCTTTGGTATCGTGTCAAATTGTTTCATAACCCTTAGTTTTTCAGGTATCCGAACGCATGTCAATGGGATGTACACCTACATGATGTCAAACTGACAATACTAATACATTTCAGTCACGCACTTTTTTGGTTTATAATAATACATTGGCTAAAGACTGCCGACAGTCGAATAGATTTCGGCGTTAAAATAAAAGGATGATTCACCATGACAGCAATTTCTATATACCTTATTGCAGGATCATAAGACATGAGGTAAATGCTTAACAGGAGTTTGAGATTTTTATTACTCTATTGGCTTCGTTCCTTTCTTTTTCATGGTTATACTCTTTTGCACACGCGAGTTTTCTTGGGTGACAAACGTTAGTTTTCGCATGATGTCGGTGTTCGCTCATGAGCTCCTCTCGCGAGAGAAACAAACGCGGCACTAATCACTAGAAGCTGGTATATATATATATATATATATATATATATATATATATATATATATATATATATATATATATATATATATATATATTGCATGTCTGTTTGCAGCTGCATTGTTTGTAAGTTTGGTCGGCTTGTATAGCACAGAGTAATCTTAAAAAAAATCTTTGGTTCTGCATTCCTGATTCTCAGAGAAGAGTTTAAAATTCCTTAGATACAAATCTCTACCAGACAAACTTATCCACTACTGATGAGAAAACGAATCGAATTATTGTAGGTGACCGCGCCAAGTAAAGAATACGCATTCGTTTTCAAATCTGTTCAAGGGATTGGGTATCTTACTTGCTTGTTCAGCTCTCTTAAGTATAAATATGAATTCTTTTCTCCCCTGTATAAAATGTTTTGCTTGGTCTTATCATAGTCTTGATCGAGACATTCCACATTCGAGTCATGCTCGAGGAAAATCATATTTGTCTTTATACTTGAGTAACATCGATCTCAAGTTGAGTTATACACGAAAATGAATGTAAAATTTGGCGATGTACTGTCGGTGTTAATCATAATATCTTCAAAGTCATAATAACTCTTTGAGACGATGTTCGGGCTGAAACAACCACTTAGTCCTTTAGGATGTATTAGGGCAGACTGGAGGCTCATTGGGGGTTGCAAATTCACACCACCATAATCGACACTCACCAGAACACGTCTTTTATTGTAAGACAATGGTGTGCAACCGTGTCAGGTAGCATAGTGGTTATAAATCTCAACGAAATATAATTCACAAGTTTCCTTTTGTGTGAAAATATTATATTAAACAACCACAAGGAGTAATATATAAAGCCACAAGCACCACTGACTGACACGTAGAGTATTATGAAGAAAAAAAATCATACAAGAAGTTAATAAGTAAATTAAATTACCAGAGCAATGGTGTGGTTGTGACGTTAAAGAGCAGAACAATCGCTGCTTAGCCATATTGCATCATATCGAGTCGTTAAAACATGTCCAGAACATGCTTTGCAGGTTTCTAAATACGAATACGAAGCGTCTTGATAAAGTAACCGAGCTAGGGATTGTGTTGGAGCGTACACGACGGAAACGCAGAGAAGACTACAATAAAGCACCAGAACAGTTATTGCATGATGTGCAAAAAACGTTCTGTCGCTGACAATTATTGAGTTGCGAGTAGATATAAGCAGTGACATGTCTAACAAAGAAGTTGAAGATCACACTATATCAGAAAATGTATTCAGCACAAATAATATATCAATGGCATCCAGACCAGACTTTCAATATATATATATATATATATATATATATATATATATATATATATATATATATATATATATATATATATATATATATATATATACCAGTTTTAGGTGCGTTATGGGCAGTCATCCCGAAAGTACATTTACGGGAAGGACATAATATAGTTTAAATTTCAAATCAATATATATATATATATATATATATATATATATATATATATATATATATATATATATATATATATATATATATATATATATATATATATATATATATATATATATATATATATATTATTTCTTACATTGTAATTATGTATATGTTGAAAATAAGTATAAATAGTTATGTTATAGTCCTATTCATGTGTTCAGTTCGTGGGCAGATATATAAATTTCATGGGCAGTTTTGACCTTTAGGTTGAAGTTGACAAAGTACCTGCCCACAAATATGTTCACAAAGAACAATCATATAGCATTATGCCCTCAAATACGTTCACGGGGAACAATATAAAGCATACTGCCCACAAATACGTTCACAAGGAACAAATATATAGCGTGACTTTCCGGTGTGCCGGCGCAAACTGGTTGTCAAGACAAGACGCTAAACATTATGTAATTAATTTATTAAAGCATCCTTTGGAATAGTCAGCGAACATATGGACATAGAACACAATTAATTTTACTATATGTTCTCTACATTTGTTTCTCAGTACTGACTTTTCCACTGTGTGACAATCAATACAAATCATATGTTAATCTAAAATACCTTCAAAGATGACTTCACGGTGAAGTTCTCGTCAAAGGTTGACCTGCTCTTTTTTGAGATGCTCGACTGTCAACATAGCAGCATGTAAACAGAACACAGATTTCACTTCCGGATCATCACCAAGGCCTTATTACTCACTGTGCACTGTTGCCGAAATACACACAGACAGCAACACCCTGAGCTCATATTCTCAAGAATAAACAATTACCTTTAAATCCCTACCTAAAAAGCATAAATATAACTATTCTATCACCACCAAAATGAGAGAGGGAAAAATGTTCTAAAAATAGACTAGAACTACATTCGTGAGTACTGAACTGGAAGTATTAATTGTGACCCGATTCCTGACAGGGCTAGACAATTTTACCTCCATAGACAAAACTTCCATCCGTGATCAAATCAATGTCTCTTAAATATTGCTGCAAAGTTTTAAGGCATTTCATCCATGAATAGGAAAGTTAGAGGCTTTTAGCTGACACCACTGTAACACAAGCACAAGCCAATTCCAAATGGCCGAATTTCAAAAATGCACAAAACTTAAAGTTTAATTGTGATTTTGCTAATCAAGATAAACACTTCAAATAAACTGTAATTAGTTTTTACTTCTAACACCAATCTGGAAAGTACTAGAAATTAAACTTGACTGTTTCACTTTCTTAGACAATTAAATTTTAAAAAATGATACATATTGTGATATGAAAATTGAAATTTAACTTAAATGTTAATGAAAATTTAAAACCTGAAGTTTACAAATTTTGTTCTATGGCAAAGTTTCTCCATTCCTTTGTCATAAACATCAATTGTTTTTATTTTTTTTGATCAGGTGTGAAGCAATTAAACCAGAGCTTGTCAATTAAAGGTAACATCTGAAATCTGGTGGCATCTAAATAAACAAGCTAGGTCTAACCAAGTACATGACATCATTTCCACCCATGAAGGGGAGGAGTCTTCAGATGTTAGGCTTCTAGTAGTATCGAAGAGTTGAAGTTCTCTGAAACCAAGCTAGCATGACTTCTCCTAGTTATAAAAGTGAGAGAGAGAGGATAATTCTTGTAATTTACATGCAGTTATTGTAACTGAAACCATGAAAGGGTACAAGAAGAGGAAGACGACTTTTGTAAACCTGAATATATTCCACATAACAAAGGAGTCACATATCTGAGTGATGATACTCTACCAAGTTCCAGTGCTGCATCTGTTCCGATGACCGGAAGAATTGATGCTGACAAGTTCTCTCTCATAGCAGTGACAAAGCCAAGAAATGGGGGTCTCAAGTCAGTTCAGGGACCAGACTGTAATGGCACACCTGGGTCTGCAGAAATTATGCGACCATCATCCAAAGCAAAACTGGACCTGAAAGAGACAAATTTGAATGAGCACGATGGGACACGTATGATCTGTATGAAAAAATGTTCAAATGTGTAATGATATCATTCATCGCCATGGTAATCAAGTCAACATATGTGGCAGACCAGAGTTCCAAATTGCTAATGAAATAAAATGGGGACTTGCTTGGAAGCATACTATGATGTGTAAAAACTGCAGCTTTAAGACACCAGAGTATAAGTTGTATGAAGAGATAAAAACAAATAAACCTGGCCCAAATCCCGCTGCTGTAAATATGATGTTTCAAGCTGGACTACACGATACACCAATGGGCAACACCAGGGCTAGACACTTGCTTGCAGCCACTGACATTCCGACACCTAGCAGAGCACCTATGCAAAGGGCTTCTTACCTTATAGGCAAAGCAAATGTGGAGCTCAATGAAATGAACATGACAGACAAGCTGAAACTAGTCAGACAAGTTAATGTTATACGTGGTGTTCAGCATTCTGAGCAAATAAATGTTGCTTTTGATGCAAGATACAATGCCATTAGCTTTGGACATGAAAAGAAACCTGGTCAAAGTTCATCGCAAGCTGTTGTAATTGCCTGCGAAACTGTTACAGAGAAGCAATACATTGTGGGGACTACAGTAGAAAACAAGCTGTGTTGGACTGGATCATGGCTGAAGGGGAAAGGTTTTGATGTGCAATGTCCAGGAGGCCATGTTGACTGCACAGCAAATCTGTCACCAGTTGCACCACATTCAGAGTATGAAATGGCAAGAGAAATGGGAAACAAGTTTGTGCTGCAAGAGATTCTCTTTAGACATGCATCAACAGATGGAGATGCACAGGCTGCTGCTGGCTTCCAAAATGCTTACACCATTCTGCATCCAATATGGAAAGTAGAAAGACTGTCGGATCCCATCCATTTGGGTCATTTACAGTTCTAACGGTGTAATTCTGCAATATTTAGTGAAAACATGTTTCCAGGAATAAGAAGAAGAGAAGGAAAAAGGTTCAAACAGAAAATTGTCAGCCAAGACATTAAAGCACGTTGCAGTTTAATCTTCAAGCAAATGATGGAGGACAATAGTGGTGATGTTACAAAAATTAAATGTAAACTTCCCCAAGTACTGGATGCCACTTTGCACTGTTATTCAGGGGACTGCTCAAAATGCAGGCATTATTCAAAGGTCTGTGGTGGAGGAAGTACTAACAACTGGTGGATGCGATCAGCATACCTGGGCCCTCATCAAGTGACTCATCTTAACATGACAGAAAATGATAAGAATATCCTGCAAGAAGTTCTGAAAATGAAACTCTCCTGTGAATTTTTGTTGTAGAAAGACAGCGACTGAACACAAACACACAGAAATGTGAGGCGGTGGACAGATAAATCAGTGTTTCATTACCTAAAAATGTGAACTATTCCAGAAACTTTGAGGCAAGAGTGCAATCAACAATACATAGACTCAATAACAGCCTGGGATCACCACTGAAATTAAAAGTGACACACTTGGAAGGTAAACTTTCAACAAGGACTCCACAAACCAGGAAACATATTCTAGCAAAATGAGGAAATATAATACAGGCCCATCTAAGGTACAGGACACAGCAAGGCAATAGGAAGTCGGACTACTGCAAAGGACTGCTAGACACCAAGGGTGATCAATCCTATGCAAAGGTTTAGCAGGAGCCAATGGACACTGCAGACAGAAAACGTTATCTTAATTCAATGTGCAAAATGAAAGTGCTCAAAGACACCACGAAGAACAGAGTGTACAAAAGGGAAAACTGTAGTTTGGAAATCCGTAGGTAACACAACGCATGTTATGTGCAGTTGTGTTACTTACTACCACCTGACGAGACCTATGGAGAGGTCGAAACAGTTTTCTCTGAGCTCATATTCTCAAGAATGAACAATTACCTTTAAATCCCTACCAGAAAAGCATAAATAAAACTGTTCTATCACCACCAAAATGAGATAGAGAAAAATGTTCTAAAAATAGACTAGAACTACATTCGTAGGTACTGAACTGGAAGTATTAATTGTGACCCGATTCCATATAGCGGATGTGAGGCATTGCCAGCTAGATCGAGTTACACGTAGATTGGTATTCCGCTTTGGGTTAGACTAGTTCATGCATTGGCCTAAATGATTTTCATAAATGTACTGCTACTTTATATTGAACTTCGATGCAATCTTTGCAATAGGAAAAACTGGTGTATTTTCTTTTCCTGCCATTTCTTTGACTATACAGGTCTATCTTATTCAAACCCAATTATCAATAGGCAGGCTACAAACTTCTATTTGTTTATAATATATTTATGTGGGGGCATCAACATTGGAAAGACCCGACAGTTTTATATATAAAAAAACAGTTCGTTTTTCACGGCTTGTTTGAAATAAATGGATGATTATACATACAGTGTAACAACTTGTCTTGACACCTTATGGATGCTAATATTTGACATTTATTGTGAAGATGATTGTTCACTGCTTGTTGATGAATTCGTAGCTTCTGTTAATCGATGATATTAACTAACAATAGCTCAATTTAGCTGTCATACACTGATATGTTTAAGTCTTCTTGCACAGCTAACTAAGCAGAGTTATGGAAATATAACAAATAGGTTTTAATAACTTTCAGAATTTGTTTTACTATTACTAAATATTTGTTTCAAGTACCATAAAGGCTGTGATAGGTTGGGTGGCTGAGATTACAAATCAGGTCCTTCTCACTTAGGAAGGGGGGGGGGGGGGACTGCCCATTATGAATATTACTGGTCCTAAATGTAATATGTCCAACCTGATATTTATGACATATGGGTCCAACATCTTACTGCCAGCAGAAATGGTGTTCTGTAGTATTTTTCCCAGTCAATAGTTTATGCATATATAGTATGACATGTACTATGCTTGTTTAATTCTCTCTTCTCAGTTCTGACTTTACCATTGAAGGTTATAATGTTTCTACACATGCGGTATTCTTGGTTATTAAAATTATATATATATATATATATATATATATATATATATATATATATATATATATATATATATACACACGGATAATTGAGGGTGAGTTCTCATTATTCCTTAACAATTGTAATTAGTGGGGCTGTAGCAATTGATGGTCTGAAAATTCAAGTTAACTGGTTCAACAATTCAAACTTGGGACAACAACAAACTGTTTTCTTCCTTTGACAGTTCAGGCAACTTAAAGTTTTGCATCTTTGTCTTTTTGACGACTGTGGTACACAAGTTATAAACTTTGCCTTAGAATGATCCTGATTTTTTTTATACTTGTTACTGAATGGGGGTGGGTGGGTGAAATTAACAAAATTATTAAAGGTGGAATGTATGCAAACCATGCTGGAAATACATATGTCAGCAACTGCAACATGTAAGTTTAAATCGATTTGGAAACTATGACCTTTAATGCTGTAAATATTAACAGTTCACACCCTGTACAAAAGATGATTTTGTGTTTGATTAACTGGAACTGTTAATTTATTATGTTAAGGAATTTATTGTTTTAACCCTAGTAAATGTAATATAATTAGGTCAAAAGTTCTAGTTTGTTTATTATTTCTAAAGTTAATTATTGTAACTGGAAGAACCTGTTTTCTAAGTTTTAAATGAACTGAAAGAGATATTGTTTACTCAAGTGATATAAAATAAAAGTTTAGAATGAACTGAAAGAAATATTGTTTATTCAAGTGATACAAAATAAATGTAAAAGTTTATGTTCATTAAGAAGTGTATTATCAATTGCAAATGAATCTTATTTTGTTCTTTATACAAAATTATACCTGGATTGGGCAATACTTACCTGGACTCCATTTGGAAAAGAAAAATCTATATGTTCTAAATACCTAATGTTCATATCATAATGTTCTTTTAATGGATGATTATGCTTTTCAGCTGACGTTACCATATTGCCAAGTGAACTAATAGTATGGCCTTCAGTTTGGCCCACTAATCATATTTGTAAATGAATTATGTATACAATAGATAAATAGCTCTTAAAACATCTTATGTGTTGAACAATGTGTGCACATAGATAAACAAGAATCAAATCTTTGAACTTCTACGCCACACATGCAAGCGAATTGGTGCTGCTCATATGTAACGTGTGTGCTCTTATGGCTTTTGTATGTATTTCTATTAGGCATTTCTATTCACACACCAGAACACAACCTTTTTTGCCTGATTCAGGATGCTAATGCAAAACTTATTTCAGTTGTAACTGAAGTATACATAATTTTTCCTGATGTTGAGGCCTACTGTGTAGACAGTATAGCTGTTAGTCATCAAATCAAATGGAAGACAACAGTGTGCAGTTGAAGAACATGATATATACCCACTACCATTTAGAGCTATCTTAAAAAAAAGCCACAATGCACACTGATACAAGTGTTGAAATTGCACAAGATTCTTCTCTAAGCCAAGCCCAGGACAAGTAGCAGCAGAGAGGGTGGACAAGCTCTAATTGGTTCATTCATATTTTGCCAAAATACGCCTTCCTGGAAAATGGCAAAAACTCCCAAAAAAATCGCGATATCCTGCGTAAGACAACCCTGTCAACGACGAATTGGTTTATCGCTGATAGGTTTCTCTGATCGCGATACATTGAATGAAAATACGCGATCGTGTCGGTGCCAAGTTGGAGGCGCATCCTCTCTGCTCCTAATTAATTAAAAAAATATTATATCATAATATGGTACATCTGGAATCTTACATAGCTAGACTAGCTCGAGAACGACTAGAAGCAATTAAAAAATGTATTCCTGTCAGAGACGAATTTAGGAAAAACTTACAAACGCGGCAGGAAGCACAAGAAGGTTTCGCAGAATCATCTGAACTATTATTTAAGCATGTTACTACATCGTTAGCGCGTACTGCTCAACAACAAAATGTTGCAACAAGGCGGTTAGCAGCCGCAGCTGAAAGATCCGCTGAGGCAGCTGCTAGGGCGGCCACTGCTATCAGGGAAGTTGCAACAAGACCGCCCGGAGAAGTTTTCGTAGATGCACCAGAAAAGCCACCTGAAGCCAAAGCTCCGCCGGAATACCAACGTGGTAAAGCAAAAATCAGGGAAGATGCGGCAACAAATATCAAGTTGAAACATTACGATAACGCGCTTGATCTTGTAGGTGAATTTAATGATTATGTCCGTTACCTGGAACCTGGTTCACAACCGTTGAATTACGACCAGTGGCAACGGTTGGTGTTTACTACACATACAAATATTCATCGGGTCACGACAAAGTACGACGATGAGTTTACGCAACTTAAGAAAGATGTTAAAGCAAGGGTCGTTGCAAGTCCTGTTGTAACCGCATATCTGTCAACACCGTTAAAAACACCGTTAAAAACAACACCGATAACAACACGGCCGACTAGTACAAAAACCGGATCAGGAATATTAACACCATTCCCTGAAAACATTGTACCAGATGTGGAACGGCTAGAAGTTCTCATAGGAGGAAAACGGGCTGGAAATAACTCACCAGAAATAATTAATGAAGCAGCTGATATCTGTCGACGATTATTTCAAGGCAGTATCATGATATCGGTTTTTACCGGGAATTTATTGATGAACTCGTTGATGATTGCCACAGTGACTAGTTGTTAGACAATAGCAAATATAATAAAATGATCATGTATAATAGATATTATAGACCTGTACAGGTCAGAGCAGTAAACTCACAATTACCAAACTATAGAGCAACTTACGGAGATGAACTCGGTGATGTTGTTCAGGGGTTATTCGCCAGATTAGCACCAAAAGTGGGACCTCTTGCAAAACAATTATCGATGAAAGCTATTAACGTTGTTGGTGAAAGAGCTCCTGGTGCAATTGTCGATTTTGCTGCTAAGGTGTTCTCGGAAATCAAAGAAAGACTAGCACGATTAATAAGACGAAAATCATCACCGCCAGTGAAACTGGCAAGCACTGAAATTATGCCCGCAAATGTCAGTAAGGTAGTAAATCAAGCTGCAAATCAGAAACTAGCAGCCGTGATAAATCAATGGGTTAATGAAGGAGAAAAAAATATCACCGCAAATGTGATAGCAGGAAGTGGGCTTCGTGTCAGACGATAATTTAGATCACCATTTGGAAAATAGGCAATTGTATAAAATGTTCAAACACATATCCGACACAGCATTAGACAGAGATGAACCGGTCCCTAAAGATAGATCAGTACGTGATTATCAATTTTATTCCTATTATGCAAACAAACCAGAACAACGGGGGCGTATCGAACTTCAAGTTCATGATACAAGTAGATAGTTCTTGCTCGCTGAGGCGTTTATTGAAGTAGAAGGTGAACTTGTAAAGGCGAATAATACTGCATATGAAGTTAATGACCGAGTTGGTTTTGTCTTTAACGGGATCATGACCTTATTTAGTAGCGCCACATACATGATTGATGGGAAAAATATCGAATCGATTCAGAATGATGTCGATGTTGCTACACCAATAATTGGTCTAGCAAGATATTCTGATGATTACACAAGATCAGCTGGTCCATCAATAACGTTTGCTAAAGATATTACCAACAACGCCGATCATATTCAATATACTACGAGACCACCAAAAAAAAAAAAAAAAAACACTCTGCCGCTGCTGATGACACAGATGTGGAGCCGATAATTATTAGTGGTAATGCGACTTACAACTTAGGATTTGCAACACGCCGAGCAATGTTGTCAGGAAATAGAAAAAGTTTTTCGTGTGCGATTCCACTGTCTCACATCTTCGGATTTTGCAGAGATATTAGAAGGGTCATCTTTGGAGCTAAACACACAGTGTAGCAAAGGTGATGATAATGATGCGATCTGGCGAGGGGCTAGTATTGCTGATGCTGGTAAAGTAAATATAACAAAACTCTCACTGTGAATGCCGGTATTAACTCCATCATTCACAGGAGAACAAAAATTGTTGTCTTTTATGAATCAAGGTGGTAAATCATTGCTATCATGGCTTACAGTAACCACAGACGCCATCCAAAGTTCCGTCAAAGGTACATTTACCTGGCATATAGCATCACAGCAGGGCGTTTCTGCGCCACGACAATTTTTGTTGCGCTGCAAGATAAAAATAGGTTGAATAGTCAGGAACGTTAATATATGATATTTGACCAATTCGACGTCACCGAGGTTTCGTTGAGAATAAACGGACAACAAGAACCGTCTGAAAATATATCATTAAAATTCGACCAAAATCGTGTGGCACGTGTATATCATCGATTGCTGACATTCCTGGCGCGTAATATAAATATAGATACTGAGCTGCAAATATCACAGTTTAAGTTTACAAATCTGTACCCGATTTATTACTTTCCGCTGGAGCATCTTGATTTATCCAAGCAATCTGTCGTTGATATACAATTTCGAGCTTGTGTTAATAATCCGCCAGCTGGTGGTCCCGATGACGGATACAGAGCAATTGCGGTTATCCTCAGCGATAAAGCAATGTTACTTGAAGGTGGTAGTGGTCGAATGAGAGTCGTTGATGCATCTGTGGAAAACATGTAGAAAATTAGACCAACCGCGTTTATTTTAAAAATGTCATATAGTCAAGTTAATGTCACTCTGACTACCGGTCAGGTGAAAAAATTACAATCGAAAAACGCGAGCGGATGTGGGACAAAAATAACAATAAAGCAAGATCAAATTGCTAATGGTGGTCCAAACAAGTTATCGTTGACTAAAACTCAACTAAAACATTTCAATAAAGCGAAGCAAGCAAAAACCGAAGTTCAACTTGATTTGGCTCTAAGTGCCATCAAGGACATGATTAAAACCTATTGTATATTTACACTTCTCGCAGCAATACCAGCGCTGATAGCTGCTGCTGCTCCATCTGTCGCAAAAGCAGCGCGTTAGGTGCTGTTGGAACCGCTGCTGGAATGGCATTAATGAAAGCTACTGGAAAAGGATACAAAAAAGGGAGCGGGTCTAAGACTTCCAGGAACTCCACCCTCACGGTACCCCAAACGCCGCTGACACCGATGTCAAATTTTGATTTACTCGATGCCGCTTAACAAATAAATATAAAAAATTTCAGAGCTGTTTTTATGAGAGATCGGTTACCGCGTGAACCGAATAATCCAGAAACTGGAATTATTAATCTCGATAACAGCGATGGTCCAGGAACTCATTGGGTTGCTTACACGATACATCCACGTGGAATTGTTTATTTCGATTCGTATGGGTTAGCACCGCCAGTTGAATTCCTAAAATACGTATACGGCACTCCTATTCCAGTCTAGTATTCAACGCTACCAACACAAACATTAACCGATCACCAATATGCGGCCGTGAAGTAATTAATGTACTTGACGCGTTATCAAAATCAATCAAAGAACCTCACAAAGTCGTGCACGAGTATACCAAGGATAAATTAAACAATCCCTAAAGAATAATGGTTGATATTTACGGAAGATCTTTCGGCACGAGTAAAGGTAAAAAACGCGACGATGTAGATTTATCAAAATATGCGACCACAGATGAAATCAATAATCTTTTAACCCTCTCCGGAATAGACGCAGATGAGATTGTTATTTTCAGGACCGATATGGCAACCTAAAAACCAGCGATATCAAATGGCATGAAATAATTCGTAGGGTTATTGGAGCTACTCCGGGTAACATCCCTGTGTTCACTGACAGCAGAAATATCAGAGACTCAAGTATATCAATTGCCGGCATCAGAGGTGAAATTAAAAAAAATGTTGCTAATCGCTTAAAAAATACCGGTGACATAATGACAGGTGAACTGAGCATGAATGGAAGCAAGATAGTGGTTGTAAGAGATCCAACATCCCCGGAGATGCCGCGACGAAAAAGTATGTTGACGCACTATTTACAACCGTCGAAACCATATTTGCTACTCGTTTAAAAACATTTGTGACACAATGACAGGCAAACTTGACATGAGCGGAAATAACATAGTGATGTTAGAGGATCCAACACCCCCGGAGTATGCCGCGACGAAAAAGTATACTGACGTTAACTACAGCACCACTGACGGTAAATTATCCACGTTGCGGGCCGAGTATGATGTTCACGTAAACGCGTTTACAAATCTCCGTAGAAACTTTAGAAAAAATAATGAAACCGCAGAGGAATTCTTTGGTACCCCATTGACCGTTGACGCAAAACTCTCTGATATCAAAACTAACATTAACACGATCAAGAAAACACTCGAAGATGTCGTAAGTGGAATTCCTGGGATTGTTAACAAAATTAGTCTGCTTAAAATCCCACCTGGAGTTACTCCCGGGCATATTACCAATATCGTATACACAGTATCATCTGGATTCGCAACATGGTCAAAACAAAATAATGCTATCAAATATACCGCAACAGTTACTGGTGTGTATAGACTGTCTGTGTTCAGTGCTGCAAAATTTGAGATATTTATAACGTATCCCTGGCGTCATTCAACTGATAAGTTTTCCGGGGTTGTGACTATCATGTTAAATAGCGGAACCAAAGAAACGTTTATACTGGAATCCGCCGACGAGAAATTAACCGCAACATCTTACTGGTGGTGTTTGGAATATGTAGCTGAAACACCTCAATTGGTCACTGCGTAAAATAATAATGGCATTGACAAAAACTAAGTCAACAACAACATTAGATGCGCAACAATATAGATACAATCAAGTGCGCGAATGGTAATAAGAGTTAAAAAATAGAATCAACACGTGCACGATAAAAGTAGAAAAATACAAGCGACGAGCAGTTATTCTTATGGTTCCAGTATACTCAGTATCCGCGTTAGTTACATCAACCGGAGTAGCATTATCAGCGCTAACGCCAGTAACAACTGCAATAGCAGTAACACTATGCGTTTTATCATCGGCTGCAATCGCAGGTGTTTTTAATATAATCGCGAAAAAGATATCAACGTGCACAAGCACAAAATACCATGACGCGGTTACACGATTAAGCACAGCAGCAGCAGCATATTCAAAATTAGCGTCGCTGATATCATCAAGCCTCAACGATGAAACAATATCAGATTCCGAATTCGTGTCAATGGTTAAGGCATACACAGACTGCAAGCAGTCCGAGTCCCACCATTTGAAAACAACGAAAATGAATAATGACGGAATTACTTCAGCAGATAGCCGCAAATGCAACTTCAGTAAGGACCACAATGATAACAGTGAGCTCAACCAAGCCTGAATTCAGTATTAATTTTTCAACTGCGATTCCGGTAAGCGAGATCGCGCTAGCACAGTTGTGAGTATACCACAGCTGGCCCAGACTCAGATCAAAATCATTTGGTGGATTACCAGAAAATAATTCGTTTGTGTTTGCAAATAAAAATAAACAAGATTGTACACCCGACTGGAACGTTGTTGGAATACCAACCGGAAGCTATCAACTCGAAGAAATCAATGAGGAATTACAACGTCGAATAAAAAATATCACAGGGAAAGAATCCAAAATAGCAATAACAGCTGACGAACCAACGCTATCTTCCACAATTGAGATAAACTCTCCTGACTAAGCCGTGGATATATATATATATATATATATATATATCAGAGTTCGCTCAGAACGGTGTTAGGATGGCCTGAAATTCAACCACTGGCGCCACCGATACCACCAGAGCCCAAAAAGTCTGACTATGTCACAGACAAACAATCATACCACGATGTTAATCCATGATACAGAAAACATTTACTCGATATATGAGAATCATAGTTGAGTAGTAATTTTGCTTTCTACGATAAGGACGATATGCGGTGGACTTTTTTATTAAGCGAATTCCTGATGGAGGAGGAGTTAGTGAAAGAGGTGTACTTATTGACCTAAACTGTATCACTGAATACTTTAAAGTTATCAATCAAGAACATAAAACACAACTACAGCGACTACGGCAGCGTTTCCAAGAACATCTTTTTGAAATAACTTTACGCGGCGAAATCATCAAACACGTAGAAATATTAAATCAGCTCGTATCCGACATGGAATATATTAACCAGCGAGTAATTCAAGCAATAATTAATATTGAAAAGTCCGACCACAAACAACGATTTTTAACGGAATATAAAATAACAGAAGCTACGCTGCCAAATTTTAAATTTCCCGGGTATAATGCACCCGAATTAAGAAAATCAGTCAATGATGTAATCAACAAAATCTTTCCTGATAAACTTGCACGGTACAAAGAAACACTTCGGTGGCAACTATTCTCCGGCACAATAATGATCCACAAGGGCAAGGACGACATGTATCCCCGGAAATCGTAAACATAACTCGTGGTCGCGGTCAATCTTGTGTGTGATGTGATTGATAACAGCTACAACACGGACACAACAATGTCAAATCAAGCGCAGCGAGGATTCATTCTTTATTCGTTATATGTGCTAATGTTGTTTTTAAACACCATTATTAAAAATTATAACTGTATACATTTAGAAATAAGCTGATGACTACTAGCTGTATTAAAAACAATGTTATTACACGGTCATATTTTTCTCTGTTAACTTTTCATTGTCAGAAGTTAACTTTTCATTGTCAGAAGAATCATACAGTATTTTACAATATTGCACTCATGTGCATTTCATACTGCACTCACGTGTGCCCAATAGTGTATTAGGAACTACTGTGTGAACAAATCACGTACACTAATGTAGTAGATGCTTTACGTTTTGGTTGGTTAAATTTGTTTCTGTATGAACTAAAGCACATGTTTCAGGGACTGCCACATACCAGCAGCTTTGCCACATTCCGCATTAACTTTTTTGATACAGTGTTACAGATTTAGGCGAGAGATAGACAACCAGATAGGTCTGGGTCTCTACAAATAACATGCAAGTGACAAGGAATAAACTGTCATCTTTAGCTGGTAATAAGAATGGCCAAAAATATACTTACATCTTTACATCCTGAATTTCTTCAAAATGTACTTTCTTCTGCAAATCCGAATTACATGAGCAATGTCACAGGTTCTCAAGCTTGAATACACATTTTCAAATTGTACCGTAATTTCGAATATATTCCAAGTGCAATTACATCCTCGTTACTGCACTCAAAATGAAATAAACATATTCTATAGCATCTTTTTGATAATTGCAGTCAAAATATATTCATTCAAGACTAAAAGGAAAAGTTGTTGCAATGTGCATTCATTCAAAATATGAATCTAAATTTCAGTTTTAACTAGAATAAAATGCCATTTTCTATTTAAAGTTATGTCTAGTGTGCAACTAAGTTCAAATTTATCTAAGCAGAGTTATGTGCACATTAATAACGTTTTTTTTGTGTACTGATAAATCTGCACTTGTGCTTTTAGTCTGGAATGTGGCATAAATTCAGTCACTTTGTTTCTTGTAGTGTTTTTATTATTATATAATTAAGCCTTAAGTAGAATAAGAAAATGAACATATAATAAAATGGTTACTGCATTTGTATGGGCAAATATAAACTCGTTTTTTCGGATGGATATACTACACTTACAAGGTCATGCAGCATATCCATCCGAAAAACTTGTTGATATGTTCCCATACAAATGCAGTAACCTATATTACAGCCTGCCCAATGTGATATCCTGAATGTGGGATATACACACACTTAGATACCTTGCATGGTGGTGTGTATGCAGGGTATATGCCCAGTGAGATACACCACATAGGGGAGTGCAGGGTATATACAATTCTGTATAACTCGCAGGATATATGTGTGAATATATGGTAAGTCAGAATGTATGTTTTACATTTAGTATATGCCTGAGGAGTGCCATGAGCTCAAACAGATGGTATGGCCAGTCCGATAAGATTTCAAGACAAAAATGGGCTTAACCATTGGAAAGGAAATATGATGAATAAATTTACAGTTTTCTGTATATGTGCATTGGGAGTGGGGAAGAGAGATAGAAGGAGAGCAGAAATTCAATCGATATTATTCTTCCATTCCTGCCATGATTGTGAAAAAGGTCTTATTGAACCATTTTATACATGAACACAGATTGTTTGTGATTAAAAGCTATTTATGTTTTTAGATAATAATGTCTTTTAAGGTAATTTAAATTTTTTTATACTACTTTTATTTTCTTGTTTCACATCATACACCCAAAATGTATTTGTCATATAATGTCCTTGATGCAGTTGTACATAATTGTAAACAAATGGTTTTAATTGCTATTTTATTTTGTTAATTGTAGTGTTGTCTTTGGTATTTTTACTTTTAACATTTTGTCTTTAAATAGTCTGTGCGTGCTATGTATTTGATTTTTATCAGAATTCGCCCTTCTAATTATTTTTTGAAGTTGCCATCTGAAATTTAAAAATATTAAGTAGGTTCACTGCAGCAGTGTAATGAAAAAATGTTAGTGTTGTAAGGTATATAGGCATAATGTTGCAAGTTGTTACAACATAAAGATTTTAAACACACTGCCGGCTGCTAATGAGAACTATATGCCAGGAGCTAATGAAATTCCTCTTACCAGAATGTACTGAAGCAATGGTCATGTTTGTCCAGTCTTTTATAACCTGGTAGATTCCCCAAACTTGATTTATATGCAGTTTGCTGTTGTAATATTTGACTCTGTCACCCCGCCCCCAATTTTTCTAATATATAAAGGCAGAGTATCAGTCTCTTGAAGTACAAATCATAGACTGCATCTACCCTTAAATAGCCAACTGGGGGATAAAGAAAAAAAAATTGCTTGTTAAGACATATGCTTTCTGAAGTGAGGTAAAAACTATGAATTCATTTATTTTTATGGGTATCTATTTTCATAGGCAAAACAAAATATTACATTTTTGTCAGTACTTAATTTTGTGGGGCCCCGAGTGGCCCAGTGGTCTAAAGCGCTCTCCGTTATGGATCACTGCTCTCACCCCTGTCTGCGCCGGTTTGAGTCTTGCATTCAGCCAGTGTGGGTATGTGAGAACGCTTGCCGGTAGCTTGATGGTTCTTTCCAGGGTTTTCCTGGGTTCTTCCTCCACCATTAATACTGATCGCCTGATATAGGCTATCGTGTGCTGAAAAATGGCGTTAAATCCCACAACAACAACAAAATTTTGTGGATATGGGGAAGGAGTTCTATTGTTTGCACAGTGATTTTTGTGTGTTCTGTTGTTGCGACTTTAAAGTGATTGAAAACATGAAATACATAAAAATTGGTACTCTATGAAAGATGGTTTATTCACAGTATATGAAGAAACCAGCAAAAGGGAAATAAAAAGCTTCGATGTAGAGAGGATTGTTGAAGGGAGGCTTGTTACTCCAGCATGGAAACTGAAGTTTAATTTCATATGTTCAGTTTGTGCCATTCTACCCACATGTTGCTATGCATAGCCAGATTGTTTCTGTTCAGGGAATGTAACAGGTCTTGTGACAACCCGGTATTTAAATACAGTTTTATTTTGCTATTTACCACTTAATTCCAGTCATTCACCAATTAGACTCAAGGTCTTTATGTAAAAGAGATTGAAACCTTGCTGTCATATTTCATCTGCTCACTGAATTAGGTCTGCAAAGTAGTACATAAAATTTGAGCAACATAATCCATGATATACAATTGGAAGCCGGTGCAGTTGTATTAAACTCATCCTATTTATTGAATAAGTGTGTTTATTAACAAAGTCATTCCGAGTATATATTGACAACTATAAGTGAACTGTCTTTTCCAGTTTGGTTTTATTGTCTATGATAACACAGTGCTGTTAAAATTTAAGCATGACAGAATATCCCATGATACAGAACAGCAAATATTTAGACAGTACAGTTATATCTTACATATAAATAATAAGTGCTTAAAACTGCCTTTGGCCATTATTTGATGATAATTGTTAAGTCATAATGTGAAGACACAATACATTTATCTCTTACATATAAAATATAAGTGCATTTGATGACCATTGTTAAGACAAAATATTAAAGTGGGATGTGAGGTTTACTAAGGTATTTTCATGTTGTAGTTTGTATATGTCGGCTTATTCCATGAATTATATATGTGTGCTGAAGGGATTTATAATGAAATTTGTTAACCTTTCAATGTGTGCATATTGTTCTTTGCATCTTTTATACAGTTCATATAATTTATGAAAATTACTTGGATTTTGATTTTTGCTTTTAAAAGTGTTATTCACACATACTTAGAAATGTCCATGTCTTGAACATTATATTATCGTCATGTGCGACAAAAATAATGAAAGCAGGTTCTTTGACTTTTAATCTTCACCTTCTATAATCCATGCAATTTTATGGGATATTTTAGGGCCCTTGGGGGTCTGAGATCACTCACCTGACCTGTATTGGACCATTAGCCAAATATCATAATATCTAGGTATTTTTGGAATTGATGGTTGCTTTACCTATATTCAAGGTCCCTAAAGGAGTGGCAGAGTGGTCTAAAGCGCTCACCAGTACAGATCATTGCCATCTCACCTCTGTCCGCACGGGTTTGAGTCTAGGGCTCAGCCAGGGTGGGTATGTGAGAAAGCTTGCCAGTAGCTTCTGGTGGGTTGGTGGTTCTTTCTGGGGTTTTCCCGGGTTCTTCCTCCACCATTTATATTGACCGCCATGTATAGACTATCTTATGCTGAAAAATGGCATTAAGCCCAACAAAAACAAGGTCCCGAATTCATCCTATACAATTGGAGAAATAACATTTAAAGAAACAACTTCTGTTGCTGCATTTGAAACACTTTCACAATCTTTTTTTTAACTAATGGTAATATCACATGACAGTTGGTAAGTAATATATGGGTATGGTGTTCGACTCCGTACTGTTATTCCTCCAGTTTTTACTGGTTTTGACCATTTAGAGTCCACTCCCAATGTAATCTATGTATGTCAGTCCATAAGCTGTATATTGCCAAAATAACTGATTCTTATTCACTGCCAATGAATCATCTTCGGAAGTTGAAGCACATTTTTCTTGCTTATGTGCTTTTTAAAGGTCACCCTTTGATTAAAGGCACTTTGAATATTTTGCAGTTTACTGGTGACCAATAAATGGGAGGGTAACTTACTGAGCTTTAATTAATGGAACTTATATGGGTTTACAAATTAAATACAATTTTTTATGTTCTTATACTTATTTCCATTTAATTCATTTTTTTAAATGCTCAGTGGTTGAATCATATGACAAGAATTGATACTGAGCAAACATATTCAAGATACTGCATATTTTTATGTATAGTGAATTTAAATATGGATTCCATTGGTAAATGCTTTTTCATTAGTTCTTTAGAAAAGGGAATAGGGTATTGTTGTACGTCAGATACATTTCTTAGTCTTTCTACAGATAGAAGTGGTAGTGATGATTGATAATGGTACCAGTAATAATAATAATAACAGATAGTATTAAACCTTTACAGGGCTGAGTAAATTTTTTTTAACTACTAGTCCAGGACAAGTGGTTTCAGAAAATTCATTTGTCCCACATATCTCTTCACTAGTCCCACCTTACTCTTCACTAGTCCCACCTTACTTTTCACTGGTCCCAAAATGGTAATCACTTTCTGAGATTTGATGAGACGTATGTGCTTAATCCATAGAATGAAAGAAAAAAATGATATACAACATCATTATTTCTTAAAAGAATTTAAGTTTTCAAAAACATTGGTTGTTATACTTTTGGCTTCTTCAGGTTCATGTATATATGTTTTAGCTGATGGATTTGAAAATATGTCCATGTATATGTCTGCCACCTACACCAGCACTAAGCCAGCAGTTGATAGCTGTGTCTGGGTTAAAGTCCTCAAGCTCTGGTCCATTTGCAGAAATGTTCATTAGCATTTGTAAACTCTTTTGGTTTAAGGAATTCCTTAAAGAAGTCTTGATTAAGTTCATTTAACTAAATCCTCGTTCACACTCAGAAATAGCTACCGCACACTCAATATCCGTCTTACGTTTTAACCCTCCATTTTCAAACATATTTACCTTCTCCGAATCGCCGCTATTACCTTCCTTGTGAAAATAATTTAGCAAACTCATTTTATCCACAAAGTAACTATCAGCTTGCTTGACACCTACTTCTGAAGTGATCATAACATCAATTTTCTCTTGTAAATACGAACTGAAACATCTCATTAATTAGCGTAATTGTTTCGCTTCAAACACAATATCGCAAGTGGAAGTTAATCATCTGAGCAGCAGAGGGGGCGAACAGATCACTTGTCTGAAACCTCATTTGCCTAAAATATAAGCTTCTTCCCAAATAAAAAAATAAGGTCACTGCTAACTTAACCGAGAGTTTTTATCGAAATTTGTGTTTACGTACCGGAGGTCCCGCCCCCTCTGCTGCTATCAATTAAAAATTATCGTATTAATAATGCCACCAGCTAGGGAATCTCACACTGCTAGATTAGCTAGAGAGAGACTAAAAGCAATCAAAATATTTCTTCCTGTTCTTGATTCCGTTGGACAAAAATTGCAAGAACGTCAAGAAGCGCAAGATGAATTTACAGAAGGCACAGAACAGTTATTTAAACCCATTACAACAATTACTGAAAAAGCTGTATGGGGAGATTTTAAGGATGATGAGGATTACGAAGATGACGAGGACGAGGAGAAGAAAAAGAAGAAGAAGGGTATTCTTCAAGTATTAAAACAAACCGCTACGGAGGCTAAAAAAAAAATCAGAAAGAACCAAGAAAACAAAAAAGATTTTACGAGGTCTTCCAACTGAAATAGCTGCAGCTCAACCTCTACCTGATGAAGAAATACTTGAAGGTGTTGGTAAAGTTCGTACTGAAATCGCCGACGTGAAAAAAGAACTTGCGTCTAAACCAATAACAGAAAATATTAAAATAATCAAAAAATTTAATGAAAATTTTATCAGAGAAATTAGAAATACTGAAGAACATGATTTACCTGAAAAAATATTAATTGGTATATTTAATAAACATGGAATTTTAAAACCCGGACATGAAAGTGTAATGATCATAATCTTAAGTGGATATATCGCGTATATAAAAACAAAAAACAAGCCAGAAATAATGATTTAGAATACATAAATCTTCTTGAAGAAGTACGAAGACTTTATAGAGAGAGACTGAAACAAACAGAACAACAACAATCTTCTCCACCGCAATCCCCACAGCAAGAGCCTTCCTATCAGCTTTCTCCACCTCTGCAACAGAAAGAACAACAACAATCTTCTTCACCGCAGCAAAGGTTGATGTCGGAATTTAAAAAGGCTGATGAGCTACTTAAAAAATCAAAAGAGAAAGAAGAAAGATCACCCTTAAGACTATTTAAGGAAAGCACGGAAACAACAAGTGGTTTGGGGAGTGGTCCTATTGCCTGTGCTAACAATGTTCTTTCTGACGTAGAACGACTAGAAATACTGATTGGAGAAAAACGAGCTAGAAACAATTCTTCAGAAATTGTTAATGAAATATCTGATATTTGTCGAAGATTATTTCAAGGCGGTATTATGGATCTCAGCATTTATCGTTCTCTTATTGATGAAATTGCTGATGATTATCACAGCGACTAAACAATTGATTAATCAGCAAAAATGATTGTACACACTGCTCAACGTGACTGATCATGGTCAGGGTAGTAAACTCACGACTGCCTAATTAGAAAACAACTTACGGAGATGGACTTGGTGATGTTGTTCAGGGTCTATTTAGAAGGATGGCTCCAAAAGCAATACCGATTGCAAAACAATTAGGGATGAAGGCTACTGAGGCTGTTCGTAATACAATTCCTGGCGCTATTGGTAATCTTGCCAGTAAAGCGTTCTCGACAGTCAATGACAGTCTATCTCAATTAGTACGAAGAAAACCGCAGCAACCGGTGAGACTGGCCAGCACTGAAGTTATGCCCGCAAATGTCAGTAAAATAATAAATCAAGCCGCAAATCAAAAACTAGCGGAATTATCTGAAGAAGCAGAAAAAGATATAACTGCAAATTTAATGGCGGGAAGTGGTCTTCATGTCAGACAATAATAATTTAGATCACCATTTGGAAAATTGGTAATTATAATAAAATGTTCAAGCGTATGTCCGACCCAGCATTTGACATGGATGCACCGGTCCTCAAAGATGAATCAGTACGTGATTATCAATTTTATTCCTATGACGCAAGACAACCAAATCAGCGGTGGAGAATCGAATTACAGGTTCAGGATACAAGTAGATATTTCTTGCCCGCTGAGGCGTTTATTGAAGTAGAAGGTGAACTTGTAACAAATGTTGCGGCTAATACGCCATATGATGCCAATTTGCTAGTTGGTTTTGTCAACAACGTGATTATGGCACTGTTTGATAGCACCACATACATGATTGATGGAAACAATATTGAATCAATTCAGAAGGATGTTGATGTTGCTACAACAATAATTGGTCTAGCGAGATATTCTGATGATTACACAAGATCAGCCGGTCCAACAATGATGTTTGCTAAGGATATTACTAACCACGCTGATCATGTTCAATATACTAAAATACGGACAGCACAGGGTACTGCAGCCGATCCACAACCAGTTGATTTTGAACATGAACCTAGACCAGCAGGTGCTTTTGATGTTATGGGAAAAGTTAATGCGACTTACAACTTAGGATTTGCAACACGCCGAGCAGCGTTGTCAGGAAATAATATAAGTTTTTCATGTGCAATTCCACTCTCACATCTTTGGATTTTGCAGAAATGTCAGAAAGGTCATCTTTGGAGCTAAACACACAGTTGTGCTCGTAAGAAAAGGTGATGATAATGATGCAATCTGGCGAGGTGGTGGTGTTGCCGATACTGGTAAAGTAAATATAACGAAGCTTTCATTGTGGATGCCTGTAATGATTCCATCTATTGCTGAAGAACAAAAATTACTCTCTTTTACGGATCAAGGCGGTAAATCATTGCTATCATGGTTAACAGTAACCACAGATGCTGTTCAAAGTACTGTTAGAGATGTATTTACTTGGCATATAGAATCACAACAGGGTGTTTCTGAGCCACGACATATTTTCATTGCGCTGCAAAATAGTGATCGGACGAATAGTCAAGAACGTTCACATATGATATTTGACAAATTTGGAGTTGATGAAGTTTCCTTATGATAAATGGACATCAAGAACCAGCTGAAGATATTTCCCTACATTTTAATCAAATTCACGTAGCGCGTGCATATCATCGTTTGATGTCATTTATGGGACGTGATCAAAACGTGGATACTGGGCTGCAAATATCACAGTTAGATTTTATAAATCTGTATCTGATTTATTACTTTTCGCTGGAGCATCCTGATTTATCCAAGCAATCTGTAGTTGATATACACTTTCGAGCTCGTGTTAGTGACCCGCCAGGTGGTGGTGCCGCCTACAGAGCAATCGCGGTTATACTCAGTGACAAAGCGATGTTACTTGAAGGTGGTAGTGGTCGAATGAGAGTCGTTAATGCACCAGTGGAAAATCTTTAATCATTTTCTTTAAAAACACGAGTATTATCATAAAATGCCATAGCATCACGTCAGTGTCAGTCTGACTCATGGTCAGATTAAAAACCTTCAAACAAATTCAGCAAAAAAACTGCGGAATGAAATTATCAATAAAGCGAGATCAGATCACGGGTGGTCAAAATAAATTATCATTATCAGAACGTCAACTTAAACATTTCAACGGCGCTAAACAATCAAAGACAGGCGTCAAACTTAATCTCTCTGCGGGTGCGGTTAAAGACTCAATTAAAACAGGTGGTATTTTTCCACTTCTCGTGGCTATTTCTTCAGCGAATGGCTAACTATATAATAACTTCTGAAGCGTAAACAAGCATATTAGAACCATGGCGCAAGTGGTAGTGCAGCTGACTCTCAGTCAAGGGGTCGGCGGTTCGAATCTCGTAACGGACACAGTGTCGACGGTACCTATGGTAGGGTTTTTCCTGTATAAAAGTGGGGGCGGCAGCAGCCCGTGTATATCTCACGCTACGAAAACCACGTAGTGTGGGTCCGTTTTTGAACCCCGGGTTTTCTCCTGGGGTGTGTACATGGCGCATAGACAATCTTTTGTTCGTTTCGGTAAGAAAAATTCTCCGGAGATATGTCTATGACGCCCCAAAATTAAGTAGTAGCGTGGATGTATAAGCTCTATGGGTACCCACAGAAAAGAAGCATTCAGAAAGAATGTTGGCTAAAAGAAACGATCATGGGATGCCGAGAAGACAAATGAAGACAAAAGTCTCAAACAAAGGATCCCATGGAGACACACAGGCTAGTGCAGGAACCCATGAAATTGATAACCGCTCATCATGCTACTGTTTATTTTTGTTGAAATTTATTTATTCTGAAATATATATTTTTTTATTCTGAAATATTTCATCCTGAAATATTTTTTATTTATCATAGAATCTGATCGATTTGAGTACCAACCACCCCATCAAAATCAACAAACTGATTGATTTATATGATTTTGAGTACCAACCACCCCATCAATTTCTGAATGAATAAAATATTTCTGAATAAAATATTTCAGATTATAATAATTATTTCAGAATAAAATATTTCAGATTATAATAATTATTACAATTTGCACAAATTTAAGTACCAATCACCCCATCAAAATGAACAATCTGATTGATTTGCACGATTTTGAGTACCATTTTACCTGTCAAAATTAACAATCTGATTGATTTGCACAATTTTGAGTATTATTTACCCCATCAATTTCTGAATAAATAAAATATTTCTGAATAAACCATTTCAGATAATAATAATTATTTCAGAATAAAATTTTTCAGATTATAATAATTATTACAGTCTGCACAATTTTAAGTACCAACCATCCCATCAAAATCAACAATCTGATTGATTTGCACGATTTTGAGTATCAACCACCCCATCAGAATTAACAAACTGATCGATTTACGTGATTTTAAGTACCAACCACCCCATCAATTTCTGAATAAATAAAATACTTCTGAATAAAATATTTCAGATTATAATAATTATTTCAGAATAAAATATTTCAGATTATAATAATAATTGCAATTTGCACAATTTTAAGTACCATTTACCCCATCAAAACAAACAATCTGATTGATTTATATGATTTTGAGTACCAACAACCCCATCAGAATTAACAAACTGATTGATTTACATGATTTTAAGTACCAACCACCCCATCAGAATTAAAAAACTGATTGATTTGTACCATTTACCCCAATAATAATAAAATATTTCAGAATAAAATATTTCTGAATAATAAAATATTTCAAAATAAAATATCTCAGAATAATATTTTTTGTAGTATTTTTTTACAAAACCGATCGATTTGCATAATTTTGAGTACCTAACTACCCAACAGAATTAACAAACTGATCGATTTACATGATTTTGAGTACCAGCCACCCCATCAGAATTAACAAACCGATCGATTTGTACCAAACCACCCCATCAATTTCTGAATAAAATATTTCTGAATAAAATATTTCTGAATAAAATATTTCTGAATAAATAAAATATTTCAGAATAAATAAAATATTTCTGAATAAAATATTTCTGAAAAATATACGATTTCACATACAGATTCACAATTAATTCCTCTCCCCGCAGGTCAATTAAGCGTCCGAGGTGGTCAGTTAGTTTAAAATTTATTCGTGTTAACATATTATTATGACACCGCAGATATACAGGATTAGTTGGTTTTTGCACGGTTAAACTTCCAAGGGGTACTTGTGGTGTGAACGTGTATAAAATGTATCCTTGTTGAGCCTGATTCGACTTTCCAAGATCTATTTGATAGCTACCATCGACTACGTCACAAACTAGATTCGATTATCGATGTTATATTAACGATTCCTGGTGAAATATGTCTGCCGCCGCCGTATGGATCATTGTCATGTCTGAGAACAAGCGGAGGTGGGGCTATTTTTCTCCATGATTCGATGATTTTAGGAAAGTTTTCGTTGATAATATCGTTGAGTGATTTTACTAGTTCGTCGATATTAAATCCTGGTATTACAAATGTTGGTAATTGTTGTTCAGTTATTTTGTAATGATTGAGGAACAACTGTTTAAGGGTCATTGTTGAACGTGGTTTTGTATAACGATCAAAGAAATCATCACCGTAGCGAATCATATTCCAAATGATAGTTTTATTGATGTATCTAAGATCCGATATAACCTGATTTTATCGTCTCAACGATTTGTTGTTTCACATCATCACTGTAGTATTTTGTGATGTCAGAAAAGAAATTTCTTAGTTTCTTGATTGATTGTCTAAATTCAGAATTAACAGGATCAAAATATGACTGAATAAATCCTTCATTGATGATTGGATTCATTATCTTGCATTGTTCGATTCGATTTTTTAAGTTCGTTTGCCATTCACGTGCTTGATTGTACCTGTAATGTTGCGATGCTGAGGTACTCATTATGTTTTATACAGTAACCAATTGAGGTGTTTCAGCCACAAATTCTAGACACCACCAGAAAGATGTTGCTGTTAATTTCTTATCATCTGCTTCCAGAATAAATATTTCTTCAGTTCCTTTATTTAATATGATAGACACAACTCCAGAAAACTTGTCGGTGTAATGACGCCATGGGTACGTTGTGAAAATCTCGAATTTTGCAGCACTAAACACAGACAGCCTGTACACGCGAGTGACTGTTGAGGTATATTTAATAGTTTTATTTTGCTGCGACCATGTTGCGAATCCAGATGACACCGTGCATACGATATTGGCAATAAGCCCGGGGGCTGGAATTTTAATCAGACTAATTTTGTTAACGATATCAGGAATTCCACATACGACATCTTCGAGTGGTTTTTAGTTGTGTCTAGGTTAGTTTTGATTTCGGAAAGTTTTATGTCAACGGCGTGCGGAGTGAAGAAGAATTTATCTATGGCTTCATCGTTTTTTTGCCAATTTCTTCGAAATCTTCCAAAAGCGCCTACGTGCACATCATACTCGACCCGCAACGTGGATAATTTACCATCTACGGTGCTGTAGCCGACGTCGTACTCGGCCCGCAACGTGGATAATTTACCGTCAGCGGTATTGTAGTTAACGTCCACATATTTTTTCGTCGCGGCATCTTCGTCGGATGTTGGATCTCTTAACACTGTTATCTTGTTTCCGTTCATGCTGAGTTCACCTGTCATTATGTCACCGGTATTTTTTAAGCGATTAGCAACACTTTTTGCTATTTCATCTCTGATGGTTGTAAACGATATACTTGAGTCTCTGATTCTACCACTGTCAGTAAACACAGGAATGTTATCCGTGACCACACCGAGTACTCGTCGAACTATATCATTCCATTTGATATTGCTCGTTTTTAGTTTTCTGTATCGGTCCTGAAAAACAACAACTTAATCTCGGTCAACTCCAGCCAGGTTCATAATATCAGCGAGTTCATCTTTAGTCGCGTACTTCGACAAATCAATGTCGGATTTTTCTTACTGGTAGAAGATCTTCTGTAAATATCAACCATTATAATTTAAGATCCGTTCAATACGAAGCGGTTACTTGTATAATCATGCACGACTTTATGAGGTGCGGCGGAGGACTTTGATATAGCGTCGAGTACATTAATTACTTCACTCCCGCATATTGGCGGATCCGTCATTGTTTGTGTTGGTAGCGTTGAATTCCAAACCGCTGCGTGAAGTGGCACAACATACTTGATAAACTCACGAGGTGGAGCTAACCCGTACAAATCGAAATAAACGATTCCATGTGGATCAATTGCGTATGCGGTCCAATGAGTACTGGGTCCTGAATTATCATCGAGATTAATAATACCCGTTTCAGCGCTGTTTGGTCGGCCGGCAATTGATCTTGATAAATACACCTCTGAAGCTTTTTATTTTTAGTTGTTTAGCAGCACCAAGTAAATCAAAATTTGATGCTGAAATAATTAACGAAGTGATCCAGGAAGCCTCAGACCTTTTCCCCAACAATATCCCGGTAATCTTAATCCGGTCCCTCTTTTTTTTAATCCTGGCCCTGTTGCTTTCTTTAATGCCATTCCACCAGCTGTTCCAACAGCACCTAATGCGGCTGCTTTTGCTACGGCAGGTGCTGCTGCGGCAATTAATGCTTGAAATCAGTATTGGGTATTTTTCCCCAAATACAACTGATTTTTCAGTTCTGAACACAGATAAAACGTACAAGTCAGATTTAAAAAAGTTATTCGTGATAATATATGTACCTGAAAAACGATTCGAAAAACGTTCTGGCTACTTGCTATTTGTTTTATTATCGCAGAAGACAATCAGTGCTAGACATCACTATAAACTGCCACACTTTAGACATCGTAGCGAACCAGGAAAACCGAACCAATTTAATAAAATAAAAAAAGTATATTGTTTGTGCTAAATACGGTCACTGATAAGGGAGATAATTGATACTCTTCCTGTAAGACAACGGAAAATAACTGATATTCTTCCCGTTAGCCAGCTCTAGACAAATCAAAATTAAATAAATACGGTTTGTCGAACTCAACTGACTTTAGAAATACATAGAAAAAATACTATTTACAAGTTTATATTCATGCACAACAATTTTCCGCTTACGATGGTAAACACGTCTACGGATCCTTGACATGGTCAAAGGGAAGTAACTCAGTTACATGAGTATGCTCAACGGAGTTATCTCCCTTCTTCAGGTAAGTAGTATGCGAGTACAATACAGACCCAAATATTAAATAAATAGTTAATAAATATAATTTGAGGTAATTACTTACTGACTTGAGGATTTATCTCCATTGCTGATGTTGGAAGAGGATTCTTTGATCATATTTTTTAAAGAAAGTGGATCTGGTTATATTTTCCGCGACAAAATGTATTGAAAACCTCTCAATATCAAAATATTTGCCAGCTGCATACATCGATTGAAATATTCTCTCTTCACCCGTCTCAAAATTTATAGATAAAACTGCTTTGGCACTCTTATTATTGCAACCGGTGTTTCCAAGTCTATAATTCTGACCTTGCTTGACAATTCTCAGATTGGACAAATTATTATTAAGTTTATTTCTGTCAATATGATCAATCACAAGACCATTTTTAATTATCCAAAAGAAATATTCGAAAACAAATCTATGACAATGATATCTTTTCTTCCCATCGACAGTAAACTGGAGATAACCAGTATTAGTAACAGTACCAACTGGTCTCTTCAACCTACAATTTCTAACTACACCTTTACGATTTGATTCGTAGTTTGTTATTGTAGGATGCTTTACAAACTCGTTGTTCATATTTTGCTCCATTTATACGATAATATTATTTGTTTAAATCATAATTTGCCTGAAAACTTATTTAGATAGTCCTCTACGGATTTTATAGATCAGTCACTGTCATTAATTTTTTTATCATAGTATCTTTTAAGCTCGCGATATTTTTTCCACCACAATTTGCGCATAATTGTGTTTTTCCCCGTACTCCAACACCACATCGCAGGCACGGTATTGGTCCCAAGCTTCCACGGTGAACGCACTTCAAGTGTTGTCCGCAGAATTCGTTTTTACAGGATTTATTACAAGGAGTT
The DNA here is from genome assembly GCA_028554795.2 of Sinohyriopsis cumingii. Taxonomy (NCBI): domain Eukaryota; kingdom Metazoa; phylum Mollusca; class Bivalvia; order Unionida; family Unionidae; genus Sinohyriopsis; species Sinohyriopsis cumingii. The sequence continues at coordinate 84,979,514 of CM068831.1, forward strand.
AATGAACCGATCATCAACCATTTGCATCGAGACATTATACATAATATTTTTGATTTGAATACTTGTTTGAAATATAATATGAGCGAGTTCGATGGATTGTCCAAAATCAAGCCCTTGAGCGCAGATAACTTTAATCTCGACAGAATATCGCCCGACCTACCGATGCGAGATCTGGTTGATCCGAAAAATAAAAGCTTGATTAATAAAATTCACGGCGCCAAGAAAAAATTTCACACAGATGGTGCATCTCATGTATGGTCAACGTTCAAGATTATACGCAGCGGTGTCATCGACGCTACGATGAATGACGAACGAGCAGCAACTATCATTAACTATATTGATAATCGCAAATATCTTTTTAGAATGAAATTTGTCGTGCTAACAGAAACAGGTAATTGGATTATCCGTGACAAATATCATCCTGTAGACAAGGGTGAAAAAACTGTCGTACTAAGTAAAGATTCTAAACCAGGTCTATTGACATGCATTGACAAACCGTATCATGAGCGAGCGTATCCCGTGACCGCGGTTATTTATGGAATCTGTGTGATAAATGAAAAACCCAACGTTGATAAACTGGCGCCGATGAAATTTTAGAAAATAAACTGTGTGACTGAACGAGTAACAGAAATTTTACCGTTTCGACTCGTGGAAACGGTCTAACGGATAAATGACGTAAAATAATAAACACATGGGGAGAAATGGTTAAAGATACCGGGGCGTCAATCAAAGATGTGGTTGAGTTAGGAAAAAAACTAAAGTTCCCAATAACCGTAGCGACGATAACAGGAGAAATATTGTTTGAATCAAAATATAAATCAAAAGGAGTTTCGATCGAAATTATTGATCATAACGCACATGCATGGACCAGCGCAGTAACAGTGTTTCCACGAAATCGAACTGTTAGAATTTACCGCGGAGATATGTTTGATTTTATCAACGAAATAAGTAAAGATGATCCTGTGTCAGTATGGTTATTTCAGAGTTCTAACGACGAATCAGATGGAAGTATTTGTACAGAAGAAAAAATCAAGTTCGATCAGTTTGTACGACCAAATGGCGTTATTCATCGAAAAGATCTTCTCCACGAGAAAATGAAAAATCTTTCACTGCAATATACTGATAATACTGACGAACTATTGAGCAACTGTTTTACTGTTTCGTCAGTTGCGGCTCATTTTGCTAGAAAGAAAAATTCGTGGAAACCAACTCGGTCTAATTTTCTCAATCATATAATATCCAATTGCGTCGAATACGGACACGGTGGATTATGGAATACTAAATACGATCACAGAGATGTTATTTCGGTTGATATGTTCGCGTGTTATCCCGCAAGTTTTCTCGGGATGGGAGATTGTTTTGTATACTTTAAAAGATTCGCTCATCCGACGCACGAAATGACACGAGTATCAAGAAATGGACCATTACCGGATTTTGACCTGACTGGATTCGCTTGTATCGAGTCATTCGAGTTTGCTATGGGACTTCATCCAATTTGTTATGTTTGGCTTGGAAAACATTTTGCAGAAAAATTGTGGGTACCAATAGTATTGTTATGGCATTTGCTTGATTGTGCGATGTTAATATCGTTGACGATCAGCGAAGCAATTATATTATATCGGAAACAAACCGAAGTTTGGTTACCACAAAAAACAGTATTCTGATGATGAAAACCCGGATAAAACAGATTACGAGAATAAAATTACAAAAGATCTTGGCAGAAAATAATCGGCAAGTTCACTCAAGGAGGATCATACAATCATAAACGACATTGCGCAAGATTGATCACGGACGATGCTGAGTTAGATTTAATAATCGCTGATACAACGAAGAAAAACACGTTTATAAGTCGAGAAATAGCTTTCTTGTCAAATGGAACTAAACTAGGTACAATTGTGAGCTACATGAACGGTGAGTCACCTCAGTATACTCATTTAAGATCATCGATGCTCGCGTACGTTTCAATAAATCTATTATCGATGATAAATAAGGTTTCTAAGTTTGCTGTCAGAGTTGCCACGGACTCGTTTTATATCAACAAAAAATATTCAGTATTATTAGAACAACTACATATCGATACTTGTGCACCGTGGGGTTCGTGGAGAATAAAAAAATAAAACATACTCGATTATTCCGAATCCGCTGATGTTACGATTAAAGATATTTATTGTAAAAAATATCAAACATTAAAGCTATCTTCTGCACCATCGGTGTACGATCCAATAACCAGACACAAGACCGTTTATCTAAACGGACCTGGAGGTTCTGGTAAGACGACTCGAGCAATCGAATTATTTCAGATTTCAGATATGATCGTTTTAACTCCTACACATAGACTCGTTTACTTATCACAGCTTCTTCCGATGGAAGGGTGATGCATGGACTTCTTCAAGGATGGGTGAAAAATATATTCCGAGGATTATCGTTTGGGATGAAATATGTGCAGTATCATTAGAAACATTAAAAACATTTCTTCATTGGTTATTAACAAGAAATACTGCTGTGATAATGTGTGGCGATCACGGTCAACCACCACCTTTTATTGGACCATCTCCACATGATTGGCTGAAAGATTTTGTTCACCACTTCGAAGAAGTGGCTGATGATCATAGAGCACTTGATCCAGAATTAAGTGAGTTAAAAAAATTAATCAGACTACAGCCGAATAAAATTCAATGTGAAGTAATGCGTGAAGTGATTTCAGAAACACCCATGAAAGACTTTTTGCAAACGTGGAGACCAAACGATCTGATAGTTGCAAGTAGAAAGATGGTCAGAGACATACTTCAGCAACGGTTGCTTCAGTTACAACGAGAAAAGTTTCCAACATTGCCAGTTCCGTTATGTTATCGACCAGCTGATACACGACGACAAAATATTGACGTTGATATACCAGGACAGACCGAGAAACAGAATTTAGTGTTGAATGATATTGTCGCAGTTGATGTCAATGTTGTTGAAGATGCGCTAAAAACAAATAAATCCCGTGGACGCTAGGATACGCGATGACGATTCATTCATCTCAAGGATTAACCATCTCTGATACAGTTGTTTGGATCGTCGATGATCGTATCGAGTGGTCAAATTTGATTTATCTCGCAGTGTCTCGAGTCAGAAAAATATCTCAACTACGAAGGATTGTCCTGGACGAGTCAGTGATCAATGATGATGATGTTGGCGGTGACATAATAAGAAAAAAAATTAGCTGGTTATAAACAATGTGATAAAAAAATAAACGTGACTTTGATCTTGACGTTGAATTTATTAATACGCTGAAACAGCAGCAGAATAATCATTATACAAATTGTAATTGTATAATGTTATGGCGGTATCTGAAAAAGATCCAAGACAATTTACCGTAGATAGGAAAGATAATCATCTTGGCCATACACGAGAAAACACGATGTTGACCTGTCTTGAATGTAATCGACGTAGGGGTGCTAGTTAAGTGATTGCGGTGGTAATTGAGTGTCCTCGGGAAATTATTTGTAGTTGTTCACGTACAAATCCACGTTGAGGAGCAGTTGAATCTAGTCTGTAGATTGCTGGTCTACCAGTGGATCTTGTTATGTTAGATATTTTGTGTGTCGTAATACTCCAAATGGGATCAGTCGCTTTTCTTACCACCTTCAAGTTCACCTCGTTCATATAAATATCTTACGGTGGTATTACCCAGTACTGGCTGTGTTGAAAAATCACGTCGTTGTACAGGTATATGTTTTTTTGTGACTGCGCTAATAGGTTTCATGTTGGTCGTTCGAGTAATCTCATTATTTAACGCAGTTATCACACTTGGTAATCTTGTAACCCATTCGCGAGATCTTTTATCTTGAATGAATTCCTTCGCGTATTGATATCCAAATAACCACTCAGCAAGTGTTCGATTAAATCGTTCAACAATTGCTTGATCACGATGAATTGCAGTGTGTCCTCGTCTGATTTTGACATTATGTTGCTCCATCAAAGATGATACTGGACCAAGAAATTCTTTGCCAGGATCAACCTGTAATAGTTGTGGCCATCGTAATGGTCCTCGTTGATAAATTCGTTCAAACGCATTAGCTACTTCAGATGATGTTTTAGTTGATAATGGTTCTGCCTTTTTATATCTACTTGCAACGTCAATGACAGTTAACGCGAATTTGTATGTTATTTGACGTCTACGTACTTTAATCGTATCATAAGGTAAAAACAGAATATCTGCTTGATGAACTTCATTAAGAACTCTAACATCGAAATACGCGTACTGAATTCGTTTCGGTGATGGTAGGTAAATTTGCCATATTGCTTGTTTGGATAACGACGCTTTAGCAGTAGACTGTTTAACCGCTGCTGCATCAGCGAGTTTACTAATTGCTGCTTTACCCCTCCAATATCCCCTTGGACTATAATAAATTGATTCCATTTATAATTAATTACCAGCCCCTAATACGAGTTTACCTTTCATTGCAGATTTTACTAACCAATTAGCTAATGATTCTCTGATATTTTTATTTTTTATGGAATCTAGCGAATGAATCAACTTCACATCTGCAATATGCCTATGTTGTAGATCTTTATTTTTATAAGCCACATCATGAACGTGACATGCTTTATCAATATCATTTGTGGGATACTCACCTGGTTTTGGTTGATCCTGATTGTCAAGCCTGATATCAAGTCGAATACCAGTACCACAATAATTATATCCTGGTAGATGTTTTTCTCCAGGGTATTTAGCCCATGGGGTTCCTGGGAAATTTGACATTAATTTAGCAATATCACCACCATCTTTTTTGGGTAAAAAAGAAAACTTTTTTCTGTTACATACTGCACACCTTCCACCATATGCTATTCTCGCTTTTTTTGTTGTAACCATAGATAGATCATTAGTTGGAGCTTTAACTCTACAACATAAACAATATAGATTCATATTATTTATATATGGATATAATTGATTTCTCAGCGACACGAAAACAAGAGCCAGTTAACACCATCATGCGTTACCAGATTCGATCAGAATGATAATAATAGGTCCATCTGGATCGGGTAAGACGCAATTATTACTTAATCTGATAATGAGATCGCTAAAATGGAATAAGTTATATTTAGTAGCCCCGTCTGTGGATGATCAATGATGTTATGATGTACTTAAAGATTTCAATGAAAATGCAAGATTACTGGATGAAGATAATAATGTTGTAGAGTTTATAACCGACATTGATGAAGCTCCCAGCGTTGATGTTTTAGATGGATTTATTAATAATTTAGTTGTATACGATGATGTAATGCTGGACAAACAATCAAATCCTGCCAGAATTTTTTCACGTGGCAGACATAAAAACACTGATGTGATTTGTTACTCAGTGATACACACAAATACCAAAAGTGATCAGAGATAACTGTAATATTTTAGTTATGTTTAATGGAGTTGATATGCACACGTTGCGAAATATTCATCAAACTTGGTGTAGCGGGGACATGGATATAATTAAATTCAGAAATTTCTTTTCACAGGCACAATCAACCCAGTACGGGTTTATAACAATAAATTTACATGATCCTAGAACAAGATATTGTATTGGACTTGATAAAAAATTTTGATAAATTTATAGCAGCAGAGGGGGCGGGACCTCCGGTACGTAAAGACAAATTTCGATAAAAACTCTCGGTTAAGTTAGCAGTGATCTTATTTTTTTTATTGTGGAAGAAGCTTATATATTAAGCAAATGAGGTTTCAGACAAGTGGTCTGTTCGCCCCCTCTGCTGCTATCTGTATAATCAATTATTAATTAAAGAATCATTACTGTCATTTAATCAGTTCATAAAGGAAACCAACACTGATGTCGGTCAAGTACCTTTCCTTAGTTTAATTACACTGACTCGCTGAATTAAAATCATAGTGAGTCGCTCGTTATGATCTAGACTGAGTAAACTCATTGGAACAAAACCGCTTACAACACTGCTAATTGATCATACTGGCTTTCTTTTGTTTGACGTGTTTTGATTTGCCGATAATTTGGTCGCTTAGCCCAATATACAATCAAGCGGTAACAGGATGTAAATGTATACACGAAGAGGGGTAGAATCAAGTATTCAGTATGCCCGGAGGGCACGATTGGCCAAATAAATGTAGATATAGTGATTAAAGCACGAAAATAAGGACTAGCCCAACTTTTTTTAAAAGAACTTGTTCCGGACTAGTGACTTGGAAAATTTTTCTTGTCCGACTTCAAAAATTACTAGTCCAGGATGGCGGGCTATGGGATTTGCTCAACTCTGCTTTATCATTGAAACAATTTTCCTTTTCTTCTTTATCATTATTATCACAACTTTAGTCAATAGCTATTATGTGAATATGAGCACTTGTTTCCAGATGTTCCAAAGCATACAAATTAAATCTGTCATGATGTTGGGATTGTAGATTGTAGATTGTAGACCTGTGAATTAGAATCCTTATAGGATGGATTCTCTCAAGCAGGTCTATTTGAAATAAAGAAATTCGATATTTTTCAGAGAACAAATTTATTGAACAAAGTAAAAGTAACTGGAGTTTGCAGTATACTCTGTGCCAAAACCATACAAACATTGTGTGTACTGACTTTAGAAAGTCAACTGTAGCATCACTATACTAAATTCATTTTTAATGCCAAGGACAGATGGCTTCATTGACAAAATTGGAAATGCAAAATATGTCTCCTGTTATGTGTATATGTATTGTATGCTTAGTTTTTGTCCATGACTATATATTGTAAGACGGGGCCCTGAGTGGCCGAGTGATCTAAAGTGCTCACCGTTCAGGATCACAGCCATCTCACCTCTGTCTGCGTGGGTTCGAGTCCAAGGCTCGGCTAGCGTGGCTACATGGGAAAGCCTGCCAGTAGTTTCTCATGGGTCGGTGGTTCTTCCCGGGGTTTCCCAGGGTTCTTCCTCCACCAATTATACTGGCCGCCATGTATAGCCTATCTTGTGCTGAAAAATGACATTAAACCCTAGAACAACAACAACAACATATATGGTACAAAACATCCGCTTCTAGTAAATACCAGCCAGTCTTCTAATCATTTGTTTTTTATAATATAGTGAAAATAATATGATTGGAAAAGTGTCCGTTGTTCCCTAATAATTTGCTCAAGGAAAATGAACATCACTACCAGAACTCTACAAATGGGTCACAGAACATTAGGCTTCTGACTAAAAAAATTTCAACTACATCTTCCACTAAAGTAAGAGGATCATTAAACCATTATTGTAAATTTTCAAAGGGCTATTACAAATGGGGGGGGGGGATTTTTCCAAAAGGACCTTTTAAGTCAAAAGTGTTGAAGCATACATGTAGCGAGTTAGTCTTTTAGCAGATGATCTGCATGTCATTCACTATGTATAGGGCGAGTTCATAATTCCACATCCTGAGACAAATCTTTTATTGAATGGCCCATAGAGATAAAAAGCCACTTTCTCCTTAACAAGAAAACTTCAAATGCATCAAGTTTGCACTGGCTATAGCTATATCGTTGGATGTAGTTGTAAATAGATCCGGATATAGCACCTACTTGGTAAATGAACATATCACTGTTTGTCAGTCAAACCTTAACACATACCAAAGGATGGCTGACCTGTACAAAACTTGCAGCAGTGTGAAACATCACTGGAAGCTTGTGAGACTTTCAGGTTTTATGTCTGTCACCTAATAGACAGACGTACGTATCACAATTTTTTTTAAGTAACTCAGAACTTCAAAATCCTTTGAAGATTTTGAGTTTACACTAAAGAATGAACACTACTTCATATGGAGTATGTGTCAACATATAATACTTGGATTTTAAAAATGTAATATGCTAATGAGTAAGATTGGATATCTTGGATCTACCGATAAGTCAAATGACCCCACACGTGTAAGGAAACACTCCTTCCACAAATTAGCAATAAGTTTCTTAAAATCCACAATGGGTTGGCTTGAAAACAATTTTGGTTGACATGGGATGTTTTAAGTCAGTTATGAAAATTTTATACAAATTTAGATGAGTGATGTTGAAATTCTAAATGTTTGAAACTATTGTGTTAAGTCTAGGCTCTTACAAAAAGTAACAGAAAAGAGTGAAGACAACAAGCTTTGTAAAATTTAACAAATAATTTATTTTCCAAGAATATCAAGTGAAAAATGAGAGAAATAAAACTTATGGTTTTACAAATCAAATCCACAAAATAATCCAAGAATTAAAAAATAGAAGTCCTAGTAATAACAAGTCCTGAATGAAACTGAGTTTAAATCCCAATGAAATCCAAAATGGAAGACGATGACGTCTGTTGTAACCTGCGAAGTACTGCAGTGTCAATGGTCTCTTTATGAATCACAGAAAATATTATTCCAGTTTTTGAAATCTTTAAAAATTTTGATAAATGTTCTTGCTCAAAAATTAATTTAGAGCACTTGTATTTCCAGAGAAAACAATCACCTGAAATACAACAATTTGAAGAAAATAAAATAATTAGCCCAAACTGGACACAACATAAACAACTTGACACCTCAAGTGTTAAGGCACGACTGAGTTCTTTCTCAATACATCAGTAATAAGTCTAAGATGCAAAATAGTTTCCCGGATGGGGGTCAACCTTCTAGAAATTGAAGTTTGTTACATGATAAATATCATGTAATCCAGGTATGGCATTGACTTAATAATTCTTTGAGAAAGAATTTTAAAAAATATTTACTAAACCTATCACTGGTTTTGAATCAAGGTCAGAAACTAGATAGAATGTTTCTATTATTAGGTGTTTAGCAACGAAAATTTAAAAAAGTTAGGTCAAACAGAACTGAACTTAATTATAAAAAAATCAAGTCCAATAAACAATATTACATTACAGTAGCATGTAATCAAATAAAATAAAAAATAAAAAATAAGAAATGAACCATTAAATTAAATATACATAACACTATATATCTTATATCAGTGGTTCCCAAATTTGTTCAGGCCCCCCCCTCCCAGGTTATCTTCAGCGCTCCCCTAACTTACCCCGCAAAAGGTATTATTCAGAATTAGTGCCCCCCCCCCATGTAATCCCACCGCTTCCAAAAGGGCTATACCGCCCACTTTGCGATACACTGTCTTATATAAATAGCTTGCATATGTGTCCTACTCCAATCCATACATACTACATGGATACATTCCTAACTTTTGTCCATGATTGCACTTTAAGATAATGGTCATGTGTAAACATGTTTACATAGCCAACTCTTTTGTCCATGATTGTAAACTGTAAATAAGATGTGGACAACTTTTCGAGTTCATAATATATTCAGAAACTGACTCGTTTACAATTTGATTGGAATTTTCCACTACAGCGATTCACATCTAGGTCAAGTGAAAATGTGTATAATTGATAAACAAACAAGTCAATCCTAACTTAGGTCAGTCTCTGGAATTCATTTTGTCACAAGATTTTACAGTTGTGTTCAGATTGAAGTCGAAAGAATTATTTATTTAAATTATTCAGTGGAATTGCTAAGAGCTTATTGACGTTGGATTAACACATTATTTTTGGAATTATTGAGAAATCATTTTAAAACAATTTGGTTTGCATCAGGACACTCAAGTGTAATGGAATTCATTCAGAACAATCTTTACTTTTGGACTTGGGATAAGACATTTATGATTATTTGGGATTTAATTCCTAATAATATACAAGTCTCTTCAATTTTCACTTCGCAACTTAGAGGAATAGATTGTTTGCTGATTTTACTTAAATTATTGATTTCACTTCTTTCTGTTACTGAATTGAAGAGATAAAGTCGTAACAACAATCAAAAAAGCAAAACCTTTATATGGGGCTTCCATCTTTAATTGATATTCAGTCCATGGTGATGTGTATTAGTATTCAAAAATTTCAAACATTTCTTCCTTATTGATTATTTTATATGAGATTTGCAAATGTTTGACACACAGGAATTAAATATCAAAATAACTCTAACATTTCAGGTTTTTAATTCAGAAGTATCTTTATCACATAGATGAATAACAAGCAAACTGGTTTCAGTTATCATGATAGAATATGTAATACACTTGTCAATGGTTTATAATAGATTCCTCTGCCTAGGGTTTATATATGATTGTAATATATATATTTTATCAACTATTTTACAACACTGAAAACTTTAAAGGTGATACTCGCAAATGAAAAAGACTTCAAGGTTTTCAAATGCATATAAAATTCTTTGGAAAATGAGGGATTTCTTTTAATAACAACCTTATCCTTTTATTAAAATATATTTTAATATTTCTAAATATTACAACATTAACTTTTTCCAAACAATATAATTATCAGAATAATTTTTTTTAACAATTCTATGTCAAAGTAAAACATTCCAGATGTTCATTATAGCAGTATAAGTTATAGTAGTAGCAGTAAAAGTAAATGTAGTGGTTGGTGGTGTTGCTAATGATTTATGGTGATGATGTTTTGGTTGTTTGTTACGATCATATTCATATCTTATCTAGTTTCATGCATTAATCTGAGTGTAATATTTCGTAAAGTGTCCTCGAAATCTATCTTGAGATGTACATATCTATTTCATTATTGCCCAGTGAAAACTTAATGACACTTGACTGATTAAAAGAATGTCACTTGACCGATTAAAAGAATGCAGGTTGTCTTGAGAATATATGTAGTTACTTATTTTACATAAAAGAATTCTAAAAATAGTGCAAATGATTTAATTCACAAGTGATCAAGTTATATGAATAACGGTGACAATTTCTATATATTACTATTTGGACGTAAAACTCTGGATATTTTACTAGGTAAATTCACTTAATTCTCTTTGGGTTTAATATTTTTATGTTCTTATTTTGTGCTTGTTACACTGAATACGAGAATAAAACGTGCACAAAAGTATAGCTCTATGTACATACATATGTATGTATGTATGTATGTATGTATGTATGCAGTGCTGGATTACCCATTAAGCACACTGGGCACGTGCTAAGGGCACCAGCTCAACATGGGTACCAGAATTTTTTAAAAAATTAATTGTTTGTGATAAAATTGAGATTTCCATGTCACAAGTCATACCAAGAAATGTAGAATAAAACACCCACAAACACACAGGTGACTTCTGAGTGCACAATCACAGGCACAAATAATGTCTTAACACCCTGCTATGTTTTAAAACGTTTTTTTTTATCTGCGCATTTACACATTCACGTTCTCTCTCGATGAAATGCTAAAATTCTGTACTGGGAACTTATTCCAACTGGTCAGATAACAGTCTGGACTTGAATGGAGAATTCCAGTAGCTGGTAGCTAGGTAGCTAAATTTATTTGATGAATGATGTGAGGGGTTCAACACAAAAGCAGGGAAAATATATTTTTTTGGCTTTATTGAAATTTGATATGTATTAACATAAAAAAAGATTTTTTAACATATTTGTAAAAAGTATAAAAAGAATCCTAAAATTGTTGCAAAAATTTTAAAATAAAGAATCGAAGCATGACAATGTAGCCCTGTTCATACAACTGTTAACATTAAAAGAAATTACACATACCGACAACATTTGCCACATTACTCAGTAAGTCATTGTGAACATAAAACAGTTCTTTCTGAGGTTGATTAATTAAACCAAGATAATGTATTTTTTAAATAACGTTTACATGCCTGAACCAAAATTTACCTTGAAATAAGAATTTACTAAGCATTTCAGATTTAAAGCTCTAAGTTATAATTAGTTTGAAAAGATGTTCATATAAGGTTTAAAAGACTCGTCATAGAAAATCATTTCCACACAATATACTGGTGTTATGCTCCAAGCTAAATGTTTTTTAATACCACTGGCAAAATACATTTCACATTTGTTTCTAGTGGAAGGTAATATCTAGCCTGTGAAGAGCCTTATGATGACATATCCTTCTGTTTATGCATGTGTGACAGGAATTCTAGCTTACCAGGGTATAAACTCGAGTCATTTAGTAATATTGTTACCAAAGTGTCATTTAAATACAGCAACTGGTCAACATGAGTTTTTAACTTTCACACAAAACTTTAACACTGATTATTTTTTCGTTTATTTTCTTTTCCTATTTTTAGACTAGTGAGTAATGCTTTAAAGTTCACTGACTTGCAAACAATAAGAGTGTTCCTCGATCCTCTTTTCAACACAAAATAAAAGACATCTTGAGAAAGGATAAAAGAGTTTTTGTTTACAAAATATTGTAAAAGAACAAACAAAAACTTTTTTATTTATTTGTTCATCAATTTAACCATCTCTTCTGCCATAGGTGTAGATGAAGCTGGGTTCTGTCCTGTTACCAAACGATCACTCACCTGAAATTAGTTGAAAAGAGGGACCCTCATAAATTAAAAACAAGTTTATCAACAGGGAGAAACACTAAACAAAGGCCGCCTTTAAAATAAGACCTGTGATCTTAATCAAAAGTCAAAATTATATTAATTCTCGACCACACTTTGTCCGAAAAGAATCATAAGCACTTAACTAGATTCGACACATTTGCTACCAATGCTTGTCTTTGTGAATAGGAATATTGTTGATTGATTGATTAATAGGAATATTGTAGCAAAACAATGCAAACAACGCAATATTTTTAAAGTATACTTTTAAATTAAGAAATAGCTTTTCCTTTGTAGTTCTGCATTGAAACAAATAACTGCTATATATAATTTACATGCATCTACATTTGATTAAATACGAAAATATATAGAGATCCTCAACCATAACATTTTGGGCTTCTCTGTCTCGTTTAAACAGATGACTACACTGCTTTAACTCTGAAGGAATATATTGCAATTAAGCATCTATGACAGAAAAGAACAAAAGAATGCACAGTTTTACAAACAATTAGGGCTTCATAGAGATTTTTCTTAACAATAAAGGAAACATGGGTGTGTATTGATATTTTGAACTCTTCCATTGTTTGTGCAAGGAAATATATGTCTGCAAATAAAGATCAATATATATTTCCATTAGTTTCAATCTCGTACTCATTGTTAATTTAAGTTAGAAAATTTGGATTAAATTCTATCCATAGGGTGAAATACAAAAAAAAAAATTCTAGCTAAGAACTGTTAAAAAACACCCAGTTACATAGATTTCGACATTTTGTTATTAAACACAAACATTAAAGCATCAAATACCTTTCTATCCAGCCAATGAACTACATAAATTGTCATATCTGATAATAAAAAAACCAAGCAAATAAAGAAATAAAGAGATGGACAAGCAGAAAAACAAATGACTACATGCAATGAATATAACCTACTTGGACATTTGCTTTGAAATTTTCTGCTCCCACGAATTTTGCTCCAAGTTCTTTAAGCTTTGTTTCCAGAAGGAAAGGCATGGCTTCCACAAGCTTGACAGCTTCTTCCTCACTGTTAGTGAAGCTTGTTACAGTGGCACCCTTCACCAAAGGGGAACCATTTTTGAGCTTGATAGGAACAAAACCTGTTTAAAATAATTTTAAAATTCTTAGATATATGCAGAAAAATAATCTTTATTTCAGATTTTAGTATAGGATATAAGTAACTCCTGGTGATTCAAAAGGGACACGGATAAGGTGGAGACCTAATAAAGTTCTACTCTGCTTCACATATCTGGCTGCAGTATCTGTTTCATCCAGTCTTGTCTTGTATGCGAACATCCATATTTTTACGATTGCATCATTGCTGTCATAGCTCGTTCTAAGAGGTGGCTGACTTGGCTTTAATTCATGTACCTATTTGACTTTGATATTATTTTCAGAGTGTTTGTGATAAAAAAAATGGAAACATTTAAGAAAAGCTGAAGGATAAGACCCAAATAAATTAAATCTTTCCACCTCCTGAAAACTTGGGTCGAGAATAGTCTATGCGTAAAGTATGGATACACTGTTTTAAATGTGAACTGCTGAAAATAGGAATTATTAAAACTAAAAATGTGAAATCAGTTTACAAATATCATGCAGAGTTTGATGCGTTTCAGAGAATGCATCATACTCCAGGGTGGAGGTCATTATGGACAACATGTCCGACAACAGCGAATACAAATGATTTTCATTCACAGATGATTTTAATATTCACATTCTGTTTGGTAACAAAATGAAAGTGTTCCATGTGATATCGAATAACATAAGCAATTTACAAGATGATAAAAAAATCTGCAGAAAAATAGACATGGTTCTTTCTGCTACCTAACCCCTCCTGTTTCATCATCTCCTTCTCTGGGGAAGGTGGTTCAGTGGATTGGAGAACTGCAAACGTACCAATGATTTAAGTCTCTGTATTAGATTATGGATAAGGAATTATGTGACATGACACACGCTATTACAACTATATGATCTTACAATAAGTAATAAGAAAGCGTGAAAATCATCAAGCTTTGTAAAATTCAACAAATAAGTTATTTACCTAGAACACAAAATAAAAATTGGAAGAAAAAATGAACTTATGATATTGTGAATTAAATTCCAGAATAATAATGGAATAACAGACACAAGTCCTAATGATTAAAGTTCTGTAAAACCTTATGGGGAAATCCAAATTAAATCGAACGCTGGAAGTGTTAATGTGTCGTTCGTTGCTCGTGTAGTGGTGATATGCCAACGTTATTTTTGGATTACAATCAAACAGTCCAAGAACAAATCCTCATTTCTAGTGAATACAAATTTGAATAAATAAATTTCCAGCCCAAATAAACTACTGGAAACAACAATATACAATCGATTCTGCTCAGATCTTAAAACATGAATGAATAATTTAAAGAAAAACAAGATTATATAGTCAATAATCTTGACCTCGGGTCACATTCAGCATTTTGTATCAAAAAGAAACTCTATTACCTAAGGGAAAAAACCTAAGAGGTTCCTAATATTTACGAAAATAAAATCTTGGTTATAATTAGAACATAAAATAAACACAATATTCTTCACTTAGGCTAAGATAATAATCTTAATAGTTAACCCATACTCATAAGAAACTATTTGCTATGTATTAGTTTTTTTTAATAAATTATTTTTCTTGAATAAAAGGATTCAGGTCAAGTAGAAAATTATTGTGATTATGGACAAGGTCAAGTCCAACATACAATTTTCCATAGCATACAACGAAATTTGAACAAATAAAAAATAACTATCAAACAATGCAAATTAATTATACATAGCAGCATACATATGCAAAAATGGTAAAAAAAGATGATTGCTTTATTTCATCAAGGCACTGTACTGTGTGATGATATTCAATATTTCGGGGTCGACCATTCATAGTATACAGTTTATCAGGTCCAGGCACTGTACCAAATGATCATGGTCAATAGTTTGGGTCGACCATTCATCGCCAACAGTTTATCAGGGTAGAGATTCTTAGATCGTTCATTCACTCTTTCTGTTACATGTCTTTTGTTTGTTTGTTTCTTGGTTGGTGGGGCTATTTTCTATTACCTTCTAAATGATATCAGTAGATACGAATCGGAGTATTCTTTTCCTCTTGATTTTCTGGTTTCGTCCACTGGCAATACCGCATCTTCTCAGAACTTTAAAAACTTTAACCTCAAAGAGCTTGCAGGCTAACATGTTTGAGTCAAAGTTTCGATTTTTTCTGAGTTTTTTATATGGCAAACAAAATAACTCCTTTCACAATGACTGAGCAAGTCATTCAAGTTATGTTGAACAATTGAGTTATTGTTGTCAAAGTTATCAAAATTTTATTTAATGTTTAGTAAAAGTTCTTACCTACAGTTCCATGACACACGGCTCCCAGAATGCCGCCCTTTTCATATATGGCAAGAGCTAGATCAGCTACATTCTTCGCATTAGGCAAGTCAAACATTGGCCCATGACCTCCAGCATACATTAGGCCTTTAAAATCACTATTATGAAATAGAATGATACATTTTTAAGTTATATATGCCACAACAGGCGACAGTCTTGTCCACACTACATACATGTATAACAGATTATCTTAGCATTTGTTCTTATACCTTACTAGGTAAAGCCTCAGTCTGATTTGAGAGTGTTTTCTATACTGAAATATAATCTATGTTCAGTTCCTCGCTATTTGTTAATAAAGATTCAAGGTTATAGCCCATCAAAAATTGTCAAAGACAGTTATGTGATGATTTTTCTACAAATATGAAAATGAAAAGCAATGCATGCTGAGGTATGGCATGGGCTAACTAACCTTATCAATACTGGGGGGTGCATTAACCACAGCTTCACCCAGTTCCATGTCAGTAGGATTTACAATCTTAGCCATAAATCTTTCATTTCAGTTATTAAAGATAATATGTAACATAAATTAGCTTTTTAAATAGCTTGAAGGCTCTGTTAGTTTTAATTCATTGTTCGGTATAGAAATAATGTATCTTTAAAATGAGTGGCATGAGAATTAAATCTTGTAGTCAGCTTGAAGCAGGAGCATTCCTTTATTGCTGAGCAAGTGTGGGATATATAGAATCTATGTTGGTGTTTGGACCGAGACAAGGAAATCCCAGTCGCAGGGTTATATTATATGTCTCCCCACAAGGCTTGCCTCGTGGGGAGTCATATAATGTAACCCATCGACTGGGATTTCCTTGTCTCGATCTAAACACCAATGCAGAATATTTTTCCCACCTAATATTTTCTTTTAAAGTAAAAAGAACTCTTCACTAGTGTAATATAGTTCAGGTACAAATGTTTACATGTGACTCATTAATACAAATATGTTAATGAGAGCTGTGGTGTGACCCTTGCATCCGAAGTAAATTTTATATGCGCAAGCAAAGAAAAATAACATAAAACGTCACACAGTAATGAGGTATTATCACATTTAATGTCTGGATGTTATATTAAACTGACAATAAATAATTAATATTTATTAAAAGAAACTTTTTCATTTACATCAGTTCCAATTTTGAAAAGTTTATATGTAAATAATGAAACGATACTGGGTACTCAGCTCTACGGTGGTTATACTTAGTACAAGCTGTAATGAAGAGTAACATCTTGCATTAGATTATTCATGGTTAATTAGTAATCTGTGTCACTATCATATATAGCTCTCCTTTTCATTGGAGGAGGTGAAACTGTGACATACTTGTCTTGTCCGTAATGTTGATTGTAAAATTACCCCCATGTAAAAAACAGACCCCAGCGGATAACCAGGTGCTAAACTTTCAAGTTCACAGATTCTTTGAAAAATTATTTTTCTATCTTGGAAATATGGCAAGTGCTACAGTGATATTTGTTTATGGATTAATGTGGTGACGGATAAATGATTCCTTCTGGCTGGTAATGCATTATTTGTCATTAAATATTGTAATATATTTTTTATTCAACTGGGGCACAATGGAGATGCGTAATAAAATTACAATAAATCCTGTCTGACATAACACGTTTTTGGCTGTGACTAAGTTTTCCATAGTTCTTAAGAGAGTTGGGAGGCTATGAAGTGTATAGGTCTATAGTCTATGTGCATTGGATCAGTGTTTTCTGTCATAGTTCATTTCACACAGCATTGAAAATTGTATCCTATCTGTAGCACAGTCAATTTTCAAGTCAGCATCATTAAATGCAGCTAACAGTATATAATTTGTTTCACACGAAGTATTTAAAACTAGTTAGGTAGCTTTAGCTACATTTAATAACTGTGACCTGAAAATGTACTGAGCTAGGCCTGCATATAGGATAAAATTGACCATGCTGTATGGAACGAACTAGCATAATACCAAAAAGCTCAACATCTTATGCGTGTGTGTCTTTGTCTCTCTCGAAATGTTTTTGTAAGGTGTGTTCTCAAAGATGGATTGACCTTAAGTTACTATGTTTTTGTTATATATTTGTTGTTGCTGTTGTTGTTGTTTAATTTTAGAACAACTATGTCAGGCACAGCAGAAGACAAGGTCTTCTTTTTTAAAAGCATTTCTGAGCACGTGGACACCTTGACTGAGATGACTGATCTGAGATGACTAGACTGAGATAAGAAAAGTAAGGTTAGCAAAACATGTCGCATGGATGAGAAAAACAAATTTCGTGTTCAGATACTTTTTATTTTGCCACTGCTTAGCAGAGTCAAATTTCTAAGGCTGAGAAAATCCGAAACATATGTGCAAGGTTTGGATTACTTATCAAAGAAAAAGGTTCACAAAATACCTGAAGCATCAATCTAGTCGCATGTACATGCCTTTTATATGATGCAAGTAACTTCAATGCAATCACTGGTGTCTCTCAAGACACAACTGACAAAAACTAGGACCAAGATATTTTGTATCTTTCTTCAGTATGCCAGAATGCCTAGAATGATGCTAAGTGCTTTTGATTTTATATTTCAGGTTTATAAAAAGAAATGTGGATTTTAATTCAGTAAGGTGTATAGTACTTATATGCATTTTAACAGTGTGCCACTTCAGGTGGCAACAACTTCATTTAAGTAATGCATAGCATATGTTTATGTCTTTGGCATTTATGTGACTAAGTAAAATCTGCAAACTGATTGTACAAAAGAAAATTTTTAAACATATATGTAAACAAAAACAGTTTCACAATGTTTCGAGCTCCTCAAGCTTGTTGTCGACTGATTTATTACTTGGATTTACATCGCGTGCGCCCAAAAGGGCATGTGCGATGGGTTTATTCCTGCACAGTGGGATGCTAAATGTTCCTGGGGTAAGGAATTAGCGCCACATCCCCCAGGCATTTATGTGCTCAAGAAGCAGTGCAAATTTGGCCATCAGGGCATAGGACTATATAATAATAATAATAATAATAATGAGGACTTTGTATAGCGCCTAATCTTTAGAAGCTCTAAGTGCTTTACAACATTAGACAACACCTATAAGATAAAAAAAACCAATGATATGATTACAAAAACATATACCATGAAATTAGAAAACATTAAAAAAAAACATGCTGAGAATATTTAAGATAGGAAACATTAGGTCTTTAAGTTTGTTCTTGCAGTTGAAATATGTGAGTTTTGAGAGCCCTCTTGACTGTGATCACTGTGTCTCTGTGTCTAAGTTCAGTGGGAAATTCATTCCATGTTACTGGGCCCTGGTATGCAAAAGAACGCTGTCCATGTGACTATTTTCATAGTGGGAATAGTGAGTATATGACTGTCAGAAGAGGAGCGCAAGTATCTTGCAGTTGTGTATACATGGGTCAGGTTGGATGGGTATGTTGGACTAGAGTCCGATGGTGAAATGTAGCACAGAGAACAAATTTTGTGTTTGATTCTGGATCAAATGGATAGCCAGTGTAGGGTACAGAGCAGTGGGGAGGTGTGCTCTGATCGTGGTACTCTAAGTATGATCTGAGCAGCTGTGTTTTGAACTTTTTGAAGTTTCTGGAGCAGATATTGAGATGAACCAGAGAGAACTGAGTTACAATAGTCCAGTCTTGAAAGTACTAATGAACACACAAGTGTTTTAGTGGCATCAACTGAAAGATATTTGCGAATTGAGCTGATGTGTCTCAGGTCAAGATATGCAGCCTTGCATATGTTCATGACATGTTGGTGCAATTGAGAGTACTGTCCAGAGTAACACCTAGGTTTCGTGCTGACTGTGTAAATTTAATGTTGGTGCTGCTGATATTTATTGCTTGAGGTAAAGGATGTGAATGAGAAAGTCTTTGTGTTGTGATCAGAATGGCCTCAGTTTTATCATCATTCATCTGCAGCTTGTTACATGTCATCCATGATTTCACATCAGAAATGCACCTCTCTACACCTTGGATGGGAGCATCAACTTCAGTTGGGTGGCTAGATTTCTATATTTGGGTGTCATCAACATACAATTGGTGAGACACTGGATGATGATCTATGACACTTCAGAGCAACTGAGTGTACAGAATGAAGAGAACAGGTCCAAGAACAGACCCCTGTTGATTCCATTTGCAGATACAATTTGTGTCCTGTTGAACAAGTAGGACTTGAACCACAGTAAGGCTGTATCATGAATGCCAAATACATGCTGGAGACAGTGAAGTAATATATCATGGTCTATTGTGTCAAATGCTGCAGACAAATCAAGGAGGTTGAGGACTGTAATCTGTCCGCTATCCAACGCAGAGAAAATGTCATTAACTACTTTCAGAACAGTAGTTTCAGTATTATATGTCCCAAACCCAAGCAGTATGTAACGCCCGCCCGTTGCGATTGGTTGCAACGATGACGTCACATCAGGACACCTAGCTTTAGGCGGGTGGAAATTGTTCCACATGTCTGTCATTATACGATGTCCGAGAAAGGCAAGAGGGCAAGGAACTCGGCAAGCAAGCCATGGATATCACGTACACCCAAGAATACCAGCCCATACTTAGTCAAATTTAGTCTAGTTGTACTAATGGATTTATGTTGGGGTTGTTGTTTTTAAGGAAATCTCGGCAAGTGGTATCTTTACCAACCAAAGAAATACATAGCACAAAATTTAAGGAAAATCTGAACTAGTGCATATCTGATTAAAAGAGTTAATATACGCAAAAAAGTCCAGTTATGAAATAAAGAAAAGCGATACAGATGAAAAATGGCCTTCAAATGAATAAATTACTTGTCATTTGTGTGTTCATATTATATTAAAACAAATATTACAATATCTGTGTAAGTCTATGTTTATCGTTGAGATAACCAAATTATTTTGATCTAATGCCAGGTTAAGGACAAAGGATAGAACATATAGTATAATAGAGAGGGTCCTATGTCAGAATGGGTCATGCGGGCAATCTAAGGTAATTTAGCACTCTGTACAATTATTTTCTTTTTTTCTTTCTCAATGTCAAGCTCACGTCGAGCACCTGTGGTTTGGACCTAGTCCGACAACATATGACACATCACTCAATATTTTTGTTCTGGGGTGTGATACGTGTAAGGTGTAAGACCGTAACGCTGATATTTATGTTTTGGGTATCAGCACTAAAACAAAACCAACACTTGCTATGTCTTACATTGTAGGACTAGGGGGGTGATAGCACTTACAACTCGTCATATGTCTTACATTGTATGACTAGTTTGGCCCGGGCCCACTTATGAGCCCTGGGCTCAGGGGGTATATCTCCAGTCCCCTCCCCACCCCCCGTCGACCCTGCAAATGCACACATACGGACACATTTTATACTCTCTCAGAAAATAATGAAAAATACGGTATACATAACTCGAAGCAAACAGTTTAACTTTCACAGATTATCTCCCTTTGGAATGGTACCGCTACACCAATGAAAAATGTTGGTAAATTGCCAAATGGAGAAACCATTATGTTTTGATAACTGCATCACACTCAGTTTTGATATTCTTTCTGGGAATCTTTTCTCTTGAACAGCTTTGGTTCAGAAAGTTAATATTTGCACAGGATGAACAAGGGAAACGTAAGGAATTCTTTACTTGCAGAGAATGGAGGACAGGACTAAAAACAATATAAGGTTGCAAGCGGCAGATGTCACAAAACACCGATAACATAACAATGAAGCGCATATAAATCGATTTACATAACCTTGTTGATTTTACTTCTTTTTAGGCTGAATTTCAATCTGTGGTTAAAAAGGAGGGTCGGAAGCAGTCGCTATGATCATGTACAATTGTACCCACGTTAAAATTTTTTATAAAAAAAATAACTTTAAACCTAGCTTGCATCTGCCATTACCATCACTTCCTTCTGCTGCCGCCAGAAAATTCAAAGCTGTGTTTTGTGTTTCTACGAACACGACAAAGGTGCCCTTGCAAAGAAAGAAAGAATGTTATATGTTGTGCAAATCTTCATTTATTGGAACTCATCAGGTTGGGGAGGTGTAAAACGGTCCGAAAGATCAGGAGTTTGGATAATTGGAATGATACCGCTACAACGATATAAAATGCTGCCGTAGTGTTGAGGAGCAAGTAGCTCAGATAAATGGATTTATTGATACAATCTGGGTGCAGATAATATATGTTTAACCATACAACTTGTCATACCTTGACTTAACACTGGCTGGGGAAACTGTATTTTCTAGCTTCTTGGCTGTTGACTTCAGAAATTCCTGACAAATCGGATCACTTTTGAATGCTTCTTCACTACTTGGGTCCTACAAATTCAACAGGGAATCATAGGTGACAACATTTTAAGTAAGTTAGTTTTTACCTAAACACTCTGGAAGAGATCGGGTACACCTGGATATAAGTTTTTCTGTATAAACAGTTATATGCATTCAAGGCTTACATGGTTTTAAGCATGCATATTGTGATATCTACATATGAAATTTCAACTAAAGATAATCAAAAAATGTACAGCCATGTAAATTTGTAAGTACTTGCTTGCGACTGACATGTTTTTATTACAAAGAACATACTGAGAAGAAAACTTGACAAATGAATCTCTGTGAGTCAAGGCATAGTCATCAGCTGTATGAGCAGCGTTTTCCAAAGTGGTTACCTGCGTTCATTAAAGTAAGTATTAACGTCACTATGGACGCAGTCCCTTAACTCTTCAATTAATATGTTGTTGTCTACGTATGTCATGCTCTTATCAATCTATTTAGATGTATATCACCTGTTCAGTATTATCTCTTATGTGGGTTTGGCTATTTCCCTTTTTTGCAGTTCTTAAACCTCTGTTGATATGCCTCATGTACCAACTCATAACCCTTCAAGATACATTCCTTGACCAATTCATAATCAGAACTTGCATCTACCGGCAGTAAAGTATAAACTTAAAGATCTTTGTCAAAAAGTACTCAGTTATATTGAACTTCAGTGCTCTCTTTGCCATCTTAAACTTCAGTGCTCTTTGCCATTCTCAACTATTTTTTTATTTTTATTTAAAAGGGGTTACTAATCTAATATTTCTGTGCCATCATCATAAAAACTGAACTTTCGAGAGGAATGCATTCTACTTGCCAGTTTAAATTCTTTTAATTTTACTTGCATTTCCATCTCCCTTTTTTTCGTTTTGCATTTGCAATTTCACTCATCGCCATTTCCTTTCTCTTTTCCTTTCTTTCTTTTACAGTGAATCCTAAAGCATTTGCTTGAGAAAAAATATTTTCTGCCAAATACTTAACTAAAATATTTTTAATTTCTTGTCATGAAAAAGAAGATTTTATGTCCGAAAATGAATAGCAACTCATCTTTCCTTAAACACGCAAAACCTTCCTGACTCCGATTGGAAGCAAAACTCTACAACCTAAATTACATTGTGAATACTTATTGGTTTCACTCTATAAAGTCAAAAGATTAGGGATAAAGAAATGTCAGAAATAAAACAAATTTAAATTTCAAAACAATTTCAGTTAGTCGTTATTTATAAGCTAAGTAACTGAAAGAAGCAAAATCAACATGTTTTGTAAACCTCAACAAACAATTTAATTATCAATGATATAAAAATGAAAATTTAAGAGCCACTTACAGTATTATGATCTGTATCCAAAATAATCCTGAAAAAGTTCCTGTCAAGTCCAAAAGAATGAAATGTTCCGTAAAAATTTCAAATCCAGGAATATAATAATTCAACAACAGTCCTAACGTGTCTAAATGGCATTCTCCACAACTCCTTGGAATAATTCCCAACAGTTCGAAAATAAAGTTTTAGTCCAATGAGCACTTTTTATTACCGCTGAACAGTTCAAACAAATGTTTTTTCTTCTCAAATAGTATCTAAATACAACATTAAATACGTATGCAGACTTTAGTTACAATTAGAACACAAGAAATAAGAATGAGTAAACTGCCCAAGATGGAAAGGCTAAAACACGTATATTATTATTACTCCAACATGACAAATCGCAATTTATGACATCGTAAAAGAACTCCTTTGACTTAACCAATCCAACGGCAATTAACTTAATTCTTCTCTGATACCACCCAACCGACCTGTCCAATGAGAGAAAATCCAAGACTTATAAAGAAACATATTTGCTTATAATTGTATTATTAGTAATTGCCAGCACGTACGTAAGCATATATCTACAGATCATAGAAAATTTTACTTTCTTTAATGTCTTAAAATAGAACCTATGCACATACGAAATTTCAGCTAAAGATAATCACTATAATTTACAGCCATGAATGAAAATTACAGAAATTATAGATATGCATAACACAGTATTCAAACATGGCCATCACATATGTCCATTTGGTACAGGATTTAGCAGTTATAAACCTCTCTAGTTGTTTCTATAACATTGTTTTATTTGGAAACCGATTACCTAAAATGATCATACATAGTCTCCTTTCTTTTGAAGTTTGTCGGATCACACAATCCACATGTTCTTTTCCGTTTTGCATTAGTTTTATTTTTCATTTTTTTCGGGGGGGGGGGCTAATACTTCATCGTGCCTAATAAAAAACGTTTGAACATAACAAACTATCTATGACCCTAATACTTCCTTGTGCTCATGGGCTTCAAGGTCGATGGGTGGGTGGGGAGTGGATGCAGTCCCTCCCCCTCTGATTTTTAAATATTCATTCGTGCTGTGTGTACATAGTATTTTTGATTTTTGCTTTGTCACCCATCCACCCCCAAAATTCATGCTGATGCCCATGCCTGTGGTCTCTATAATCTTTTGAATGTATCAAGCTATCTATGACCTCAATGTTGAACAGTTCACTGGCGCCTATAAACTGAATTAAATATGGTCACTGAAAATTTTTTGTCAATCAATTTAGTGTTATGGGGCGATCATGGTAAAATGATAAAAACTCTTATTCCATACCAAACAAGCACGAAACAATATTACTGCCGTACAAGCTGTTTTTCAGAGCATGAGAAAAGAGAATTCCGAGAACAATAGTTGTTTCAAACAATATCGCGAATAGTGCCGGGAGATGCGTCTACAAATGTAATAAACCAAATGGGTTTAGTAAAGAACAACAATATTTCCAATATTGTCAATAATATCAGAGTTCTTTTTTCTTTTTCCAGTTGACGCTTACAGTTTACACACAACTCACCCATAGTGAGTCAATGTTATTGTAATGATGAAACTCTAGTCATTGTGCAGGAGTGGCTCCCATCTTCCACAAAGCAATTCATGTCTAGGAAACAGTTCAGTAATTTGTCTGGAACATTTTCTTTAGTTTATTAAAAAAAGTTTTTTCTTCTCTCTTGAACGATTATTTATAAATATGACTGCAAATTACAACAAAGATAACAATAGCACATCATTATTCAAGGAAGGTCACAAGTTGCAAGGTTATACAGTTTTTTTACCATTCGTCTCGGTATTACATTATGAAAGCCTGGAACTTTCTAGGTTGAATGGAATGCATTGTCAATGTTAAATGGGCCAAAATTATCGACATAACACTAATGAAGCCCGTATAGAAAGATCTCTTGTAATTGAAGTTATATAAAGTTCGCAGAAATATGATTTTGATTCAGAATTAGTTACTTTTCGTGATGTCATCTGTAAAGACCAATAACTAGTTTTTTCTATATAAATATACATATCTGTATTATGAACTGGTCCAATTTGCTTCCACTGGGATTAAGTTTTCAATAATATGTACTAAACAGTGTTGAAGAAACATGGATGGTAAATTTTATAAGAATATTAATAACTTGTAGAACATTGTATTTGCTAATAAGTAGTTAGCAGGTCAGTTTAGCTGTATTAAATTCATAAAAGTGTGTTGTAAGGATGGGTCATTAGCCCAAAATGAAAGAATGAATTCTCACCATTGGTGCCTTCCCTCCTTTAGGACTCACGAATGTGACCTCATATCCAGCCTTAATGAATACGTGATGTGGATGAGCTACTTCCGGTAAATACCATCCAGTCTTCCCGGCTGTACCAAGCTGGTCATGATTGGTCACAACTATGATCACCTTCTTTGTCATGATTTTAGTTTTTTTGTCACTAAAAATGAAAGAATATAAAAGGTATTAACCCAGGCTGAGTTTTCATCGGTATATAAACCCCAGTCAATAAGGCAACTAGAAGAGATTTTAAGCCTCATTAATCATACCAATGCCAGTGTAGAGCACAAACGGGTAAATTAATTTTGTTGTATACCACATGCAATATGTGCCACTTACAATAGGTCATCCTAAAACAAAACCACGGCATGAAATTACCAGCACAGATACTGTTTTCAGCTCTTTTTAGTGATTCATATTTTATCACATATTGTAAAGATTCAACAAACTTATTACAATCTTCATACTACCTATATTGCTAATAGTAAAGTGTTTCAGTTGACAGAGTTTGCTCTGTCACGCAATAGTTTTTATTTATCTGACTATTGCATGTCCAATTCCAAGGCAGAGCTTCGAGTGTCCTCCATATGTATTCTTTGTTTTTGCCCTTGTTGGCTCCCCTTTCTACCTTTGCTAGTGCAAATGAACTAAAATGTAATCTGCTTTCATTATTCGTATATGTTTACTTGTGCATTTGCATGTGTGTGTGTGTATGTGTGCGAGCATTTTTACACATGCGATGTGTCTTTATGGTTACTTACCCCAAATTTAATTGAACCAGATGCGTGTTCAAAGACTTGTTACTTTTCCATCAGTAACAATGATTTAGCTCTGTTTGTTGATATGCCCTGCGCGATGGTGTTAACCCAAGTCACAGGAGTTTTATCAATAAAGTACGGCAAAATCTCTGACAACATAAAATCACCTTATCAGTAACATATGTGACATTTATATAACCGATAACGTGATTTCATGTTGTCAGGGATTTCGCCGTACTTTATTGATAATTTATATTACCAATAAGGTGATTCCATGTTGTCAAAGATTTCGCCGTACTTTATTGACAAAATGTCAGACTACTCTACCCAAGCATGTATGATATTATTAGAGTAGTCGATAAACATATTCAACTGGGGTTATGTGTACTCAAATACACTACACTACACAGAATTTCATGACACCACGCAAGAAAATACAAATTCATTACATGATCGGTTAAGCTATTCGCACTGACACATCCAGTCAACTCCTCATTGGTGAAGTCTAGTACCATAGTCATTTTTAGATAACATAATTCCGAATATCAGAAGTGGTTTTTTTTCCTGTTACAGAGTACTTTATTTAAATACACGAAAGTGAAAATGATAACAGGACCAAATAGTTATTATCGCCCATACATTGCGGTGCCATAGTATGCTGCTATATGGTAAATTCATAATTAATGGTAAGTTCAAACTACTGCATAGTCACTTCATACTGCTACGTGGTACATTCATACTGCTAAATGGCATATTCATGCTATTATATGATTAAGTTATACTGTTATATGTTAAACTTATACTGATGGAATGTCAGACACATAGAGTACATTTAAGTAAATATATAAACACCCAAAATTGTTTTTGTTGAAACTAATTATGTTCCTTTCCTCAAAATACCACTTTCTCTCTAGATATCATACAACCTACCAGCCATTTAGCCTCTTGTCATGAATGTTTGTCTTTATTAATTTTTTATTGTTTGACCAAGACAATTACTTTGGGTATCCTTACCACCATCAGAACCTCACTCCTGTATTCAGTATTAAAAAGAGCAAGGGTTGTATGACCCATACATTTACTTTTAATTTTACAATATTTGATTATGGATTCACATAAGTGTACTAGTATATATATATATATATATATATATATATATATATATATATATATATATATATATATATATATATTAGTACACTTAAGTCCATTCACAATCTCATCTTGTAAAGTGTATGAAAAAATACTACAAAGAAATGTATGAGCCAGGCAACCTTGCCCTATTCAATATGGAATACAGGAGTGGGGCAATAATGGTGGTAAGGACAGTAAAAGTAATTAGCATGCTCAAATAGTATAAAAGGAATAAAGAAAAAAAAAAAGGACAAGAGGCTACATTTTGATGAAGCCATCCTTTTAATTATTTACAAATTAAATATTAACTTGAACACTTATCCTTAATATACAAAACCCTAATTTAGGGAGATGCCAACTAAATACCTGCTGCTGACAATTTCTTTTGTATTTCCTTAACCACAAAACTTTTGCCTGTCCCACTTTGGCCTAATAAAATGATCTTGTGGCCCTCTACAGCCTTTTCTACAGCAAATAACTGCTTTTTTCATTTTACATTCAAAACACACATACACTGCATACACAAGTAAGTTTACCAAAATAAAATAGCTTTCATTTACAAAGAGTAAATGGTTACATAACCAAATCCAATCACCTACCTCACGTGGTTGGTTAAGTGATGTTAGCTCTACAGGTCAAAACATGTATACATTTTGAATAAAATTTTGTGCAAGGATATGTAAACTAGCAACATATAATTATTCAAGAATTTACAGTTAATCCTTTTGTTTTCTTGACAATGTAAATCATATAAGAGATTCAATTTTGTGTTGGGCTTGCAAATTAGTGACAAATAACTACACAAGAACTAACCAAATTAATCCTTTAGTTTTCATGACAGTGTAAATCCAATAAGAGATTCAATTTTGTGTTGGGTTTGCAAATTAGTGACAAATAACTACACAAGAACTAACCAAATTAATCCCTGAGCTTTCTTGACAGGGTAAATCTTATGCATGATTGATATTATTTAACATACAGAGAAATATTTACACATCAATCTATAACATTATGTAGATAACATATCAGTTGAAATTCGGGTAATTACTTAACTATTAATGAAATAAGTTTACAATTTTTAAATTAAAAAAAATCTTTCTTGAAGCACAACCAGAGATCACCTATATAGCTATTCAGAAAGAGCTTTGAAAAAATTAAACATGTCAAGAAATGTTAAATATTTTCCCAGAAAATGTCACAGTCTTGCGCACATGTAACGATCGGAATACACCAAGCAACGGATTAACTAAGCAAAATTGGCCCTTCAGAATAGTAAGGTTAAATAAATGATAATGGATGTTAGGTCTGGAGTGTCTTCTTTAGAGTGGCGTACGTTATGAGTGACTGAATACGCAGATAGTATCGGAAAATTAGATCGGAGTCATCGAGGGGGTCATATTAGGACCGGCGAGAGTTAGTTACCTTGTGTTATACGGTGGGTGTACACATTAGTTTCCGCAGTAGACCAGCAAGTTGTTCTCCACCTTCTTTTTGTTTTTTGACTGGCGGCGGAGACCAACGTTATTCTGCACCACTCGTGCTGAGACGTCCGCGATATGTCCGCTGCCAGTCAAACAAAAAAAAAAAAAAAAAAAAAAAAAGTGGAGAACAACTTGCTGGTCTAGTTTCCGCAGAATCAAGTGCCTGTGAAACCGGATCAGAATTGTCGGATATGACAGAAAATTACATCCCTAAACTTTAGCCAAGTCGGCCTTGATTATCAGACGTAGAATACATGTTAGGACAATATATTCAGAGCTTTCAAAATATTTCGCTTACCTTTCAACTGTCTCGAGGCGAATTATTATAATGACGTATACATGAAATCTTACCTATTTTCCTCCTCGGTTCAAATCACAGACTGTCAATGTTCTGACTACTGCTTATATACCTCTCCGCATAGACCGGAGCTCGTCTGTATTCTATAATTAATACATGTATCTACACTCAAAGGTCATGTTCTGAATTTTGCATAGACTCGTATATATCAGGGTCATTGTTGCAGTTTTATTGTTAGATGAGAGGGTAGAAGTGGCGGGCGGTGTGTTAACGTCTGCTATTAATCTTAGTTTGTAGATAATTTCACGTATTTAGGAGACGCGAGAATCACAAGGAATGCGGGAGTGTGCCTTGAAAACAACCTATCGTTTTAGTTTGTTTTAATGTTAGCTTGAAAGTGGATAGGAAAAAAAGTTACATCGACACTCTTTAGAGGTTTTACATCGTTACTTTATTTCTTCTTTCCTTCGCTTCTTTTGTTCTTTCTTCTTTCTGTCTGTATTTATAATCACTAGAAGAAAAAAAAAATACACAAGATTGCTCACTATTTGACGCTTATGTTCCAATTTTCGAACCCTAACTACCCCGTTTGTGTTGTTCACTTTCCGACACGTATGTTCCAATTCTCGAACCCACATCACGCCATTTTCTACAATTATTATTATACATTACTATGTTGTCTCTCGTTCCTTGATAGTCTTTGCTACTGCAAATTTTTCGCCCCTCTTTTTTATAATCTCATCTCACATTTGTTTTTGGCAAATGATAACTATTTCATCTCTCCACAAACTGTGGAGGAGATGAAATATTCATTCAATAAAAAATAAAAAAAAATAAAAAAAATTTAAAAAATTAAAAAAAGGACGGTCGCAAATATGCACTGAAATTTGAGATAAGATTTATCCTAAATGATCTACCTAATTTTTTGTTTCAAAGCAAACGAGTTTGCAGGTGGAAATCAAACAACAAAAGCTATTATTTTAAAGAGCATTCGCTCTAACCTGGCACACTCGCTTATCGGCCCAGTAATTAATTCTCATCAAAGGATACAGTCACTCTGGATTCCTAGGACAAAAATCAGTCTAAATAAATGTTATTGTATCAGTAGAGTAAGAATTTTAAAATTCTCTTTATGATAATATTCTTTCACCATATTTATAAATTCTCTTCACGTAAGTACTCATCGTATTGTTGGATCATAATTTTGGATAGCACCTTTCGGTCTGTAATGTGCGTGTGTCTCTCTCATATAACTAGTTTACGGGGATACCCAAGCGTCAAGTTGGGTTTAATGTTAAACTAGTGGGGCTGTACCCTGGCGTCACATTTAACATGGGGAAATTTAACATGGAGTGAATGGGGAATGGAACAGTCTTTCCCACGGGATAAGGCCTGCTTCTTCCGAAAGAGAAGGAGAACTCTTTGGTGTCGACACGGCAGTCGACAAAACCTCTATCTGGTTCCTGCTGTTCTTGTTGCTGATGATCTCTTTGCTGATTCTGAAGTCTGTACTTCTCCGTCCATTCTTCTTTCTCCTTCTTGATTTCCTCTCTGAAGAGCTCTTCTATAACGTCTTCAGTGACTTTCAACATTTTAACATTGTCTATCTTTTCAGGTTTCGGTATCAGACTTGTCATGACACGATGCAAATTCACGTAGGCTTCGTTCAGCTTTGCTAATCTTGAGCACATCTTCGTAGGAGGATGTGTCGACAATGGATGATCAGACTTGTCTTGTCTTGTCTTTTAAATTAAAGTGGTGTGCGTCAGTATAGACATGTACCACTGTTTAATTGTGCCGTAGGCAGATTTGTAATTACTCTTGAGGGAAGGAATTGTGCCACATACCCCAGGCTTTAATGTATTCACCGAGTACTTTTTTAATTCTAGCCGTTAGGTTGTAGGACTATGTCCCTAACAACCTAAATGTAAGGCTTTTACATGAGTGGGAACAATGGAAGCACGCACTCATGTTAGCTGGATTGAGCTGCCCCAGGTGTCAACCCGAGCAGTATGTAACGCCCGCTACGATTGGTCGGCAGCGATGACGTCACATTAGGACACCTGGTCGTGTGGCAGGTGGAAATCGTTCCACATACTGCCACGTGTACGTTGTCCGAGCATGTTAAAGGAGGAAAAGGCACTCGGCTAGCCATCCATGGATGTTGTGTACATCCTGAGACGCTAGCCCGTACTTATTTCAAATTAAGTTCAGTTTTACTAATGGACAAAGATAATACCAATAATAGGACGTTCGGTGCCTTGTTCCATATAGTACCTCAAAAGAAACTGTCCATCGTATCCCGAGAAATTGTGGGCCATTACTGTGGCATGGCGATGACAATCTCCGTATCGTTCGATGTCCTCTTGGCTCCATGTTTCGTCGATGAGGAGTAAGATCCATTGAGCGAAATCGGCTAGCGTGTTCGGTCCCCGAAAGATTTGTTCACGTCCTCCTGGAATCTTACTGCAGTGTGGACAATGACTCAAGATAGGTTCTTGAATGCACTCTTCGCACGCTGGATGGGCCACGCAGATATTAGGAATGTGAATGCCGGTCTCTTGCATGCATTCAAAATCTAAAATGATCAAAATGCCCTTTCTTCTTGTGGTCATCATTTTCCTCTTGTTGGGGTTGGGTTTTTTGAATGTAGCATTGATGTTCCAAGTCCACGATTTGGTGACAAATTTGACATATTTTCTTTCCTGGACATACGTGTGACTTGACACTGTTGGTAAGTATGCCTTGTCCACACGTAGGAAACAATCTCAACAGTTGACAAGCACTTTTCTTCTGTGAACCTTGCGTCTTCAAATGTTGTTGGTAACAGGCAGGGCTGGCAAACCTGCGCTTACAAGCACGACAATACACTCCTTCTTGTCCTTCGTCCAGCAAGGGTTGAGAGGATAAACATCCCGAGCATTTCGATCCACAATGTTTGTGTTACTCTCGATTCTTATAGCCATAGTCACATTTCTCCCAGTAATAACTATATCCCAGAAATCCGGCGATACTGGCAATGGTATCGAAATGCTCGTCATGACGATATACATGAATGTATTTTCCATCCTTAAAGTCTTTCCCTCGAAACAAGACAGGCCCGCGCTCTTCTTCAGGATGCACTTTTAAGGTGTATCGTGGAGCTAGGACATCTTGCAAATTTTGCATTTCAGGAATGCCACAGTGTATGTCTTTGGATAGGCCGGCTTGTTGTAACAGGAGTTCTGCTTCATTTCGTTGTTTGGCTCGGTCCGATTGTTGAATTGTTTTCCAGGCTCTTTTACATTCTGCCGTGTCGTTATTGTTGGCATACGTTCGTACCACCTCGATGGCTAGGGCTAAACACATCTGGTCTTGAGGGTTATTAATTCGGACGAGGCTTGTTTTGGTGTTACAATGGTCGTCCACCAATAAGACCTTTTTGCGTCCAGTCCCTTTGGGAAGAGATACGTGGGTCATGGACAGGGTCGCTTTTCCATTGGCGATGTCAAACTGATTGTTGGATTATTGCACGTGTTGTATCTTGTCGATGACTTTGGAAGGTGTCAGTTCTGCTGGGCTGCTAAACTCTATCCAAACAGGGGTCTTTAAATTGTCGTGATGTATGGAAAGTCTCAAGCGATCGTCTTCTTTTGTCGTTTCAGTGTGGTTAACAAAGAATCCCACACATCGGTGATGAACCCTTTTGATTTCTCCAACGGTACGTCGGACTTGAAATTTTTTAACCGTGTAGGTGTAAGCTGTGGTTCTAAATTTTCTAGAGGAGCGTTTTTCCGTCCATCGAATGTGATAGTACTTTTCAGGGTTTACAGGTGAACTTTGACTAGGTGAAGACTCTCTGGAGGTCTGGATTCTGGTTCACTCATGTCATCTTCAAAATCAGTGGCATGCATTTGTGCCAAGACTTCAGCTATTGTACGAGGCGATACATCACGTTTCTGCCTTTTACTTTATTCTTCTCCTTTCATCACGAGTTGATGCAATCATTTCAGCTTGATAGCAAAAAGTCAAATGACTAAGGTTTAAACACCATGGGGTCCTTTATAACCATGGCAGACCAGCGTACATATAAAGGGTGTGTGCCTTGTCCTTCCACTATTCAGTTCACTCTCATTGGATCAGAATAGACATGGCATGAAACATAAGTGTCTCTTGGTTGTAGAATAAAAACATATGGACTAATCAAAACTTTAGAAAAGAAACACTATTCACTTTGCCAATGTGTAAATGTGGAGTAGTGTAATTATAAACTAACTCCTTTTCTGATGTAATTGTGTGTGTGTGTGTGTGTGTGTGTGTAAGCGCTCACGTATGTTTGTGTGGATGGTAGATTATTGGGGCTTGTAAGTGATCACGTACGTCTGTGTGGATAGTAGATTATGGTTAATTTTGCTTCTCGGCGTGTTTGGATAGTAGATTATGTTTGATGTTTAGCTTCTTCGCGTGTGTGGTTAGTAGACTATGATTGTGTTTTGGCTTCTTGTCGTGTTTGGATAGTAGATTATGGTTATGTTTTGGCTCCTTCGCGTGTGTGGATAGTATATATTTGGGTTTGTAAATAGTATAATAAGGGTTTGTTTTTCTCCTTCCCGTGCGTGGATAGTAGAGTTTGGGTTTAAGTTTGCTTCTTCGTGTGTGTGGGTAGTAGAGTTTGGGTTTGAGCTTGCTTCTTCCCGTGTGTGGATAGTAGAGTTTGGTTATGTTTTGACTCCTCCCCGTGTTTGCGTCTCGGCGTCTCGGCGTGTGTGAATATTATACAATAGGTGAAGTGAATGTAAGGGTCATTCATAGGCCTTTCTTGCCTCAACTTTTTTACTTTCATGTTGTATCAGTGTTTATAAACCACGATATATTGGCATGTTCATTTTCCCTTGACGCTAGACAGTCCCACGATATATTTACATGTTTATTTTCCCTTGACGCCAGGGTATCCCAATCCTTCTGGATATGTTCCATTCCCCATTCACTCCATGTTAAATTTCCTCATGTGAAATTCCCCTTGACGCCAGGGTACAATCCTCCTAGTTTAAGATTAAAGTCCCCTTGACGCAAGGGTATCCCCATACACTACTTATATGTATATATATAGAGAGAGAGAGAGACACACACACACACACACACACATATTACAGACCGAAAAGTCACATTGACGCTAAGGTATCCCTATTCACTACTTATATATATATATACACACGATTACGATTTAAGTCAAGCACACGAGATTGTAACTGAAGTGCCGAGCTGACTCGAATAAATCCGTTAAACTCCCAAACTGCGACACGCAGGTTAAGCAAAAGCGGTACGTTCGAGGTTTCCATTTGTTTCTTTTTTTATTTCATTTGTTCACAGACAGCTCTGGTGACCTACTGGTTAGAACGTCTGCCTCGGATGTGGTAGGTCGCGGGTTGAAACCCCGGCTGAGTCATACCCAAAACTTATAAAAGTGGTACTAACAGCTGCCAATCAAGGCGCTCAGCGTTAGGAGATTAGTGTTCGGACTGGCCTGGTGCCTGGATCATGTAACTGGATGGGACATCATGCTATATGTATGTGATAAGATGCCCTAGTGCTAGATTCACTGTAAATTGCCACACTGCAGACACCATAGCGATATGACAAACTGTTGAAGCTACGTTACAAATCCAAATCACACCCACCCACCCACGCACATTCTTTCACATTGACATTAAAATACATGTTGGAAACCAATGAATGCGTTGATGTATTGTGAATATATTATATGAAGCTGCCACGATGAGTTTGTGTTTATTTATGGCTAGTATCTCAGAGTTATCTCTCTGTCTGTCTCTCGCTCACTCTCACTCTCTCTTTCTCTCTCTCTCTCTCTCTCTCTCTCTCTCTCTCTCTCTCACACACACACACAAGAGTTTCCTAAAACATTATATAGCAATATCGTGTCTCACATTTGCATCTAACAATGAAGAAAGTATTTAACGTAAGAATCTTATAATTATGGTAGTGATTGCATTACAAAAATGTGCCTAATATATGAGGAAAGATCTAGCTGAATTCTTTCACCATATGACCTGCATTCAGTACTGATCGGAACACGTAACATCAAGTGATAGTAGTAACAATTGGCACCATTAATACAATCGGTAATAAACAGTTGGAGATCTAAATCAAGAGTAATTCTTAGCAGGATACACCCTACGTCACATTGTGCAGAAGAATGCCATTATCGAACGATTCTACCTCTTGATTGATATTAATCCAGGAATCTTTACATTTGTTCCAGATTTAACATGAATTGCACAAGAAAACTGATTAGCCCCGGGACAACTGACCCCAGGTACGAGAGAACCTGCAGTATAATCCTGGCTAATTTGTACCAATTGTCTTGTATGCATTTACGGGTATTTTCATTGCTACTGGGGAAACAATGTGTCATGTGGTTCAGTAAATCTGAATTAACAGGCAGCAACATAATTATATGGACTAGTCTTTGGCAACCACTGCCAACACCATCACCCACACCCAAATCTCCACACCTATCTCCCCCGACTGGTATAATCGAATATATTGTTATAGTAACAGAAAATCCCTTCTCCACAGGGCTGGTATTTTAAGGGGTTGGTACTACAGATGATTTAAGCGAAAAAATTACCCAATTGCCATTTTCAGTCACTGTTTGTCTTAAACGTGGGGCAGGGGGTGGGGTGGGGGTGGAGTACCGACTCTTATGTTACTTGTTTAGGCTCAAATAAACAATAACACAAGTAAGAGCGAAAACAAGCTTTGCAAAATTTAACAAATATTTTTTTTCCTGGAAAAATACTGTAAAAATGAAAAGATAATAAGATCTTACTGTTTTAAGAACCAAAATTCAAAAAAAAAAAAATCCAAGAATAATACACGAATTAAATTTTAGAAGTCCTAATAATGAAATGTTCTAATGAATCCAAGTTCGATTCCCGACGAAGAATCCAAGATGGAAGGTGATGACGTATAATGTATCCTTTATGGTGCTGAAAGGTCTACAGTTCTGTGTTATTCACAAACAATAATACAGTGTTTGAATTAATGGAATGTCTTTGTCCAAGAATTCTGTACGAGCACTCAAATATTTCCAGAAAAAAGAATTAATCCTTTTGAATGCAAATAATGCGAATAAAAATTAAAATAACTTCAAACTGACACGACAAAAGAAACACTTTTACGTCCCAATATTTAGAAGCCCAACTGAGAGATATCTCTATAACCTTCGTGAAGTATTTACGTATAAAAGCACGTATTCCCAGTATGACATTGACAATAACCATTATTTTTACTCTAATACTCTAAGAACAAGATAAAATAAAAAGTTGTTTACTTTTCTCACTGATTTCTGAATTAAGGACAGGAACTGGGTCAGCTTATGTGTTTACAAATGAACAGTCAAGCAAAACAAACTACATTATTTTGACATATAATGATATTAAAAATAAAAAATATTTCAAAACTTACAAACAAATTAAATCAAATATACATAACACGACTTACCGACTAACTATAAGTGGTAATCAAAGATGGTAAGTAGTTGTATGCGTGTATTGGGGTCTATTTTATATAGGCGATAGGTGCCCATAGGTTTAATATGGGAGCGAAACTTAATTGTCAGGAGGTAACATTGTTACAAGAGCCTGTGGTCAAAACTGAATCAATGTCATGTATTACCCAAATCGGAATATTTGGCAGATCAGAGTTACTACTTTCAACTGGCGGATGAGAAAGGGAAACCCAAGAACCACGTAGGTTTGGTCCGTGAAGACTTGATTTAAGTAAGTTACAAAGATGCGACATAGTTTTCGCCCCCAGACGCTTTTTGAAAAAATGTTATAATTGCAGCGTGCGTAACAACCTATGCTCGTTTACCATTGTACGAAGCATTACAATTTTTAGGAGGTCGAGTTCTTAAATTTGATAACAACATTTGTACTTTTGTAGCCCTCATACAACAATTGAAAAGGACTGTTTAGGTGCGTGGATGGAAGAGCATCCAGTGAATTCCCCAAGGAACTCACCAGTAAGGAGAAAGCGGTTTGGGACAGCTTTGTCGCAGTGTTATACTGCTTTACGAGGGAAAGCGATGGAGCATAACAGTAGTTAAGTGGGGCACTTTAGCCGTACGTAAAAGACTATGCTAAAATAATAAAGGTCCCGGCATTTTTAGTCAAACTTGAACTGAACATGGGTCTGTTTATACTCAGTAGGAATTGACGTTACGGTAGTGGACATTGGCAACAATGTTGCAAGCGGCTGACCTCGATTGGGCGGAACACTGGCAACAATGTTGCAAGTGGCTCACCAAATACGTGCTACTCTAGGTAGACACAAATATAGGAGAGATAAAGACATATAAAACACATACAACACAAAGACATAGATTGATACCGTTGGGTAAATGAGAACATATAAAGAAAAACACCTTGTGAATGTATAGGGACAAGGGGAATTTAACGTGGGGATATTTAACATGGGTGGGACTATAGTGGGGCAAGGGAAAGTTTAACATAGGTTGGGACTGTATAGGGACAATGTATAAATTGTATAGGACTTCTCTAGGGATAAGGATGGTAGAGGGCCAAACACAACCGAGGCAGAGACAGACATATACGAATACAAGCCCGAGATTTATATATCAAGCATTACCTAGACCTGAAATTATGTTGGCAGTGTTCATAAATTTGCATAAGTGTTATGAAGCTATACTCAAGGAAAAGACCAACGCCTAAATGGATGTGACTAAAAGTAACGCTAACATGAAGAAATTGTCCCAAAATTTAAAGGAGACTAAACATATCCCCGAACATTAGATTACGTTGGTTTAGACTAAAATGGATAAACCTAGTAACTATTTATAGTCTCAACACTTGTGTGACGATCGTGGAGAAACACCTATGTATCTATTTATAACTCTAACCTGTTGAAATTCCTATGAAATCCCAATGTCTATTCATAGTTACAACTTGTGGGAAATTCTTTTGGAAAAATCCGCTTATATTTATAGCACCAACTTGTGTGACACTCCTGTGTAAAAACCCTAGTATCTATTTATACCTACAGGCTGTGGAGAAAACCCAAGTCTATATGTATAGTCTCAAAACCTCCAGCTTCAATGACGTCACTATACTAGGCACTAGGGAAATAATGGCAATAGCGTCGCATGCAGCTGACCTGAATACGTGCTAATGTAGGTAGGTAGGTGAAATGTATTTGATAGGGATAAGTGGAGTTTAATAAAGACAAATAAAGACCAACACATACAACCAAACAAACGTACGCGCGCACACATACACACAAACAAATAAAAAATACGCGTGCATACAAACACATACACACACAAAAGTACGAGTGCACACGCACACCACACAGAGGAAAGAAGAAAATAAAAAGCTCAAATTTACTATGCACACAAACATACGCGCACGCATACACATATTTTACTATACACACAGAAGGGAAGGGAAAACAAACCTCAAAATCCACTATCCTCACAAACGTACGCATACGCATACAAACGCAAAAATACACACACACACACATGCCACAGAGGAAAGAAGAAAAACAAACCCAAAATATACCATCCACACAGAGTGTAGAGAAAAAACAAAAAACTCGATTATAATATCCACAAAATCTTACTCGAAGGTATACAAACCCCAAATATGCTATCCACAGAAAAGTACGCGAACGCATACAAACACAGTATCTACTATCCACACAAACGTAAACGTACGCGTAGGCATACAAACCCCAGAATCTACTATCCACACAAACGTATGCGAACGCATACAAAGACACAAATACACACATAGACATCACAGAGGGAAGGATAAAAAACCAACCCAAATATACTTTCAACACAGAGGTAAGAAGGGAATAAGAAGACAAAAATGAACTCCAAATATACTATCCTCACAAAGGAAGAAGTAAACAAACCCAACTAGCTTATCCATACAAACGTACGCGCACTCATACAAACACATACACTCTACTATCCACGCTGAAGAGAAGTTTAAAAACACAATATCTACTATCAAAAATACCCCAATATTTACTATATAAAAGATAATATCTACTATCCACACAAACGTACGCACACGCATACAAACACGCACCCTACTATCCACACAAAAGGGAAGGTTAAAAAAAACCCACTAATACCTGCTATACAAAATCCCCCAATATTTATTATCAAAAAACCCTATATACTATCCACACAAACGTAAGTAGTGAATAGGGACGATTCAGCCTCAAGGGGAATTAGCATTACAAACCACCCTTGGACTGTTTAGCCTCAATGGAAATTTAACATGGACATAAACCCTGGGACTGTTTAGCCTCAAGGGAATTTAGCATGGGAAAAAATCTTGGGACTGTTTAGCCTCAAGGGAATTTAACATGGGAAAAAATCTTGGGACTGTTTAGCGTCAAGGGGAAATGGAACAGGGTCGGGACCCTATTTTAATACGGTCCCGACCTGATGGGTCTATGGAAATTGAACAGGGGGAAAATTGAAACAGGGAGGGTCTCTATTTTTTTTTAAATAAAAAATAAAAATAAAAATGGGGTAGGCAATGAAAGTCAAGGTCTTTTCGAGACCTATGAGTGGCCCTGCAAAGGGCCTTTGGTTTTATGTTAATATTAAGGGTATATTAACATAAAGGGCATCTGTAATATCTTCTTCTTCTTAAGCTGCGCCTGACTGCAGGGCCATATATTAAGACTCTTTTTAGGCATCCTTGACGCTCCACATATACTCTTCGCATCCACAGGCTGGTGTCTGTCCTGTGGACAACTGTCCACTTGAATCGGACATACATCGGTATGTCCGTCCGGAACATCATCGAAGATACAAGGGTTGAAGATTGCACGTCGGTCCACATGTTGGGGGGGGGGGCCGAGAACAGGTGAAGGAATGCAGTGAACTGCGCTTATTTATAGGGAGAGGAAGGATCGAAACGGATTGAGTTCATTGACCAATCCAAACACGCTTTACAAAATTCAGTCAGCCCACGTCCAATCCGAAGAGAGCAGTCTGTGACGTCACGTGTCCTATATAGATTCGCTAGCGCCTGTGTGCAGTCAATCCATGCGACAGTTTTTCAACATGACGGAAACTCAGGAAACGATAAATTTGGGTGCACCAGCCGTGGAGACTACCCAAGGGAACTCGGACTTACTTCCAGAAAAGGTGAATTGGGATTTTGTGGATTTTCTTACCTCGCAAGAATTTGTTCCGGAACCTTCGCCACCTTCTCCTTCATTACCGCACGTGGAAAATTTTAGACAGAGACAGAAAGAAGAATTGGAGAAATTTATACAACAGCAAAAGGAAGCAGAACAAGTTTTTCTTCTACAGCAGCAGCAGCAAGAAGAAGAGGTAAGAAAAAAACAACAACAAGCAGAAGCAGCAGCAAAGAAACAAGGGTGCCAAAATCAAACGGTCACGGTACTGTTAGACATTTTAGCGGAGTTAAGAAGTCTGAAACAAATGTATCAGATTTCTTTATTACGACCGAAGAGAATGCGACCTTCCCGAGCTAAACACTCCAACTCTGTGACTAAGCCTACCGTACCACCCTTAGTGATTTCAACCAAATCATCATCATCATCATCAACAGTATGCAGTCCAGAAGTAGGCCTTGGCCGTGGCAAAGGCTTAAGACAGTTAAAGTTAATTGCTTAAACTCACCCCTACCCCAAAGGCCCTTTTCAGGGCCACCCATGTCTCTCGAAAAGAGATAGACTTTCAATTGCCAGTAACTAAAAAAAAAACATTTTACCCCTATATTACGTGTCTGTGTATGAGTGTGCGTGAGTGTAGGTTCTTATTTTAAAATCAAAACCCAAAGACACTTACCTTTTATACCTAATTTATTCTTTTATCAATATTTACAATCAAATTCACAATTCACTACATAACACTTTAAAAAGTTCGTAGACTTCTTCTGTCTCATTTTTTCTCTCTCTGTTTTTTTTTTTAATTTCTTCACCTTCTACAGTGTTTTCCTCCTCTTCATCTTCACTTTCTTCCCTTCTTTTCTTCTCCTGTTTCTTTTTCTTCACCTGTCTGCTTTCTTTCTCTTCTTCCTCTTCTTCTTCCTCTCCAGAATATCTCTCTTCTTCTTCCTCTCCAGAATCCCTCTCTTCTTCTGACCCCTCTTGTTTCTAAGGGGCAATCAGGAGACCAATGTCCTTTTTCTTGACAATAATAACAGGTATCTTGACTTTTGTCTCTTCTAGCCCCTTTTTTTCTTTTTTGACGGTCGGGACACTCTGAAGACCAATGCCCTTTCTTCTGACAGATATAGCAAATATCTTGACTTTTATCTCGATAGGAGGGTGAGTAGTCCCTCGGCTGGTCTGAAGAGAATTTTCTGATGACCCCTCGCAAAGCTCTGATGAAACGTTCGATCTGTGTAGTCTCTTCCATCGTTGTGCTCGGTTTGATAGTGAAATGAATAGTGGAAGGACAAGACACACACCCTTTCTATACGCTGGTCTGTCATGACTATAAAGTAACCCATGGTGTTTAAATTTTAGTCATTTGACGTTTTGCTATCAGGATGAAACGATCCAATTCATTTGAGAAGAAAGCAGAAGAAAGTAAGAGACAGAAACGTGATCTATCGCCTCGTACCAAGGCTGAAGTCTTGGCACAAATTCATGACAGTGATTTTGAAGAGGACATGAGTGAACCAGAATCCAAACCCACAGAGTTTTCCTCTAAACAAAGTTCATCACCCTCAGTCAACCATGAAAAGTACTATTCCATTCAAGAGACCGAAAAGCGTCCCTCTAGAAAATTTAGAACCACGGCTTACAAATACACAGTGAAGTTTAAAGATTTCAAGTCCGAAGTACCGTTAGAGAAAGCAGAAGGGTTCATCACCGAGATGTGGGATTCTTTACTCACCACACTCAAGCGACAATGTCAACCCAAAGAAGACGATCGCTTGAGACTTTCCATAAACACGAGGCCTTGAAATCCCCTGTTTGGATCGAGTTTAGCAGCCCTGAAGAATTGACCGCTTCCAAAGTCATGGACAAGATTCAACACGTGCAACAATCTAATGACCAGTTTGACATCACCGATGGAAACGCCACACTGGACATGACCCACGTCTTTCCTCCTCAAGGGACCGGACAACGCAATAAGGTGTTATTGTTCAACAACCTTCGCAGCACCAAAAAGACCCTCGTCCAAATTCACAATTCTCAAGACCAGATGTGTTTAGCCAGGCCTATCGTGGTGGGACGAACCTATGTCGACAAAAACGACAAGGTAGAATGGAAAAGAGCCTGGAAAACTATTCGACAATCGGACCGGGTAAACAACGAAACGAAGCAGAACTCCTGTTGCAACAAGCCGGCTTGCCCAAAGACAAACCCTGTGGCATTCCTGAAATGCAAAAATTGCAAGATGTCCTAGCTCCACGATACACCTTGAAAGTGCACCCTCAAGAAGTGTGCGGATCTCTGTTTTTTCGAGGGAAAGACTTTAAGGACGGAAAATACATTCACCTCTATCATCACGATGAACATTTCGATACCATTACCAGTATCACCGCATTCCTGGGATACGGTTATTACTGTAAGAAATGTGACTATGGCTATAACAATCGAGAGCAACACAAGCATTGCGGATCGAAATGCTCAGGATGTTTGGCCTCTCAGCCCTGTCTGAACGAAGGGAAAGAACGAGTGCATTGTCCAGCTTGTCTGCGCACGTTTGTCAGCCCTGCCTGTTACCAACAACATCTGAAGACGCAAGGTTCACAGCAGAAATGTGCTTGTCAACTGCTGCGATTGTGCCCTACCTGTGGACAAGGCCTATGTACCAACAGTGCCAAGGCACACGTATGTCGAGGAAAGAAAAAATGTCACATTTGTCACCACATCGTGGACTTGGAACATGAATGCTACGTGCAAAAATACCAACCCCAACCAGAGAAAGAGGACGGTCACAAGAAGAAAGGCAATTTCATCTTTTTCGATTTTGAATGCATGCAAGAGACCGGCATTCCCATTCCTAATTTCTGCGTGGCTCATCGAGCGTGCGAGAAGTGCGTTCAAGAACCTATCTTGAGTTATTGCCCTCACTGCAGCAAGATTCCTGGAGGGCGTGAAAAAATCTTTCGGGCACCGAACACGCTAGCTGATTTCGCCCGATGGGTCTTAGACCCCATCGACAAGACGTGGAGCCAAGAGGACATCGAACGTTACGGAGATTGTCATCGCCATGCCACGGTGATGGCTCACAATTTATCCGGATACGATGGACAGTTTCTTTTGAGACACTATACGCAACATGGTACCGAGCGCCCTAAAGTGACTTTGAACGAAGCCAAAATCATTTTCATGCAAGTGGGACAAGTGCAGTTTAAAGATTCGATGAGTTACTTAGCCATGCCTTTGAGTCGAATGCCTAAAACGTTTGGAATGACAGAAATGGCTAAAGGGTACTTTCCTCACCTTTTCAATACGGAAACCAATCAACACGCCGTTCTACCCCATTTGCCTGAGGCTAAAGACTACGACCCCGACAACATGCGTACCGAACAACGAGAAGCTTTCTACGCTTGGTACCAGGTCCATGTCTCCGACCCTTTCGACTTTCAGGAAGAAATGTTAAAGTATTGTCGTTCCGAC
Organism: Sinohyriopsis cumingii; assembly: GCA_028554795.2. NCBI lineage: Eukaryota > Metazoa > Mollusca > Bivalvia > Unionida > Unionidae > Sinohyriopsis > Sinohyriopsis cumingii. The sequence continues at coordinate 85,023,450 of CM068831.1, forward strand.
TTGGACATTTTACGACGATGCTGTGGAAAATTTCGAGAACTGTTCATGGAACACGGAGGGGTCGATCCTTTGAAAGAAGCTTGTACCATTGCCAAAGCGTGTTCCTTAGTCTACCGACAACGATTCATGCCTGAAAACACCGTGGCTGTCATCAGTCCTCAAACGACCCACTATGTCAAACGTCAATACTCGGTCAAAGCCCTACGTTGGTTACATTACTTGTGCGACAAGGAAGACAAATGGATTCAGCATGCCCGCAAGGAGGAGGCGAAAAGACCATCGGAACGCATTCGGTCGATGGCTGGGACTTAGAAAACCCAAAGATCGTGTACGAGTTTAACGGTTGCTTATTTCACGGATGTCCCATCTGTTACCCTGACCATGGCACTAAAAATCAGATTTACGACGAACCATGGAAGACTTGTACCAGGCCACTTGTCAGCGACGCCTAAAGTTAGAACAGGAAGGATACCAAAAGGTGGAAATGTGGGAACACGAGTACGATCACCGTTTGAAAACCGATCCTGAGTTTAAACGCCTCGTGGAAAGTTACCAGTTCATGGACCCCCTGAACCCGAGGGATAGTTTGTACGGAGGAAGAACCAATGCCACCTGTTTGCTGTACCAAGCCGACGAAGAGAAAGGAGAAGAAATCAAATACTTGGACGTGTGTTCGCTGTATCCCTACGTGTGCAAATATTGTCGCTTTCCTGCAGGGCACTCACAATTGTTGACGGAACACATCGACCTGAAAAACATTCGATAACACGAAGGCTTGATCAAATGTAAAGTTTTGCCTCCGACCGACTTGTACCATCCCGTGCCACCTCACCATTGTCAAGACAAACTGATGTTTCCTTTGTGCCGTACTTGTGCCGAAACGTGCAACCAAGACAAACCTTGTCAGCACACCCAGGAAGAAGGTGCCTTGACTGGGACGTGGGTCAGCGTAGAATTGTTCAAAGCTCTGGACATGGGATACCAACTGTTAGAAGTGTACGAAATTTGCCACTTTCCCAAGACACAACAATACCACAAGGGAGACCCCACTCAGAAAGGCATTTTCTCAGACTACGTGGATGCCTTTTTAAAACTAAAGCAAGAAGTCAGCGGCTATCCTTCCTGGTGTCACAGTCCCGAAGACCAAAAGACATTCAAAGAGAAATACTGGGTACAAGAAGGTATTCCTTTAGACCACATCGAGAAAAACGAAGGCAGGCGATCGTTTGCCAAAGTGATGTTAAATTGCTTGTGGGGTAAAATGGCACAATGACCGTGTTTACCCAAGACGGAATATTTGAGAGAACCTTCCCGCTACTTCCAGATGATTCACGACAAAACTAAATTATTGAAACACGTGGACGTCGTTCGCGACGATTTGATCTTAGTGAATTACGAAGAAGATCTGGACTTTGTAGAAGCCGACCCCTTTTTAAATGTCATCATTGCGGCTTACGTGACAGCTCATGCTCGCTTAAAATTGTACGAAGCTTTAGAACTGTTAGGGGAACGCGTCCTGTGCTTTGACACGGACAGTTGCATTTACATCGATCACCCGAGTCAACAGCACCCTGACATCGAAGGAGACCGTTTAGGAGCTTGGACAGACGAGCACCCCGACGACAAGATTCTTAGTTTCGCGAGTGGCGGTCCTAAAAATTACGGCTACGAATACCGGGACAAACAAGGAGAAGTGCACACGAAGTGTAAAGTGAAAGGATTGACTCTGAATTATCGTACCAGTCGAGTGGTGAACTTTGGCGTATTGAAAGAAGCCTTGCAGTCTAGAGAAGATGAACACTTTAAAGTGACCACCTATCAACCGAACAAGATTGTACGTTTACCCACTCACCACATCGTCAGTCGACCCTTGGAAAAAGTCTATCAAATCGTGTACCAGAAGCGAGTGCGGCTTCCCAACCACTTTACTTTGCCGTATGGACATGTCGGTATAAAGCATTGGTTGTAAGAGGATACCCACCCACCAGAAGCATGACTTCGCCACAGCAAGAATCGAGTGAGAAATCCAGTGAGAACTCCAAGTTCAAACCCTACCATTTTCCGGTCTTCTTACCTGACTACTGTGATTGTGCCCGTCGATTGGACACGTTTCAAGCATGGTCTACGGATAGGGAAGGATTACCTTCTTCTAATGTTTTAGCTAGAACAGGATTTGTCTACTTGGGACCTGAGTCTGGATTGGGATACGAAGTACAGTGTTTCGCTTGCTTACTGAAGTTAGGAATGGATCCAGCTATTGTGGAACATACTCGATGGTCTCCGCACTGCCCTTACCTTTCTATGGCCTTTCCACCATTACACTACGGTACAATTATGACGGTACCTTAGAGACGGTACCTTCCAAAACTAAACATAAAAAAGGAACGATGCACAAGCTTGAGACTTCATTGCGACTAGTATAAAAAGGAACCCTAGGCAAGATCGATAGTTCATTGTGACTACCAAGACCAAGCGAACAAGATGAATCTTTTGAAAAAGACAACATTCCAGTTTGGGGATTATAAAAAACGTTTTACCTTCTCATAGTGTGACTAATATTGGATGGATAAGACCCATGTATTACGACGGAAAATGTCCGGAAGGAAACTGCGATTGTCCATGCGGTTACCATTGTAATTGGGTAACGGAGTTTGCAGACGAATGCGATTGTGAGCCTTGCGATGGGAACGATGCTGTAAGTTTTGACCTTAGCGATTCCGTAAAGCATCATGGGAACTTTGTTCTCACTACCCCTATCATGGAAAGTGATGCTGTGCGTGTCAAACCTGAGGGATGCGAAAGCGATGCCACTCGTCCTCTTGGACACTTTACTGGGTTTCGTTTTAAAGGTGGATGTCCACCTTCACGTCTACCTCCCTACGGATGTCATCCAGCCCTGAGCAAACTCCTGTCCATGTCACCCAACCCTCACCGAAACGAACCTGTGAAAGACGAATATTCGTTTCCTGTGCGTTTGTCAGAATACTGCGACTTTGAAAATCGTCTTCAATCGTTCAAAGGAAAATGGCCTAAGTATCTGGGAGGACCGACCCCCGAAGAATTAGCCAGAGCCGGATTTTTCTACTTGGGCAAAGGGGATAAAGTCAAGTGCTTCAGTTGCGGTGTGTCACTTCACCACTGGGAACCACAAGATTCGGCCTACGTAGAACATGCTCGTTGGTCACCGAATTGTCATTACTTACCCTTAGTGGGACCGAGACATTGAAGTAACTTACCATGTCGTTGAAGAAGAAGAAACCAGATTGGTTAGGAGTCAAACGTTGGACATCACCGAGACCAGTATTTAAACTTCATTTCATAAACGATATTGAATCATTACCTAAAGAACCACAAGAGAAGATTTACAAGGAAGTTTAGCAGGGACTTGCCAGAGTGAAATCTCAATGGGTAACTGTAGAACTTTTGTGCCGAGAAATTCACAAGAGGAAAGTGAAAAAGTTAACCAGTGTGTTAGATTTCTCTGGGTCAAGTGTGCATTCATCCTATTATATTATTCTAGACCGTTTACATCAAAAGAGTTCAATGATATTCTTGGACGTTACCCTGAATGGCAGTGGTCAGAAATTACTCACTATGTGGATTACTTTTGCTCTAGGAGAAGATTGTGAATTGTACGGACTGACCTATTCATGGATAGTTTACAAGAGAACATTCGTGCTTTGCCTGTGGAGTTGAGAGAACGCATTTACCGAGAACTGGTCAAAATACATGTGAAACGTAAAGAACAGTTGCATCCGTTACGTCACCGGTGTTTGAACCACTGGTACCTGAATGCTATACGAGGACTGATTCAGTTGAAAGTGTTCGATTGGACAGACATTGATCAACGACCCCTGGTTTTAAAAAGGATTGGTCTGCTATTGATGATTCTATCTACTACATTGTAAACTTACTACATCGAATTCATGAGGAAGAGTTAACGAATTACCAACATCTTTTACACAATGTCAACTTAGTGAAAGAGGAAACTTCTGAACGAATTGTAATGTGTAAATTAGTGATGAAACGATTTAGATTCGACACTGAAGTAAAACCACGTCTGTGCAAACGGTTCATTTCTTGTGTCAGAAAGAGGCTTTAGTTTGACATATTCATGGATACTTTACAAGAGAACATTCGTGCTTTGCCTGTGGAGTTGAGAGAACGCATTTACCGAGAACTGGTCAAAATACAAGTCAAACGTAAAGAACAATTGCATCAATTACGTCACCAGATGTTTAACCACTGGTACCTGGATGGTATAAGAGGACTGATTCGTCAGAAATTGTTTCAGTGGTTGACCTTGTTCAACACTTTGAGTTAGTGAATGAACGAAATGTTCATCATTTTGGTTACTTCGAGATTCACCTAGAGCAACGCATTGAAGAAGACGAGTTAAAGGATTACCAACATATTTTACGTGGAATCTGCTTAGCGGAAGAGGAAACTTCTAAACGAACTCTGAAGTGTAGGTTACAGTATGCAAGATTTAGATTCCCAACTGGAGAACGAAGATCTCTAGTTAGAAAGGACCTTTATTGCTTACGAAATAAAGAGACTATAAAAACAGGAATCCATGCCACGGCTTATGTCACAAGTGATTGAACAGATTCCGTGGTAGGAACTCAATGACCATATTCAAACCGTGGATCATTACCATCAATTATTACAAGAACTGTATCCATTCAATTTGGGACGACGCGTAGTGTGTGTCTTAGTGACTTGTTTTCTGGGATTTCGTTTACCAGCCAATTCCTTGTGGAATCTTTACGAACAGTATTTACCACCCCATTCAACATGAAAGTGGTGCCTTTGAATGTTCACGAGACACTTATTTTGCTCAAAGCCTTGCGTTTTCATCTGGATACTTCTCGACCTCTACGGGAAATAAAGATTCGTCAACTTTTAGCTACCCAAGACGTGTATGACGATGTGTATATAGCTTGTGACTTATACCCTCATTGGACAGATGTCCGTGCCTGGAAAAAATGGGATTTTGAGGCTTGGACCCAAGAAGTGGCCCAGTATGCACGAGAGTTGTTCAAGTAAAAAAGTTACTTTTCAACCTGTGTTAGTGACGGTACCAGAAGAAGAATTCGTCACTCAGGACAGAACTGTCGTGGACATGCCTGAAAGACCCTTTCGGGAGGACACTTGTGTGACCTTGCCCCCTATAGAACTGGTCAGAACATTACCCAAAACATGTTGTACAGAAACTTGTTTCTATTCCACGTTGATGGTTTTCATGTGCCTTTTATCGTTGTACTTTCGGCTTTGGCTTTTATGTATTTTTGTCTTTCGTGTTTATGTTTAAAACATTCAATAAACGTGTTCTGAAAAAAGTATATAAACTCTTGTCTTGTTTATTTTCGTGTCACAAGTGACATTCCAAACACTATGGTTACCTCTGCTGTCTCTGCTCCCTCTTCCTCCACTGTCAAAGTCATCGACGAACACTTAGATCGTGCCAGTTGGGAGGCTTTGTATCTTCGCCATCCCTTTAACATGCTCATTGCTGGACCTAGCGGTTCAGGCAAAACCGAATTTTTCAAACGTTTGATCGAACATAAACATCATTTGACCGATCGACCACCTCAGCGCATCGTGTGGTGTTACAAAGAGTGGCAATCGGCGTACAGCCTCTTGCGAGAAAGTTAAGGCGATTCCATCGTGTTTGTGGAAGGCATTCCTAAAGAAGACAATGGCATCGTCTCTGACTCCCGTCAAGCCCATTTGGTCATTTTCGTTAGGAGAAGTCGAAGAAGAAATTAAACTGTGGTTCACGAGCAAAGGGCATCGTGTCGTTTACATCACTCGGAATTTGTTTCAACAAAGTAAAGCCCATCGCACCATCAGTCTCAATGCGCATTACGTGGTCTTGTTTAAAAGCCCTCGAGATAAATCGCAAGTGCAAGTCTTAGCCAAACAGTTAGGAACGCCTTGGCTCACTCAGGCATACGACGATGCCACTCAAACTCCACACGCTTATTTACTCGTCGATTTGAAACCTACGACCCCCGATGATTTGCGATTTCTTACCTACTTGTTTCACCACTGGTGTCAAGACGGAGGGCCTGTCCTGTACACGTCTCCGTCCTCGACTTAATTTCACTCCAAAAAAATCTATAAAAATCTCAGACACTTTTCGTCTGTCTCACACAGTTTGAACATGACGTCCCATCAGTCGCATCTTCCCGTCAAATTGATTCGTGCCTTGTATGGCATCAGTCGAGAAAAAAATCCACAAATACGGGCTCGTGTCTTAGAAGCTAGTCTCAAAGAAGTCTTACGATGGTTCACGGTGACAGCACGTCAATTACTGCAAGGGATCATTCAGATTCCTCATCAAACCAAACGCTGTTTTGATCGAAACAAAGTCGCTTTGACCCAACTCGCCAATCCCCGCATCGACACTCAAACCAAAAAACAAATCATTTTGAAACCTGGAGGGAGCGGTACTCTAGGAGAGGTCATCATTCGCTCTCTCTTAAGATGGGATCCTAATGCTCCCAAACTTCTACCCAAGAAAAAAGTCAAACTAAGTTCCAAGAAGAAGAAAAAGAGCCAGAGTGGCAAGACCAGATCCCCAAGGAGACCCGTGTCTACAAGAACTTCTCCATGGGCGGGACCCTCCTCTTACCAGTCACCACTCCAGATAAAGAAAAGCCCCCATAAAAAGAAGGAGAGAAAAAGTCCCCTGAAAAAGAAAAGCCCACAGAAAACTAGTCGCAAGAGAGGCACTTCGGCCAGGACGCAACCTTACACTCGCAAACCACGACCTGCAACGGCAGTAACCGCGTCTCCGGTAGCCTCAGGTTCATTCACTTCTCCGTTGATGACACCAAGAACTAAAAAGTACTTGGAGACGTTGATCACACCAAGAATTTCTCCGTTGATAACCCCAAGAACTTCCCCAGTGGCATGACCCTCCAATTTAGTGGCAGTGGCCGCTGCTCACAAAGTACCTTCTCCCAAAATCAAAGTCCAAGAGAGATCGGGCATGTTACAAAGTTTACTGGATTTGTCCAAGCAAGAACTGGCTCGATTTAGTCCGTTGCGTACCCCTGCACGACGTGTCATGCCTGTCCTCAAGTTGATACGTCGCAAAGACAATCAGTGGCGACGCGTTCCAGTATAAAAAAGGCCTGCAACCAAGTAGGGGTATCAGTGAACTTCCAAAAGATGTCACCTCAAAAAAGTAAAAAAAGAAAGAGACAAAAACAGAATCGTCATCCGACAAAGCGCTTAGCCAAGCATCGACGTTACCCTAAGGAAAGATACAGTCGTTCCAAGAAAAAGAGGCGTCAACAAAGGGGAGGATTCCTTGGCGATTTTGGAAAAAACATTGTCACCTTTATGACAAAGCGATAGTCTCAAAAAAAAGATAAAAGGGCGTGTGTTAAGTCATTGACGTTAGTGTATGTTTGGTGAATGTCCCAGAAGCCACAAGCAAAGATGTCGCCCTCCAGAAAACAGTCCTCTTCTAAACCCCAAGGAAAGAAAAGGAAAGGACTGCCTCCACGTTTAGTCAAACATGGGGAGATGTTATCTGTCCTGTCCAAAGCTTCTCCACCTATGCGAAAAAAACTCATTCAATCAGCCTCCAAAGAGGTCATCGATACCGTGTGCGAAGGTTGTTTGGACGTGTTGAAAGGCACGATCCCTTTGTCTAAACACCAGAAACAATGCTTAGGCAAACATTGTCACGTTCTTCGCCAGTGGTTCAAAAGAAAATTCCCATTCATCAAAAAAAGATGTTGGTCCAACGTGGAGGAATTTTACCCCTCTTGCTAGGTCCATTACTGAAAGGAGTCTTGGGAACCATGTTGGGAGGACTGGTGGGAGCAAGATAAAAAGGCCCTCTGGAGTCCCAAGATCTCAGAATCGACCCCTGACATCCCATGGAAGGACGAAAACTAGCTTTAGTGCCTTACCAACGATGGATGGAATACCATTGTTGGCAAGAACAACGCACCCCGCATTTACCTCCCAATCTTGGGAACCGTGTTGGGAGGACTGGTGGGAGCAAGATAAAAAAGGCCTCTGGGGTCCCAAGATTTCAGAATCGACCCATGACATCCCATGGAAGGAGGAAAACTAGCTTTAGAGCCTTACAAACGATGGATTGAATACCATCGTTGGCAAGAACAATGCACCCCGCATTTACCTGCCAATCCCAATTTGAGCGAGATGTCCCAGTTACAACACGAATTGCAGTCCTTGATGGATTGCCAAGATTTGTCCGAAACAGAAAAATCGCAAAAGTACGGTCAACTCTTGTAACGACTGCAACTCTTTCACCAGAAAGCCTCAGTTCTTCCCACTCTGAAAGATTTTAAGACCTTGATGAAAAGTCCAGCACCATCACTACCACCACCACCACTACCAGTATCCAAGACAGAAAAAGGAGAAGAAGAAGAAGAGTTTCAAACACCTCCAGAAAAAGTACGCAAGTTACCAACATCACCTACCTCCAGAATTGGATGGATTAAAAAGATGATGACCACCCCTTCTTCACCAGAAGAGAAAAAGAAGGTGAAGACAGAAGTGAAACAAGACCCGATATCCCCTGTTCAGACATCCTCCTCCTTGACACCTATTGCTGGTCGCACACGCAAAGCATTGCAATCCAAGAAAATACCCCAAGAGAAAAAGAGTAGCATCCTCCAGGAGTGGGTGACTTATTAACACATACACACACACAAAATGGAAAAAGTGTTAGTCAGCATTTACTACGATCCCTCCCATCCTGCAGGTTACGTAGGAGTACAAAAATTGTATCGTGCTGCCAAAACGCGACTGAAAAGTCTCCGTTTACCCCAAGTGCAACGATGGTTACAAGAGGAAGCTACCTACACTTTACACAAGCCCATTCGACGCAAGTTTTCCAGAAGTCGCACCCGAGTGGAAGGCATCGATCATCAATGGCAAGCCGATTTAGCCGATGTCTCTCATTTGGCCAGCTACAATTGCGGCTACAAATATTTGTTTTGTGTCATCAACGTCTTTTCCAAATTTGCCTGGGTCGTGCCCTTGACTTCCAAATCGAGCAGCGAGTTAGTGCGAGCCCTGCAACGAGTGTTGAAACAAAGCGGTCGTCACCCTCCTCGATGGCAAACGGACAAAGGTACCGAATTTCTGAACCAAGCTTTCCAAAAAGAATTAAAGAAACGTGACATTCATTTTTTTACCACCGAGAATCCCGAAGCCAAAGCCAGCATCGTGGAACGTTTTCAACGCACTTTGAAAGAACGCATGTGGAAATATTTTACGCATCACCACACTCTGAAGTACATCGACATCTTACCGCACCTGGTGCAAGCGTACAACCAATCTTACCATCGAAGCATCGGACGTGCCCCGCAAGAAGTGACTCCCGACAACGAAGTGTTGGTGTTTGAGCGCCTGTTTGGTACGTCCCCGACGAGGGCTGTCCCCAAGAAAAGTGGAGAGTTGGCCGTAGGAGATTGGGTGCGCATTGGCAAAACCAAACGCACTTTCGACAAAGGTTACTTACCTAACTGGACGACCAAATTGTTTCGTGTCACTGGACGAGTGCATGGCCGTCATCCTGCCGTCTATAAATTGGAAGACATGAACGGAGAAGTGCTCAAAGGAACGTTTTATTTGCCCGAGTTACAACGTGTCACCAAAAAAGAAGACGACGTGTACGACATCGAAAGCATTCTCGAACGCAGAACCCGTAAAGTGGGCAAACGACGTGTCAAAGAAGTCAAAGTACGTTGGAAAGGATATCCACCCAGTTTTGATTCTTGGATCGACGCTTCGCAAGTCATCGACTATAAAAAGAAGTGACCATCATGCCCTTTCACACAGCAGACGCAGCTACGTCGACCACTCCTCCTTCCCCTAGTTCTTCTGTGCAAGATTTACAAAAACAACCCTTGTGGGTGTGGTGTGGAGAACGTGTGCCTAAAACGCAAATCGTCTTTTTCTGCCAAATCTCTGTGGTGTATTGTGTCATCGGGGCAGCCATCGCCAATTTGAGTTTGCAACAAGGAGACAAACAATTGTGGACCATTTTATTAAGCAGTTGCATCGGTTACCTGCTTCCCAATCCCTCCCTGAAATTCTCTTCCAACGGGAACAATGGGAACCTTGTGTCCAGTGCCAGTGTCAGTCACCACTCCAACAACAACAACAACCCTATTTTGGGCGGAGACACGCCTCTGACTTCCACTAACGCATCGGACAGCCACAGAACTCTGGAATTATGAGTCACACTAACCAATTTTACTTAACCTTACCCAGTGACAGTTCCATGGAGGTGTTTCCCAAGAACACGTTGTGCTGTTACACGGCCAAATTATCTCAGGCTATCCAATTAGATGACGAAGCCCATTGGGAAGTAGCTTTGGTAGAAATCATTCACCCGACCTAAATCCTCAATCTCCTTCCCAATCAAAATTATTTTTCAGTGGAAGTTCATGACGAACCATTGCAAAAGTACTTGAATACCCATGTCAGGAAGGTGGAAACACTTATCACGTTCACCGCGAATTTGTACATCCTCATTACTTGCCTGAGAATAAGTCGTATTTGGACACAGTCAACATTGCTATAAAAGGAGATCTGGGACAAAATATTCCATTCATCAAAGGAAAAGTCACGGTGAAACTCCATTTTCGAAAACGGTTCTCTCACGAGTTGTAAGTCATGTATCCAGTGTACCGAGGGGTTGCTCGACAGCGAGGACACGGTTTATTAGATATGTTAAAATCGGCCTTTCGTTCGGTGGCTCCGGTGTTGAAACTGATGGTGACACGCGGATTGCACGCCTTGAAAGATGCCGCACTGACACAAGTCAAAGAATTTCTCCAAAATGTCATCATCGACAAACAAAACCCCAAAGAAGCTTTCATGAGAGCAGGCAAAAATGTCTTGCTGCAAACGGGTAAAGACCTTTTGGGCCGAAAGAAACACCTATAAATGCCCTACACGATACCGAGTCAGGCATTCCTACTTCCCTGACGCCACAGCAAGGACAAGGCAGAAAGAAACGACGAAGAAAACACCCTTTCACCAGACTTCACACTTCTAAACCTAGAAAGACAAAGAAAAGAAGAACCGTTCGAGACTTAGACGTTTTCGATTATTGAGAAAGAGAAAAAATGATGCACCGAGAGTCTTGTGCTTGTTCCAAGTCGGAACTGGATCTGTTTGCCATGCTACCCAACATGATGACGATGCAAGAATCAGAATGGGTGGAATTTCATCCCGTCTCCTCTTTGACCGATTCATCTCCCATCGAGTTTGATATCAAAGGTCAGCCCGAAGATTACATCGATCTGAATAGCAGTTACCTGTACTTGAAAGTCAAAGTGATCAAAGCGGCGGACAACTCCAATCCAGCAGACACTGCTAGAGTAGCTCCTGTCAACAATTTCATGCATTCCTTGTTCAGCGAAGTGGACTTGTACTTGAATAACAAACTGGTCAGCAGCAGCATGGATACTTACTCTTATCGTGCCTACCTGGAAAATCTCTTGACGTACGGAAAAGAAACCAAGAATACTCATCTGGATGCTTGCGTGGTATGGAAACCTGACACAGCGTGTGATAACACGTTTAACGACACTGCCCTAACAGCAGATGACAGTCCTCACAATGTGGGATTTAATGACCGTCGTAATAAAATTCTGCAAGGACGTAGTTTAGAACTGATGGGTCGTTTGCATTTGGACATGTGGCTGCAAGAAAAGTATTTGCTGAACGGCGTGGATATCCGTCTGAGACTGAATCGTAGCACTGTTGCTTTCCATCTGATGGCTAATGCTAACGAATACAAAACTATCATCCAAGAAGCCAGGCTCTACGTGCGTCGTGTGGAAGTGTTACCTAAAATGGGAAACGACATCAGTCACACGTTGAGCAGAACGACCGCCAAGTATCCGATACGACGCGTGGAAGTGAAAACGTTCACCATTCCTGCTGGACAGCGATCCATGATCGAAGATCATCTGTTCCAAGGCCAGTTACCCAAGCGTTTGATTATTGATATCGTCAAGAATTCAGCCTTCAACGGAACCTACAACGAGAACCCTTTTCAGTTTCAACATTACAACGTAGCCAACATCGAAGTCAGTCGCGATGGCAAGACACTGTGTACACGACCCTTTGAGCCTAAGTTTGGTGACAGGAATTATTTGAGATCGTACTTGTCCATGTACGAAGCCACGGGACAGTTAGGGACCAACACCAGTCACGGGATTTCGTACGAAGATTATGCAGGAGGCTACGCTTTGTGGGCTTTTGATTTCACTCCAGACCAAGGCAGCGACGAGGGACATTTCCACCCTATAAAATCCGGCCAGATTCGTGTGGAACTTAAATTTGCGAATCTAATACCTGCAGATAACACACTGAACATCCTCCTCTATGCAGAATTTGACAATACGATAGAAATCAACAGTTTGAGAGAAGTCATTCTAGATTATTAGAAGCTATGGAAGACTGTTATCCCTCTTTACCTAGTGGAGAAACTTTGGACATGGAATGTGAGGAGACTGTGGAAAAAGAAGAATCCCAAGACAAAGACGAAGAAGTTATTATGATGAAGTCAAGATGGCCAGAACAAGAATCCCATTTAGTCTCCTGTTTTGCTACAGTCCTGGCAGAAAAAATGAAGGAATTAATCAAGGAAGAGTGTTATGGATGTCAAAATGATCATCCCAGTCAAATTCAACACGATAAATGCCTGATGCTGAGTCAAGAAGAAAAATTGGACGAGTATCTGGACGAAGCTTGGGGTCTCATCTCAAAAGAAGTCGTGTTGCATCAGTGGTATAAAGGCTTGCGTGAACATTCTTGTCCTCCATTAACGCCTCTGGAGATCAGTCGCATCGAAACTCTCGTGAACCAGGGTCCGAAATCAGAGCTAAACGCCTTTTACTTGTCAGACATTTTCCAAGAGAAAATCTTAGTCGAATTGATCACTTATCATCACCTGTGAAGAAGAAGAAAAAAACACACACAAATAAATGGATCCCTGGGAACGTTATTACCTTTTGAACCACAGTTCGTACACTACTTCTTGGAATCCTGTCGTCTGTGCTAAAGATGAACTCCCTCATCGCAAACCTCAAGACCATCAAGCTTATGTGATCAACACGGACGACAGTCATCTCCCAGGAACCCACTGGGTAGCCGTCTACTTTCCTCAAGAAGGATGTGTGGAATATTTGATTCGTATGGATTGCCCCCTTTGGAAGACGATATCATTGATTTTATGAGAGGAAATGCTCAGACCACCCGATTCAATAATGTGAAATTACAAGGCAAAGATTCCTTGGTGTGTGGACAATATTGTGTGCATTTTCTGCATCATCGCAGCCTGGGCTATTCTTTAAAACATTTAGTGACTCATTTTGATCCTCGTTCTTCTTCTAGAAACGATGTAAAAGTAGATCGATGGTTTTGTGACCATTATACTGGTCTTTTGTCTCAAGCTAGGAAACGTAGTGTCCATCAATGGCCTAATGACTTCCAACAGTGGAAATCACAATTTCATTCACAACGTTGTCAGCCCTGTCCAAAATAATGTGTTAGTTGAAAAAAAATGTTTGTGTTTTGAAATCTTTGATGTTATATTGTTTGATTATTGTTAAAAATATTATAGTTGTTTGTTAGTGTTAAGTGATTTTGAATAAAAAATGTTGTTTTGAAGAAAAATGCCTTTGTCTTTTCTTTTGCTATAGGAATCTTGATTCATGCTCTTTGACTTCTTACTATCCCTCTCATAACACTCATTGAACGTTCCGGCTCGAAAACCGTGTAGGGATGTTTTCCTTCACGTCCGCGCTCTGACTTTAAAACCGGGGGTAGCCTCCAGTCTAACCATCCATTGTCGACTCATCCTCCTACGAAGATGTGCTCCAGACTAGCTAAGCTAAACGAAGCCTACGTGAATTTTCATAGGGTCAGACACAGTCTGATACCGAAGCCAGAAGAGATAGAGAATGTGAGAATGTTAAAAGTCACTGAAGACCTGATAGAAGAGCTCTTCAGAGAAGAAATTAACAGGGAGAACGAAGAATGGACAGAGAAGAACAGACTTCAGAAACAGCAGAGAGAGCAGCAACAGCAGCAACAGCAGCAGCAACCTGAACCTGACAGAGGGTTTGTCGACTGTCGTATCGATATCATAGAGTTCTTCTTCTCTTTCCGAAGAAGCAGACCTTATCCTGGGAGAAAGCCTATCGTCAAAGGAGGCCGCAATCTTAGAACCTAAAAAAGATGGACATAGCAAACAAAAAAAAACAGCCCTTTTCAGGGCTACCCCAACCTCTAGAAAAGAAATAACAATCGATTGCCTATAATAAGTTAAAACATAGAAGTGCGTGTATAAGCACATGAATTATTTTTCTTGCTTAGAAAGTGTGTGTAATTGTAAGCGCTCAGGTACGTTTGTGTGGATAGTAGATTATGATAATGTTTTTTGTTGTTTGAAGCGTGGGAATAGTAGATTTGGGTTTGATTTGACTGCTTTACGTATATGGATAGTATATCATTTTTTAAAATGAAATTTTTTTAGAATAGTGATGGGTAGTATAAAAAAGTGAGTATTTCTTTTAGGTCCGCGCGTTGTTTGGTCATGATCTAGGTAATATAAGTTTTGTCTTAGGGGGACGTTTTCCTTCACATCCGCGCTTTTCGTATAAATAAAAAACTAATCGTCAGTTGGGCTACCCATCGTTGACCTGTTAACAGCAAGACAATGAATACAAGGATTATAAAACTTCTAGAACTCCAGATGCACCTGGAATATGCCAGGCGTATAATGAATGAGCTGGCTGCAGAGGCCATAGGCGAAGATCGAAGGATAAAGACGGAAGAGGAGCAGAGAAGACAGAGGGAAGAGGAGGAAAAGAAAATAGGAGAGAGGATGACTTACAATATACCAGAGACAGAGGATTGGGGTGCTGAAGCCAATCATCCTCCCTCTGCGCTCCCAGTCAAAAGAGTGAAAGGAGATTGGAGTAGAAGATGTGTGTGTGGTGCCAGGCCTGGAGGGTGCCATCATTAACCAGGTGCCCTGGAATTCTTAAAAAATAAGCCCTTTTCAGGGCTACCCAAACCTTTAGAAAAGAAATAGTACTCCATTTGCCAATGTGTGTATGTAGAGTAGTATGAATATAAACACTGACTCTTTTTTCCTAGTGTGAGTGTATGTGTTTGTGTCTGTAAGCGCTCACGTAGGTGTGTGTGGATAGTAGATTATTGGGTTTTGTAAGTGATCAAGTAAGTTTGTGGGGATAGTAGATTTGGGTTTGATTTGACTGCTTTAAGTATGTGATAGTAGATTTGGGGTTTGTTTATTGCTGCTTCACGTATGTGGATATTAGATAATATGAAATGAGAAAGGTAGGGGATGTTTTCCTTCACGTCCGCGCTTTTCGTATAAGAACCCACAAGGTTCGTCGTTCGCACCATTCTACAAAGAATTAAAAAGAAGATGGCTTCGAGCCACCTTGACAAAATGAAAAAATTGCAAGACGTTTTGGATAATTTAGGAATGATGGAGCAGATGTTAGTAAGACTGGACTAGGATCGCTGTTCTTATAGTCCACATAGAATAAAGATGGAGATCAACAATTTAAGAAAACTAAAGGAAATCATCAGTGATCTGTTGAAAGAAATAACGGAGGAGAAGGAGGATGAAGAGGAAAGGATAAGGATGAGAGCATGGAACGAAAAAATTGAAAAGGATGAAGAAAATGAGAAGAGGAAGAAAGAAGAGGAGGAGAAGCAGAAAGAGGAGAAAAAGAAGAAAAAGGAGGAAGAAAAGAAAGAAAAGAACAGAAAAAGTGTAGGACAGAAAATAAGAAGCTGGTGGAGGAATAGAAGAAATTAGAAGAAGAAGAAAACCAAAGGCCCTTTTCAGGGCCACTCATAGGTCTCGAAAAAACCTTGACTTTCATTGCCTACCCCATTTTTTTTAATTTTAAAAAAAAAATAGAGACCCTCCATGTTTCAATTTTCCCCCTGTTCCATTTCCATAGACCCATCAGGTCGGGACCGTATTAAAATAGGGTCCCGACCCTGTTCCATTTCCCTTTGACGCTAAACAGTCCCAAGATTTTTTTCCCATGTTAAATTCCCTTGAGGCTAAACAGTCCCAAGATTTTTTTTCCCATGTTAAATTCCCTTGAGGCTAAACAGTCCCAGGGTTTTTTGTCCATGTTAAATTTAAATTGAGGCTAAACAGTCCCAGGGTGGTTTGTAATGCTAATTCCCCTTGAGGCTGAATCGTCCCTATTCACTACTAACGTACGCGAACGCATACATACACACACTCTACTATCCACACAAACGTACATTAACGCATACGAATACAAACAAACACACGCACCACAGAGGGAAGAAGAAAAAACAAACCAAAAATATGATATTCACAGATGGAAGAGGACCCCAATATACTAGCCACACAAACGTTCGGGAACGCATACGAACCCCAAATATACTATCCACACACAGCAAGAGGATAAAACAAACCTCATTACCTACTATCCACACAAACGTGTGCGAACGCAAACAAATACACACTCTAATATCCATACAAACGTACGCGAACGCATACAAACACAGACACACACTCACACACAGACACATCAGTAAAGGGGTTGGTGTTTATAAACACACTACTCAACATTCACACCAATTCGCAATTTGAATAATCTATTTTCTAGAGATTTGGTTAGCCCTGAGAAGGGCTGTAGTTTTTTTTTAGCTTAGACACACCCACTTAATGCTGACATCTTCCAGGCCTGACCCAACACACGCAACATCTACCCATGCCCGGCTCACTATTTACATTTGTTCTTGATACCACAAAGGCGGGTTGAGTTGCCTCATCATCCCAGTCTTCACTTTGCGGGATAGTGAAGACTTCCCTCTTTCTTCTATTTTGTAGTCGGGGATGATGAGGTCTCCTTATATCTGGTAGGTACTGCTGGATGTAGCTGACGTTGATGTATTTGTGGTGCTGGTTGTCGTGCTGGTTAAAGTGGTGGAAGCGTCCTCACCTCAGGCTTGATCTCACACGGAGGTCTCAGTATGAGGTGAGGCAGGATCGTTCTTTTGTTTTCGTTCTCCTCTTCTTTCTTTCTCTTCTCTCCTTCTCCTCTATTCTAGCACTTTCTGCTAAGGACTTCATAGACAGTTCATCTAGTATGTGCCTGGCATGCTCCAGGTGCATCTAAAGTTCCAAGAGTCGGCTCTTCTACTCATTTTCAAGTTGATGAATCAACGATAGGTAGTAAGACTGACTAGCGCTTATACTTAATAATAGCAAACACGGAAGTGAAGGAAAACATCCCCATACAAAAATTTGCAAGACTCATATCATTACAAAACAACTGTCGAAATCGCGTAGCTAAAAGAGACACATACTTATTACAGACAACCACAAACTACAAATAAAAACAATGACTTTTTGACAAGACAGAAAAAGAAAGCATCATGACAATATTGTATCGTCTAATATTACGTTCCCGTCTTGCGGCAGGTGTCCCACAGGATAGGGTCTGTTTCTTCTGAAAGAGAAGGAGAACATTTTCGTGTCTACAAGGCAGTCGACAAATCCTCTCTCTGGTTCCTGCTGAGGCTGTCTATGCTTCTGAAGTCTCTACTTCTCCGTCATTCTTATTTCTCCTTCATGATTTCCTCTCTGAAGAACTCTTCTATTAGACCTACGCTCACTTTCAACATTCTGACATTCTGTATATCTTTAGAGATTGGTATCAGGCTTTGCCTGACACGATATAAATTCACGTAAGCTTCGTTCAGCTTGGCTAGTCTTGAATACATCTTCATAGGAGGATGAGTCAACAATGGATGGCCAGACTGGTTGGTCTGTCGTTTTAATTAAAGTGGTATTCCCCCATACGGACATGCATGATTGCTTAATGCCACAAATGGGGCTCAGTGATTTTTTCGAGAGGGATGGTATGGAGCCACGTCCCTGGGCGTATTAAAGCACTTAAAAACATGCTATTTGATTTGTCCGATTTTCGAGGCATTGATATCTCACGGGACTTGTGGTGAGACGCACTCACTTATATAATACATGTAAGGCAGTGGCAAGGATATGTCGGACTGATCGGGAGGAATGCACCTTAGATCCGGGACAGCAGTTTATTTTTGTTGCCCATTTGCCGAATGTTAAATGATGTCGTCTTGTCGCATTTATAATATGGAAAATTTATAATATGGAAAATCATTATCGGTGCTGTTTGCAGGATACAGGTGATATAATGGAACTTCCTAGTCCTTTTCTAGAAGAATTTATTTAGTCAGTTAATATTTAGGGGATCATACTCTAGTTATAAATGTTTCCGCCTTGTGATGCGGGCCTGATGGTTGGGTTTTAGCAACCTTATAATTCTAAATTTTGAAGCCATACTTCTTAATTATATAATATTAGGTGCCACATTGTGCAGCTGGTTCTGATGGTTTTGGACTTTTAGCCACCTTATAGATATAATTTTAGGCTCTTACATTAAATTTAACAAGTTATTGGTCAAGTCGTTGCCGCATTGTTCAACGGGTCCTGATGGCTGGGATTTAAGCCACCTTATAATAGCTAAGTTTATCGGCCAGCTTTGATTCTTATATTTAAATGATCCACCATGCCATAAATTGTAAGAGAGAGTAGGCAGAGATCATTGGTATTCGTGTTGAGGGAGATTTGGCTACCAACCACCTAATGGATTGCTTAGCGGGTCATATTTCAGGCCTACCCAGTGTACTGTAGTGGGTGATAGGTCCAGCATCAGCCCGCGCTTGGCGGTACATACACCTACTTGGGTGGTAAACCGTATACTAATTCCACACCCAGTCATACCAAGAGGGGCGTCCAGTCGAATCATGACTAGCTGTTTTTTGTAAATGAGGGGTTTAGAAATTGACCTACTTTTATATCTGTAGCTCCATTGCATTGCTTAACGATTCACACTCCCGATCCACCCATGGTGCCGTAGTGGGTGATGGGTGCAGGTGCAGCATCAGCCCGCGCTTCGCGGTACACCCCTCTATTTGGGCTGTAAACCGTATACTACCCATGCACCCACTTCTCCAGTTTTAAATACGTGCCGGAGATCTTCATCATCAATGCAACTGGGACATTTTTCTCCATTTTCTCTATTATCCAGAACATATGTCCTCATACTACCTGCGAGTAAGGTTTTTCCTGTTTTGATTCGGTTTATTATCTGTTGATGTTGTTTGTTGACGGTACTTTGGTCTTGCGACCCACTGTTTTAGGAATCGAGTACAGCGTGCGCCACTGGGACATGTGTCCCATTCGGTTTGCCATTTAGACGCGATGTTTTTGGATCTCATGCTGTATATTTCTGGGAAGCTGTACTAGATTTGGGCCGGTTTTGATCCGTTGAGTTCGTTCTTTGCTGCTAAGTCGGCCCTTTCATGGCCTGAGATGTTGATATGGGATGGGACGCACTTGAATTATACAATTTGATCTTGATTTCTCATGTTGGTAAGCAGCAAGCTTGGTTCTTTTAAGAGGGTTTCTCGCCTCTTTGAGTTGTCAGTTTCCATGGTTCTTAGTACACTAAGTGAATTGTGGATTATTAGTGTTTTCCAGAAATTTTGTTGGTTTGCTGTTTTCAAAGCTTCAAATATGGCCTAAATGTATGTGTATATATTGAACAATTATATAGTCAGGATGTTTGATCTTTGCTTGTCCATGGTGTAGGGTCTGTGTATCGGGTGGGCTCTGCATGAAGAAAGTCAATTTGTAATTCTTTACATAGTGAATGGGTCAATTTTCCGGATGGTGGATACGGGACGAGTCTCTGGCTAAATGGAATATTGCATTTGTTGATGATGTCCCTTGTGGGATGGCTGAGGATGTGTATGGAGATTCTGGCTGCATATCTTAGTGTTAATTCTTCTCTTTTCGATGTTAACGATGTTTCGCCTGTAACGATCTGAAGTTCTTCTTTGGAAGTATTTTTAAGTGTACTTGTACATATACGCAACGCTTTGGCTTGGATTATGTCGAGGCGTTTGAGGAGTGAGGGTTTGGCTTAATCCAGCTTGGACCTAATTAAGGCCCTGTAGAGCGTTACGAGTGTGTCTTGGTCTGCACCCCACTTTAGACCTTTGATGTCTTCAGGAGGTTTAGGTCTCCATTACATTTACGTATTAGCCAAGTGATGAGGTGTTTCCGTGAGAGATGCTGGTCGTAATACATACCTTAACATTTTGATATATTTTTTAAAATTTGATGGCTTCGCCTTGTGTGTACAGGGTCAGGGGTTCTATAGTGTACCATTTATGGGGAGAAAATATAATTCCAGTTGTTTTTTCTTTACATAGTTTGAAGCCCCAATTCTCGGCCCATTTGCCAATTTTAGTTAAATTGGCTTGCAGTTCAGTAATTTGCTGTTGGCTGCGTGGGTTACCTGCTTTCCATATGCCACTGTCGTCAGCAAATTGCGAAAGATCGATTTCACTGAGGTCTACAGAGCGTTCTAGGTCATTGATCATGATATTAAACAGGGTTTGGCTTAATACACTTCCTTGGGGGTGGCCTTTTATAATACGTATTCTTCTGAATATTAGCCACATATTCTAGTTTTCATATGTCTATCTTTTAAAAAGTTTGTGATCCATTTATGCATGTGGCCGTTGATTCCAAGGTGGTTAAATTTTGCGATTAGACCATCAGTCCAAACTAGGTCAAATGCGACTCAATCCTTATTAGTTGGTCCAAAGGTAGATATTTTTTTCGAGGAAGCCACTTCGGCTATTTTAGAGAAGATTGTTACTTTCTAGGTGATGTTTAAGCCTGTTGTTTATCATTGTCATATAGTGTAGGTGAGGGGTATTGATCTGTAAGATGATACTTTTTTGGGGTCTTTACCAGCTTTAGAGATTAGAATAACAATAGCCTGTTTCCATTGTTTGGTATTCGTCCGGTCTGCCATGATCGATTAATCACGTGTAGCAGGATTTCTTCAATATTGGGTGGAACGTTTTTGCAGATTACAGTTTGTCTTCTCCTGGAGTGATGTATTTCTTATTTCTGAGGGAAGATTTCCATTCGTCTAAGGTAAAAAGGTCGTTACGTGAGGAAATTCTGAAGTCTAGGTCATTAAAAAGCTGGGGATATTTGCTTTCTACTGTTGCTTTATGTGCTTGGAATTGAGCAGAATGGTTATCATTTTTGCTCATTCCGGTGAAATATTTTGCTATTTGTTCAGCTTTTTCTTTGTTGGGATACTGTTACTACTGTTGCTTCTCGTTGCTTTTATTTGTTACAGACCTGTTTGGAATTTCATTGCTTGATCTCAAGGGTAGAGCAGTATTTTTGCCAAGATATTTCCTTTGCTCTTTTCATAATACTTTTCGCTTGTTTTTCGTTGGTTTTGTATTCAATGTAGTCTATTGATTGCCCTGTATGACAAAATTTATGGAGGGCTCTCTTTTTCTCCTTGATTATGTTTTTGCAGTCGTCGTTCCACCATGGAATGGGTTGTTTTGTATTTGATCTGTTCTTTGTTCCAGTAATAGGGATGCTTTGTGTGGCGGCTGCATTTATCGCTTCAAGGATATTTTTGTTATATCTGTCAATGTCGTCCTCTTTTTCAATTGGATATAGGTATGCTGGTAAGTAGGGTACTGAATGTATGCCAATCAGCTTTGTCAAATCTCCTTTTGGGTACTTTTGCGGAGGTGGCGACTGGGTTTGTACGGTTTATAGTAATAAGTATAGGAAAGTGGTCGCTACCTAATGTGGATTCTCTATCTACATCCCAATTGGTCATATATGCTAATTTGGGTGTGCAAATTGTTAGATCAACTGTTGATAGAAAACCATCCTCTGGGGGGATTCTGGTTTGGGTACCGTCATTTAGCATGACTATGTTGTTGTTAAGGAACCATTCTTCTATCAATAAGCCTCTCTTTTTTGATGATTTCCACCCCATCTTTTGCTATGTGCGTTGAAAAAGCCACAAATCATTTGCTCACCCGTTGAGCAGGTTAATTGGGCATAGTTAAGAGGGGAAACAGCATATGGCTTACCAGGGTCATATATATTAAATATTTCAAAATGAAACTGTGGATGAGTATCGATTGATACTCAAGGGTTACGGGATTGTCAGAGTCCATTGTGAATTTGGAGTACTGTTCAAATGTTGTATTTGGAAGCAAGTCACTGACAAAGATGGCTACACCCCCCCCCCCCTTTTTTTTTCTTCTTTATTATCTATCATGATAAATTTAATGGTGGAAAAACAGGGGATTTTTGGTATATATTTTGAATTTTGGTGCATTAGGGTTCCTTAAATACAAATTACATCTGATTTGTGTTTGGAGTTTTGAAGTTTGATCATTAATTTAGGTTTGTTAATATTTAATCCCCGGCTATTCCATTGCCAAATTACTAATTTGTTTTTCATGGTTTTATCCATTTACATATTTATATAACAACGTATTTTTATAGATTCTAATGGTCATATTAGTGTGTGGCGTCAAGGTGTTTCTCTAGTAAGTCTGACAGTAATTTGAAGTATTGAATACAGGGTATATTTAAGAGAGGGTTGTGTCTCCCTCCATGAGGTCTTTTAGATAGTATCTAATACATGTAATGGTATGTGAAAAGACCTCGGGGGAGGGCATCCTTATGTTATCTACATTGGTTTGCATTTATCACTTGCAATGTTCGTCATTCGGTTCCTGGGTTTGTCTGCAGTATTGCATTTTGCTTGAGTGCTTACCTCCTGAATGAAGGTTGCTAGGTCAATGTTAGTTGATTTGATGGTATTGGTATTAGCATTGCTTTTGTTTTTTAATGGGTCCTTTACCTGTTTTCTGTTATGGTCTGATGGCAAGGGGAAAGGTCCCTTTGTCAGCTGTTTTAGGGGATTTGGGTGGGGGTTGGTAGAGGCGGGGTTTGGTTGCGGATAGCTGTGCGTTGTAACGTTGGCTCCGTTTTCTGCGAGGTATTTTGCCGGTGTGCTAAAGCTTTCGCTTTTGGGTATGATAGTTTCTGTTCAGTCATGAGTAGGATTATTTCTTTTTCTTCCCTGGAGTATGAGCAGTTATTAGAGATAATGTGATGGGGTCCGTTGCAATTTGTACATTTCTTTCCTGTGAATATGCATTTGCTACTGTGGCTACCGCCACATGTATTACAACGGTTCCTAGTCTTATACTTGTTAGAGTTATGTCCCCATGCTTTCACTTACTGTAAAATTCAGGCTTATTTATATACTCTAGGAGGGGGTAGGAGTAACTATTGAAGTAGACAAGTAGTGGTGGAGGGTGTTGAATTCCAATAGTATTTTTGTGGTTACAAGTCCTGGACTATTTCTTAACCTGAAAGCCATGGAGATTTCAGCTCCTTGGGTTATTAACTCTCGGGCGAGGTCATTATTGCTTAGCCAGTTGTACTTCGCATACAATATTATCACCTTTATGTATGCTACAGTTGAATTCGATACATTTGTTTGGATTGGTCTGATCTTTGTTATTGAGATTGCATCCGTTTTCTGCTCCTTTTCTCTATTCGTGGTCGTGTTCTGCTGGATTTTGCTCGAATGGATTGTTGTGAGCGCATTATGTCTTGTTACTTTTACTTGGATTGGTCCATTTATATGGAATTCCAAGCATTTTGCCACCTGTCTGAGGGCACTGCATCTGACTATTATATAATTAGTTCTTGGTCTGATAATTTTAAAGGCTCCTGAATAAGTTTTCATCAGGACCGATGCTATGCTTTTGGTGCTGATGTTGATGGTTTCATAGTTTCCGCAGGTGATAAATATCGTGTGTTCTTTACTGTGGTATTGAGTTTTGTTCTGTGGTTGTCCACTTGTAGTTTGGTCGTCCTTTTCCGTCATTTGTTTGGTTCCTTCTTTGGTAGACCTTGCTGCTTGTGGTTAGGGGGTGGGGCGTTCTTGTGTGGATTACTGCGATTTTTGGTTCGAAATTTTTTAGTTGTCTGTTTTGGTCTTCTTTCCTTTGGTATTCCATTCATTGGCGCTTTGCCATTTCTTTGGTATGGCTTTTCTTCTGTTTATTTAATCTTCTTCTTATGAGGTGATATCATATGCATAAGGATGCTCTTTGCTCTTATTATGTTCCTGATAGTTCTAGTATGTCTTCTATACATATTTCCTTTAAGGGGCCTGGTATTTGGTTAGAGTGGATTACTTTTGCCTTGGAGTTGGTCTTGCACCTTGTCTTGGAGTTGTTTGTCAGTCAGTCCTGGTTTTTGCCTTGTGGTAATAGTGGTATCTGAGATATTTGATTTGGTTCGGTATTCTTACCCTGGTTATTCGAGGTAGTGGAAGGGTTTGAGGCGTCTGTCACATAGCGTACCTGTTTACTTTTGCAGATTGGAGGGTGGCGGATTGTTGGTGAGGGCGTAATGGAGATAAGCATTGGGGAGGGTAATTCATTGGTGATGGAATAGAAGGTGATGGACGGGTGTGAGTTGGACGTTGGATAAGTGGTGAGAGTGGGTGTTTCAGTTGAGTGAGAAAGTCGTGATGGTGTGGATTGGGTTCCTAGTAAGTCTGGGAGTGTTTTATTCTTTCCCATTTTATTTAGCGATCCAACATATATGGTAAAAGGGGTGGATATTTCTGGGGTAGCCCCTTCTTTGGTTGCCATTGAATTATGATTGAAAGCAAGTTTGATGGGGGTTTTCCTGTTTGGAGACAATTTTAGCATTTCCAGGCTGCTTAGGGTAGAAAAGGTTGTTTGGGGTCTGATATTTGCTTGTGCGCCCCGATTAGTCATTCCTGGGCTGCATTGTATGGGTGAGGACATTTAAAAAGTTTTAATTGCTGATTAGTTGATCGAGGATAAAATAATGTTAGTTAGTGGGCAAAAGGAGAATTATGAAAAAGAAAGTATTATATTCCAAACAGCACAAATAGATAGGTACCCGAAGGTTTAATACCAAATGTCTCAAATTTACCTTTTGATTCCCTCCCTGAGCAGATTTGAAAAATGGCGGCGTTAACGCATTTTGGATTTTCGTGTGTAAGCAGCTAGACCTCTTCTATTGATCGAAACTGCTTGGCGGGCTGGTAGGCGGGCTGCTGGTTTACGTCTGCAGGTCGATCTGCTTGGCAGACTGCTGGGCCACATCTGTAGGTCAAGCTGCTGGGCGGGCTGCAATTACAGATATTGTTGGTGTTGTTGATTGATGGTTGATTCGGCGGTTAATGTAGCTTAATGAACCAAACACTTCCAGCAAAAACTTTTGACTTGTGGATCCGACACTTTTTACGAGTGACAAGACCCAATACGTCTGCTCTGTTCGGCGTCCAGTCTTGCACTGGAAAGACTGATTGAGTTACATTTACGTCTATTTCGCCCGTTAGGGCATGTTCGACGATTTGTGCCAGCAAAGCTGTCTTTAATAAGAAAGTATTATATTGATCCTAGTGAAAGGAATTAGTGCCTCATCTGCCAGGCATTTGATCATGTTAGTTAGTACTTTTACCCATGTGGAGGTCGCTTCTAAGTGTCTTTATTTTATTTAGTATATTCTCCGGGAGCGAAAGTAATGAGCATAGTAAGTAATTTCTCACCACTGACATTCCTGGTAACGGTCAAGAATGGTAATAAATTCTTCTGATGTAAACGGTCTAAAGCAGAATAATCGGATGAATACAGATTTGATCCAGAAAAAAATGAAAGAGTTTGTTGACTTATGTCAATTTTTACTTGTGAATTTCTCGACACAAACGTTTGTCAGTCAACAATTGAGATTTTGCTCTGGCAAGTCCTTTACAAACTTCCTTGTAGATATTCTCTTGCAACTTGTTTGGTAATCCTTGAATATTATTTTTAAATAGGGTTTAAATACTTGTCTAGGTTATTGTCCAACGTTTGACTCTTTGCCAGTCTGGTTTCTTAAACGACATGTTATGCCACGTCAATGACCATTTCCTGAAGCCACACTGCCTCTCAGGCACGAGCCCTTGATCGACTTGATAAACACGGCGATTCAACAGAAAGCTGACAAGGAATTTTCGACTATTTTCAGAAAGGAGATTAATGATGGTTGTCGCAGAGATATTTGTTGCATGTGCGCTTGTACGAGAAGACGATGTTGAAGTCATCAACGAAAATAGCCTTGCCTGTCTCTGGTGCTTCTGTAATACGATATTCCAGGTCTTCATAAAATTTGTACTTGATCACTTCTTGATCGGTCTAGCGAGGGTTCATAAGCAATGATCAAAGTTGTATGTATTTTTCCAAACAGTGTGTGTCTTATTTGTATTAATCTGCCATTCACGCCTTTGGCGATATCTGCAAGCATGCTAACAGAGTCAGATATCATGGCAAACTCAGCACAAGCTTTACTTCGGCCACTCCAGAAGATGTAGATGGCTCCTGTATAGGTTTGGTAAGGTTCATCAGCTTTGCGAGCTTCACGCAGAACTGATACCTGAATGTCGAATCTGACAAACTTTGTACTAACTAGAATGTTTTTTTCTCTCTGATATAGCCGCTGGTGATTTTTTTTCACGATAGGATCTCGACCTTTAAGGATCCCCTACACCTTAACCGCGGTATGTTGAAGCATGTTTAAGATGAAACAGGCAATCTTTCTGGCACCTTTTCGAGCCCTTTCCTCGTGATACAAGGTAAGCGGTGTAATCTTGTATACAGCTGCTCAGTCATCCAGTGGGCTCTCGACCTCCACTTCTGATTCGGTCCAGTGAAAAGTGATCCTCAGCAGTAAACCATCTGTGTGCAGGTCTGCTGCTGTAGCTCGCAATATCTCCACACCTGCTGCTCTGGCGCTTACTCATCGAAACTTCAATGATTGTGGTGTGGGAATGGGCGTAATGGCTCGTGCCTAAGTTTGATTTAAGTGTGGTGATGTTGCTCCGAATCTCCTTCATTCTTACGTCCTGGCCTGTCTGAATCCAGTAGAAAGACAATGTCGAGACGTCTGGATACAAATTAGGATGCAGAGGATGGCTAACGGTTCCTACTGCACCGGAGCTGATGCTCTGCAATGTCCACACATCTCTTTTCATCTTCTTTCACAGTCTGGAATAAAGATATCTGCTCCTCCACCTGATCCACTAGAAAAGCCTTTCCAGAGAGAGAGAGAGAGAGAGAGAGAGAGAGAGAGAGTCAGCCGAAGCTGAACATACTGGACCAATGGTCAAGCATATTATATCATTCTCAACTCTTACAACATCTATATTATAGTAGTGGCAACGTCAGATGTATGCCAGGTTTCTTGAGATTTGCCTTTTATTCATCGCAATTTGAATCACAATGGGCAAACATTATGTAATATTTGTAAACTAATAGTGATAAAGGCTATTCCATACTTAAAAATACTTTGGTCACAATACAATATTGGTCAAAAGCAGTCTAATTTCTCAATTTTTCTCTGCTAACGCGGATTTTACTATGAGCACCTGACCAGTGTCCGATACGCATGATTATATTTTCTGGAGTATATTTAACGTTTTATACGTATGATAAATAAGTAATACGAAGCACAAGCTTTCGTGAGATTTCATATGGTGGAGGAGGAGGAGCTTTAATCTTACAGTTAGTGTGTAACATTATACAGGAATGTTGCATTGAAAAGTACCAAATTAAAATATCTTACTAGAAAGAAGCTATTTAATATGGAAATGACATTTCTGATTATTCAAATTTAAAACAGTCAAACCAATGCCTGTTTGGTCACATACAAGTCCAAACAGGTCCAATAGCCTCAACTAGATTTGACGATACATGCAGAAATATTGCATCGAATTCTAAATATATATAATAAAAAAACATTTCTTCACCTGGTATACGCAATTGTGTACTTTTAAAAATTACGTATATAAAGTCAATTCGTGTAAACTTTTTCAACATTTCTGATATTTAAGAGTACCAATAACAATTATTAAGTAGCATGGTTCATACTAAAGACATATCAGATTATGCAACAATGCTGCCCTGCGACAATCAACGTATCAGCCATAATTAACAACATGAAATAAATGTATTTTATGTTACATTTAATTCGAACAGCAGTATCATATATTTAAAACAATTGCATATAATATATAGGTACCACTGTATTTTGTATTTTACTACATGTTACCGATATCTATTTTAAACCATAACTTGAAATATCTTAAAGGGAAAAAGCTCAAAAAAGTAATAAATACCTTGTTCATTAGCATTTGGAATAGAAATATTCCCCAAAGGAATAGCTACCTTGTTCATTAGCATTTGGAACAGAAATATTCCTCAAAGGAATAACTACCTTGTTCATTAGCATTTGGAACAGAACTATTCCACAAAGGAACTTTATGAAACTTGTCCTTCAGACATTTGGAGGATTCGATATGGAGTCAGTGCTTCGAATGCTCTGTTGTTAGTTAGGGGAATTGGGATAAAAAGTGAACATGCAGCTTTTTGTTGGTTTATTGATTATATGTTTCAGACGGACCCCTCTATCGAGGAGTCTTAGTTTTGCTAATAGCTTCTTTTGGTATCCTCTTCTTCTGGTCCGTTCACTCTCTTTGCCCTTTTCCCCTGTTTCAGAGACAGCCAGATTAGAGCTTCTGTGTGTGGTCCGAATGCACTTGCCGTAAGGACACTTTTTATACGTGCAGGAGGTGTCAGTTTGCCTGGAGTAGATATCGGTACGAATCACTTGGCAAATTCGCAAATATTTTGAAAATTGTCGCCCGTTTTCTTCCATTTTGAATTTACGTCATTGGAGATTCAATAAAGTGCCTTGCTTAGGAGACTTTGCTTGAGTCATCCCATGAAAATATCAGCATACGCAAGGCCCTCTTAGTTCCCATTGCAGTTCCATTCGTTTGCAGGAGGAGTTGCTTATTGAATCCAAAATCGTTAAACTTAAGAACATATGTTGAAGTTTGACCAAACAGTACACAAGAGACTAAGGATAAGGTCGTCTGTCCCGAGTTTCCTTGCAGACTATGCTATTTTCCTCATGTTGAATGTTGGTGTATAAGGAACAGAAATCCATAATTACGAGGAGAGTGTGATCTGGATTGTTTGTTTCCTGTGTTTTGTTGAGACAATATGTGGTATCATGAATATAACAAGGCTGTTTTTCCACTAAATGCAGAAATTGATAATAAACAAATTCAGAAGTGTGATAGGTTGGATGGTTTTTTCCTGAAATGATTGGCCTCTCTGAATTCCCTTCTTTTCGCATTTTAGGGAATAAATAGTAAAGGATCAACTGGCAGAGTTAAGTCAATGTTTTGTCACCGGTGTAAATGCATGTCTCTCGATGTCAGAAACACGATTTCACCATTTTTAAATGTTGGGTCATTTCTGAGTTTGGCATAAAATCTCCCGTCTGACTGTTGTCTGTTCGCCTCAGAGATGTAGTCGGAAGTATTCATGACAGCAATGCAGAATCCCTTATCTGCTGGCATTATTGATCGGAATTCCCATAGAGTTGAAACATTACCAAGGGGTGGAAGATACGAGCTCTTTGAGTGGAATCAATGAGGCTAATCGATATTCTCCGTGCAAAACTCATGAAGTATTATTTTATTTATCATTCCTTCCATGTTCGAGATTTTGTTCTTGTATTGCACGATCTCTAGAAAAATTGTTGTGATGTTTATCCGAATGTTCGGTATTGAGTTTTCGAATGTAGTCATGAGATATGTGTGATCAGAGTGTCTTCATAGATGTTCAATTCTAATTTAAATATCTGACTCCGATTCTCTGATTTAGGGTAGACATTTAGTTTTCAGGATCTCCAAAAGCCTCTGGTATATTTTGCCAGCCGATGCGGATAAAAGCCAAACATGAGTTTTAAAATCAAATGGGACAGTTTTGTTTTCCAAATAGGTTGTGATGATTCGCCTGATTTCAGTTTTGCTAAGTGATCTCAGATTGGAAAAAGATGCTGAGAAACCATTCTGAAGAAGATGCATACGACTCATGAAAATAAAACAATTGTACAAACGGTCATCAAAATACGAATGAGAAAACAGACATTGAACTCAACATAAAACAAGGGAGGTCGGATTATCGCAAGAATTATCTTCTTTCAATGACCATGCAGGTTTTGACATAAAAGTAGATTTATGAAAAGAAAGCAGTACGTCTAACGATCTAACATTTAAACGTGTGTGTGTGTGTGTTTGTGTGTGTAATTAAGTGTGTGTCTGTGTGTTACATATGTGGTATATATTAGAATTAAGCTTATTAAATTTGTTACGTGTGCAAGATGAAATGCACTCTACAGCATTTCTCCAAAGATTGATTTATATGATCTTGATGAATATTGGATTGTGTATAAACTTTTGCATACGAGACAGAACAAAATGAAGGAAATATTCACGTTCCTGAAGACTATTGTAAAATTACAATTCCCAAAGGGGCTTTAGAAGAGTTCCACAAAGTTGTGCTGCTGCCTTACTGTTCTTTTGGTAGCCTTGGCAAGTAGAGAGAGAGAGAGACAGAGAGAGAGACAGAGAGAGAGACAGAGAGAGAGAAAAATATTTACCAATATGTTGTGAATGAGGTTCATCGTATTCACTTTCCTTAGCATTGACACTTTGGACAGTGTAGTCAGTAGTTAGGCTTGGTGTAGAGCTAATATTTATGTAATGAAGATGAAATCAATCTGTATGAGTTTTCGGATTTATTAAGCTTTGTTTATTTTAAAAAATTATACTTTTCATTTAAAGATAGTTTTAATTTTTGTTCCCATGTTTAATCAATCACACCAAAACAATCAAACCTATCGACGTCCTTTATTACAAAGTCATAATGCATTTGGATGTTGCAGTTATTGATACATTACATGATGTCAAAAGCCTACTCTAATATAGGTGTTGTGATGCAGGCATCATTCTTGAAAACTAATTATGCATGGTCTAGTGCGCATCCAGCATATACGATGCCTGCATAGCACAACGTCATTTTCGAGTCGACCAGACTCATCAGCAGACACCCCTCTTTTGTCCAATATTCAATTTATATTATTGTGTCATTTCATACGTACTTTCGATATCCCTTCATATTATTTATATGTATTTACAAGAATCTACTTTTTCTCGTGCAGGACACAGTATTCATGACCCAAACCAGAGCTAGATTTTTAATACTAGAGTTAGCTGTTACATGTCCAGAACGTTTGTTCTACTGATAAAAATCCAATATTTGTCAATTGTTACATATAGTTTACAAATGTTTTAAAGAAAATCTACTGAAAATTCAAAAACAGCCTAAATATTATTCCGAATAATATAAAAATGTCATTGAAGTTTCATGCCGAAAGAATTAAAATATATTTTGATTACTCTCAGTGAACATCGATAAGTACAGATTATGATCTGAATAAAAAACCATTAACCCACACTCTCCAATCGTCAGAAGCTCAAAAATAATATCATAATACATTTGACCTCCACATCCACCTGCCTCTATGATCTGACATCACTTTGCCTTTGTAGAAATTGACCATTCACTGTACGTGTTTTATTTTACACAATGTCGTTCTGTCTTACCGTGAATGTACAGTAGGTAATTTTCGTGGCCAAAAGGAGTGTTTTTTTTTTGGTCTATTTAAACTTGAGCAATACTGATTTTTTTTGTTGATTTTTTTTTGTTGTTAATATAAAAATGGGGATGGCTATCATTAGTATCTACCAATATCAAAAGTTATTTTATTATTAAAACAGGATGTCTTCATTCATTTGCAAATAGTAAACAATGGCGTTGAGACCAGGTCAGAATCGCTTGGTTACTATATATAATGAGTGAAACCCAAGATGAAGAAACCATGCATTTGGATTGTGTCATTTCTTTTAAAGCGTCGGTCAGGTCACTTAGTCGAGTTAACATGATATTTTGGCTAAAAATACTCCTTTCCCCCAACCCCGTCTTGCATGTTTGATTGGAGATATCATGTTTACAGTTGCCTCTTGCAGCACATCGCATGAGTGAACCTTGTTGAAGATTACAGATGTACATTGTACTCAGTTGTGTTTTTTAGCATGGAGAATTCACCCTTTCTGACAAAAAAAATGTATTGTTGATATTCCGGTAATAATTTTCAGCCAGTCAGAGAGGCATTCCTTATTTTGATATATCCTCAAACAGGTTGGTTTCATAGCTCAAAATAATTTGATTTAAATAAGAAAGTTACTTTCCTAAAATTAATTCTCATTCAGCAGCGTTTTCCCTTCAGGCTTTGTGTAAGAGCATACTTTAAAATGAAATTGGGTTTTGAAGTTGACGTTGGTGGCATGCTTTAATTGTCCACAAAAAATAAATTTTCCCCATATCTTGATGGTCTATTATACAAATAAAAGGTATTTCAGTTTCTACGTAGATGTATATCATCCAATGTGGACTAAATAATGTGCTATGCACATAGAACAGCAAGTCTCTGGATTAATAGTGGATCTTTACAATATCACCGTTCCCGTAGACTAGTGGGCATAGCGTCCTCTTTGGATGCGGGTGGTCGCGGGTTCGAAATCAGGCCTAGTCATGCCAAAGACTTATACAAATGGTACTAACAGCTGCTTCGATACGAGCTCAGCATTAAAATTAACTGGCCATACTCTAACATTTTTCTTTGCTCATCAGATCTGCATTATATGATTAAAAGTAGCAATACTCGCCAAGAAAAAAAATGAAAGGAATATCTAGTGTAAGGAAGAAATGATAATTTAATTACTCGAAATAAAAGTATACAACGCTGTTACTTCCCCGTTGTTACGATTTCCCACCTATAGAGTACGCCAACCGGAAATATCGTACATCTATCCCTACAAGACGAAGTACGTGCTTCTTGTTGTCGAGAAAAAAACACTATAAACTATGGATAAAGGACATTTAGATGAAACTGAATAATTTACTGTTTAACCTTATATCGATGTGCGTGCACGACGACCTAGATTGTGTCGCTTTCAAAACTGCTCCTTGTTTCAATTTATTTTCAAAATTCCCGTTAATACAGGTAAATAGGAACCAATGCTTGCTTCCCCATGCCGGCCGATTGTACTGTAATCTTTATTTGATATAGTTTACTTACGTTCTTTCTATCCCTATTCTCATATGCACCATAGAGCTTTCTACCGGATTTAGAAGAACCAAACGTCTCGGTGACGGAAGGGATTTGTTCTTGTATTTTACAGTCTTTGGGAAAATTGTATGCATCGCTGTCTTTAACAAATTCAATTTCATTGTACATCAATGGATTTCATCACCGAAGGAGGACGTGAAAAGCAACTCTCTTCAAAAGTTGCAAGGTCACTGGCCACATATATTGTACAATCGGATATCACATACATTTATCCCTTCCATTCAACCTAGCCATTCAAGTGGTTACTACTAAATTGCCGATGCAAAATAAAGTCTTACCTTATTTCATTATATATAATAAACCCAGTTATAATGCATACTAACGGGATTTTGTCCCCTTAAATGCATATTTGAACTGCTGGACGTACAATCGGACATATGGAGAAAACCATCTTTAAAAAACAAAATGTCACATTTAAATCATGGACTAAACTGAATATTTAACATGGTCCTAATCAGCTTGGAAGTTGGGCCGAAATAGCCAGAAATCTGCTCCGAATCTGCCAGGTCCGCGTTTGAGTGTAAATACCACGTGAATGAATAATTTTAAGTATAATAGATAAATCAATCAAGAAAGTTAGCGGTAACATGTGTTTAAAAATCTTTCTCGTGATGTTCTAGTATGTGTTGTTATAAGAAATCTAATGAGATTATATAACCACACAGACTTTCAATTAAAAGTGATACATTATTGTTATTATTAAAATTCGGATACGAGCTGAACATGTTCAATCAAGGAAACGGTTTTTAACGATCTATTTGAAAATATGAACCCTCAACAAAAATGACTTGACTACTTAATAGTATGTTTAATAAAACGTTTAATCATATTTGCTTGAACATCGATGAATTTAATTCAGTTGCGTACGGGAACTTACAAACATTTTGTCAAAATGAGTTAAGAACAAAAATATTTATGTCAGAGTTAAAAACAATGACGATTCATGCTTTTCGTATCCAATCGAATCAATTCCAAACACTTACGTAAATGAACCCCTGACCCCCAACAATATTAATTTTTAAACAAGTGCTCCATTTGTGTTCGTAGATGTGCGAAACAAAATAGGATCTCAGCAAATTTGACAATGAATTTGATATCATTGCATATATCTATAAACTTACCGAAACTTTCCAAATGACCAAATGGGATATACACCTTGATATAATGACATTTGCACTACTACTCTGGAATGATGATGATAATAAAAGAGAATTAGGATACACGTGTAGCATAGAATCTACAACATGTATTCAACAATGCATTGACACTTTAGGTAATTGAACAATTCAAAATGTAATTTAAAAAATCGGTAACCGTGGCGAGATCTTTGTCGCTACCAGTATTGTTCTAAGGTACATATTTCTATATTTTAAATAATTCTTTTTATTTAAATGATAAATATTAAATAGGTTTTCTGGGTTACAAGTTTTGGGGCGACTTCTAAAACCAATTGGACGACTTCTCCAACTACACTGGAGATGAGTTCTCCAGATATGTAGAGGCGAGTTCTTCCAGAGCGAGTGCTGTATGTACCCAACAGACTTTATTACTCTTGGACGTTTATCATTTGTAGGTATACAAGTCAGTAGAATCAGCAATATATATATATATATATATATATATATATATATATGTATACCGTATTTACCGCATATATCGTAACACAATCAAATAATTATTTTTTTTCCTGTCCTAGAACTTATGGTGAAACGTTTCTTCATCAAGATATATGTCTCAAGACTTAAGAAACAAAAGAATGTTGTGTTGAATTGAATTGGTGCCCCCCCCACCCCCCACCCCGAGCACGGTACAATAAAATAGTTACACAAAACACTTATTTGAAAATAAAATGAAAGAATCTAACAATGTAGTGTTATCATGTATTCCTTCTTTTTTCATGATGTGAAATTTATTAAAGAAATAAATATATCCGCGAATTCAGTATATGTAGCTGATGCCTGCTGGATATGCAACCTTACTGTAGTGTGCATCGTTTATGTCAGATACAAAAATCGCAAAAGAGATGGGAATATTACCAGATCGCTTGAAGGCACAGCCATTGACGCATGATACGTTATAAGGTTCAAAACGACAAAAATTATATTGTATCCATGTTAATTATACGACGGTATCTCTCTAATAAATTTCATTATTTGAAAATACATTCACTGTGAGTACAAATGATAATCTTTCCGCTATCATGGTTATTTAAGTATTATTAAAGCAATTTATGCTGTGTATACTATTTACATTGCAATCATCATTGTCCGTTTGTACCAATTATAATGAATATGGCATACAATAAGAAGCCCGGATGCTGAATAAACACAACTGGCAGCGATCAATAAACTCGTTGCTTGAACTTACCGACAGAATATCAAATACAAATGTTATTTTATTATAAGAAAGTAAACCCCGGAAACTGATGTTGGATTCTTTTAAGTGAGCCAATTATTTTTAATGAAGCCTGTCGTCATAAGGAAACAAACTTTGGTTCCTTCGGATTCTTTTAATTGTGACGATTTCTTTCTTTTTACAAAGTCGACCTTCATAGGGAAGCAAGCATTAATTACCTTTTACCTTTATCAACGGGAATTTTGACAATAAATTGAAACAATGGAACATTTTGGGAAGCGAACACAATATAGTGCGCCGTGCACGCACATCGATATAAGGCTGAACAGTAAATTAGTTTTCAATAGTTTCATCTAAATGTTTCCCTATCAAAAGTGTATAGTGTATTTCTTTTTCGACAACAAGAAGCATGTACTGCGTCTTGTAGGGGTAAATGTACGACATTTCAGGTTGGCGTCCTCTATAGGTGGGAAATCGCAGTTAAGGGGAAGTAACACCATTGTATACTGCTATTTCGTTTAATTAAGTTAGCATTATTTCTTCTTGTCACTTGATCATTTTTTTATTCTTTTTGTGCGATATAACTGCCTTTAATCATGTAAAATATCTGATGTAAAAAGAATAATGCCAGAGTATGACCGGTGAATTATAACCGTCTTGTAATCTCACCAACAAATTAATGAAATAAAATATGGTAAAATATTTATAGCAAAATAACAATAGCTTTTAAACAAAATGTTTAATTAGAATATAGGAAACCATGAAGCTATGCAAGTACTGAAGCTACCTGTATAAAAAATATATTCATACTAAAAATAAATTGACTGATCTTGCAATGAATTAACAAGGCATATAATTACAAGGGATATAATTAAAAGGGATATAATTTATGCTTAGGTGATATACATTTCCCAGCATACCACGGCTAATCCGTATGATATAAAACACAAATTATTACGTTTAGAAGAGGACGTAAACTATGTGTAGCATATAAAATCGTTTTCATTTCAAACAGAACCTAATTATTTAATACGCATTATTGTTTAGCCCATTATGCCAACACACACTCTATTGTTTTTGAAACCCATTGTTTGCCAGGATTAGTATTGTCCCCTGAGGGGATTTTGTTTTGTTTCAATAAAAAGACAAGTCCGTGTCATACTGGATGCATTTGTTAATGTGGTAATAATGATAATCCATTTTCGTATCCTAAGTGTGATGTAGGTCTGACTTAGTATGATATAGTTTCGTATAGATCAAATCTGATGAAATTTGTACAGCCTTATGGTAACTCGCGTATAGCTAAGAACAAATTCTGTATCAGTCAGAAATTGTTAATTCCAAACTCCGGTTTCGCATAGCTGATAAATTAGTATCCTGGGACCATATTGCAGTGCCGGCGTTTAGACACCTGATTCGCCATTTACAAAGACCTCCACGACTCTGTTTATGTATACATAGTATAAAACTGTAAACTTAGCACGTTAGTATGCATCGGTTACATCTATTTCATAGCTATGAGTATGAAGCTTTAAGCAAAGGGGGGGGGGGGCCGAGAGGGTTATTTTAAATATATGTCTATATTGTCAAGTATGTAATCGGAAAATATATAACACAAACTGAATTTCACCTATGATAATGAGATTAGTTACAATGTGCAATGTAACAGTTATGTATCCATCTATCAGTGTTTATATTTCTACGTATATTTAGTTTGTTTTGTGTGTTGGCTTGTATCCATATTTATACGTTATATATATAATTTGTAGTGTGTGATTGACCCTTGTCCATAATTGAGGGTAGGAATTTGGGCCTACCTGACTAATTTCATTTTTTGTAAACAAATTATTACGTAGCTAATTGTTGTCTATAATTTTTCATTTAAATAAGGTTATTATTATTTGTGGGTAATCCTTGACTTTGGATTTTATATAAAGTCTTTAATTCTGACCCTAGAAGATTCCAGAACCAAAATGGATTTTCTTTACAGTTTGAAGGAACTTTCTGATAAGATGACCCTCATATAGATTGTGTACGTTTTCCTTCATTAACATCTGAAATGCAATCAGTCTTTTATTTTTGTTCATTTATTAATATGAGAGGATTTAATTAGTTGAAATTGTATTTGAATTACAAAATCCTCTTTGAATTTAAGACTGTCATTATTGCGAGACTATTGTGAAATCATTTAGAGACATTTTGGATTATATTATTGTAATGCTTCAAAATAGTTAGCAAATTAAAACTATTCCAGGTCATTGGCCCATCAGCACATTAAACATTAAAATTCTTTCGAAACATCATCGGAATTTTTTAGGAATTCTTTTGACTCTTTGATTTGTGCTTGTACTTGTATGACTATTTATAGATTTAATTCACGATTGATGTAAGATCTTTTTCAACTGTCATGTTGTACTCTAAATTATTTGTTGACTTTCAATAAACTTGTTGGTTATCCCCCTTTTTTGTTACTTAGGTTTATATCACAGAGTCTATTTCTTTATAAATTCGTCTATAGATGTTGGTCTGACTGACAGTCTTGCAAGTCTGAGACTATTGTTATACACCACTTTTTGTAGACATGCTTGCAAGATAATATTTATAATGTATAAGTATTTAGCACTATTTCGAATGATTGCTTAAACTATATGATCCAATCTTCCATCAGTAGTCCAGTTATGTTTACATGCATGTTTTTCATTTCTAACTGTAGTTGTGCCTTCTCTATAACGTTTCATTCCAGCATTGGGTTTGGGTACAGCTTAAAGCCCAGTATGGTCAGCGCGTCTCGTGTATCTTGTAGCATGCATTCGATTACATCAATTCACAATCGGTTTATTTAGTGTTGACAGTTAATCTCTGTCTTTATGATTTCTTGTAAGTCACGCGAGAGTGCGTTTTGATCGTGAACGATCCCAGTCTAAATATGGTTTCGACGAACCAGTTATCAACTATCCATCAACTATCTATTATCACAATAATATTATATACTATCCAGCATCCAGGGCCGGCACTACCATATATGCAAACTAGGCAGCCGCCTAGGGCGCTGATTTCATGGGACGCATATTTAAAAAAAAATATATTGTTTATAAATTTTGAAATTGATATTTTCCGGGGGGGGGGGGGGGGGAGGGGGCGCCAGAATCTAACCTTGCTTTAGGGCGCCAGATAGTCTGGCCGGGTCTGGCGCCGGCCCTGCCAGCACCCAGGTTCTTTCTATCTGCAAACCAATCATATCATAACAACTCTCCCAGGATTCGCCTTATAAAGTTAAAATCTCTAACCCTTTGTATAATATCCCCACCCAACATACATCCTTCTTAATTTAAAACAAAGCAATCAACCTTATAATCCTTATATGTCAACACCCACTCATCAACTGACCCACAACTTTACATATAAAACAAGCATGATAAAATAAAATTACTACATTATTATCCATGTGATAAAATAAAAAGTTGTACCCATATTTATATCTATCCTCACCTACTCTCAGGCATTTTGAACAAAGCTACCTTCCCATGTACACAGAGCTGGATTTTACAGAAAAGTATAAAACAAGTAGTTACACCAAACAATTCAAAGCCCTTCATTACCCTTGCAAGCCTTCGTATAAATTAAGTATAGATAGATACACAGCTAGCCTATCTATAATGAATATTTCTTACCTCCCTTTCTCATATTCCTATCACATTATATTTATTTCTTACCTCCCTTTCCAAAATTCCTAACGAATAGACCATTCCATTCACCTGTATTTTGTTGTTTCTATACATCTAGGAAAATATGAGCTTATACGCACTCTACATTGTTTCATAATATCAGTCAAAACTTGAGCTGGATTTTAATTATACTGAGTGGTGTGGTGATAATTAAAAAAGTGGGAGAATGCAATAAATAAGGGAGAGAACGCGTGTTACTCAGGTGCAGAGGTGGGGGACAATGCTGAGCGCAAAAAGTAAGAGCACTCGCAAAAAGGTAAGGGAACGCTGTTCCCACGCTTTCCCACAGTATTCCACTCCTGATCATGTTACCATTCAGCTAAAGTACTTGTATCAGATGGAAGCTGACATTTTTTAATCAAGACTCTCAGTAATTTACAAAAATGAAACATGCTGAAGTTAAGTTTTGGCTTCCCGTTGTTTAAAAGGATCAAAATAAAGCATGTGTATGTGTGCGATAAACAAGATAAAGAAAAAAAGAAAGTTTGAGTCATAATTGTTATTATTATTATTATTATTATTATGTGTACTAGTGGTGTAAACAATATATCTTCCGATATAGGTAGGTGTCAGAGAGTCATTATTATTATTATTATTATTATTATTAATTTTGCATGCATGAAAGGAACATAAACAATCTTTTTCGAGAGAGAGAGAGAGAGACAGAGACAGAGACAGACAGACAGACAGACAGAGAGACAGAGAGAGTGTGTGGGTTTAGGGGCTGGGTGTTTGGGCGGTGGGGGTGGAATATCGTATCCTTACTTAAATAGCAAACCAAGACATTTACGTTTGTTTGTTTTGTTTTATTTTTTGTTATACATATTCCATTTTAAACGAAATTGCAAAGAAATTCCAAAGCACATCACAAATGTCCATTTCTTTTTCTTCTTTTACTTTCTTTCCTTTTGTTTTCACTGGCACGGGTCCTTCTGCTGTTTCTTTTTTGCATGTTGCTTTGAATCTCTTTGAGGGAATGGGATCTTGATGTGTTTCTGTTTCTTCTCTTTCTCCTGCTGCTGATGCGGTTGCTACTTCTGAAAAATGTCTGTATTTTCTCTTTGTTCATATTCGTGGGACTCTCTGTTGATCAATTTCATTTATCTTAACAAAGCTAACAGGTACTTTTACGTTTGTCTCTTCTTTCTCGTGTTTATCGACGTTGTGGACATTCTGGAGCCCATAGTCATTTCTCTTGACAGGTATAAGAAGTCTCTTGACTTTTGTTTCGTGAGGAGTAATCTCTTCGAATGACTATGCAAATCTCGGACCAGAAGGGTCAAGTGTTGAGGCTTTTCAATTATCATATATTGGAATTGCGCACGTGTACTATGATATAATGAGTGAGATAGAATGGTGTCCTAGGCGAATCAAACACGACTGATCTTCCGCCATGAAACGATCATACCATTCCTAGGAAAACAGAAGCTACGCGATGACGTTCTATGCTGCAAAATTCGTTTAGCGAAGTAATGGTCGATGTTCATTCTAGCGATTTTAAAGAAGGCATGTGTGATCCTGAGCTAAGGTCATCTTCATTTGCTGTAATGAGATCGAATTACAAGCACACATATTAATATTGATGTTTTTTCAAAGCATACATCTAAAATTCTCACAAAATGATTTTTCAAACACTA
Organism: Sinohyriopsis cumingii; assembly: GCA_028554795.2. Taxonomy (NCBI): domain Eukaryota; kingdom Metazoa; phylum Mollusca; class Bivalvia; order Unionida; family Unionidae; genus Sinohyriopsis; species Sinohyriopsis cumingii. The sequence goes on from CM068831.1 coordinate 85,064,294, forward strand.
CCTTTTCACATAAATGCAGCATAATTGTCACTAACCTCAAATTGCACAATTGGTCGCGTTTCAGTTTCTTGCAAGGTGACTCACAGACATACGCAGAAAACTAGATCTAATTGTTTCCCTGGGTAAATTTCAAATGTCACGGAAACTAAGGCGGTACAAAAATATTTGTTAGTCAACGAAATCACAAATAATGAGTAAAGATGTGATATTGCTCTGCAATCAAACGGTATGAAGCTCTCCTTGCATATCAATTTACAAGGTATCGTAAATTTTAGGATCACTGGCAATCTCAGTGTTTTAACTTGCATATCAGTTTACAAGGTATCTACATTGTAGGATCATTGGCAATCTCAGTGTTATAACTTCGTATTAGTTTTCTGTATTTCGCTAATTTGTCCATTCTTACTTATTTACCAAATATGCTTACGGGGAAAATTCTTTCTTTAACGGCATTTACAAATTTAATTCGATTGTTAATTCTCTGATTAATCTGTACTGTAATCTGTAATTACTCTGTATTTCCCTCTCTCATATCCTTGTTTGCTAACAAGGAAAAAAATCACATTTCAGTTTCTCTATTGTTTGAATTGTACATTATCACCGATCTAAATTACATTTAACTTCTTTAGATATGGAGATTATAGCAGATCTACAATATGGTTGCTCATGCTGTTTTGCTTAAGGTTATAAATTTCACGTACTTCCTGAATTATTACTCTGATCACGTTTCTGAGATATGATCTTGATAATGTTAGTGTCATTCTTCCCGTCACGTGGTCTTCAAAAGATTCTGATTCATTATTTCCAATATATTTAAAACAATAGGGTTCCACAAATTTTTAGATCTGCATAGTCATTGGTGGAAGATCACTAATATTGTGTTTGTCAATATACACAATGAAAATCTACTTGTACTAAAATTATTATACTAAAACGCTATACTCCCATTTCTTACATTCTAGTACAAAACCAATTTGTGACCATATACTATCAGATTAGACGCTCTTCGAGAGAGCTTAACGGCTTCTTGCAGATCTAGGTTCTCAGTTACGTGTAAAGATATGGAGCTTGTGACTGAGATAAGTGTCATTCTCATATTTCTTGGAATTGTTGATACCACAGGTAACGTGCAATGTATGTATGTATGTATGTATGTATGTATGTATGTATGTATGTATGTATGTATGTCTGTCTCTGTGTATGTATGTATGTATGTATGTATACATGTATGTATGTATGTATGCATGCATGCATGCATGCATGCATGTATGTATGTATGTATGTATGTGTGTGTGTACGTACGTATGTATGCACGCACGCAGGCATATATATATATATATATATATATATATATATATATATATATATATATATATATATATATATATATTCATTAGTCTGAGTTGTGAAATTAAATCTTTTATGCATTAAAGGAGGTTACCACGGAAAGCAGTACTGAATTCAATATATAACACTGAGTCTAATTTGTATTGCAGGAAGCATAATACCACGGATGGCATCAACATTATCAGATATGGCATCAAGTGTGGAGGTCTCAAAAGAGCTAGTGACAATAACAGCGAATATAAGTGTAACACCATACCCAAGAACGATATTAACAACGTCCACTGTCGTGGCAAGACAAACGTTAGAACCAATAACCGGTATGGTTGCGCTCAACAGTTATTATCTACTTTTGTGAGAGAGTGATGGCATGCCTCTATGCTACTTTGATGAAATGTGGATGATATTTCTTTGGATTCTGTACGTATGGAAATTATACATCTAAGCACACTCGTAACTAAAATGACTGCTTCCTTCTGCTAAAAACGTCAGCCTGAATTAGTCTAAATTACACTATCTTTAGCACCTAAACAATACCAGCTTCTGAAAGTCCAATGGATGTATTACTATAGATATAAAGCATTTAACAAAAGTTATCGGCTCATGTTTTACAATTTACTTCTGAAATCCAGGAAGTGAAAATGACCAAGCGGAGCTAGCAGTTTTAGAACGATGCATATCTGGAGTAAGACCAAAATGTATACTCTATAACCCATATTACACCCATCTATCATACTTAAAAATAAATAGAATTAAATGTTCTTTGAACAATACCTAAGATATAAAAGGTCTTTTTTAAATAGCCTGTATAACCAGTGAGGAAACCCGGGGAAATTCTTTCTCTTTAAAATTCTAACCATGCAAAATCGAAATTGTAGAGCGCCACCTTAATGTTTAATTGAATATCTTTTTGTTTGAGTCAGTGTTTGTGGCTTGATCATTTTGCGATGAATCTTTTCAAAACGTGGGTATGAAAACGTTTATTTCTGCATTGAATACTTTATATTTTTTATCTTTTGCTGAGTGAAACAACATTAAACATATTCTTTTAAACAATCATCTATTTCATATGTGTCTTCTTTGAAGGAAGCAACACAATCAATTTCAATGTACATAATCGTTTTGCGTACTACGTTTGTTTCTCGTTATTAAACTGTAATTGGAATGCTTAATATGAATCTGTTAGTAAGTACAGATTTCTACGATTTTCATGCAATCCTATATACCAAAGTTTAATTTTGTCGTGTCAACAAATTGTTTTATTAGGACAATCTTTTCGTATGAAAGGCTGTAGATATTCATTAAATTGGTATTCAGATTGTTTGCATTTAGAAGCCCCTGCAGCACTCTCTGTACTGGTTACGGGATGCAAAATTAATTGAAGTTTGTATACATAAACGAATGTAAGAATGCATCCTACTTATTCGTGTTATTAATATTATTGCGCTTTGCTATTCCTATATACAGTCTGTCTTAATCCTGCAGAATGCGATATGTTAACCTTAAATCATGCAAAACAATACACAAGCCTTACTTAAACACTTAGATACGAAACGTGTTTCCATTTTAAACCATATTATTATTCCAAGGTCATTTAAACCATAATATTGATCTTAACTCATTTAGACCGTATTATTGATCCAGGGTCATTTAAACCATATTATCGATCCAATGTCATTTAAACCATATAATTGATCAAATGTCATTTAAACCATATTAATGATCAAAGGTCATTTAAAACATATTATTGATCCAATCTCATTTAAACAATTATATTGATCCAAGGTCATTTAAACCATATTATTGATCCAAGGTCAGTCAGATCAATATAAGTCTGGTTATGGCTAAATCATCCAAAGGCAACGGCGTGAAGCTTTCGTTTTGTGTATACAACACTGCCTGCATTTGTACATTTATCCCTTTATTTCACCGTTTGTTCTGCTTTAGTTACTGAAATAAAAGAAAAGAAAATGAACAAGGTAATGGTTTACAAGAACCAGATTGGTACTTATTCGTATGCTTGTTAAAAAATAACTATACCAGATGCTTTCAATTTTATGCTTTTTAATTTGAAAATATCATTTCGTGACCGAAAACTAGGTGCTTGGAGACATTGATTTACATTAATTTAATTAGCACCTTAATTAGCCAAAATGCTATGATTTTTCTCCAAAACAGGTTCGGAAGGAATAGTTCAAAGTGTACGAAATTTACGGTCTATGCAAGCTGAAATGAACTCAGCTTCATGTGCTAGCAAACCTGTCTATTAGAATTATACACATGATTTATCATCATCAAATACATACCAAATAGAGACGAGGGCTATTAACTATATTATTTAGTTTAAACATCATAACCGAAAATAACACTTCGAACACAAGAATAAACAATTTCACGTTAGTATCTTTTTAAGGTGTCGGTTATATGTATTGTTATTTACATAGCCATGATGGATGAATGAATGATGGGTATCAAAACTTTTGATCTGGGCGGGCAGTTTGCTTGGGAAATTCAGAATTGCAAACATTAAAAGAGGTGACAATTAACAGAGATATAAATACACAGGTATCAGATTAAACTTTCCAATAAATTTTATAAAAGAAAACATTTTCATTTATATTGCAGCAGCAACAACCATGACATCATCATCACTAGACACGACAGTAAGTGTGGAGTGGTCGTCGCAAGAAATGCCAATGACATCAATAGGAATTGAAACAACATCAAGTGTGACAACAAATGAAAGAATAATATCAACGGCGGGTATATAAATTTAATTTAACACTTTCTTATTGGCGTCATAAACCTTGTTGTTTGTACATTATGATAAATTTTAATATCCTCTGCTTGAAGGTGAAAAATATATTCAGGGCCGGGGCTACCATATAGGCAAACTAGGCAGCCGCCTAGGGCGCTGATTTCAGGGGGCGCATATTTAATATTTTTTATTGTTTATAAATTTGATAATTGATATTTTCCTTGGGGGGGGGGGGGGCGCCAGAATCTAACCTTGCCGAGGGCGCCAGATAATCTGGCCGGGTCTGGCGCCGGCCCTGAATATATTCCTAGTTCTGTCACTTTATGTTACATTTTCCAGAGTCAAAGGTACAATATACATATCCTAGAGAATTCAAATCGTAAATGAAGCAGTTCATATACTTTTAAGATAAGCGACTTTCAGTGTATTGGATTCGCTCATAAATTATAAGTCAGTAACTACATTGTTTAACTTGAATCTGTTATACGGAATGGACATACCCTCCTATGTAACAACAATAGAATTCATTCGTGAAAACAGATCAATTTAAAAACGTTTTATTTGAATTTCGAACGAACCTTCTTCTTGAGCTTCTTGAGAAGTTGTCATTTTAATGATCTATGCACTGAACTATATTGCGTAACACTAGGTACATCAGCACTAAATAATTGAAGGCATTTTAACGACAGTATTGCATGTCCTAAATGAAAACGGTTGAAACAAAGTGTGACATTACATGATTGTGAACCAAGACCAGATCTTACTAAGCAGATCAAATTTTCTGACTTAAATTCAGATTTTTGAAAACCTTTATAGTCTTGTATGGCATTAAAGAGTTGTCCTTCAAAATATTGAGAAATGGTATTTAGTTTTCCACTATACGATTTCAAATGGAAAGAAATTACTGTATTTTGCAATTAGCTCTGAAGAAAATTGAGAGGATTGATCAACGCTTTAACTAAACGTAGATATTAAAAGAAAGTATACATAAGCCCCCACCATGTACAATGTAATTATTATTTTATATCATTTACCATATTAAAATGAGTTTCTCCATTTATTTAAATTCCATGGTCTGCATCTGGCAGAGAAATGCAAATTGTCAAAACAATTTTCAAAATCGTCATTTGTAATATGAAATAATTGAATTAGTGTGGTCTTGACATATTTTGTTATAAAGTTCTGTGTTTATACATTGGTCACCTGTGCATGTTTTGACTATTGAGCCACTATACTAATACGCCGAAGACGGAAGGAACATTTTTATATTTGTAATGACTTGTAGCACAGAAGGTTCGATGCAAAAAGTGTAAGGATTACAAAAGGACTACAAGGGTTTTGAACGTACTGTTAGTTACACAGCTGTAAAGAGACAATAACAAATTTGGTTTTCAAAAGAATTCAAGATCTATTTGATCGGTTTTGATAAGTAACTACATTTACTCGCCTCATGACGACTGTTAATTATGATGCATGTGTATTAACTCTATGGTCACTCAGAAAGAAATGAGACCACTGTACAGTACCAGCATCCTAGCCAAATTTGGTTGTGTATTTGCCTGAATTGTGCACGCGATCAGTATTTTGCCGACACTACCGGGTAGTGAATATGCCATATCCTATATGTTTGCAGATAAAAAATATGGGATCAACATCACTAAGTATGACACAGCTTTTGTGTCGTCGACGAAGCAAATGCCAATGAATACACCAGATACGTGGCAAACAATGACGCGGACAGCGTCCAGTATCACAACAAATCAGAGATCGGAATATATATTACTATTTGAGTCAGGGTGTCTCTTGTTTGCAACTTATGTGCATTAGTAATGATTTAAATATCTTGTAAGGGAAGCACAAGCAACAAGAAGGTGCGGAAAACGCCTGGACGGCGTACTGCTTGAGTAGGAAACTGGCAGCAGAGAAGGTGAACTGAAAAGTTTGCTGGATCGTCATTTTTACAAAATAAAGCTTCCTAAGCAAAATAAAAATAAAAAGTCAATAACGCCAGACCGAAGCCTCTAACTTACTGAGAGTTTCTCTAATTAGGTTAGTTTATTTTGTTACTTTATTATTGTCGTTAGTGTTTTTTTAAAAAAGAATGCGCGTTTTGTTTACCCGCCAGACACAACATTTCTAGTGTGGTAAAATCTATGGGTAGACCTGCAATCTACAGATTAGATTCAAGTGCTCCTCAGCGTGGATTTGTACGCGAGCAATTACAAGTAATTCCTGAAGACACACAATTACCACCGCGTTCACTTTCGTAAACTAGCACCTCGACGTCGACTACATTTAAGACAGGTCAGCATTACATTTTCCCGTGTATGACCAAGACCACTATTCATTATATCTACAGTGAATTGTCTTGGGTTATTTTTTAAATACTGCCACAACATTACTGTGTTACAGCTCGCATAATGATTATTATGTCGTTCTTTTAATGTCATGATACATTCAGCATCGAGATCAAAGTCTCGCGTTTATTTTTTTTTTGCCACATTGTTTATAAGTAATTTTTGTCTTACTATATCATTTTCATTGCTGGCAGTTTGATTATCATTTACTTTGAAGTCTATGACAATTCTCCGCAGCTGACATATTTTTCTGACTCGAGACACGGCGAGATAAACTAAGTTTGACCATTCGATACGATCATCAACAATCCAAACATTTGTATCAGAGATGGTTAATCGTTGTGATGAATGATTCGTCATTGCGTATCCTAGCGTCCATGGAGTTTTGTCCCTGACTCGGTGCTTAACATGCTCTCAACGACACAGACATGAACTAAAACGATATCATTTATCACGAGTTTTCGTTTCTCTGATGATCCTGAAATTTCGACGTCGATATTTTGTCGACGCGTATCTGCTGGTTGACAACACATTGGTACGGAAAGATCTGTAAATTTGTCTTTATGTAACATACATAATTGTTGTTGATGTGTATCACAAACTATCTTTATACTTGCAACTATCAAATCATTTGGTCTCCATAAATTCCAAAAATTATTAATAGGAGTTTCTGAGATTATTTCACGCATTAGTTCACACTGAATTTGATTGGTTATATTCTGATTCTCTTAACTCTGGATCAAGCGCTCTATGAGCATTAGTTTTTTCTTCATAAAAATCTACAAACTTGCTCAGCCATTCATGTGGAGACAATCAAACATAAGTTGGTGGTTGACCATGTTCGTATTTTTTGTCACTTTTCAATCAAGAAATATTTTTAACGTTTCTAATCAAACAGTACATATTTCATCCCAAACAATAATTCTTGGAATATTTCTCTCTCATTCGTTTAGGAGTCCATTTATCTCCCTTTCATCGAACGAATTTATGATAAGTGCATGATTTATTATTTCTTTCTCTCATTTTTCTTAAGAGACTGTGTGTAGGTGTTAATGTAACTATTTCTGAACAGCTGTTCAAGAATAATTCGATCACACGAGTTGTTTTATCATAACTCCAGGCCCATTAAGGTAAACTGTTTTATGTCTAGCTACAGGATCAAATATCAACCGTGCAGATCATAATTTTGATATTAGAGTTTTTGGCAATAAATACCCTTAATTTCAACGTCGGCAGATTCAGAATAATTAAGTATATTTTCTTGTTTTATTTTCCATTCACCCCATGAAGCACAAGTGCCGATATGTAGTTGTTTTAGCAATCCTGAATTCTTGTTGATATAAAGCGAATCCGTAGCGACTCTGATAGCGGAGTCAGAAACACTATTTATCATGATAATAGATTTATCGAAACATAAGCGAGCATTGAAGACCTTAAATGAGTAAACTGCGATGACTCACCAGCAATATAACTCACAATTGTACATAATTTAGGTCCATTTGGCAAGAAAACTGTTTCTCGACTAGTAAACGTATTTCTATTCGCTGTATCCGTAATTATAAAATCTAGTTCAGCATCGTCTATAACTAATCTTGTACAATGTCGTTTATGATCATATGATTCTCCTTGAGACCCCTCTCCCTGTTTCAATTTTTTGCCTTTTCCCTTTCCATAGACCCATCAGGTCGGGACCGTATTAAAATAGGGTCCAGACCCTGTTCCATTTCGCCTGGTCCCTAGACAGGCCCACACAGTATTCCCATGTTCCAATCTCCTTGTCCCTAGACAGGCCCAAACTCTATTCCCATGTTCAATTCCCCTTGTCCCTAGAACGCATATTTTTTTTCTCCCATGTTAAATTACATAGTCCCCAGAGTGGATATTTTTTTCTCCTATGTTAAATTTTACATAGTCCCCAGAGTGGATATACCCGTTTTAACATGGAAGTCCCCTAGTCCCTAGAGTATCCCTATTCAATTCTTCTGTAGCATAGAATCTACAACATGTATTCAACAATGCATTGACACTTTAGGTAATTGAACAATTCAAAATATGATTACATAGATCGTTAACCGTGGCGATATCTTTGTCGCTAACAGTATTGTTCTAAGGTACATATTTCTATATTTTAAATTATTTATTTATTTAAATGATAAATATTAAATAGGTTGTCTGGGTTACAAGTTTTGGGGCGACATCTACAATCAATTGGACGACTTCTCCAAACTATATTGGGGGCGAGTTCTCCCAGGACGAGTGATCTATGTACCCAAAAGGGTTTATTACTGTCGGACGTTTATCATTTACAGGTATACTAGTCAGTAGAATCAGCAATATATATATATATATATATATATATATATATATATATATATATATATATAGCATTTACCGCATATATCGGTACACAATCAGATCATTATATTTTCCTGTCCTATAACTTATGGTGAAAAGTTTTTTCATCAAGACATATATATATATATATATATATATATATATATATATATATATATATATATCAAGACTTAAGAAACAAAGGAATTTTGTGTTGAATTGGCGCCCCCCCAACCCCCAACCCCCCAGTGCACGGTACAATAAAATAGTTACACAAAACACTTATTTGAAATAAAATGAAAGAATCTAACCATGTATTGTTATCATGTATTCCTTCTTTTTTCGTGATGTAAAATTTATTAAAGAAAGAAATATATCAGCGAATTCCGTATATATAGCTGATGCCTGCTGGATATGCAACATTGCTATAGTGTGGATCGCTTATGTCAGGTAAAAAAATTCGCAAAAGAGATGGGAATATTACCAGATCGCTTGAAAGCACAGCCATTGACGCATGATACGTTATAAGGTTCAAAACGTCCAAAATTATATTGTGTCCAGGTTAATTATACGACGGTATCTCTCAAATAAATTTCATTATTTGAAAATACATTCACTGTGAGTACAAATGATAATCTTTTCTCGAGCATGGATTATTAAAGTGTTATTAAAGCAAGTTATGCTGTGTATACTATTTACATTGCAATCATCATTGTCCGATTGTATCAATTATAATGAATATGGCATACAATAAGAAGCCCGGATGCTGAATAAACCCAACTGGCAGCGAGCAATAAACTCGTTGCTTGAACTTACCGACAGAATATCAAATACAAATGTTATTTTATTATGAGAAAGTAAACCCCGGAAACTGATGTTGGATTCTTTTAAGTGTGTCAATTATTTTTAATGAAGCCTGTCGTCATAAGAAAACAAACTTTGGTTCCTTCGAATTCTTTTAAGTGTGACGATTTCTTTCTGTTTACAAAGTCGACCGACATAGGGAAGCCAGCATTAATTACCTTTTACCTGTATGAACGGGAATTTTGACAATGAATTGAAAAAATGGAACATTTTGAGAAGCGAACACAATCTAGTGCGTCGTGCACGCACTTCAGTATAAGGCTGAACAATAAATTGGTTTTCAATAGTTTCATCAAAATGTTTCCCTATCAAAAGTGTATAGTGTATTTCTTTTTCGACAACAAGAAGCATGTGCTGCGTCTTGTGTGGATAAATGTACGACATTTCTGGTTGGCGTCCTCTATAGGTGGGAAATCGTAGTTATGCGGAAATAACAGCATTGTATACTGCTATTTCGTTTAATTCAGTTAGCATTATTTCTTCTTGTCACTTGATCATTTTTTAAAATTCTTTTTGTGCGATATAACTTCCTTTAATTATTTTAAATATCTGATATAAAAATAATAATGAGACAGTATGACCGGTGAATTATAACCGTCTTGTAATCTCACCAACAAATTAATGAAATAAAATATGGTAAAATATTTATAGTAAAACAAAAACTATATCTTTAAAACAAAATATTTAATTGGAATATAGGAAACCACGAAGCTATGCAAGTACTGAAGCTACCTGTATAAAAGATATATTCATACTAAAAATAAATCGACTGATTTCGCAATGAATTAACAAGGCATATAATTACAAGGGATATAATTAAAAGGGATATAATTTGTGCTTAGGTGATATACATTTCCCAGCATACCACGGCTAATCCGTATGATATAAAACACAAATTATTACGTTTAGAAGAGGACGTAAACTATGTGTAGCATATAAAATCG